>CM038141.1:360628402-361281345 GCA_021437245.1 Aegilops speltoides | reverse complement strand
CGACACCTGCTTGACCAGATCGGCCATGTTGGGACTGGGCTCCGCCGAGGTGGTCTTGAGGCGCTACTCACCGGGGCGCGAGGTTGGTGAGGAGCCACTGTCGTTGACCGAACCTTGCTTGGTGGCGGTCGCATGGGCGATGGCGATCCGAGGCTCGAGGACTCGCGGAGGTGGTGCGTCACCGTGTCGAAGAAGGAGGACGCGACGTCCGTCGCTACTTGTTTGCGTTGGAGCACAGGCCATTCTCCAATACGGCAGGTTCTCAGGGGATCTCACTGGAGCTATGATCCGTGATGGTGCCTTCTCTGTGGGTGTCCACCGCGGCGCCGATACCGTCGTGTGCTAGAGTTTTAGTTGTATTAGTGATGTTATATGTATGACACTATTCGTGATGTATTAGTGACAATATTTTGAAATGCATGAGATGATCTACTTTTGCTTATTGAATGCATGCTAATTTGAGTCCTATAAGATATTTTGAAATGTATATCTTGTGTTGCTCAATATCCAAGTGGCGGTCATGTTTGCGGGTTACACCTCCGAGTGGCCTATGTTTTGCGGAGTGTTGATTCATTTCTGTTCGGCAAATTTCAGTATTTCGATATGTCCTATTTTAGCAAAGGTCATGCGGATTTTTCCGTGAATTTTGGCATGACTTGTGCTAGAATATATATGTAGGAAATATCGAGTGCCCGGATTTGTGTTTTCGATATCTTGGTAGTTGTCTTCGATCGATTTTCAATTAATGTTTTAACTATGAACATAGGAAATGTCGACGACGAGAAGGATTTCGGTATTTGCAAATCTGCGAAGACGAGCGGCGGCTTTGTCTTGACGGAATCTTCCTAGATGATGATAGGCGCTCAAACATCAAGCTGGGCGTGAACTTGAAGTGGATCTGATGAAGTCACAATGACAAGTCTTTTTTCGTAATTAAGCATGACATCGCTTTCATTTGCTTCAACTTATATTTTTTACTATTCTACTAGCGTATCCCTGCCATGCAAGAGTTTTGTATTGGATAAGATAGGTTTCAGTCATAGTATGGAGGAAAAGAAAGTTTACTTGAAGACCGAGCATGGTTATATTTTCCATGCGAAGTTATACAATTCAGACGACTACACCTATTTTGGATGCAAAACATGGCGAGCACTATGCAAGACTTATGCATTTGAGCCTGGTATGGTTATCACCTTTGATATTCGTCCAGGAAGATGATATTGAAGGTAATACCGACATCTGGGTCAATGTGCAAATGCCTCGATTATACCATTATGTAAGTTTCTCAACCATATTTATGTCTTTGATATTGTTTATTCAAAATAATTGACAACTAATTTGTATTGTCACTTATTTCCGTGCAAGCAAACATGTCCGGTAGCTTGGTAGACAGGACAGTATATCGTCTCCGGGCTGAACTCAAGCTGCGAGGAGCTCAGTCATTATGTTTCATGGCTTGAGGATCTTGATACTTTCAAGACAAATTTTCGTGCATTTAGAAATCTTAGTACTGAAAATGTCGACCCATAGTGTTCATAATGAACTACGGTCACATCCATTTAGGAAGGATGGTAAGATTTTTACTTTTTATCCTCATTGCATCTTTTCCATACATTATTTTTGAAGCTAAACTTCATTGCTAAGTATGTTACCATACGATGTTCTTCAATGAGGACTCGATGAATGTTGTGCCTTATGGGATCGAGACTAAAGGTGTCATGAGTATTGTCAACTTACGCCAAGATATCCTACAGCTTACTTTAGTGCATTCAAGATTAGCGACGGATGCTTAATAGTGCAAGACTGGACCAAATATGTGTTGGGGGAGCGCAGAGAAGTACTAGGGAGCAACAACCGAGCGCCTTCCACGATTAGGAGACAGGTTCATCTGCATGCTTCAACTTGATCAAGGAGGAGAGCTATACATGTTTTATGTTCTTTTACCTAAGAGAGAGCAAGCAGGAGTGAGTAGCGAGGAGTGAGTAGGCGGCTAGAAATGAGTTTGAGGATGATGATGTGCTACACTATTACTATGATGATAAAATAGCTAGTGTTCGTGGTAATGACTATGATGTTTATTATTAGCTAGTGTTAGTGGTGATTAAATAAATAATGTTGATGGTAATGACCATGATGATGATTACATATCTTGTCTTTGGCGGATTAGATTCAAGTGGAGGCAACATGTGGTGCACATCGAAAGTACTACTAATCCAAAGTAGATCAATTTTGGATTAGTAGTATACTTTTGACATGCACCACATATTGCCTCCACTTGAACCTAATCCACCTTCATTTAATACACTGTTATGGACATAATGATGTAAACCTCATAACAGCTGGTATTGTACCAATATTTGTATGATGGCGCATAAATACACTAAAAATAAAAAAATTATAAAAAAAAATACTAGTAGCGATGGGTGGGAAACACGCTGCAAGTAGATAACTTAGCGATGAGCGCTGTACTAAACAAGCGCTGCAGCTATTTGTACTAGCGATGGCGGCGTGATGGCACGCGTTCATTGCTAAACATTAGTCATAGCGCCTTATTAGTAGCGCGGCTTACCGCGCTACTAGTAGGCACAAAACACGCGCTACTGCTAGGGTTTTCCCTAGTAGTGCAAGTGCGATACTCAGCATGGCATACCGTATAGAGCCTATGACAAAAGCATAGGGGACGACCTTCGTCCTTCCTCTTTCTTCTGCCGTGGTCGAGCTTTAAGTTTTAACTTCATACCTTACAACTCAGGCAAGAACTCCTTCTTTGACTGATCCATCTTGAACACCTTCAAGATCATGTCAAGGTATGTGCTCATTTGAAAGTACCATTAAGCGTTTTTGATCTATACATAGATCTTGATGCTCTATGTTCAAGTAACTTAATCCATGTTTTCCCTTGAAAACTCCTTTCAATCAACCCTTTATGCTTTCGAGAAATTCTACATCATTTCTGATCAACAATATGTCAACAACATATACTCACCAGAAATTCTATAGTGCTCCCACTCACTTCTTTGGAAATACAAGTTTCTCATAAACTTTGTATAAACCCAAAATCTTTGATCATCTCATCAAAGTGTACATTCCAACTCCGAGATGCTTACTCTAGTCCTTAGAAGGATCATTTGGCGCTTGACATACCTTTTAGCATCCTTAGGATCGACAAAACCTTTCGATTGTATCACATACAACCTTTCCTTACGAAGATGGTAAGGAAACTCGTTTTGACATCCATCGCGATTTCATAAATGCAGCTAATGCTAACATGATTCCGACGGACTTAAGCATCGCTACGGATGAGAAAATCTCATTGTAGTCAACTCCTTGAACTTGTGAAAAACTCTTCGCCACAAGTCGAGCTTCATAGACGGTGACATTATAGTCCACGTCCGTCTTCTTAAAGATCCATTTATCTCAATGGCTTGCCGATCATCGGGCAAGTCCACCAAAGTCCATGCTTCGGTCTGATACATGGATCCTTGTCGGTGTCAAAACCGGCGGATCTCGGGTAGGGGGTCCCGAACTGTGCGTCTAGGCGGATGGTAACAAGAGACAAGGGACGCAATGTTTTTACCCAGGTTCGGGCCCTCTCGATGGAGGTAAAACCCTATGTCCTGCTTGATTAATATTGATGATATGGGTAGTACAAGAGTAGATCTACCACGAGATCAAGGAGGCTAAACCCTAGAAGCTAGCCTATGGTATGATTGTTGAGATGTAATGGTCGTCCTACGGACTAAGGCCCTCCGGTTTATATAGACACCGGAGAGGCTAGGGTTACACAGAGTCGGTTACAATGGTAGGAAATCTACATATCTGTATTGCCAAGCTTGCCTTCCACACCAAGGAAAGTACCTTCGGGACACGAGCCGGAGTCTTCAATCTTCTATCTTCGTAGTATGGGAGTCCGGCGGATATTGATAGTCCGGCTGTCCGGACACCCCTAGTCCAGACTCCTCGGTAGCCCTGAACCGGTCTTCAATGGCGATAATTCGGCGTGCATAATGTTCGGCATTGCAAGGTGGGTTCCTCCTGAATAATTGGAGAAGATAATGAACACCAGGATAGTGTCCGGCTCTGCAAAATAAATTCCACATTCCAACATAGAGAGAATAAAATATACACTTAGCTCAATCTGCTGACGTATTATGCAGCATGACATCACACCGCAGCCAAGCCCTTGTTTGAATCGTTTTTATTATTCCGCCTCAGCACGTTTAGCAAAGCGGTTTCCTTGGCACGTCCTGTCGAAGCAGAGATCGTGTTCCCCTTATTCCGGGATTCTCATCAATACGTGCGTGGGTAACCCAACCGTGCCATTAATGATGGCGCTTGGGAGATAGCGAGTTTTACCGGGCGGTGAGGGGCGCATAGTTTTGTCGCCTATATATAAGGGATAAGGATTTACCTTCTCACCTACGCCTTCTTCCTCCTTTGCTCATTCACCCCTGCGAACTCAAGCTCCAACGCCCAAGCTCGCGCATCTCACCTCGACCCTTCTCCGAATATGTCCGGAGGGGGAGTCAAATGGTTGGCGTCCACCGCTAAGGAGGAGGACATCACCAAGCTCTTGCGACGTCGGGTACCTTTCGGCGACATCGCGCGCCGGCTGCCCGACAGCGGGCAGCTCATCCCTACCCGGGGCCCCATGAGAGGTCGTCTTCCTTCCCCACTTCCTCCGCTGGACTGGGCTTTCCGCTCCATCCATTTGTCAGGGGATCATGTTTTACTCGGCCTAGATTTCCACGATCTGGCGCCGAACTTCGTCCTCAACATCTCAGCGTTCATCGTCGTGTGCGAGGCCTTTCTCTGCATCCGGCCCCACTTCGGCCTGTGGCTCAAGACTTTCAACGTCAAGCCGAAGGTTGTGAAGGGGCATAAGCGAATCTTGAGGCGCCATGTTGGGCAAACTGCCCAACGTCCCTTGGCTAGAAGGGACCTTCGTGGACTCCATCAAGGGGTGTCAATCGGGGTGGTTCTACATTACCGAGCTATGCAAGCCCACATGGGCGGCGGCCCCCGAATTTAGATCTGGAATCCCTACGCAGCTCACCTCCTGGAAAGAGAAGGGCCTGCAGTGGGGTCATCCGGTGGAGGTGACGGGACTTTGAGCCTGCATCAAGAAGCTGGTGAGCAATAGGCTCCGGCTCGTCGACGTGGTCCAGGTCATGCTCCTCCGGCGGATTCTCCCATGCCAAGAACAGGCATTTAATCTGTGGGAGTTTAATCCGGAACAGCACCAGACGTTAAGCACGCTCTTGACACAACGTCAAGGCGCTGGAGGGTCTTGTTCAAGGGCGCCAACCCCGCATCCGCGATCAAGACCATGATTCAGCTCGCGATCTCCGATCGACGAGGTAAGTGATTCGACCCCATTACGGGACACTTGAAGTAATTAGATTGACTCTAGTGAGGTTTTAATCTGCCTCTTCCTTTGGCGGAATTTGGATGGAGAAGGCCCGGTGCTCATCAGCCCGGCTCCCATGCGGAAGAACGGTGGATGCCCGCTTAGCAAGGCTGCTGGTTCCGGCACCGCACGTGGTGCCGGAGAAGAAGGCCAAGAAGGTGGCGCGGGGACTCGAAAGAGTTCCAGAATCGAGCGTCCGACGGCGGCGATGAGGACTCCTCCCGAAGGCGGCGAGGAGGAGGAGGAGTGCTCTCTCCGGAGGAGGAGAGAGAGAGGAAGGCCTCCCCAACCGGGCGGCGAAGGGTCAAGAGGGGAGAACTATCCCCGGACAGTTCGCCAACATCGGCGTTGGTGAGGATGAGTGGCCTCAAGGGCGGCGTCCGGCGAGATCGTAAATATCCGGATCATTTATATCTGTATATTGTGTGTCATGTAGCGTCCTTCTAATGCCGCATTGTTCCTTTAGTCCGGCCGTTGACGACCTTCCCGACTCGATGAGCGGGTCGTTGGCGCCGTCGGATGTAAATTCCATCCCGACTGCCTCTACCCCACGCGCCGAGGACGACGAGGCGGAATCCCACAGGAGGACACGCCAGGAGGAGGCTCCGGAGGCGCCGTCAGGCAGCCCCCCGGACTTTGTGTCGGACTCTACTCGGAACCCGTAGCGGTTCCAGAGTCCGGCAAGCAGCCCCCTCGAAAGAAGGGCAGGACCGTGATGCCGGCGGCCTCCGTCCAACCGGAGGCACCGGATAACCTGCTAGAGGCGCTCAAAGGCGCCTCCATCGAGGAAGAACACCGCACTCTCATGAGTGCGGTGATTGAGAAGGTCCAGCTCACCAAGGGCGGGCTGACCGAAGCCTGCAACAGCCTTCTAACAGGCTTTGAGGTAAGAAGGTTAAAATTAAGTAATATAATACCGCATAGGCGGTAGTTTCGATGCTTAGTCCGGTGTTTGGAAAGAAAAGCGGACTAAGGATCTTAACAAGATATCTGTGAGGGTTTCTAAAATATGTCAATATGGGTTTGTAAGCTCTTATTGTTGACCTCTGCCGCGTGCTTGGCGGAGGTCGAGGCGCTGAAAAAGACCTTGAGCGGTCGGCGCAAGAGCTCGGCCATGCCAAAAGGCAGCTCAAGGAGAAAGAAGGTGAATAACACCACTGAAAATAAGTACCTTACAGAAAAGGATTTTGGTTGCAAACAAAATTAATAAGGATAATATAAGTATTGCGGGGCCACTAAGCGGTGGCAGCCACGAAGGATGCCGTGTCCGTGGCGAGCATAATGCGCCCCGGAGGCAGGCTGGCGAGAAAAGCAAGTGGCGCTGGTGGCGGAAGTGCGGCAAGAGCTCTAGGCTCTCATGGGAAAACATGAGAGTTTGGAGCGTGACTCCAAGACTCGAGAGTCCGAGCTTGCCTCGGCTCTCGAAAGTGCCCAGTCCGCCAAGGCCGAGGCCCAGAAGGCCCTTCATGAGGTGGAGGACATAAAGAAGATAGCGGCGGGTAAGGCCTTTTTCATGCAGAGCAGGCACATTAATGTAAATTACCGGATACTTACCCGAATCCAGGGGCGTTTGCAAATCTGCCGCGTAGTGCATCGATGCCGCCGCTTTCTATCGTGGCGAGGAGGAGCTCGGCGGAGAAGGTCTTCGGTCTCGATATCTTGAGGCCGGCCATCCGTGCCCCCAAGTGACCCGGTGAAGCGGTGGTCGAACTCCTAAGGTAGCCGAGGAGGCCATGAAGGGCCTCATAGTCGGCTATGGCACTGGACAGGCCATGCTGGCAGCTACTTTGGCCTAATCGGCGGCTGGTGGATCGTGCCCAGGCTGGATGTGATCAGCGCTCCGCTTTGTATTGAAGGTGCTCGTCGGGCCCTTGCCCGCATAAAGGTGCAATGGGGCAAACTGGATGCGGAGAAGCTTCTCACGGATCCGCCGCCGCCGGGCAAGGAGCATCGCACGCCGGAGCGATATTATAAAGTTGTCCTGAAGGGGGCCCGTGATATTGCAGATGAGTGCCCCCGAGATGTAATTTTTGAGTGAACTCGCTCTATATTTATCCTGTGCGCTGAAAACTTCGTTTATATGCGCCATGAGCAACGCTTGTTGAATTTAAAATATTACCTTCTGTGCGGCCGTTTGTAAAATCTGAGAGATGGCAAGTCGTTGGCTTCAGCCCCCATGCTACAAAGGCTGGGGTGTTCGGTGATAAACTTGAGCCCTCTTGTTCCCATTATTGGGTCCATCTAGGGAGGCGCTCAACACGACGAACAAGGCGACCGGACTTATAATGCTTGAACACTCTCACTTAGCCATAGAATTCTATAATTTTAAATTTGGTGAAGCCCTCGGTATTCGGAAGACCGAATCCGGCGCTATCACGCCTTCGTCGGACATCATCGGAACTTCGCTCGAAGCGGCATGAACCTTTAAGGACCCGAAAGAACCTCTCGAACAGCGACCAGTCTCTCGCCTTATCATGCCAGTCAGTTTTAGCTTTCTCCACTAAGGCGTTAACCCGGCTCAACCGGGGCGCAATCGCAGATGGTTCTCCAGTGCTACCTTAGCCGCCGGGCGGGCGTAAGGTACCAAAACATGGGAGCTGGGCAAACCCAACTATTTACCCAAGACATGATTCGGAGCTGATTCATATAATGCTATAAGTTCGGGGTGCCGCACTTGTGAAAGTGTTCGGACTTAATCACACCATAATTTGGGGAGCGAAGCCCTGGTGTATTCGGCCGTACCAAAGTATCTGGTGCAAGATGTCATATAATGAACATATGTAAAGATAGCATAATTGCAATGAAAAGGTAATGTACTTGCAAGAAGGAAGTGTTGCGTTATTTATGAAAGAAGATGCGCTAATAAAGCGGTGATACAAACAGTCTTGATAAGCAAGGGATTAGGACTAAATTAACATGTCCCCCTCGAGGATAAGCTGCAGACTTGGTGTATGTAATCGAATTTAATGCTCGTAATGGAGACCACACGAGTGTTAAATGCAGCCTTCTTTAATCCTCGATTGTTGCATCTTGAGTTCGGCAAGTTCGCCGTCGGACGAGGCTTTCGGTTAATGGAGTCCTGTGTATGCGTAAGAAAAAAGATAAAAACAAAGCCAAGGGGCGTCGCATGAGCCCCTTGTGTGGTCGAGCCGCACTCTTTGGTCCTTGTGGTTAAGCCCTCCCTGCGCCCATGGTATCTCCAAAGCGTAATGATGTACGCGGAGTGTTATTCTAGTGATCATCTGTGGCGGCGGGGTTGGGGCCGCATTACTCTGGCGATGCTCTCGATCGTGCTGTGGTCTTGGTTGGTGTTGCTCGGCGGCGCTTTAATGTATCCGGCTTTTTAATTGCGGACTAGAGAATTGTCGTGAAGGCTGCTCAGTACTTACGCGAGAGCATTGTATGTTCCTCCGTTCGAAGGGCGTTCCGTATTCCCATTGACCGTAATGACTCCATGAGGGCCTGGCATCTTGAGTTTTAGGTATGCATAATGCAGCACGCGTTGAATTTGGCAAGCGCGTTCGTCCGAAGCAGGGCATGATAGCGCTTCTGAGCGGGACTATATCGAAGATTAACTCTTCTCTTCGGAAATTATCAGGGATCCGAAGACCACTTCGATGTGACCGAGCACATGCAGTTGGCTTCACTCTGGGATGACACCTTTAAAGGTTGTTTTAGTAGGTTTAATCCTAGATGGGTCTATGCCCATTTTGCGCCTTGTGTCACGATAAAGCAGGTTCAGAGCTCTTGCCGCCGTCCATCAGGACTCTTGTGAGTGAAATCCATCGACGATTGGGTCTAAGACCAATGCGGCGAATCCGCCATGGCGTATGCTGGTCGGATGGTCTCGTCAATCGAAAGTGATCGGACAGGAGGACCATGAATTGAACTTCGGGGCGACTGGCTCCATCGCATAGACGTCCCGTAGTGCGCGCTTCCTCTCCCTCTTGGGTATATGGGTTGCGTAAATCATATTCACTGTCCGCACTTGTGGGGGGAAACCCTTCTGTCCTCTACTGTTCGGCGGCCGGGTCTCCTCCTCGTCGTCTCTATTTAGCCCCTTGTCATTGTGTTCGGCAATTAACTTGCCGGCCTGCTTGAACACCCAACAATCTCTATTGGTGTGATTAGCTGGCTTTTCGGGGGTGCCGTGTAAATGGCATGAGCGGTCGAGTATTCGGTCTAGATTGGACGGACCCGGAGTTGTTCTTTCAAATGGCTTCTTCCGTTGACCGGGTTTTGAGCCTCGGAATCCGGCATTGACTGCCGTATCCTCTTTGTCGTCGCCGTTAATGCGGCGTTTGTTTTTTATTCGACGTGACCTGCCGTGGTTGTCCTTAGTGTCCGGACTGCCAGAATTTTTGCGGAGATTGTTGTTGCGGGCTAGCCAGCTGTCCTCTCCCGCACAAAAGCGGGTCATTAACGATGTGAGGGCTGCCATGGATTTCGACCTGCTGCCCAGTGCGGGCTAGCCATTCGTCCGGATGTTATGTTTGAAGGCTGCAAGGGCCTCCGCATCCGGACGATCGGCGATTTGATTTTTCTTCGTCAAGAACCGTGTCCGTAATTATCCGGCGATTAATGCTGCTGCTGAATAATGTGGCTTAGGTCATCGGCGTCTGGTGGTCGCACATATGTACCTTGAAAGTTATCAAGGAATGCGGCCTCGTGTCTTCCCAACACCAATTGACTCTGCGGGCAGGCTGTTGAGCCAATGCCGAGCTGGTCCTTTAAGCAGTGGGAGATATTTGATGGCGTGGAGATCGTCGCGCGGGCCATATGGATGTGGAGAAGATAATCTTGATCCACACCGCGGGTCTGTTGTACCATCGTAAGATTCGATATTCTGGGTTTGAACCCTTCGGGATCGATGATCCATTACTTCGTCGATGAAGCATAACGGGTGTCTGGCGCCCTATATTGAGCAATATCGCGGCGCAGCTCAAGGGGCGCTATGCGCTATGTTGGCCCGGCCGGCGTTATGTCGCGCGATGGAATTCGTCGTGGGTCGTAGGCGCCCACGTGATCCATAGATGGATCTGGATTGTCTTGCTTTGTCCTCAATATGTCTCGCAAGTCGGTAGCGTTCCTTTTGGCCGTACTCTTGGATCGATGTCGGGTGCGGTCTTGGCTAGGGGCTGAATGCCTCTCTGTCGCGACCACGGGGTGGTCGGTCAGCCATGTCGTCTTGTTGGTGATGAAGGTATGTATGCTTCCTCCTCTAATCGGGGAGCAGCTTGCGTCTTAGGTAGCTTTTGGAGGGAGTTCGAGTTTATACTCTTGACGCGAGGACCTCGGTCCATCGATCGGCTAGCAGATCTTGATCAGCTTGGAGTTATCGCTGCTTTTCTTTAGGCTGTTTGCCGTGGCTATGAGCTGCGCTCAAGCGCTCTTGTTCGACGGGATCCTCGGGTATGGCGAATTCATCATCGTTGAGGCTTGCTTCGTCTTTGGAGGGAGGCATATAGTTATCGTCCTCAACCCCTTCATCTGCCGCCTGTCGTGAGGGCTTGCTTCTGCGTCCTCCTGCGCTGAGTCTTGCAGGAGGGGATCGTCTTCGGCACTCTCCGGAGTGTTATTGTCTCCCGTGCCGGAATCTCCATTCTTGTTGTGGCGGGATTTAGAGCGGCGCCGATGACGCCGGCGTTTGGGTTGCTTCTTTAGAGAATCTTCCTCCGCTGCTTTTTCGCCATCCCCTTCTTTTGGGGTATCCACCATGTAGATGTAAATGCGACGAGGTGGCCTTCCGGTGCCCTGTGGCGCTGGGTCTGTTAAATCTCGGCATCGTCGTCCATAGCGTCGATGTCGCCGAGTCGTAGTCTAGCATGTCGGTTAAATCTTGACGGTGGCTATGAAGTGGGTGGTGGGTGGGCTCTGAATTTCTTCGTCATCCGAACTCCAACCATACCGCCATAGTCCGGCCAGGTTCTCTGATAGCGAGAGATGCTTCAGAGAATTCAGGATATCGCCAAAAGGCGAGTCTTTGGAAGATGTCCGCGCGGTGAATTCCATAACGGCGCCCAATTCGGTTTAATTGGCGGGCGCGGGAGGCTCGAGTCCGCGAGAGTCCGGCGCCTCGGGATCACGAAGTTCGCGAGGGACAAGATTGGTATTCGGCTCCATCGCCGTTGGTGTTGAAGCCCGGGCGGCGTCTATCCACCGACCCTCGACATGGGCAATCGGCTCGGGCTAGTGGCGGGCGGATCCAATCTTGACCTCCAAAGCTTGTCCGTGGCAGAGCTAGATCATGCCCATCGTCCCGGTCTTGGGGCGCGCTTGGCTGTGGCTCGAGTCCGTCGAAGATCAAGTCTCCGCGGTCATCGGCCGTGAAGTTCAAGCTTCGAATCTAACGGCGGCCGGGCGTAGCTTCGATCTGCTCGGATGGCCAAGAGAATTGGCCCGATGCAAAGCCGCCGAATCTGAAGGTCTGTCCGGGAGAAAAGTCTCACCCGACAGCGTTGATGGTTGAAGATGCCATCGAGCCTATCGGTGGCGACACGGAGGAACTCTCAATGAAAGCACCAATGTCGGTGTCAAAACCGGCGGATCTCGGTAGGGGTCCCGAAGCGTGCGTCTAGGCGGATGGTAACAAGAGGCGAGGGACGCAATGTTTTTACCCAGGTTCGGGCCCTCTCGATGGAGGTAAAACCCAACGTCCTGCTTGATTAATATTGATGATATGGGTAGTACAAGAGTAGATCTACCACGAGATCAAGGAGGCTAAACCCTAGACTAAGGCCCTCCGGTTTATATAGACACCAAAGAGGCTAGGGTTACACAGAGTCGGTTACAATGGTAGGAGATCTGCATATCCGTATTGCCAAGCTTGCCTTCCACGCCAAGGAAAGTACCTTCCGGACACGAGCCGGAGTCTTCAATCTTCTATCTTCGTAGTATGGGAGTCCGGCGGATATTGATAGTCCGGCTGTCCGGACACCCCCTAGTCCAGGACTCCCTCAATCCTATCTCGGATTTCATGGCTTCTAACCATTTATCGGAATTTGGGCCCACCATTGCTTCTCCATAGCTCGTAGGTTCATTGTTGTCTAGCAACATGTCCTTCAAGACAGGATTCTTGTACCACACTCAAGCGAGACGCATCCTTGTCACCCCACGAGTGCAGTAGTGACTTGATCCAAGTTTCATGATCACTATCATAAGCTTCTACTTCAATTGTGTAGGTGCCACAGGAATAACTTCCTGTGCCCTGCTACACACTAGTTGTAGTGACGGTTCAATAACCATATCAAGTCTCCACCATGCTCCCACTCAACTTTTTGAGACAAACTTTTTCTTGAGAAAGGACCCAATTAAAGAAACAATCCCTATTGCTTTCGGATCTGAATTAGGAGGTATACCCAACTGTTTTGGGTG
This sequence comes from Aegilops speltoides, assembly GCA_021437245.1. Taxonomy (NCBI): domain Eukaryota; kingdom Viridiplantae; phylum Streptophyta; class Magnoliopsida; order Poales; family Poaceae; genus Aegilops; species Aegilops speltoides. The sequence continues at coordinate 361,268,561 of CM038141.1, read as the reverse complement.
TCCTATGAGGATGCATTTTATCTGCTTTGGGTTCGAGCTTATCAACCTGAAACCTTTTTCACATAAGCGTCGCAGCCCCAAACTTTTAAGAAACGACAACTTAGGTTTCTCCAACCCATAGTTCAAACGGTGTCATCTCAACGGAATTACGTGGTGCCCTATTTAAAGTGAGTGCGGTTGTCTCTAATGCCTAACCCATGAACAATAGTGGTAATTTGATAAGAGACATCATGGTACGCACCATATCCAATAGGGTGCAACTATGATGTTCGGACACACCCTCACACTATGGTGTTCCAGGCGGTATTAATTGTGAAACAATTTCCACAATGTCTTAATTGCGTGCCAAAGCTCGTAACTCAGATACCCATCTCTACGATCATATCATAGACATTTTATCCTCTTGTCACGACGATCTTGAACTTCACTCTGAAATTACTTGAACCATTCAATAATTCAGACTTGTGTTTCATCAAATAAATATACTCAACATCTACTCGAATCATCTATGAAGTAAGAACATAACGATATTCACTGCATGCCTCGGCACTCATTGGACTGCACACATAAAAATGTGTTACTTCCAACAAGTTGCTATCTTGTTCCATTTTACTGAAAAACGAGGCTTTTTAGTCATCTTGCCCATGTGGTATGATTTGCATATCTCAAGTGATTCAAAATCAAGTGAGTCCAAACGATCCATCTGCATGGAGTTTCTTCATGCGTATACACCAATAGACATGGTTCGCATCTCTCAAATTTTTCAAAATGAGTGAGTCCAAAGATCCATCAACATGGAGCTTCTTCATGCGTTTTACACCAATATGACTTACATGGCAGTTCCACAAGTAAGTGGTACTATCATTACTATCTTATATCTCTTGGCATGAAAATGTGTATCACTACGATCGAGATTCAATAAACCATTCCTTTAGGTGCAAGACCATTGAAGGTATTATTCAAATAAATAGAGTAACCATTATTCTCCTTAAATGAATAACCGTATTGCGATAGACATAATCCAATCATGTCTATGCTCAAAGCAAACACCAAATGACAATTATTCAGGTTTAATACTAATTTTGATGGTAGAGGGAGCGTGCGATGTTTGATCACATCAAACTTGGAAACACTTCCAACACATATCGTCAGCTCACCTTTAGCTAGTCTCCGTTTATTCCATAGCTTTTATTTCGAGTTACTAACACTTAGCAACCGAACCGGTATCTAATACCCTGGTGCTACTAGGAGTACTAGTAAAGTACACATTAACATAATGTATATCCAATATACTTCTATCGACCTTGCCAGCCTTCTCATCTACCAAGTATCTAGGGTAATTCTGCTCGATGGTTGTTCCCTTATTACGAAGCACTTAGTCTCGGGTTTGGGTTCAACCTTGGGTTTCTTCACTAGAGCAGCAGCTGATTTGCCGTTTCATGAAGTATCCCTTCTTGCCCTTGCCCTTCTTGAAACTAGTGGTTTCACCAACCATCAACAATTGATGCTCTTTCTTGATTTCTAATTTCGCGGTGTCAAACATCGCGAATACCTCAAGGATCATCATATCTATACCTGATATGTTATAGTTCATCACGAAGCTCTAGCAGCTTGGTGGCAATGACTTTGGAGAAACATCACTATCTCTGAAAGATCAACTCCCACTCGATTCAAGTGATTGTCGCACTCAGACAATCTGAGCACAAGCTCAACGATTGAGCTTTTCTCCCTTAGTTTGCAGGCTAAGAAAATCATCGGAGGTCTCATACCTCTTGACGTGGGCACGAGCCTGAAATCCCAATTTTAGCCCTCGAAGCATCTCATATGTTCCGCGACGTTTCAAAAAACGTCTTTGGTGCCTCAACTCTAAACCATTTAACTGAACTATCACGTAGTTATCAAAACGTGTATGTCCGATGTTCGCAACATCCACAGAGCGGCGTTTGGGGTTCAACACATCGAGCGGTGCATTAAGGACATAAGCTTTCTATTGTCCGCATAATCGCTCTTGTCAAATTTCAACTATATTTTCTCTAGGAACATATCTAAAGCAGTGGAACTAAAGCGCGAGCTTCGACATAATTTCCAAATATCTTTTGACTATGTTGGGATAATTAAGTTCATCTTATGAACTCCCACTCGAGATAGACATCCTCTAGTCATCTAAGTGATTACATGATCCAAGTCAACTAGGTCGTGTCCGATCATCTCGTGAGACAGACTAGTCATCATCGATGAACATCTTCATGTTGATCGTATCTACTATCGACTCATGCTCGACCTTTTGGTATCTTGTGTTCGAGGCCATATGCGTACATGCTAGGCTCGTCAAGTCAACCTAAATGTTTAGCGTGTGTAAATCTGGCTTACACCCGTTGTATGTGAGCGTAAGAATCTATCACACCCGATCATCACGTGATGCTTGAAGCGACGAACTTTCATAGAACGGTGCACAGTTAGGGGGAACACTTTCATGAAATTTTAATGAGGGGTCATCTTATTTACTACCGTCGTTCTAAGCAAATAAGATGCATAAACATGATAAGCATCACATGCAATCAAAAAGTGACATGATATGGCCAATATCATTTTGCTCCTTTTGATCTCCATCTTCGGGGCTCCATATCATCATCGTCACCGGCATGCACCATGATCTCCATCATCATGATCTCCATCATCGTTTCTCCATGAAGTTGTCTCGCCAACTTATTACTTCTACTACTATGGCTATCGGTTAGCAATAAAGTAAAGTAATTACATGGCATTGTTCAATGACACGCAGGTCATACAATAAATAAAGACAACTCCTATGGCTCCTGCCGGTTGTCATACTCATCGACATGCAAGTCGTGATTCCTATTACAAGAACATGATCAATCTCATACATCACATATCATTCATCACATTCTTCTTGGCCATATCATATCACATAGCATACCCTGCAAAAACAAGTTAGACGTCCTCTAATTGTTGTTTGCATGTTTTACGTGGCTGCTATGGGTTTCTAGCAAGAATGTTTCTTACCTACGCAAAAACCACAACGTGATATGTCAATTGCTATTTAACCTTCATAAGGACCCTTTTCATCGAATCCGATCTGACTAAAGTGGGAGAGACTGGCACCCGCTAGCCACCTTATGCAACAAGTGCATGTCATTCGGTGGAACCTGTCTCACGTAAGTGTACGTGTAAGATCGGTCCGGGCCGCCTCATCCCACAATGCCGCTGAATCAAGATTGGACTAGTAATGGTAAGCATATTGAACAAAATCAACGCCCACAACTACTTTGTGTTCTACTCATGCAAAGAATCTACGCAATAGACCTAGCTCATGATGCCACTGTTGGGGAACGTAGCAGAAATTCAAAATTTTCCTACGTGTCACCAAGATCTATCTATGGAGAAACCAGTAACAAGGGGAAGGAGAGTGCATCTACATACCCTTGTAGATCGCTAAGCGGAAGCGTTCAAGAGAACGGGGTTGAAGTAGTCGTACTCGTCGTGATCCAAATCACCGGAGATCCTAGTGCGAGCGGACGGCACCTCCGCGTTCAACACACGTACAGCCGGTGGCGTCTCCCATGCCTTGATCCAGCAAGGAGAGAGGGAGAGGTTGAGGAAGACTCCATCCAGCAGCAGCACTGGCGGCATGGTGTGGTGGAGGAGCGTGGCAATCCTGCAGGGCTTCGCCAAGCACCACGAGAGAGGAGGAGTACTTGGGAGAGAGGGAGGGCTGCGCCAGAACTTGGGGTGCGGCTGCCCTCCCACCCCTCCACTATTTATAGGTGGGGGGAAGAGGGGGCCGGCCCCCTTAGATCCCATCTAGGGTTGGGGGCGGTGGCCAAGGGGGGAGGAGTGCCTCCCAAGTCAAGTGGAGGCCCTCTCCCTTAGGGTTTCCCCTTTCCCATGTGCATGGGCCTTGGGGGGGCTGGTGCCCCTGGCCAATTATGGCTAGGGCCCCACCCTACAGCCCATGCTACTATATTGGACGTGGTGGAACAATTTCCGGACCTCCGGACCCCTCCGGAATCCTCCGGAACCTTCTGGAAGCTTCCCGGTACAATACCGGAAAAACCCAAACTTTTCCCGGAACCCGAACAACAACTTTCCATATATAAATCTTTACCTCCGGACCATTCCGGAACTCCTCGTGACGTCCGGGATCTCATCCGGGACTCCGAACAACATTCGGTAACCACATACAAACTTCCTTTATAACCCTAGTGTCATCGAACCTTAAGTGTGTAGACCCTACGGGTTCGGGAGACATGTAGACATGACCGAGACGTTCTCCGGTCGATAACCAACAGCGGGATCTGGATGCCCATGTTGGCTCCCACATGTTCCACGATGATCTCATCGGATGAACCACGATGTCAAGGACTCAATCAATCCCGTATAAAATTCCCTTTGTCTAGCGGTATTGTACTTGCCCGAGATTCGATCGTCGGTATACCGATACCTTGTTCAATCTTGTCACCGGTAAGTCTCTTTACTCGTTCCGTAACACATCATCCCGCGATCAACTCTTTGATCACATTGTGCACATTATGATGATGTCCTACAGAGTGGGCCCAGAGATACCTCTCCGTCACACGGAGTGACAAATCCCAGTCTCGATTCGTGCCAACCCAACAGACACTTTCGGAGATACCTGTAGTGCACCTTTATAGCCACCCAGTTACGTTGTGACGTTTGGTACACCCAAAGCATTCCTACGGTATCCAGAAGTTTTACAATCTCATGGTCTAAGGAAATGATACTTGACATTAGAAAAGCTTTAGCATACGAACTACGATCTTTGTGCTAGGCTTAGGATTGGGTCTTGTCCATCACATCATTCTTCTAATGATGTGATCCCGTTATCAATGACATCCAATGTCCATGGTCAGGAAACCGTAACCATCTATTGGTCAACGAGCTAGTCAACTAGAGGCTTACTAGGGACATGGTGTTGTCTATGTACCCACACATGTATCTGAGTTTCCTATCAATATAATTATAGCATGGATAATAAACGATTATCATGAACAAAGAAATATAATAATAACTAATTTATTATTGCCTCTAGGGCATATTTCCAACAGTCTCCCACTTGCACTAGAGTCAATAATCTAGTTCACATTGCCATGTGATTAACACTCACAGGTCACATCGCCATGTGACCAACATCCAAAGAGTTTACTAGTGTCATTAAACTAGTTCACATCATCATGTGATTAAGACTCAATGAGTTACGTGGTTTGATCATGTTTTGCTTGTGAGAGAGGTTTTAGTCAATGGGTCTGCAACATTCAGATCCGTATGTACTTCGCAAATCTCTAGGTCATATTGTAAATGCTGCTTCCACGCTCCACTTGGAGCTATTCCAAATGGTCGCTCCACTATACGTATCCGGTTTGCTACTCAGAGTCATTCGGATAGGTGTTAAAGCTTGCATCGACATAACCCTTTACGCCAAACTCTTTATCACCTCCATAATCGAGAAATATGTCCTTATTAATCCAAGGACAATTTTGACCGCTGTCCGGTGATCCACTCCTTGATCACCTGTGTACCCTCTTGCCAGACATGTGGCAAGGCACACATCAGGTGCGATACTCAGCATAGCATACTGTATAGAGCCTATGACAAAAGCATAGGGGACGACCTTCGTCCTTCCTCTTTTTTCTGTCGTGGTCGAGCTTTAAGTTTTAACTTCATACCTTACAACTCAGGCAAGAACTCCTTCTTTGACTGATCCATCTTGAACACCTTCAAGATCATGTCAAGGTATGTGCTCATTTGAAAGTACCATTAAGCGTTTTTGATCTATCCTCATAGATCTTGATGCTCAATGTTCAAGTGACTTAATCCAGGTTTTCCCTTGAAAACTCCTTTCAATCAACCCTTTATGCTTTCTAGAAATTCTACATCATTTCTGATCAACAATATGTCAACAACATATACTCACTAGAAATTCTATAGTGCTCCCACTCACTTCTTTGGAAATACAAGTTTCTCATAAACTTTGTATAAACCCAAAATCTTTGATCATCTCATCAAAGTGTACATTCCAACTCCGAGATGCTTACTCTAGTCCTTAGAAGGATCACTGGAGCCAGCATACCTTTTAGCATCCTTAGGATCGACAAAACCTTTCTGATTGTATCACATACAACCTTTCCTTACGAAGACTGGTAAGGAAACTCATTTTGACATCCATCTGCCAGATTTCATAAATGCAGCTAATGCTAACATGATTCCGACGGAATTAAGTATCGCTACGGATGAGAAAATCTCATTGTAGTCAACTCCTTGAACTTGTGAAAAACTCTTCGCCACAAGTCGAGCTTCATAGACTTTGACATTAGAGTCCACGTCCGTCTTCTTAAAGATCCATTTATCTCAATGGCTTGCCGATCATCGGGCAAGTCCACCAAAGTCCATGCTTTGGTCTGATACATGGATCCTATCTCGGATTTCATGGCTTCTAACCATTTATTGGAATTTGGGCCCACTATTGCTTCTCCATAGCTCGTAGGTTCATTGTTGTCTAACAACATGACCTTCAAGACAGGATTACTGTACCACTCAAGCAAAGCGACGCATCCTTGTCACCCACGAGGTGCGGTAGTGACTTGATCCGAAGTTTCATGATCACTATCATAAGCTTCTACTTCAATTGGTGTAGGTGCCACAGGAATAACTTCCTGTGCCCTGCTACACACTAGTTGTAGTGACGGTTCAATAACCATATCAAGTCTCCACCATCCTCCCACTCAACTTTTCGAGACAAACTTTTTCTCGAGAAAGGACCCGATTAAAGAAACAATCCCTATTGCTTTCGGATTTGAATTAGGAGGTATACCCAACTGTTTTGGGTATCCTATGAGGATGCATTTTATCCGCTTTGGGTTCGAGCTTATCAACCTGAAACCTTTTTCACATAAGTGTCGCAGCCCCAAACTTTTAAGAAACGACAACTTAGGTTTCTCCAAACCATAGTTCAAACGGTGTCGCCTCAACGGAATTACATGGTGCCCTATTTAAAGTGAGTGCGGTTGTCTCTAATGCCTAACCCATGAACAATAGTGGTAATTCGATAAGAGACATCATGGTACGCACCATATCCAATAGGGTGCAACTATGATGTTCGGACACACCCTCACACTATGGTGTTCCAGGCGGTATTAATTGTGAAACAATTTCCACAATGTCTTAATTGCGTGCCAAAGCTCGTAACTCAGATACTCATCTCTATGATCATATCGTAGACATTTTATCCTCTTGTCACGACGATCTTCAACTTCACTCTGAAATTACTTGAACCATTCAATAATTCAGACTTGTGTTTCATCAAGTAAATATACTCAACATCTACTCGAATCATCTGTGAAGTAAGAACATAACGATATTCACTGCATGCCTCAGCACTCATTGGACCGCACACATCAAAATGTGTTAGTTCCAACAAGTTGCTATCTTGTTCCATTTTACTGAAAAATGAGGCTTTTTAGTCATCTTGCCCATGTGGTATGATTTGCATATCTCAAGTGATTCAAAATCAAGTGAGTCCAAACGATCCATCTGCATGGAGTTTCTTCATGCGTATACACCAATAGACATGGTTCGCATGTCTCAAATTTTTCAAAACGAGTGAGTCCAAAGATCCATCAACATGGAGCTTCTTCATGCGTTTTACACCAATACGACTTACATGGCAGTTCCACAAGTAAGTGGTACTATCATTACTATCTTATATCTCTTGGCATGAAAATTTGTATCACTACGATCGAGATTCAATAAACCATTCCTTTAGGTGCAAGACCATTGAAGGTATTATTCAAATAAATAGAGTAACCATTATTCTCCTTAAATGAATAACCGTATTGCGATAGACATAATCCAATCATGTCTATGCTCAACTCAAACACCAAATGACAATTATTCAGGTTTAATACTTATCTTGATGGTAGAGGGCGCGTGCGATGTTTTATCACATCAAACTTGGAAACACTTCCAACACATATCGTCAGCTCACCTTTAGCTAGTCTCCGTTTATTCCGTAGCTTTTATTTTGAGTTACTAACACTTAGCAACCGAACCGGTATCTAATATCCTGGTGCTACTAGGAGTACTAGTAAAGTACACATTAACATAATGTATATCCAATATACTTCTATCGACCTTGCCAGCCTTCTCATCTACCAAGTATCTAGGGTAATTCTGCTCCAGTGGTTGTTCCTCTTATTACAAAAGCACTTAGTCTCGGGTTTGGGTTCAACCTTGGGTTTCTTCACTAGAGCAGCAGCTGATTTGCCGTTTCATGAAGTATCCCTTCTTGCCCTTGCCCTTCTTGAAACTAGTGGTTTCACCAACCATCAACAATTGATGCTCCTTCTTGATTTCTACTTTCGTGGTGTCAAACATCGCGAATACCTCAAGGATCATCATATCTATCCCTGATATGTTATAGTTCATCACGAAGCTCTAGCAGCTTGGTGGCAATGACTTTGGAGAAACATCACTATCTCTGGAAGATCAACTCCCACTCGATTCAAGTGATTGTCGCACTCAGACAATCTGAGCACAAGCTTAACGATTGAGCTTTTCTCCCTTAGTTTGCAGGCTAAGAAAATCGTCGAAGGTCTCATACCTCTTGACGTGGGCACGAACCTGAAATCTCAATTTCTGCCCTCGAAGCATCTCATATGTTCCACGACGTTTCGAAAAACGTCTTTGGTGCCTCAACTCTAAACCGTTTAACTGAACTATCACGTAGTTATCAAAACATGTATGTCCGATGTTCGCAACATCCACAGGCGACGTTTGGGTTCAGATACATCGGCGGTGCATTAAGGACATAAGCTTTCTATTGTCCGCATAATCGCTACTGTCAACTTTCAACTATATTTTCTCTAGGAACATATCTAAATAGTGGAACTAAAGCGCGAGCTTACGACATAATTTGCAAAGATCTTTTGACTATGTTCAGGATTATTAAGTTCATCTTATGAACTCCCACTTAGATAGACATCCCTCTAGTCATCTAAGTGATTACATGATCCGAGTCAACTAGGCCATGTCCGATCATCACGTGAGACGGATTAGTCATCATCGGTGAACATCTTCATGTTGATCGTATCTACTATACGACTCATGCTCGACCTTTCGGTCTCTTGTGTTCCGAGGCCATGTCTGTACATGCTAGGCTCGCCAAGTCAACCTAAGTGTTTTGCGTGTGTAAATCTGGCTTACACCCGTTGTATGTGAACATAAGAATCTATCACACCCGATCATCATGTGGTGCTTCGAAACGATGAACTTTCGCAACGGTGCACAGTAAGGGGGAACACTTTCTTGAAGTTTTAATGAGGGATCATCTTATTTACTACCGTCGTTCTAAGAAAATAAGATGCATAAACATGATAAAGATCACATGCAATCAAAAAGTGACATGATATGGCCAATATCATTTTGCTCCTTTTGATCTCCATCTTCGGGGCTCCATGATCATCATCGTCACCGGCATGACAACATGATCTCCATCATCATGATCTCCATCATCGTGTCTCCATGAAGTTGTCTCGCCAACTTATTACTTCTACTACTATGGCTACCGGTTAGCAATAAAGTAAAGTAATTACATGGCGTTGTTCAATGACACGCAGGTCATACAATAAATAAAGACAACTCCTATGGCTCCTGCCGGTTGCCATACTCATCGACATGCAAGTCGTGATTCCTATTACAAGAACATGATCAATCTCATACATCACATATCATTTCACATTCTTCTTGGCCATATCATATCACATAGCATACCCTGCAAAAACAAGTTAGACGTCCTCTACTTGTTGCTTGCAGGTTTTACGTGGCTGCTATGGGTTTCTAGCAAGAACGTTTCTTACCTACGCAAAAACCACAATGTGATATGTCAATTGCTATTTACCCTTCATAAGGACCCTTTTCATCGAATCCGATCTGACTAAAGTGGGAGAGACTGGCACCCGCTAGCCACCTTATGCAACAAGTGCATGCCAGTCAGTGGAACCTGTCTCACGTAAGTGTACATGTAAGGTCGGTCCGGGCCGCTTCATCCCACAATGCCGCCGAATCAAGATTGGACTAGTAACGGTAAGCATATTGAACAAAATCAACGCCCACAACTACTTTGTGTTCTACTCGTGCAAAGAATCTACGCAATAGACCTAGCTCATGATGCCACTGTTGGGGAACATAGTAGAAATTCAAAATTTTCCTACGTGTCACCAAGATCTATCTATGGAGAAACCAGCAACGAGGGGAAGGAGAGTGCATCTACATACCCTTGTAGATCACTAAGCGGAAGCGTTCAAGAGAATGGGGTTGAAGGAGTCGTACTCGTCGTGGTCCAAATCACCGGAGATCCTAGTGCCGAACGGACGGCACCTCCGCGTTCAACACACATACAGCCCGGTGACGTCTCCCATGCCTTGATCCAGCAAGGAGAGAGGGAGAGGTTGAGGAAGACTCCATCCAGCAGCAGCACAACGGCGTGGTGGTGGTGGAGGAGCGTGGCAATCCTGCAGGGCTTCGCCAAGCACCACGAGAGAGGAGGAGTACTTGGGAGAGAGGGAGGGCTGCGCCAGAACTTGGGGTGCGGCTGCCTCCCACCCTCCACTATTTATAGGTGGGGGAAGAGGGGCCGCCCCTTAGATCCCATCTAGGGTTGGGGGGCGGCCAGGGGAGGAGTGCCTCCCAAGTCAAGTGGAGGCCCTCCCCATAGGGTTTCCCCTTTCCCATGCGCATGGGCCTTGGGGGCTGGTGCCCTGGCCCATTAAGGCTAGGCGCCCTACAGCCCATGCTACTGTATTGGACGTGGTGGAACAATTTCCGGACCTTCGGACCCCTCCGGAATCCTCCGGAACCTTCTGGAAGCTTCCTGGTACAATACCGGAAAAACCCGAACTTTTCCCGGAACCCGAACAACAACTTTCCATATATAAATCTTTACCTCCGGACCATTCCAGAAATCCTCGTGACGTCCGGGATCTCATCCGGTACTCCAAACAACATTCGGTAACCACATACAAACTTCTTTATAACCCTAGCGTCGTCGAACCTTAAGTGTGTAGACCCTATGGGTTCGGGAGACATGTAGACATGACCGAGACGTTCTTCGGTCAATAACCAACAGCGGGATCTGGATACCCATGTTGGCTCCCACATGTTCCACGATGATCTCATTGGATGAACCACGATGTCAAGGACTCAATCAATCCCGTATACAATTCCCTTTGTCTAGCGGTATTGTACTTGCCCGAGATTCGATCGTCGGTATACCGATACCTTGTTCAATCTCGTCACCGGCAAGTCTCTTTACTCGTTCCGTAACACATCATCCCGTGATCAACTCTTTGATCACATTGTGCACATTATGATGATGTCCTACCGAGTGGGCCCAGAGATACCTCTCCGTCACACGGAGTGACAAATCCCAGTCTCCATTCATGCCAACCCAACAGACACTTTCAGAGATACCTGTAGTCCACCTTTATAGCCACCCAGTTACGTTGTGACGTTTGGTACACCCAAAGCATTCCTACGGTATCCGGGAGTTGCACAATCTCATGGTCTAAGGAAATGATACTTGACATTAGAAAAGCTTTAGCATACGAACTACGATCTTTGTGCTAGGCTTAGGATTGGGTCTTGTCCATCACATCATTCTTCTAAATATGATCCCGTTATCAACGACATCCAATGTCCATGGTCAGGAAACCGTAACCATCTATTGATCAACGAGCTAGTCAACTAGAGGCTTACTAGGGACATGGTGTTGTCTATGTACCCACACATGTATCTGAGTTTCCTATCAATACAATTATAGCATGGATAATAAATGATTATCATGAACAAGGAAATATAATAATAACTAATTCATTATTGCCTCTAGGGCATATTTCCAACATGAAGACCCAGCATTCTCTGTTGGTATGATTGGCTGGTGTTCCTGGGGTGCCATGAATTTGGCATGGATGGTCGAGTATGCGGTCCAGACTGGACGTGCCCGGATTGTTCTTTTTGAATGGCTTTTCCCGCTGACCGGACTTAGAGCCACTAAATCCGGCATTGACAGTCGTGTCACCGGTGTTATCGCCATTTTTGTGACGCTTGTGCTTATTGCGTTGGGGTTTGCCGTTGCTATCTCTGGCCTCTGATGTGCCAGGATTGCTTGTTGTGTTGTTGCTACGAGCCAACCAGCTATCCTCGCCCGCACAAAAGCGGGTCATGAGTGTCGTGAGGGCTGCCATGGACTTCGGCTTCTCTTGGCCGAGGTGTCGGGCAAGCCACTCGTCACAGATGTTATGCTTAAAGGCCGCTAGGGCTTCGGCATCCAGATAGTCGACAATTTGGTTCTTTTTAGTTAGGAACCGAGTCTAGAATTTCCTGGCTGACTCTCTGGGCTGTTGGATTATGTGACTTAAATCATCAGCATTCAGTGGTCGCACATAAGTGCCCTGGAAGTTATCCAGGAATGCGTCTGCCAGGTTCTCCCAACTTCCAATGGAGTTTGCCGGCAAACTATTCAGCCAATGACGAGCCGGTCCCTTGAGTTTTAGTGGGAGGTACTTGATGGCGTGTAGATCATCCCCGCGGGCCATGTGAATGTGGAGAAAGAAATCTTCTATCCATACCGCGGGGTCTGTAGTCCCATCGTAGGGATCGATATTTATGGGCTTAAACCCTTCTGGGAATTCATGATCCATTACTTCGTTAGCGAAGCATAGGGGGTGTGTGGCGCCTCTATGCCGGTCTACATCATGACGCAGTTCAGATGAGTCTGGTCTGTTGTATCCGGCCCGGCCGGATTTGTATTTAGTATATCCGGTGTGATGGTCATCGTCACGCGTGGGGGCGCGCCCCCGTGATCCGTAGATCGATCTTGACTGTCCTGCTTTGTTTTTCAATTTGTCTCGCAGGTCATGTGTGTAGCCCGGGCCTTCGTGTTTTTGCTTGTTTGGCGACGGGGCGCGGGCTGGACTTCAGGCTGATACGTCGCTTTGTCTCGGCCACGAGGTGGCCGGTCAGCCGCATCCTCCGCTGGTAGTGTAGGCTTTAATGCCTCCTCCTCGAGTTGAGGTAGCAACCTGCGCTTTGGGTAAATTTTGGTTGGGCGCTCGAGTCTATATTCCTCAGCCGCCAGGACCTTAGTCCATCTATCAGTTAGCAGATCTTGATCAGCTTGAAGCTGTTACTGCTTTTTCTTCAGGCTTTTTGCAGTAGCTATAAGCCGGTGCTTGAAGCGCTCCTGCTCGATGGGATCCTCAGGCACGATGAATTCTTCATCGCCGAGGCTCACCTCGTCTTTGGAGAGGGGCATGTAATTGTCATCCTCTGATTCTCCATCCATTGCCTGTTTATCAGGGCTAAATTGCCCATCTTCCCATCTGGCTTGCTCGAAGCTTGGCTGGGCGGGATTGTTTTTGTCTTCGGCACCGTCCGGAGTGCTGTTGTCTCTTGTGCCGGTATCTCTATTTTTGCTATGGCGGGGCTTAGAGCGGCGCCGCTGACGCCGGTGCTTAGATTGCTTTCCAAGGGGATTATCCTCCGTTGCCTCATCGCCATTACTTTCTTTGGGCGTGTCCACCATATATGTATCATATGAGAGGTGGCTGTCCAGCGCCCTGTGGGCGGTGGTTCCTGTTGTTCTATGGCATCGTCGTCCATACCGTCGATTTCTTCAGAGTAGAAGTCAAGTATGTCGGTTAAGTCGTCGACAGTGGCTATCAAGTGGGTGGTGGGTGGGAGACGAATTTCTTCGTCGTCCACTTCCCACTCAAGTCGGACATAGTTCGGCCAAGAGTCTCCTGATAGGGAGAGAGATTTCAACGAATTTAGCACGCCACCCAAGGGCGAGTGCTGGAAGATGTCCGCAGAGGTAAACTCCATGATCGGTGCCCAATCAGGTTCGATAGGCACGGATGTGCGCGGTTCGGAGCCTATGGCTGGAGATGAGTCTGACGGTCCGATGATGCAGACCTCATTGGAGGCGAAGTCTGTGTTCGGCACTATCGCCGATGAGTGTGCGACCTCCGTGGCGGGTTCCATCCACCCGTCCTCGGATGGCACGATTCGCTCCGGACTGAGAGCCGGGGCGGCTGCAGGTGTTATCTCCCGAACACCGTCCGATGGCAGATCTAAGTCATGTTCATCGCAACTGTTCAGCGCACCTGTCATGGGCTCGAATTCGTCGAAGATCAAGTCTCCGCACATGTCGGCGGTGTGGTTCAGGCTTCCAAACCTGACCTCATGACCAAGGGCATAACTATCGATCTGCTCCATATGGCCAAGCAAATTGGCCCGTAGTGCGAAGCCGCGGAATATGAAGATCTGTCCGGGGAGGTAAACCTCACCCTAGATCACATCGTTGCGGATGATTGAAGGAGCCATCAAGCCTTATGGTGACGACACAGTGGAACTCTCAATGAAAGCACCAATGTCAGTGTCAAAACCGACAGATCTCGGGTAGGGGGGCCCTAACTGTGCGTCTAAGGCTAATGGTAACAGGAGGCGGGGACACAATGTTTACCTAGGTTCGGGTCCTCTCGATGGAGGTAATACCCTACTTCCTGCTTGATTGATCTTGATGATGTGAGTATTACAAGAGTTGATCTACCACGAGATCGTAGAGGCTAAACCCTAGAAGCTAGCCTATGATTATGATTGTTCTTGTCCTACGGACTAAACCCTCCGGTTTATATAGACACCGGAGGGGGCTAGGGTTACACAGAGTCGGTTACAGAGAAGGAGATCTACATATCCGAATTGCCAAGCTTGCCTTCCACACAAAGGAGAGTCCCACGCGGACACGGGACAAAGTCTTCAATCTCGTATCTTCATAGTCCAACAGTCCGGCACAAGTACATAGTCCGGTTGTCCGAGGACCCCCTAATCCAGGACTCCCTCAGGCGGCCCTTTGTCTTTGATGCTTGAGGGGCGCAGCCGGTCCCGATTTCTTGAAACGTCGTGGGGAGCGGATAGGGCTACCCATGGTCATTTACTCCGACAGGAAGCATGTGGGCTGGCTGGTCCACGGCTTCCACATTAAAAAGGACGACGGTCGGGTGGTTGGGTGACTGCCAAGCCGGGCCGCCCATGCGTGCATCGTAAATGTGAACGGTGGAAGGTAGGTGGGCAGCTACCACGTGGGCCTGGGATGGATATGGAGCGGGCGCGTGGGCTTCTGTTCGACATCCGTGTGAATGCAAACCGCGCGCAGGTTTCTACCGGAAATAAGACAGGCCGAATGCTAAACAGATAAAACATATGGATGCGGTCGCACGTTGGGTGGGCCGAATGGGCTCATGCCTTGGAGTTAGCCTCGCTCATAGCTATGGCGGCAGCCGAGGAGCAGCGTCAACTGTGACGGGGCTCGAGTGATGACTGACGGTAGGGCCAAGATGTAACAGCTAGTGGCGGCGCCTGGCCCGCATGAACGGGTGTGTCCCACGCTGATGTCAACGAGGTCGTCACGATCGGGTCGAGCTCTTGGCGTGGTAGCAGAAGCGAGAGATGCGATTTTTCTTTGGCGGCGCCGGTCACATGAGTAAGCAAATTTTATTTGGCAAATTTATTAGTATTATGGCAATTTTATTTTTTGCATGATGGCAAATTTTATTTTGGATCTTGGCAATTTTATTTTGTATGATGGCAAATGGTATTTTGTTTTTTGTAATATGGCAAATTATACTATTATACCATGGCAAATTCAGCCTTTTCCTTACTGTTGCTATGGGAAAATTTATTTTTATTTCAATGCCAATTTTCATGTTTTGTAAAATGTCCAAATATTTTTTACACCATGGCAAACTTAGTTTTGTACGTACCTCATCATTTTCATTTTTTGTTATACCATGGTAAATTTATTTTCAGTGAATTAATTGTTTGGAGCATGGCCATTTTATTTCTACACGTCATTGGAAATTTATGAACAAACTATGGCAATTTTTATTTCTAATACAAATGCAAATTATTTGGACATAGCATGGCAATTTTATCTCAACAGCTATCATTAACCTTTTTTGTGTTGTCATACGAAGCATACCTAGCACTTTGTTTTTGGCATTTTTAACATGGCAACTTTTGTTTCATAGAGGTGAGTGTATGCTCGTGCATGTGAGCGACTTTGATTGTCCTGTATTCTAAAAATATATTTTTGTTTTTTGTCCCATACTACACATAGTTTTTTTTTGAGTCACCCATACTACACATAGGTAAATAAAAGAAATTGCAGTAAGTGCTTTTTACAAACAGTTTTCACTTCTTTTTCTCAAGGAAAATGGCATTTTTGGGCTTGAACGCTGGTGGCCCAGTAGGGGGGGGCAGCCTCGAATGTTTTCTCCCCTCAATTTTTTTCTCAATTAAATGGCAATTCTTATCTAAGAAAATAATAATCCTCTTTAACACTAAGCTCCCTAGGTTTAAAGAACCCATATTTAATTAAGGTATCCAATTAGAATTAAGTCACCGATTTTGACTGGATCAACAATTTCTCAAAGCTCTCTCATTCAATTCTTTTATACTATACATCATTCTTTCTAATTTTAAGACCTCACAATTAATCGAGGTATTCAATTTAGTATTGTGTCGTACGATTTTGACAGGGTCAACAATTTTTCAAGCTCTCATATTCAAATTTTTTAATACACTATACTATGTTTCCTTAATTTTGAACCTCTTTCATTGAATTGAGGTATTCAATTTTGAATTTGGTTTATGATTTTGATCGGGCCAATAATTTTTCAAATCAATCAGCATTAACCGAGCTATAAAAACATATCAATTCCACAAACCCTCCCACCACCTAGAAAAAAAAGCGTCAGCATGTGATATTGTAGCATTAATATAGTATATGCAAGCACTGACACAAAAATTTCTCCACATAAATATAGACTGGTTACCGGATAACACAGTATCACACAACGAAAGGCCCACCAAATCAACCCATTATAAATAACTAGTAGACTGCCCATGCGTTGCCACGGGCTCTTGAAATAGTTTACAAGAGTTACATGTTTACTTTTTAAGGCCTCACCCCGCCGTAGATCCAGACCCCCGCCACTGATTCCACCCCGCCTAGGCCGCCGCCTGCCGCCATGCTGCCCCATCGCGTTCGCCTCCGCCGCCGCCCGCGACCCGCCGCCCTCTCTCCGGCCGCCTCGCCTCGGTCCATCCTCCGCCTGCCTGCTTCATCCGCCTCCTCTCGGCCATGCTCCGTCGCCCTCTCTCCGTCCGTCCTCCGCGCTCCGTCGCTTCGCTTCGCTGAGCCGCACGACGCCGCTCTCGCTCTGTCGCCTCGCCTTACGCCGCACGCCGCCGCTTCGCCCGCTTCGGCCGCCCTTTGCTCCCCGATGGCGCCAAGAAGACGCCAAAGGAAAGTATGGTTTCTTGGCATGAGGCGGAGCCCTCCGGAACTTCAGATGGAGTTCTCCGACGCCAGAGCGGCGTCGGTGGCTCGCACGTATCCCACCGCCGATGAGGCTACTCGTATAACGACGTGGGCGTGTGGCGTCTTGGGAGGGTCAAGACGGACCTAAACTTCCGGAGGTCGAGTCCCGGCCGGTGACGGAGTGGCTCGTGCCGCAGGCATCCGGATGGAGGAGATGCCGCTAAGAAGGCGAAGAAGAGATAGCGGTGTCGCTCCCGACGAGAGCGACGAGGCGGCGATGGCTTGGTTTGCGCGATTTGCAATTTCTGCAAAGCCATCTCTAATGAAATGCTATTTGCTACATTTTAAATAGGAAAATTATTCCAATCAGCCAGCCATAACTCAACAGACCAATCTCTAATGAAATGCTATTTGCTACATTTTTTAAATAGAAAAATTATTTCGATCAGCCAGCCATAACTCAACAGACCAATCCGAACCCACATTTTCTAAAGTAAAGAAATTATTTCCCTTGATAGATCAAGATGCCAAAGTGTCATTTGCCCGACTGCTATGTTCCTACACACGCAGAGCAAATTATTTTTCAAATCAAGGAATTAAGAAAAGGAAGAATATCATGATGTCCGTGGCACTTGCCAGGTCTGCCATGCTACCATGGCATTGTCTTTTTAGTCTCTACCCACATGCGAGTTGAGAAATAATCTTCGTTAACACAAGCACACAACACACAAAATCAATCAATGGCCATATGTATGCATTTTTTCACTTTATTCCAATTGGGATGCAATCGTGACACCTACTCGCCCCGTCCGCTCGCCCGTCACGGTAATTGCAGCTGGTGCCAACTGCTCGACCTCGCCACCGCCGCTCACCACTCAGTCTCCACCGGCTGCCCATTTCCTCTTGCGCCACCCGCGCGCTCGCTCGGCTCAATGTTGTTGATTGGAATGCGGGACTGAAGGTAATCCATGGACAGGTTTTAGTTTTGCTTGCATCAATCTTTGGTACTTGTCAATCCATCTAACGCACACAAAAAATCGACTCTCAGACATAAAAGTGATCTAACTCTATTAATGAGCACGACAGTACATACCATCCCATCATGATGTTGCCATCTTTTACACTTGATGATTACATCTTGTTATTTCTAACATGTACACCATCGGGCCATTGCTTTATTAGAAATATATTTACACAATATGATCAGAGCAACATCAAGGAGTCGGATGCTGGTGCACAGATTCTCCTCAAATTCCACATGCAACCCTTGTAGAGAAGAATGACATATTTTTCTTAGGTGATTTTTGACCGAGCTCCTACAGAAAAATTCAAAGAAATCATGAGGAGCATGGAGCCAAGCAAACTAATCAGAGTAAATCATGAGAGGAGAAGCCTCTCAACCTACTACAGGGAATCAAGTCAACATTAATTTGTGTAAGAATTAAACCGTAATGTAGATCAACAACCCAGTAGTTGATAAAATAACCCTGACACAACCCATTAATACAATATATGGTCACAGGAAGTAGATTGAGATTGTGCAGATATCATGATCTACGAACCGTATCTACGAATATTGATTGCAAAGTCACAAATAGAACCTCCTCACATCACAAAACAAATGTTTCATCAACAGAAACTCTAGCGAATGCCAATTGGATTATATAAGTAAGATAGAGACATCGAAAAAAAGAAAAGATAATTCAAAGAGTATATATTCTATTTTCTTACTTGACATCACAGAGAATGCAAGTCAAAGATATTGCGATACATCTTACCCTTCTATAAATTGATTGCAAGGCACAACCCCCAGCAAAATATACAGAATGAATTGCTCCTGTGGTCCAAGTATTGCATAAATAGTTGTATACAGACTATTCAACAGTGAGCATAAACATGGCATGTACTAAGAAAATCCCTTTGCAATGGAGCTTAGTCTGCATGTCTATTCGTCTTTTTGTAAATCAGTTGTGGCCAAGATGTGCTGACAGCTCACAAGCCTCTCCCCGTTTACCAATAAAACCAAAGCAGCTCAAAGCAAAAAAAAAAGAACATAGATATATAAACCTGATGCAATTGCTTGTAACTCCAGAGTGTTGGTAGAGTCGAGAAGAGAACACCCAGCCAATGTTACAGCAGATCGATCTATAGTCTTTGTTAGGGACGGCACCATCATTAGAGGTCCCAATTGTAAATCAATCTGCAAGAGATGGAGATGCAACTGGAAGCTTACGGATTTGATGCATTAAAACAACCATGGCCCATGGGCAGAGGAGAAGTGACGGCAGCTGGGGATCTGACGTGTCACAGACAGCATGGGTAGAGGAGAGGCGGCGGCAGATCAAGCCTTGGGCGTGGCAGGCGGAAGCACACTCACCCCTACTGCACCTTTCCTACTTCCCCGTCCTTCTTCTCCTACCTCTCCTCCTCCCTGGATCCTCCTATGTCTCTCTTTTCTACAAGAAAAAACGAAGCCCCGCCATGACCTTGAGCTCCCCCTGCCAACCATAGAAATTAGATATTTCCTAATTGTTTGCATAACAAAAAACATACTGGCTGCAAGAGAATGAAAGACTAACCTATTGATGAGCACAACAGTACATACCATCCCATCATGATGTTGCCATCTCTCACACTTGATGATTACATCTTGTTATTTCTAACATGTACACCACCGGGCGATTGCTTTATTAGAAATATATTTACACAATATGATCAGAGCAACATCAAGGAGTCGGATGCTGGTGCACAGATTCTCCTCAAATTCCACAAGCTGAAATTGAAGAGAAAACTGAAAGAAAGCTATTAGTAACACCAATTTAACCAGACACACCACACCACTAATGACAAAATAAAAATTTAGAAGTTCCTAAAGAGACCTTATATATAAGAAGTGCAAGATAGTGATGAAACTACCAAAGCCACCAGATCTTAGTACAGATTAGTGCAGTAGACACTACTATTTAGTAAGGATGAACTATATTATGGATTTGATTGGAACAAGAAAATATCCTATAATAGCATATTATACAAAGGCACATAAAACAATAAAGAGAAGTAAAAGTGGTAGCGATGAACTTATAATAATAATAATAAATAGATAGCACATGACTCTTTTTATACGACTTATCAGCAGAATCAGTGAGCCACAATGGAGTTTTCTTGGGCTCAGGCTTTCTGCACACTGCCATATAGACCAAGTCAAACATGGGTGGGCGGCCAAGAATGTTGGGTTATAGTTTTACGGATAAAGAGAGGAGAAATCACTTTGGCCTATGAGCACATCATAAGAGAAGGCAACATCACACACACATAAGTACTTGTAACTGAATTTAAGGAGGGCACAATATGTTGACATAGGTGTGCCTACCAAAAAGAAATGTCTAAATGAAGAAAAATCAAGTGTTTAGTAATATAATAATACAATGATGATGCATACTAAAGTCTAAATCATCAATGGTAAATCCACGGCACACAAAAATTCTTCTCCATAATCGATTTGCTCTCTTCATCCAAATGCCCAAACTCATCACAACATAGCAAAATAGCCTGAATGGAATAAACCATATCTGAACCATCATATGCAATACACGAACCATGTACTGAACTTAATTGATGTATTACTACTGAACATAGCAGATTAGTCTCTATGTGCATGTATTACTAATTTACAGCTGAGCAGCCACTCTAATGTAATGAACTTAAGAACTGTTTGTTCCTCTTAAGCAACCCTGCAGTTTTCATGAAAACTTTGGTTGTAGTGGTCCTAAAATCACAGATACATGTACCTCTACATCCACTTGGAGCTTCTTTGCAGCTTCCTCTCTATGTTGCTAGACCAATCTGCAGATAAAAAAGGATAAGGTAAATACTTGTTGTTTTATTTGCCAATAATCAAACAACTATGATATAGTAAGAAAAAAGTTAGTGGAGGTATGGGAAGGACAAGTAGTTCTACTACACACAGATGATTAGGGGTCAGAGGGAATTCAAGATAAACCAAGACAAACTTCAAAACTCAGTCCTACAGTTGAACATCAATTTCAAAGCAAACGGGGAAGAATCAATGGGTCAGGGGTAAGGATGCAACTGGTTGTGTGTGTGTGTGGGGGGGGGGGGGGGACAGCCCACTAAGCCGCTACGCCGTCCCATGAAGAAAACCCGCAAAAAGGCGCCGGACCAACCACATCATGTCAAGCGGTCTCAAATAGTCCAACCGCTTTGTCCAGCGGACGTCGCACAGTCTCGTGTATCCTGCGAAAGGGAGAAAACTCTCCTGAGAATTCCTGTCCTTCTCGACGCGATAGAGGTGCACGACTGTATTGTATAACAGGCTCATCCGTGTCCATATTTCCCTATGTACAGTAGAAGATAAAACTGAATCAAATCGAAGGTTCCCGTGCATTGCAACTAGATGACAAAATAGACACATGTGTATACTTTGATAAAAGACAGCATCATGCATATTCTGCATACAACTTTATTTTAAACAAAACATAGTCATGGAAATTGCTAAGCTACTGGCTATGTCCTGAATATACTGAAATTGACTTCCCTGGATTAATGGCCTCAAGGTGGGCGCAAGTTCTGCATGTTGATCCAACACAGAAAAGTCATTACCCCTAATATTTGATAGAGACAAAGGCACCGACACAGGATCATCGCAAAGCAAAATCCATTTTTATCACCAACAAGAAATGAAGAAACAAATTATTGGTGCTTCCTTTCCCTGTAGTTCTGAACCACTACTTGCATTGTGTGGATAACAGGTAACTTACATATAACAAGAACGCTTTATAATTTGGAAGTATATGATATAAACGTGGACCACAATGTTCTCTCAAAATCTGTAGCAATCAACGGAAAGAAGTAAAAGCTAATCTCCTAACACTACAATATTCTCAGGTATGTATAGAGAATAGGGGTCATCTTTCTATGGCAGGTACAAAATTGACAGAGACAATGGTACTGCTAGTAGTCATCCATTTAATGCTGCTATAGAAAGACCACCAATAGGCACCCCTCAACTATACTGGAATTGTCACTCATAAATCCAGGGCCAGTATGCCTATAGAAGTGTTAGTAATACATCAGGTAGTTTTCTTTCCTTTAGATGGGATTTGGAAGAATTAGTGATACTAAAAACATGCAGGCGTGATTAGTTAAACCATTACCGCTCATTCTAACCTTACTGACTCATAACAATCAAGCCTAAAAACCATGACCTGACCATGGACAAAGACAAAGACAAAATGGCCAAAAAGAATTGTAACGATAGTATTGCATACCAATGAAAACTAAATGGCAGTGTGATGGTAATGTGCATTCAACCCTGGTTTTTTTTATAGGCAACTTGAAATTGGACAAGGATTCAGATTAGCACCTGATCGGCACCAATGCAACCGATGCGGAGACGAGCTTGGACTCTTCGACGGCGAAGACAAAGTGGCCGATGGCGCCCTTGGTCATCTTCTCGTGGAAAAGAAAGTCGCCGCTGCTCGCGGCCCTTGACAAGGTTGAGCTCTGAGTCATCCATGTCGGTGCCGTCGTTCTGCTCCCATAGTTAAAAAAACAGAGGTAATGTACCACACCACCAGGCAAGTAGTCCGAATCAACTTTCAGATTTCATATGGTTAGATATAGTAGACTAAATTAATTAGGCAGGGTTTGTGTACACATCAGTAACAAAATCAATAATCTATAAGGCAAAGTTAGGCAAATCCACATACTAAATAAACATTGTTAATGCAGTGTGAAATAAGAAAGGGATGGAACATAGAATACCTGTTCATCATATGGTAAGAGAAGATGTGCAGCAAAACAAGTTGTGCCATTTGAAGATGAGTGTAACCATGGACAATTAGGTCAACATGTCCTGATGCTAACAAAACCAGGGACACCTGATTTAGTACTAAAATTATGTTAATGTCAAATTCTTCAGTTTTGTTCCTATAAAAAACGCCCACTGTAACTATGTTTTAGTTCATCATCACTCCTTCCACTTTCCTGAAAAAAGGAAAAGGAATAGGGCAATATTATCAAAGGGGGATATCTTACTGGAGTAATAACAATGAATATCTTATACTTCAAAAATGTTGAAGTGGTATCCCAGGCCAAAATAATTAAAATTGCAATTGATCTAACACAAATTCGTGTGTAGCTGAATGTGTAATGTTCATGTGAATGAACATGAACAAATGACACAGCAGAAAACAACAGTACAATATTTAAACCTGGTTATAAGCAGAGCATGAACATCGTAACTGAAATTGAAGAAAAAACCTGAAACCGTTTGATGCAATTCAAAATCTTATCAATAGCATATTGACACCAGTCTAAGATCCGTGGCAATTTGAGCATTGCAGCTCCTAGAAGTATGTCAATAGAGAAAGGGGGAAAGATTGAATCCACGGACAATGACAAACCTGAAAACATATGATTTGATCACTTCCAAGTTCGAACATTACCTAGTCTAGTTCATCGGATAGAAAAACATTACCTTGTCTAAGACTTGACTTCTGATAACATGTAGGCCAATACCACAATTTACGCCGTCTTCTACTAAAAACTCTGTGCAAGCTCCTGTCCTTCATGCATCAGTCCAATGAGCAGAAGAGCACAAGACAAGATCATGCACGTATCGTAACGGGGAAGATGTGAATTACTTAACAACTTATCTAAACGAAGCAGATCGAAGACACACGAACCTACGTATACAAATCCAATGAGCAACACCAAAATCACATATGTACGCATCCAAATTAACCTTGATGGGGAAGGAAGGAAATTGAGATTGAGAAAGCACCTTACCTTGGCAGTGGCTGGAACGGTCACGACGGCGGCGGCTAGCTAGGTATTCACGGGCGCTCGCTCTGGAAACGGACGGAGCCCAGGAGGCGCCTCGCCTTGACACGCGTGGTGGGTTCCTCACAACGCGGAGGTGGAGGCGACCAGAGCCGGCGTCGGCGCGGCGCCGAGGTTGGTGCAACGGCGAGCTCGGGCGGCGAGGCGGCGGGGCAGAAGCTGCAGGAGACGGCGGCGGGGACCTCGAGGCCGAGCTCAGGCCATGGCTTCCCTGGCTCCAGAGGTCGTGGCGGCGCCGGACGCAGCGGTAGGGCGAGGAGGAGGCCGGCCGTCGGGGAGGCACGAGCTCCTCGTCCCCTCGATCCAGATCGGGATCGAGGAGGGAGCAATGGAGGGATGGCGGGGAAGGACCGATGGGCGGCGGCGGGCGAAGGAGGGCACTCGCAAGATCCACACGAGACCTCGCTCGAGGGCACGAGTACTCGTTCGAGACCAATGCCGTTTTTTTTCGCTGGTTAATCTTCGACGGTCTGTGGCCAGCGGTTTTTCAGTTTTTTTTTTGCATTCATCTCAGATGATAAGAATGGGAGGTTGTGCGGGCGCGGGACTCCATCACGGTTTTTTTTTTGGTTTTCCGCGGTTGGGAGGGTGGTGGGAAGTAGTACGAAAGAAGTACCAAAATAGACCGGGTTAGGTGGGATGAAAATAAAACCCGGAACGCGACCTACCAACTGAGACATTAGAGTAGAGAAAATAAACACACTCTATCGTCTCCCCCACCCGCCAAACTAATATTCCGTCTGTTTCAAAAATATAAGGGGTATTGATTTTTTTTGGAAAGTCAAACTTCTTTAATTTTGACCAAGTTCAAAGCAAAAATATCGACATCCACAGTATTAAACAAAGTATGAAAATTCATTTAATGATAAATCTGAAAATACCAATATGATATTACGGATTTTGATATATTCCTCTTCAAATTTGATCAAACTTAAAAGATTTACCTTTTTAAACGGTAATACATCTTATATTTTAAAACAAGGTGATTTTTTTTTAAAATCCAACAATAACAACGGCGCAACAAAGTGCACCCAACCCTTGTAGTAAATGGCGATTTTGGGCTTAACCGCTGGTGGCCAGGTGTTCGTAGCGTAAATCGTCCGCCCGTTGGATTTGACTTCCTCTCCCTGCGAATGTCGGCGTCAAATTGGAGTCCTTAAAATACGGAAAATTAAATAATGGCTGATTTTCTCTATCTTCTTTACCTCTTTATCTTTATCTTTATCTTTATCTTTATCTTTATCTTTACCTACTAATAAACCGGCCATGGCTTCTGGTCGTCCGTCGTGGTTGTTTTGCAAAACAGCCCCTCAGTTTACAGGAAATCAACCCGCAGTCCCTGTTTTAGTGGCACCCAGAGAAAACGTTTCACTTTTACAAAAAAAACCTATAGGAATTTCAATTCAGTCCGCAGTCCCCCCTTCCTCTTATCCACTCTGCGCCGGCGGCTGCCGTGCCTCGCGCGGGAGGTTGGAGGGCGCTCGCCGGGAGGATAGAGGACGTTCGCCGAGGCATGTGCGGCGGAGATGGCGCGGCGAGGCGAAGCAGTGGCGGTGGTTGTCCGGCCGTCGTGCCTCGCGCGGGGAGGATGGACGACACTCGCCGGGGCGTGTGCGGCGGAGACAGCTTCTGCCGATGTGGAGCAGGAGAGGACCGGAAGGCAAGGAGGCAGGGTGAGTACGCTGTGCACCAGCGCCGCCTTCGTCCTCCACCTCCTCCTAAAGTGCGCGCTCGCCGCGGGCGCTGGCGGTGGCGCGGCGGTCCTCGCCCTCGCGCGCCCGTACTCGCACGACGACCGCGTCCTCCGCAAGATGGTAAGCGCCCCGGCCGCTCACCCGCATTTCCTCGAAAGCAGGGCCATCCTTGCGGACCACGCGGCGGCGGTGACGCTCTTCGGGCACCCCGCGGCCGGCTGAGCCTGGCCATCTATGAGGACACGCGGGCGCCACCGGCATTCCTCATCGAGCTGCCCATGCTCGCGGCCGGGCTGCACAGGGGAATGACCACGGGACCTTGAAGCTGGCGCTGGAGAGCGACACCGGCAGCGCGCGGTGACCACTCCTGTCCAACGACGAGCGGCACGTGCTGCGGCTGCTGCGCGGGGTCTCCATGGGCGTCGGGGTGCCGCCGCCGCCTGCTGACGGCTCCAATTGCCCCGACGGTGTCCTACTCCCGTTTCTGATTAGGATTGAAGAATGCTGAACGTGTCCTTGTCCAACACAGATTAATGTAATGCCCGACCCGGATTTGACTTGACTGCTATAAGATGGAAGCGTCCTGGGACTGAATCTCCATCAGGTGCGTCCTTGGACCATAGTCTCCATTAAATTCTGTCAAAAATTTCACGAAGTGTCCAATGTTGCGGCCGAGTTCGCCGGAGGAACAAGAACATCCGTCGAGTGGTCCAATGTCTTCTGCAGCGGCTACAGGAGAGGTATTGTTTCTATCCCATTGAATGCTAAACACCCGATGGAATCCCCTGTTTTAGTTATTGTTTCTATCCCTCGGCTCCGTCAGCGATTCTGCTATTTCTTCAGTTATCAATTAGCTTTGCAGTGGCATACACATGAATAGTTATCTCAGCGTGTACTACAAACAACTTACGTTGGATATGTGTGCTCATGGCAGGATTTTTTTATATGGAGGAGAAGTCTGACACTCTGACTGTGAGCTCATCTATTTACTCTGTTGTATAAGCAGTGTTCGTTCAGTTCAACCACTATCATCTATTGGAATTTTAGCTGCTTAGTATGTAGTAGAAGTAGCATGTATCAGGTTGTGTGTTGGCAGCATAAGAGACTTGTATTATTGTACCAATTTTACATCTTTCCAGTACAAGATATCCTCTGAGTTCATCAAGCTTCACGATGTGGTGACCTGCTAGGATGGGTGACATTTATCTCTCTTCCTTGCATCTCATGCTTTGATTTGGGTGTTGTTTGGTTTGTTCAGATTTATCACTATCTTCTGGAGCGACTAATCAGTGTTGTAGAATATTAGAAAGATTTTCCTATTGATTTTTGGCTTGTTCTTCTTCATTGTCTCATTGATGTTTGTGTGACAGGAATCTGTTAGATGAATAATTTGTGTCGAACATTCTTCTGGGTCCTATGCATTTGATTTCTGTAACATTGCAAAGATCTATGTCTGCTCCTGTTCACATTTTTGCTATGAATGTCATACCACAGAGTCCCTTTTAGTATCAATTCATGATTATTATTCTCTTTCTAATTTCGTTTTTCGTCTGTTATTTTGTTGGTTGTTAGATTTCGTGTTGATGAGATAAGAACAGAATGTCGGTTGTTCAGTACTTCATGCAAAGATACTACTACAATCTACAGTACTACTTCTCGCCTGCAGTCTAGAAGTGATTCACGGCCTGTATATTTGCCTACGGAGGCACTGTATCCATGCTTGTTGTGTACTAAAAAAATAGACATCGGATGCCCATATTTTAATTAGACATCGGATGTTCAGTGTATTCTACAAATTGACTGCAGGCGTGCAACATTGTTGAAGGGCAAAGGTACTCTAAGAAGCTGAAAGATAAACAGGTCACCAACATACTTAGAGCTTCCTTGGGTTTGTGCAGGACATGTCTGGTTTCACAAAGTCAGTTTCACTTTCACGAATACAGTGGAAATGCAGAAAAAGGAAAGCACGTGGATTTAGAAACCTCAGCATTGTAGAGCTCAGTTGAAATGGAAAACGAGATTTATAGCATCCAGCCAGAGTGGTGATTCGATTTTTGATGATTGGTACTTTGGTTGTGAGGTCGATGAAGACATGCGATGGATTTGGGCGGGGCAGTGGGTTTGCTCGCGAGGAGGTGAGAAGGATGAAGATAGTGGAAGAACCTTGAGATGATGGTGATATTACTGACTCAATCCTTTATTAGCTCTATTTTGTGTGGATCTTTCAGGTGCATGAATGGTAACTTGTGCAAAACCACGCTTCCCTTGTCATTTGATAATTTTTATCTTTATGGTGCTCATAACATATTTTTCATCTATACTTATAGGAGTTTGTTACCTTCTTTTGGTCGAAGAATAAGATGTGGGTAATATATGCATGGCTCCAAATCTCATGATGGCCCTATGTCTGTTCTTTTTGTTGACATGGATTTTACACTGAAATTTTTCTTCTGATCTACAATGTTCTGCCATCTAAATTTGTCTGTATATTGTGAATGAGTAGACAGTGGTGTAGAAACCCAATCGGATGAAATTACGGACTACAAAGAGGTGTAATTATTAATTAATTTCTTGCTTTAAAAGATATGCAACTAGCAGAGTTTCTTATTTTTATCAATTGGATTATGACCGAAGTGAAGAACTTATGTGGACAGTCTAGCAGATTTCAGCGGCAAGATTTTTGTACAATTACAGTAGCAGATTTCGGAAATTTGTAGAGCACATGATTTACAAGAACAAGATTTTCTGTCAAGGTGTGTACTTTTTACCCATTGCACTAATCTTTTGCTTTGAGCAATTGGCTAAAAGAAAGTACTTCCTTTGGAATAATCTTTCGTGCACTGACAAGTATAATATCTCCATTTCGTTATTTTTTGTTCTTCCGTCAGTAGTATTTCTTTTAGCTACTATTTTCCCTTGGATAAATCACTCATGCTATTTTAATGAGGTTCATTCTAGCCGTTTGCTCATGAGAACAGAAACATTTTATCTGTTGGCTAAATGAAAGTACATTCTTTGAATTTGCCACTTTTTCTCGCAGGTATAATCTCTCCATTTCCTTGAATTTTGATTCTTCCGATAGTAGTATTTCTTTTAGCTACTTTCTGCCATAGCATAAATCGCTCATGCTCTTTTAGTAAGATCCACTCCTGCTCTATGCTCACTAGAACGGAAAACAAATATTATCTGCTTATTTTAGCGTCGCATTTCGCTCACAGTATTCGTGGTCACAGATAAAACAGTAATAAACTCCTTTCTCTGTCAAACTTATGGAGTACAAAGTTGTCATGCCTGATCAGCAAAAGATTTGTGCTTCTTTGGCACATATATATCACGGTAGAGTATATGATTTTCACATTTCTTAATTTAAATTTCTCCTTTTTTGGCACAGCCATGGATATCAACAATCAGTCAAGCAAAGAAATATTCATGGGAGATATACAGGGATCCACAAGAATGTGCACCGTATGGCACTACCCTTTTGTCGTCGAGCCACTATGACATTTTGGTCAGCAATCAGTTCAAGCAATTCTCAGCGCCATTAGTCATAAGTTGGAATTTACATCTAAATGAACAATACATCAAGCAATAGAAGAAAAAGTGGTCATCTCTTTTTCTTGGCACCAAGATGCCATACAAGCATTCAGACTTCAGAATCGCACAAGCAGTTTGTATATAAATGGTGTGCCATATCGTTTTAACATGGACACTTCAAAAGAATATATGCCAAGAGTGGTCGCTGATCACTATGATTATAGTAGTCCTAAAGAGTTTGCCTCTGCGTTTCTGTTCACATGTAGTTGATGTTTCAGCCTTTTAGAAGTATATGGCATTGAAATTATGTTTCTTTTGGCAACAACATATGAAATGGAGAAAATTTTAGGTTTAGAATAAAATTGTTCTAGATTTTGAGAAGATTGTTACAGATCCATGAGAAAAATGTCCCAAGTTTAGGAAATTAACTATCCATATTTTCGGTTCTTGGTTAATAAGCTGGTCACAATAGTTTTTTTTTTTCTAAGCAAGCTGGTCACAATAGTTGATGTGGGTCATAAACCAAACAATTACTCATGTAATAGGCTATGCTTCGGGGCGTGATGCTTTTTTTCTCCCGGTGCAACGCACGGGCATTTTTACTAGTCTTGTCTAATGCAAGCATTAAGTGTCCATGTCGAGTAATTCTATCGAGTAATAATCAGCAATAATTATTTCCTAATACTAGTAATAGGCCCGTCCATATATGTCAAGCATTAATTAGCAATAATTTCTTTCCCAATAAAAAGTGCGTCCATATCATATCTAAGATACTCTTTAAATTTGGAAAAAAATAAAGGGTAACCATTCAAAATACTCCAAAAAGCTCTATGACACTTAATAGCTCTTCCATATATATGAAGCCGGATGTTGCTATATATATATGCTAGCATCCGTCAGTTCGTTTCAACCAAAACCAGCCTGCCAACAAGCGTTGAAGCCTTAGTCATCTATACATGGACATGGAGAAGTGCCCCAAGCGTGCCCAAGTACTATTGTTCGTTCTTCTTATATGCTTTGCGACCCAAGCACAATGTAAGTGCCACAAACACAACACCTTCTTTTTTCTTGTGTTTTCGTTCGTTTCGTTCCTTATTTATAAGCTAATATTGTGTTTTTGTTGATGTTTTCATAGGTAGAGAATTAGGCGCGCATGACATCCATCACGGGTGCTACACGGGTCCATCTGGATGCATTATCTGCCCCCCTAAAGACGTCTGCTACACATCAATGGAGAACTGCCAAGCCCACTGCAAAGGACCTCGGTCCACAGTCACCTCCTCCACATTTCCTCATTAGCTTGAAAACATGTACGGGATGTGCGTTATGTGTTGATGAATAAAGAACCATGAATGAGTAAGAGACAGTAATATTAATGTTTCAGCTTGCAGTTGTTGTAGGCAGAATCTTGGAACCCTCCCCCCTCCGCTAGCCTGATGCGAGGAGTTTTTAGGACGTCTCGTTGCTTGTTTTTGATCTTTGACATCATCGTACGTCTCGTTGAATTTTTTTCTCGGGAGTTCAATCTACCAGTGATTGCTTCCATACATATCTCCCCACCAACCGCTCTTGCGCGATGAATTGCTAGCGCCATGTGATAACTGATCTGTTTGGAGGTATCGTCGCTGCTCCAGAAATCTTCCACCACCGGGTCGAGCATATTCAAATTGATGTATCGCGGAGATCAAAAAACGCCAGCCCACCACTGCCACCGGTTCGGCTCTCAAACCTGCACACAGTATTGTGCAGTGCCAACCAATGGATAACACATGTACGGCCCACGTCTCGAAATGTTTTGGCGGCCGGCCGGACAGGTTCTACGTCTAGCACTTCGTGATGGACGTTGTTGCTGCCGGGCGTGGAGCAGGGCGCGGGGCGGGTGCTCTGTGCTCAAGGAGGCGGCCGGGCAGTGGTGGAGGCAGGGGGGGACGAGCAGGGCCTGCCCCCCATCGATCGAGCAAACATGGCACATCGATAGGTAATTAGCGGCAGAAACGTGCGTATACATGTATTGGGCCCCCCCTATGTGTCTGCCTTTCCATTGTGATTGTAAAAGAGAAAATGGGCCCATGGGAAAAGCCCAACTAGGCACCAGCAGCGGCCGATAGGCTCTAGTCTGGGCGTTGCACTCCTACCGTAACTGTAATTAGGGTATACGTGCGATTAGTCCAGAGAAGATTAGCCGCCGCTGTTCCGCCCGCTCGGCTGTGCTCTCCCTGTCCCGCACTGCTGCTCTTGATCTGAATTTCTCCCGGTCAGATCCAGATCAGAGATGAGGCACATCCTCCGCTAGACTGCTAGTACTTGTTTCAAGTTGGGCATTCAGCTATGCTCGGACGGCCGCTGCCGATTGCCACTCTGGAATTCTCACGCCTGTATCACGATCTACTGATCTTGTCACACATCAATTTCTCAAGGTATATGTATTAATCTATTTTGTTTGATGTGTTCATGCTTTAGTAATTGTGATCAGAGGAGAAATAGCAATTTAATTTATCTTCTTTTATGCCAGCTATGCTTTTCTATTGAAAAATGAAGAGAAGGAATAGGAAAAAATAAATCTTTCTACACTACTTGCTTCAATTCTTAACCCATGCATTGAAAATTTGGGTTCAGCTCTAATGAGATTATTAACTTCCACACTTCTTATAGGTAGCTAAATTTAAATCAATACTTGTCAAACATGTTGTATCACTTTGTGTATACATGTTAGAAAAAAAATAGCATTATCGCCGAGTGTTAACTCTTTGGCCCCCCCTATGCTCAAATCCTGGCTCCGCCCCTGCGGCCTGGTCAAGCTCTTCTTCGTCCCGGCATGGCGGTGGTCGGGCAAGGACCCCGCCTACCTCTGCCGCGACTGCGGCCTCCTCGCGTCGGGGTCCCTCGGTGTCGGCGGTGGGGCACTCCTCCCCCGCGCGGGGCAGTGCGGCGCGTGCAGCCGCGCCGTCGACCCGCTGTTCCGGTTCTGCCCCTTCTGTGGCTCCGCGCTGTGAAGTGATGGATGCGCTGAGAGGAACAGAGGTGAGACGGTAGTACGTGCAATACTATGTAGGAGTATTAGATTTGTGCAGAGTTGTGCAGAGTTTTGCTAAAAAAAAAATACTATACGTACTAGCTTTGTGCAGAGTTGCCAGTTAGCTTTTGGTCTTACGAAATTTGTGCTGTGTGTGACATGTAAAGCCCTGTTTGGTTCATAAGTCCTACGACTTTTTCTAGTCCCAACTAAAAAGTCACTAGTCCCTAAAAATCCTCTATGTTTGTTCTCAGGGACTAAAAAGTTCCTAGTCCCTCCCTAGAGGTTATTAAATGACCATGTTACCTTTAGTATACAGAAAAATAACAACCAAACAACACCGTGGAGCGGCGGGGCAATGGGTGCAGGGAGGGGCATTGTTGAAAAAATCCCCAAAAAGACTCTCCTTGAGAGTCTTCTTCATTTAATCCCAAAAAGCAACTTTTAGTCCCTAGTAGTTTCTCATGTTTGGTTAAAAAATCTCTAAGAGGGACTTTTTCTAGCCCGTACACCAAAAAGTCCCTGAAAACAAACACCCCCTAAATGTGATGAAATGGTTGTAAACGGAATCAATAAAATTCGTCGCATCATCATCGGCACACCACACTAACAAAATCTCAAAGCTCAATTTGCACTTTCAAACATAAACGATCATTATTTACCACAAACGGGGAGAAGAAAGGGGCGGCGCGGCTTTGCTTTGCTTTGGCCGTGGGGGAGAAGAAGAGCGTGAAGGAAATATGCCCTAGAGGCAATAATAATGTTATTATTTATTTCCTTATTTCATGATAAATGTTTATTATTCATGCTAAAATTGTATTAACCGGAAACATAATACATGTGTGAATACATAGACAAACATAGTGTCACTAGTATGTCTCTACTTGACTAGCTCGTGAATCAAAGATGGTTAAATTTCCTAGCCATAGACATGAGTTATGAGTTGTCATTTGATTAACGGGATCATATCATTAGGAGAATGATGTGATTGACTTGACCCATTCCGTTAGCTTAGCACTTGATCGTTTAGTATGTTGCTATTGCTTTCTTCATGACTTATACATGTTCCTATGACTATGAGATTATGCAACTCCCGTTTATCGGAGGAACACTTTGTGTGCTACCAAACGTCACAACGTAACTGGGTGATTATAAAGGAGCTCTACAGGTGTCTCCAAAGGTACATGTTGGGTTGGCGTATTTCGAGATTAGGATTTGTCACTCCGATTGTCGGAGAGGTATCTCTGGGCCCTCTCGGTAATGCACATCACTTAAGCCTTGCAAGCATTGCAACTAATGAGTTAGTTGCGGGATGATGTATTACGGAACGAGTAAAGAGACTTGCCGGTAACGAGATTGAACCAGGTATTGAGATACCGATGATCGAATCTCGGGCAAGTAATATACCGATGACAAAGGGAACAATGTATGTTGTTATGCGGTCTGACTGATAAAGATCTTCGTAGAATATGTGGGAGCCAATATGAGCATCCAGGTTCCGCTATTGGTTATTGACCGGAGACGTGTATCGGTCATGTTTACATAGTTCTCGAACCCGTAGGGTCCGCACGCTTAAGGTTTCGATGACAATTTTATTATGAGTTTATGAGTTTTGATGTACCGAAGGAGTTCGGAGTCCCGGATGAGATTGGGGACATGACGAGGAGTCTCGAAATGGTCGAGACATAAAGATCGATATATTGGACGACTATATTTGGAGT
This sequence comes from Aegilops speltoides, assembly GCA_021437245.1. NCBI lineage: Eukaryota > Viridiplantae > Streptophyta > Magnoliopsida > Poales > Poaceae > Aegilops > Aegilops speltoides. Next base: position 361,234,319 of record CM038141.1, on the reverse strand, counting down.
TCGGAAAGGTTCCGAGTGATTCGGGTATTTTTCGGAGTACCGGAGAGTTACGGAATTCGCCGGGAGTATATGGGCCTTATTGGGCCATACGGGAATAGAGAGAGAGGCCAAAGGAAGGAGGCCTGCGCCCCCTCTGGTCCGACTGGACAAGGGCGCAGGCCCCCTTTCTTCTTCCTCTCCCCCTCTTTCCCCTTCTCCTACTCCAACAAGGAGGGAGTCCTACTCCCGGTGGGAGTAGGAATCCCCTTGGCGCGCGCCCTCCTAGGCCGGCCGCCCCCTCCACCCTTGCTCGTTTATATACGGGGGCAGGGGCACCTCTAGGCACAACAACACAAGTTGATCTTCGTGATCGTTCCTTAGCCGTGTGCGGTGCCCCCCTCCACCATATTCCACCTCGGTCATATCGTTGAACTCGGAGGTGTCATACGTTCGGTGCTTGGATCGGTCGGATCGTGAAAACATACGACTACATCAACCGCGTTGTCATAACGCTTCCGCTTACGGTCTACGAGGGTACCTGGACAACACTCTCCCCTCTCGTTGCTATGCATCACCATGATCTTGCGTGCGCATAGGAATTTTTTTTTTTGAAATTACTACGTTCCCCAACAGTGGCATCCGAGCCTAGGTTTTATGCGTTGATGTTATATGCACGAGTAGAACACAAGTGAGTTGTGGGCGTCTGAGTCATCTTGCTTGCCAAAGATGTCATACTTTGGTTCAGCGGTATTGTTGGATGAAGCGCCCGGACCGACATTACGCCAGACGCTTACGCGAGACTGGTTTTACCGCCGTGCTTTGCACACAGGTGACTAGCGGGTGTCTGTTTCTCCAACTTTAGTTGAACTGAGTGTGGCTACGCCCGGTCCTTGCGAAGATTAAAACATCACTAACTTGACGAACTATCGTTGTGGTTTTGATGCGTAGGTAAGAACGGTTCTTGCTCAGCCCGTAGCAGCCACGTAAAATTTGCAACAACAAAGTAGAGGACATCTAACTTGTTTTTGCAGGGCATGTTGTGATGTGATATGGTCAAGACGTGATGCTATATTTTATTGTATGAGATGATCATGTTTTGTAACCGAAGTTATTGGCAACTGGCATGAGCCATATGGTTGTCGCTTTATTGTATGAAATGCACACGCCCTGTAATTGCTTTACTTTATCACTAAGCGATAGCGATAGTCGTAGAAGCAATAGATGGCGTAACGACAACGATGCTACGATGGAGATCAAGGTGTCGCGCCGGTAACGATGGTGATCACAATGGTGCTTCGAAGATGGAGATCACAAGCACAAGATGATGATGGCCATATCATATCACTTATATTGATTGCACGTGATGTTTATCCTTTATGCATCTTTTCTTGCTCTGATTGGCGGTAGCATTTTAAGATGATCTCTCACTAAAATTATCAAGAAGTGTTCTCCCTGAGTATGCACCATTGTGAAAGTTCTTCGTGCTGAGACACCACGTGATGATTGGGTGTGATAGGCTCTACGTTCAAATACAACGGGTGCAAAACAGTTGCACACGCGGAATACTCAGGTTAAACTTGACGAGCCTAGCATATAACAGATATGGCCTCGGAACACGGAGACCGAAAGGTCGAACGTGAATCATATAGTAGATATGATCAACATAGTGATGTTCACCATTGAAACTACTCCATCTCACGTGATGATCGGACATGGTTTAGTTGATTTGGATCACGTGATCACTTAGATGACTAGAGAGATGTCTGTCTAAGTGGGAGTTCTTAAGTAATATGATTAATTGAACTTAAATTTATCACGAACTTAGTCCTGGTAGTATTTTGCAAATTATGTTGTAGATCAATAGCTCGCGTTGTTGCTTTCATATGTTTATATGTTCCTAGAGAAAATTGTGTTGAAAGATGTTAGTAGCAATGATGCGGATTGGATCCGTGATCTGAGGTTTATTCTCATTGCTGCATAGAAGAATTATGTCCTTAATGCACCGCTAGGTGACAGACCTATTGCAGGAGCAGATGCAGACGTTATGAACGTTTGGCTAGCTTAATATGATGACTACTTGATAGTTTAGTGCACCATGCTTAACGGCTTAGAATCGGGACTTCAAAGACGTTTTGAACGTCATGGACCATATGAGATGTTCCAGGAATTGAAGTTAATTCTTCAAGCAAATACCCGAGTTGAGAGATATGAAGTCTCCAACAAGTTCTATAGCTAAAAGATGGAGGAGAATCGCTCAACTAGTGAGCATGTGCTCGATTGTGCAGGTACTTCAATCGCTTGAATCAAGTGGGAGTTAATCTTCCGGATAAGATAGTGATTGATGAATTCTCTAGTCACCATCACTAAGTTACTAGAACTTCGTGATGAACTATAGTATGCAAGGGATGACGAAAATGATTCCCGAGCTCTTCGTGATGTTGAAATCGACGAAGGTAGAAATCAAGAAAAAAAACATCAAGTGTTGATTCACAAGACCAGTAGTTTCAAGAATAGGGCAAAGGGAAAGAAAGGGAAAGTTCAAGAAGAATGGAAAACAAGTTGTCACTCCTGTGAAGAAGACCAAAGCTGGACCAAAGCCTGAAACTGAGTGCTTACACTGCAAAGGAAATGATCACTGGAAGCGGAAATGCCCCGAATATTTGGTGGATAAGAAGGATGGCAAAGTGAACAAGGGTATATTTGATATACAGGTTTTTGATGTATGCCTTACTAGTGTTTATAGTAGCCCTGAGTATTTGATACTTGTTAGGTTGCTAAGATTAGTGAAAGTCGTTATATCGACTAGAGGGGGTGAATAGGCGATTTTATGAATTCTTCATCGAGGAATTTGTGGTGAGGAAATTCCTTAGCGAAGAACTACTTGCAATGAATAAGTACTCAGAGGTAAACATAACAGATACAAACATAGTCATCATGATAAAATGAAGACTAGCACAGAGTCGTAAAGCGTAAACACAGGATAACAAGATGAAGACAAACAGATCAAGAAATTGAACCGAGGAATTTGTGAAAGTCTTGACCAAAGTCTTCAAGCACAGATATGAACAACATACAACACAAGAATGAGGAAATGAAAGAGTTGAGGAAATAGAACCAGTTAGTTGGTGAAGACAATGATTTGGTAAACCAGTTCCAAGCTGCTGTCTCGGTTATACGTCTGGTTGGAGCGGTGAGTATTTAAACTCGAGGACACACAGTCCGGACACCCGATCCTCGAGCCGCAACTCAGACACCCGATCCTCACCGTATTCTCCTTGAACTAAGACCATGCAGGCCTCGTCCAATCACTCGTGGTAAGTCTTGGTGACTTCCAAACCTTCACAGACTTGGTCACTCGGCGATCCACAATTCCTCTTGATGCTCTAGACCTTGACGCCTAACCGTCGGAAGAAGCACAGTCTTCAAAGGTAACAAGCGCCGGATCCACGCGGGATCAATTTCTTGATGATGCTCAATCACTTTGGGTTTGTGGGGTTTGGTTTTGGATTTTCCTCACTTGATGATTTTCGCCAAAGTCCTCGAGAGGATGGGTTGCTCTCAAATGACAAGTGTCAAGTTCTCTCGGAGCAGCCAACCAACTAGTGGTTGTAGGGGCGGCTATTTATAGCCTAGGGAGCAGCGACATGATAAGACATAAATGCCCTTCAATGATATGACCGTTAGGTGGATAAGATATTTTGGACAGCCGGCCAAGAAGACAAGAACGGTCGGAAATTTGACTCTCAAATTCCTCGGGCTATCATGTTCCTCATTGTGTAGGCAATTCAGATTTGGCGAATTCCTAACTCCTCGATTAGAGAAAGTCCTCGATGACGGAAGAACTGCATCTCATCACATGAAGGAATTGACTAAAGCGTATGAGATTTCCAATGGCTTCACTCAAGGGATTGGTAGGTGTAGGATTTTGAGTTGAGCATCACATGGAAATTTTTTCTTAGTATTTCCTCGACCCCCTTTAACAGTACGGTGTTTCCTATGACTCAAGAAAGAGAAAATAAAACTACGAAAACAAAAGTCTTCACACTTCATGTTCCTCAAGTGAATACCAAATCTTCAAGGTCACACCAATTTCTTCACTTTCAAAGTCTTCAGAAAGTCTTCAGAATATCAAAGTCTTCAGTTGAAGAACTTCATTTTTAGGGGTCGACTTTCTCTGTAAATATCAAACTCCTCATAGACTTATAGACCTGTGTACACTCACAACGATCAGTTATTTAACCTATAAGTCTTCAATACACCAAAATCACTAAGGGCACTAGATGCACTTACAATCTCCCCCTTTTTGGTGATTGATGACAACATAGGTTAAGTTTTCAACGGGGATAAACATATGAAGTGTAAATACTGATATTGAGGAATTTGATTGCAAGATATAGAAGAACTCCCCCTGAATATGTGCATAGTGAGGAATTTGCTTTTGAGGCAATGCACATTTGAAGAATTGAATCATGGAGATCTCCCCCTATATCTTGTAATTCATACACGCATTTGATATATAATATGAATAATTTGAAATGCATGATTGAAATATGGTGCCTGATGAGATTCAGCATGCGTGCAATAATATTTAACGAGGAATAAGCATGTAGAATAACACATCAAAAGTATCAGAGCACAGTGCATCAAAGTCAGAGCACAATGCACCGTCCAAAAGTATCAGGGCACCATCGGATTTAAGATTACAACTCGATCCAATAAAAAGTTTCGGAAGAACGAGAGTTGTAACTTAACAAAACGCCCATAATATAAACCCGCTTGAAGACTAACTCAGATTTCTCCCCCTTTGTCATCAAATGACCAAAAGGATCAAAACTGAGGACTAATGCCCCTGAAGAATTTCAAGTCGATGGAGGAGTGCCAGCATTGTCGGGGTTGTTTGTTGAAGTAGGGCCTGCCGCAGTGTCGTCCAAATCTTCATGCTCATCAGTTTCACGCGATGAAGAATAAGAACTGGCCACCAAATCAGGAACTTTTACTCTCTTGAAATATCTTCGGAGGTGGTGCAGACCAGTCAAATGCTTCCTGGAGACCCATATTCTTCAGTTCTTCCGCGGAATATACATGAGTGAGAACAACCCAGGTGCGGTTGAGGGTTTCATGAAGGTGATACTGATTTTTCTTCACTGCATTATGGGTTGAGGTCATGTTGTGAAGAATTGCAGCAAACTGATGCTTCACCCATTTGTGATTGCGATCAACCTTCTGATGAAGACCGAGGAGTAACTCACGGTCGGTCATCACCACGGTGTCTTTGTTGCTTGAGGCTTTTGCATGGCTGATGTATTTGCGGCAGTGTCATGTGTTGCAGAATCGTCATTGGTGGAATAAGATGTAGCCAGACGGAATTGACCATCCAATGGACGAGTGCCTTCATCGATCACAGCAGCTGCCTTGCCCTTATCATGAGATGATGAAACTGGTCGCTTGAGGACTTCAATGGGCGGCAAGTAGCTACCTGAAGGAAATATGCCCTACTCGCAATAATAAAGTTATTATTTATTTCCTTATTTCATGATAAATGTTTATTATTCATGCTAGAATTGTATTAACCGGAAACATAATACATGTGTGAATATATAGACAAACAGAATGTCACTAGTATGCCTCTACTTGACTAGCTTGTTAATCAAACATGGTTATGTTTCCTAACCATGGACAAAGAGTTGTTATTTGATTAACGGGATCACATCATTAGTTGAATGATCTGATTGACATGACCCATTCCGTTAGCTTAGCACCCGATCGTTTAGTATGTTGCTATTGCTTCCTTCATGACTTATACATGTTCCTATGACTATGAGATTATGCAACTCCCGTTTATTGAAGGAACACTTTGTGTGCTACCAAATGTCACAACATAAGTGGGTGATTATAAAGGTGCTCTACAGGTGTCTCCAAAGGTACTTGTTGGATTGGCGTATTTCGAGATTAGGATTTGTCACTCCGAATGTCGAAGAGGTATCTCTGGGCCCTCTCGGTAATGCACATCACTTAAGCCTTGCAAGCATTGCAACTAATGAGTTAGTTGCGAGATGATGTATTACGGAACGAGTAAAGAGGCTTGCCGGTAACGAGATTGAACTAGGTATTGGATACCGACAATCCAATCTCGGGCAAGTAACATACCGATGACAAAGGGAACAACGTATGTTGTTATGCGGTCTGACCGATAAAGATCTTCGTAGAATATGTAGGAACCAATATGGGCATCTAGGTCCCGCTATTGGTTATTGACTGGAGACGTGTCTCGGTCATGTCTACATTGTTCTCGAACTGTAGGGTCCGCACGCTTAAGGTTTCGATGACAGTTTTATTATGAGTTTATGAGTTTTGATGTACTGAAGGAGTTCGGAGTCCCGGATGAGATTGGGGACATGACGAGGAGTCTCGAAATGGTCGGGACGTAAAGATCGATATATTGGACGACTATATTCGGACTTCGGAAAAGTTCCGAGTGATTCGGTATTTATCGAGTACTGGGAGAGTTACGGAATTCGCCGGGAGAAGTATTGGGCCTTATTGGGCCCTCAAGGGAAAGAGAGAGGGCTGCCTAGGGCATGCCGCGCGCCTCCCATGGCCTAGTCCGAATTGGACTAGGGGGAGGGGCCGCACCCCCTCCTTCCTTTCCTTCTCTCTTCCCCTTCCTTGTCTCCTACTCCTAATACATGGAAGGACTCCTAGTTGGACTAGGAAAGGGGGAATCCTACTCCCGGTGGGAGTAGGACTCCCCTAGGGCGCGCCATAGAAGAGGGCCGGCCCTCCCCTCCTCCACTCCTTTATATACGGGGGTAGGGGGCACCCCATGGACACACAAGTTGATCCTTGTGATCGTTCCTTAGCCGTGTGCGGTGCCCCCCTCCACGATATTACACCTCGGTCATATTGTAGCGGTGCTTAGGCGAAGCCCTGCGACAGTTGAACATCAAGATCGTCACCACGTCGTCATGCTGACGGAACTCCTCCCTGAAGCTCTGCTGGATCGGAGCCCGGGGTGCGTCATCGAGCTGTACGTGTGTCAAGAACTCGGAGGTGCCGGAGTAACGGTGCTTGGATCGGTTGGACCGGGAAGACGTACAACTACTTCCTCTACGTTGCGTCAACACTTCCGCGTCGGTCTACGAGGGTACGTAGACAACACTCTCCCCTCTCGTTGCTATGCCATCACCATGATCTTGCGTGTGCGTAGGAAATTTTTTGAAATTACTACGTTCCCCAACACTACCATGGCTCAGAGTGTCAGCCTTGTAGTTCAGTGAAGATCTTGCCCTTATGAATCTCATAATCCAAGGCGCATAGGGCTTCAGCTCAAAAGGTGACATATCAACATTAGCCAGAGTCCTCATGAAGAAATCATGGAAGTTGACAGGAACGCCATGAATGATGTTGAAAAGCATGTTCTTCATGATGCCAACGACATCTTCATCATTTGAGTCGTGGCCTTTGATAGGACTCATTGTCTTCGTTAGAATGCGATAGACAGTCCGAGGCACATATAGCAATTCCTTGACGAGGAATTTGGTTCGTGGGGCCTGCCCTGGCTTCAAAGGCTTCATGAGCACTTGCATATAATGATCTGTCAGTTCGCGGTCATTGTAGATGCAACGTGCACTGTCATGGGGAGGATCAAGAGGAAGGACATGAAACAATTCAGTTGCTGGTGCCTTATAGTGAGTGTTTTCTGTCATCCAATCCAGCACCCATGAATTGACATCTTTAGCATCTTCGGTGATATGCAAAGTGGCATAGAACTGAAGAATGAGTTCTTCATTCCAATCACAGATATCAGTGTAGAAATTCAGTAGTCCTGCATCGTGAATAACTCGGAGGACTGGCTCGAAGCACGGCAGAGATTCCATATCCACATGAGGAATATGTTCATGATCGAAGATTTTGTCCTTGTCAAAGAGCACTGAGGAATAGAAGTTGGCTTGAGTAGCAGTCCAGAAACGTCTCTTCCTTATGCGAGCAGAGTCATATGGATTGTAATCTGTGAAGAACACATGCTCAGAAAAGAAGTCTTCAGCCTTGAAATTTTGCTTGCTAGAGAACGGATTCTTCGGTTTGGGCAGAGGAGTGTCAGTGATTTGCAGCAAAACCTCAGGAATCACGATCTCAGGTGCTTCAGGCTGAGGAATTTCTGGTTCCTCTTCTTGTGCAGTTTGTGGATCAGAAGAAGAAGTTCTTCAAAGACTAGCGGCTGGAATTTCTTCATGAACAGACGATGTGGGATGAGTGTCTTCAGAGTCCATTTGAACAGTTGTAGCCGGGGACTGAGGAATTTGTTGAATAGGAGTGAAGAGCGGAGTATTGGGATGCTGACTTTCCCAAAAGTCATCATTCATCACTGGTGTAGTGCATCCAATATCCACATCTTCTTCTTCTTTTTCAATTTCCTCAACACCACCTCTTCATTTGTGAACCGAGGCATAGGTGAGAAACAATGGCGGTGAAGGAATGCTTCCACTTCAATTTCTTCATCAAACTGCTCCGAGGTAGCAATGAATGATTTTCTTCATCGATCCGCTTGGGATCTTGTAGTCTTCTCCATAAGGAACAATTTCCTTAGATGACATGGAGGAAATGGGAATGGCATCAATGGGATTTTCGCTTAGCTGGCCATTGGCTTCATTTTCTTGTGGTCGAAGAATTTGACGCGGTGATGCCTTCCTTTTCTTCACCGCAGCTCGCTCTGCAGCCTTGGTCTTCTTCACTTCATAAGCGAAGGAAGGATTGGAGTTGGTGTTGGCGCAGGAGGAGCCGAGGACTGTGGTTCATGTTCTTCAGCGCACAGCAGGTGTAGTTGCCTGATCTCTTGATTTCTTCAGCGCACCACTAGTGGATGCCCAGGAATTTCTTCGGTAATTTGGAATGGAGTCGTCACCTCGAACTTGTGTTCTCATCGGCAGCTGAAAGTCATCAGCAGATCTTGGCATGTTCTTCAGCAGGTTGAGCAGAGTCTGCAGCCTGAGGATTTGCTTGTTGCGATGGGGCTGCAACAGTTGTCATTTTCTTCGTCAAATTGACGAATCTCACTTTGGCTCCTTGACAATCCGCATTGTATGCATCGAAGTCCTTGCTGAGGGCTTGGATCTCAGATTGAGCCTTGAGAAGTTCTTAAGGAGTTAGTCTGACAACGTTCTTCTTCAGAAGCTTCTCCTTTCTAGCTTGTGCTCTCTTTATCTCACGAGCCTTTTCAAACTTCCATTTCTCTTGAGAGATGAAATGGGTCAGCATATGACTTTGACCAGGAGTCGAGGCGGATCGAGCATTGGAGTGTTTGGATCCTTATGCCATAAGTCGATGTAGTCGAGGATCTTCTTCGGATCTGAAGCGGCGGCATGAGTGTTCCTTTGGCTTTGGCGGCCTTTCGCTTGTGCATCTCGATGATTTCTGCAAGTTCTTCATCAGAAGCCTCGTCATCAGAGGGCACTTGGAAAGCAACCTGTTTCTATCTTGGACTTGGCCGAGGACCGCGTCCAGCTGTTGCTTTTGTCTTCAGCAGAGTGGGGCTGATGAGGACATTGGTGCGGTGAGGAACTTCTTTGAGACACGAAGCAATTGAGAAGCCCCGAGTCCATTGACATGTAGCCGATGCACAGGAGTTGAGGACTTGGAGGAGCTGCCGAGGACTTTGGTGGAGCAGCAGTAGTCTGAGGAATTTGCCGTGAGGGCGCAGCTGAGGAACTGGGCCGTGAGGGTGCTGATGGTGAAGCACTTGGCTTGCGAGAAGGCTTCTTCGGCATTGATTTCCTCGACTTGACCGAGGTCTCAGCGGCAGCAGCAGCAGCAGCAGAATCCTCATTGAATTTCCTCACTGCCTCCTTGGCTTGTCTTGCCAATTTTGCTTGGCGCCTAGCCCATTCTTCAGAAAGTCTTCACCACTTTTGATGCTAGTGGGATCGCGACTTGGCCGGTGCCAATGGAGCTCTTGGGCATGGAGGATTTAAGGCTAATTTCTTCATGTACTTTGGAGTAACATATCGGTATTCCTCCATTCTCGTGCCCATCTTCGTTCAATCCTATGAATGCACTTTGCGCTGATTCTTATTTTCTTTGCCAAACTTGGCTTCATCAGTGTGCAATAAACTTTGTATATTTCATCGGGGATCTCAAAGCATCATGACCTCCGGTTTCTTTCCTCCTTTCTGCGGTCTCTTTCCTTCACCATTTTCTTGGATGAGGAATTTGAACAATTGAACACTCAAGAAGTATGCAGTTTTTCTTCGAGGAACGCTGCAAATGAGTTAAGTTGATGAGAACCTAGTGATTCAGCAGCGAGACATGAGTACTGTGACGAGTGTAGGTGCGAGGAATTTGGAGAGGTCATATGTGTTCTCGTAAGATTTTTCAAAAGACAAGTTTTGAGGAAATTGACCAGTTGAGCCTTGAGGAATTTCACTAAGCGTTCTTGTCTTAGGTTCGAGTTGTGCAGATTGAAAATCCGCACAATTGAGGAATCTTGAAGAAATGAGTGCTTAGAGAGATGGATCAAGAGCATACTGATGTGTGAGGTGTTCATATGTGAAGATTTGAAGAATAAAACACCTTTGAAGATTTTCGGACAAGTTTGAGAATCAAAGCGAGTAATAAAAGTGACTTTTAATTACTCGAATCAAGAACACGATTTAACCGAGATGAACAGCGGTGAAGTTCGTCAAGTTAGATCTCCCATGCCCTAACTTGGCAGAGGGAGACAGCTACGCGGCGGCGGAGTGAAGATTTCCGCAGCCGGCGCGAGTACGACGATGACGAGGTTGAGGCAGTGAAGCTCTTCCTCACCGGCGGCGATGGAGTAGCGGCGGCGCTAGGGTTTGAGGAGAGCTCGAGCGAGAGACAGCGACCGAGCGGAGTAAATGAAGTAAGGAAGGGGAGAGGGGTATTTATAGCCACGGTAAAAACTGTTTGCCCAAAGATTTTGGGACGAACATGCCCCTGCCCTTTCTTCTTCACGCGACATGTGTCACCCACGTACTATGCAGATGAGATCGTGTAAGATCGTGGGTGAATAAAATAATGCATCGTGGGATGCGGAACGGTTTGAGCGGTAAAACCAAAAATCTGGATAAGATTTGTTTTTAAAGTTTCGTTTGCAATTTCTTCAGCTGACAAAGACACAGTGAAGACTTTGAACGAGTTTCAAATAGAACGCACATGAAGAATTTGTGAATAGATTGGGTTGAGTATAGCATAGAGGGGGAAGGGTCCGATCACATTCACTTAGTGGAAATCACAACTTGAAGAAATAGTAATAAGTGAATGCTGTAGAGGACATAAACTCATATCTATATATAGCCAATGAAGAAAAACGACGGAAACAGTGAAGATTTTGCAAAGTTGAAGAATTTGAAAAACTGAAGAATTTCAAAAATGAAGAAAAACTCAAATTGAAGATTTTTCAACTTTTTGTGGTGGCGTAACCCACCGTATAAGAATGATGATTTCAGACACCGCGTACAATTGTCGTAGGGTTCTGAGAATCAAATTCTTCATTAATTTCTTCACACTTAGAGTGTTATTCTTCATTGATTGAAGAAAAACGTTTCTTCATGTGTTGCACATCTAAGTCATCAATTTTGCATAAGGGTTAGGATGTGTGTCCTTTTCAAAGAACATTCGAAGATTCTAGGATATTTAGCTCACACCGCAACTTGCTAAATCTCTTCTCGTCCAAGGGCTTGGTGAAGATATCGGTGGCTGTTCTTGATCTTCACATGCTCGATGGAGATGTCGCCTTCAACACATGATCACGAAGAAAATGATGACGAATCTGGATGTGCTTAGTCTTGAGTCTGAACGGGTTGTGAGCAATCTTGATGGCACTCTCATTGTCGCGGAGGAGAGGCACATTTTTCACGTTGACGCCATAGTCCTTGAGGGTTTGCTTCATCCAAAGCAGTTGAGCACATCATGAGCCAGCAGCAATGTATTCAGCTTGAAGAGAGAGCGGTGATACATAGTTCGCATTTCTTCGAGGACCAATGGACCAAAGATCGCTCGAGGAAATGACAAGTGCTAGATGTTGACTTGCGATCCACACGATCACCAAAGATAGTCGAGTCGAATATCCAATGAGATCAAAAGCAGAGCCCTTGGGGTACCATAATCCTAGTGTTGGTGTGTGAGCTAGATATCGAAGAATATGCTTCACAGCCTTATGGTGTGATTCCTTCGATGCAGCTTGAAATCGGGCACACATGCAAACACTAAGCATTATATCTGGCCTAGATGCATATAAGTGCAATAAGGAACCAATCATGGAGCGGTATACCTTGTGATCGAAGTCAATACCATTTTCATCAGTGCATAGATGGCCATTTGTGGGCATAGGAATTTTGACGCCTTTGCAATCTTGCATGCGAATTTTCTCAAGACATCTTTGAGGTATTTCTCCGAGATATGAATATGCCATTCTTGCCGATTTAATTTGAAGACCTAAGAAGAATTTCAACTCTCCCATCATAGACATTTGATATTCTTCACTCATCATATAGGCAAATTCATCACTATAACGTTGGTCAATACAGCCAAAGATAATATCATCAACATATATTTGGCACACAAACAGTTCACCATCATAAGATTTAGTAAAGAGAGTAGGGTCGAGTGAACCGGGTGTGAAGCCATTCTTCACGAAGAATTCCTTCAATGTATCATACCACGCCCGAGGGGCTTGCTTGAGGCCATAGAGAGCCTTATTGAGTCTGAAGACTTTGTCAGGATTCTTGGGATCTTCAAAACCTGGGGGTTGAGCAACATATACTTCTTCCTCAAGCTTACCATTGAGGAATGCACTTTTCACATCCATTTGATATAAGATGATATCATGATGGTTAGCGTAAGCAAGTAATATGTGAATAGCCTCAAGTCTAGCAACAGTGCAAAAGTTTCATCGAAATCAATTCCTTCAACTGTGTGTAGCCTTGAGCTACTAGTCGTGCCTTATTCCTCACCACAAGGCCATTTTCATCTTGCTTGTTGCGGTAGATCCACTTTGTGCCAATGATATTATGCTTATGAGGATCCGGGCGATTGACCAATTCCTGGACATTCAGCTTGAACTGATGTAATTCTTCTTGCATAGCCTGAATCCACCGGCCCGTAAATGCTTCATCTACCTTAGTGGGCTCTGTGATAGAGACAAAAGCATAGTGCCCACAAAAGTTAGATAAATGTGATGCTTTTGAGCGTGTGAGAGGACCGTGCGCTAATGTCATCGATGATCTTCTCCACTTGCACTTCTTTTGCAACGCGTGGATGAGTTGGTTGTCGCCGAGGATTTTGATCAGCATTTTCTTCAAAGACCATTTTCCTCATCATGTTCTTGGTGCATCACCTCGACGTTCTTCACTGAACAGGAATGAATTCTTCAAACAGATTCTTCATCGGAATGACATCCTCGGTTGCCTTGAGATTGATAGCATCTTCAGTCTGGTTCATCTAACATGAAGGTAGGTGCTCTCTTTGCGAGCCATTAGTTTCATCAAACCGCACATCTACAAATGTCAACAATCTTGTGAAGAACAATGTTGAAGACTCAGTAGGTGTGCGAGTCCTTCCGTAACCAAGCATAAAACCTTCATGTGCTTTCGGTGCAAATTTAGAGTTGTGATGAGGATCTCTAATCCAACATTTAGCATCAAGACTTTGAAATAACTCACATTGGGTTTCTTGTCGTTGAGGAGTTCATAGGCAGTCTTCTTGAAGAATTTGTGAAGATATACTCTGTTGATGATGTGGCAAGCAAGATCAATTGCATCAATCCAAAACGCCGAGGCGCTTTTGTATTCATCAAGCATAGTGCGAGCCATCTCAACAAGAGTTCTGTTCTTGCGCCCACAACGCCATTCTCTTTGAGGAGTATAGGGAGCAGATAACTCATGAGTAATACCAAGTTCATCAAGATAGGCATCAAGACCGAATTCTTGAACTCGGTTCCATTGTCACTTCGATATGCTTGATCTTCACACCAAAGTTGGTTGAAGCCCTCGAGGAAAATCGCTTGAAGACTTCCGCACTTCATGTTTGTAAGTAACAATGTGTACCCATGTATATCGAGAATAATCATCAACAATGACAAAACCATATAGAGATGCATCATTAGTGACTGCTGAGTAATGATTAGGTCCGAAGAGGTCCATGTGAAGCAATTCGAATGGACGGGTAGTGGTCATGATAGTCTTCGCTAGATGCTTGGCCTTGGTCATTTTTCCAGCTTCACAGGCTCCGCATAAGTGATCCTTGAGGAATTTGACATTCTCAATGCCAATGACATGCTTCTTCTTTGCAAGCGTGTTCAAATTCCTCATGCCTGCGTGACCAAGTCGTCGATGCCATAGCCAACCTTCTGAAGCTTTTGCAAGTAGACACACGGCTGGTTGTGGTCCTGTAGAGAAATCAATAATATACAGATCTCCTCTCCTAAAGTCTTCAAAGACTTTGGAATTGTTAGCTTCCATAATCACAACACAGCGATATTTGCCAAAGACAACAACCATATCAAGATCACAAAGCATTGAGACTAACATGAGATTGTATCCTAAGGACTCAACAAGCATGACTTTGTCCATGTGCTTATCCTTAGAGATAGCAACCTTACCAAGACCCAATACCTGACTTTTGCCTTTGTCAGCAAAGATAATATGCTTCAGAGGTGACGTTGATAAGGGAGCATCCATGAATAGATTCTTGTCACCAGTCATGTGATTTGTACATCCACTATCGAGGACCCATTCAGTGGTTTTGGGTTGATCATCCTGCAGATGAATTAGTGTAGCTTACAATCTCATATGCTTCATCATGAAGAATATGATATCAAGTTCATCGATGAATTTCATCAAGCGAAGAAAGATATAGTAGTATGAGGACGTGTGAAATGAAAGTTCATTTCATCATGATTCGCTGCGTCCTTGAGCATTTTCGTCAGTCCCTAGCAAATTCTTCAGACGTTAAAGCACGCCTCAGACCTGACCCTGCAGAAGAGATTAGTTCTTTTCTTCACCACCCACATCGGAGGGGTGGCAAAGAGTTCATCATTCATGAGCACCATATGAGAAAGGTGGCAAAGATGCCAAACCATTTCGTTTCACATAAGAGGGTTAGGGTAAGCATATGAATAAGCGAGTAATTCTTCGAGGACTTATGAACATAATGGTTTGAAGAATAATGCACATATTCATAGCCCTTAGCCCTACCTCTGTGAGACGAGTTGTTAGCACGATGATAATCATATGAGGACTTTGATCCATATGAAGAATTTGGTCCATATGAAGAATTTGATCTGGGGTTCTGTTCTTCACGTGTGGTGTCATGAGGACATTCACCAAGACTTTCAACACAACTTTTGGGAACCCAGATTTTCTTCATAGGGGAACCGTTCTGCAGATTAGTGCCAACATATCTAGCAAATACTTCACCATTCGATTTTTGAACAGTTTATAGTTGAGTCAAATGACTCATCGGAAGAATGAGGAGATTCACATATAAAGCGGATAAGCTAGATGGATCAACTGGAGGTCCCTTTGCAGCAACCCATGAGGTTTTGGGGTCCGCTCAGCTTCCAATATGTTCCATCAAGATTGAGTTTCCTCTCAAAGGCAATACCCTCTTTCCTAGGGTTTCTGTTGAGGATATGCTTTTGAGCACATCACAAAGTGTCGATGCCCTTTGAGGCTTTTGTACATGCTGTTATGTATAATTCCTTCAGCCCTGCATTGTCGGTGATACTAGCAAGTGTCCTCGGTGAGGAATTAGTGATAGCAGAGGCAGATGAAGAATTTGTAACAGTTGAAGCATTTGAACATTGGTGAAGAATTAGCGATTCACGCTCAATGCACTTTAAGCATGGGGAACAAATTCTTCCCGAGAAGCGCTGATTTGTTGAGCTAGTAATGAATCGCGCTCTTCGAAGATCTTCATAACACACTCTTAGCTTTTCAAGATCTTCCTTTCTTTGAAGAGATTCAAGAGAAAGCTTCTCGTGATCTTGCTTTTCTTGAAGAAATTCATAAGAAAGTTTCTCATGATCAGACAAGAGAGCGTTATGATGACCTTGAAGGTTATCAAACCTAGACCAAGTCTCTCAAGATTTTCATCAAGGCTTTAGTACGATCCATTTCTTCACCCAACATATCGTCACTTTTATCTAGCATGTTTTGAACCTTTTCAAGAGCCCGTTGTTGTTTCACAGCAATCTTAGCAAGTTTAGAGTAGCTGGGCTTGAGATCCTCATCAGATTCATTTTCACTAGATTCAGAGGAGTTGTATTTGAGTACCATAGCACCTCTCGCCATGAAGCAATAGGTGGGAGCTTAGCCATCATTATCTTCATCAGGCTTGTCGGTGGAGTCAGTTTCTTCAGTGTTGAAGATGGACTTGCTGACGAAGGAAGAGTAACGCCGGACTCGCCACACGGACTCAGATTCTTGAGACGCCTCCTCTTCATGATTTTCCTCGATTCAGCTTCAGAGTCCATCTCCTTGCCAATGAATGCCCGAGCCTTCTTGGAGCTGCTCTTCTTGTGAGATGAAGACTTGAGGATTTTGATGATGAAGATTTTGACGATTTCTTCTTCTTCTTCGCATCATCGAATCGTAATCCTTGTATTTCTTCTTCTTCATTTCCTTTTCCCATCGAGGACAATCTTGAATATAGTGACCAGGCTTCTTGCATTTGTGGCAAAGCCTTCGCTTATAGTCTTTGGATGAGGAATCATTGCCTCTTGAGGATTTTCCAAAGCGACCACGTCTTGTGAACTTGGAATTTCTTCAAGCGGTGCTAGATCTGGCTCATTCTTTAGGATCACCAAGGCTACTACCGAATCCTCATATTGAGTCGAGACACGCCTTGGCCTTGAGGCACGTGGTTTGCCATAGTTTGAGCCATAGAGATCTCTCTTTTCAAAGAAGTGGAACTCGTGAGTGTTTAGCCTTTCGAGGATATCAGCAGGATCAAGCGACTTGTAGTCAGCACGTTCTTGTATCATCAGTCCCAGAGTATCAAATGAGGAATCAAGCGATCTCAATAGTTTCTTCACAACTTCATGATCAGTGATGTCAGTGGCACCGAGGGCTTGAAGCTCATTTGAGATGTCAGTGAGGCGATCAAAGGTTTGTTGGACATTCTCATTGTCGAGTCTTTTGAAGCGGTTGAAGAGATTCCGAAGAACATCGACTCGAGAGTCACGCTGAGTTGAAACTCCTTCATTTACTTTGGACAGCCTATCCCAGATAAGCTTAGCAGTTTCCAAAGCACTCACTCTTCCATACTGTCCTTTGCTCAGATGGCCACATATGATATTCTTCGCTTGAGAATCGAGTTGTTTGAATCTCTTCACATCGGTAGTGTTCAGTGAGGGAGTGACAGAGGGGACACCATTTTCCACAACATACCAGAGATCGTTATCAATTGCCTAAAGATGCATTCGCATCTTGTTCTTCTAGTAGGGGTAGTCCGTTCCATCAAAGGTAGGACACCCAGCCGAGACCTTGATCATACCTGCGGTCGACATAACTAAAACTTTAGGCGGTTAAACCAAAATCACACGTAACAAGGAGTACCTTGCTCGATACCAATTGAAAGTGCGTTATATCGACTAGAGGGGTGAATAGGCGATTTTATGAATTCTTCATCGAGGAATTTGCTGGTGAGGAAATTCCTTAGCTAAGAACTACTTGCAGCGGAATAAGTACTCAGAGGTAAACATAACAGATACAAACATAGTCATCATGATAAAATGAAGACTAGCACAGTCTGTAAAGCGTAAACACAGGATAACAAGATGAAGACAAACAGATCAAGAAATTGAACGAGGAATTTGTGAAAGTCTTGATCAAAGTCTTCAGCACACGATATGAACAACATACAACACAAGAATGAGGAAATGAAAGAGTTGAGGAAATAGAACCAGTTAGTTGGTGAAGACAATGATTTGGTAAACCAGTTCCAACTCGCTGTCTCGGTTATACGTCTGGTTGGAGCGGTGAGTATTTAAACTCGAGGACACACAGTCCGGACACCCGATCTCTAAGCCGCAACTCAGACACCCAGTCCTCACCGTATTCTCCTTGAACTAAGACCACGCAGCCTTGTCCAATCACTCGTGGTAAGTCTTCAGTGACTTCCAAACCTTCACAGACTTGGTCACTCGGCGATCCACAATTCCTCTTGATGCTCTAGACCTTGACGCCTAACCGTCTGGAAGAAGCACAGTCTTCAAAGGTAACAAGCGCCGGATCCACGAGGATCAATTTCTTGATGATGCTCAATCACTTTGGGTTTGTGGGGGTTTGGTTTTGGATTTTCCTCACTTGATGATTTTCGCTCAAAGTCACTCTCGGAGGATGGGTTGCTCTCAAATGATAAGTGTCAAGTTCTCTCGGAGCAGCCAACCAACTAGTGGTTGTAGGGGCGGCTATTTATAGCCTAGGAGTAGCCCGACATGATAAGACATAAATGCCCTTCAATGATATGACCGTTAGGTGGATAGGATATTTTGGACAGCGCGCAAGAAGACAAAGAATTCAGGCGGAAATTTGACTCTCAAATTCCTCGGGGCTATCATGTTCCTCATTGTGTAGGCAATTCAGATTGGCGAATTCCTAACTCCTCGCTAGAACAAAGTCCTCATTGACTGTAAGAACTGCGTCTCATCCATCAAGGAATTGACTAAAGCTGTATGAGATTTCCAATGGCTTCACTCAAGGGATTGGTAGGTGTAGGATTTTGAGTTGAGCATCACATGGAAAATTTTCCTTAGTATTTCCACGACCCCTTTAACGAAGACGGTGTTTCCTATGACTCAAGAAAGAGAAAATAAAACTACGAAAACAAAAGTCTTCACGCTTCATGTTCCTCAAGTGAATACCAAGTCTTCAAGGTCACACCAATTTCTTCACTTTCAAAGTCTTGTAAAGTCTTCGAATATCAAAGTCTTCATTGAAGAACTTCATTTTAGGGTCGACTTTCTCTGTAAATATCAAACTCCTCATAGACTTATAGACCTGTGTACACTCACAAACGCATCAGTTACTTAACCTATAAGTCTTCAATACACCAAAATCGCTAAGGGGCACTAGATGCACTTACAATTAGTAACTCGAAACAGGAGTTATAGAATAAACAGAGACTAGTTGAGGGTGAAGTGACGACGTATGTTGGAAGTGGTTCCAAGATTGATATGATCATCATCGCACACTCCCTATATTTTCGGGATTAGTGTTAAACCTAAATAAATGTTATTTAGCGTTTGTGTTGAGCATGAATATAATTTGATCATATTTATTGCGATACAGTTATTCATTTGAAGTTAAAGAATAGTTGTTATTCTGTTTTCATGAATAAGACCTTCGATGGTTATACACCCAATGAAAATAGTTTGTTGGATCTCAATCGTAGTGATACACATATTCATAATATTGATACCAAAAGATGCAAAGTTAATAATTATAGTGCAACTTATTTGTGGCACTGCCGTTTGGGTCATATCGGTGTAAAGCGCATGAAGAAACTCCATAAAGATGGATTTTCGGAATCACTTGGTTATGAATCATTTGATGCTTGCGAACCGTGCCTTTTGGGCAAGATGACTAAAACTCCATTCTCCGGAACAATGGAACAAGCTACTGACTTATTGGGAATAATACATACCGATGTATGCAATCCAATGAGTGTTGATGCTCGTGGCAAGTATCGTTATTTTCTGACCTTCACAAAATGATTTGAGCAGATATGGGTATATCTACTTAATGAAGCACAAGTCTGAAACATTTGAAAAGTTCAAAGAATTTCAGAGTGAAGTGGAGAATCATCGTAACAACAAAATAAAGTTTCTGTGATTTGATCACGGAGACAAATATTTGAGTTACGAGTTTGGTCTTCAATTAAAACAATGTGGAATAGTTTCACAAACTCACGCCACCTGGAACACTACAATGTAATGGTGTGTCCGAACGTCGTAATCGTACTTTACTAGATATGGTGCGATCTATGCTATCTCTTATCAGTTTACCACTATCGTTTTGGGGTTATGCATTAGAGACAGCTGCATTCACGTTTAATAGGACACCATCTAAATCCATTGAGACGACACCGTATGAACTATGGTTTAACCATAAACCTAAGCTATCGTTTCTTAAAGTTTGGAGTTGCGATGCTTATATGAAAAAAGTTTTTCAACCTGATAAGCTCGAACCCAAATCGGAGAAGTGCGTCTTCTTAGAATACCCAAAGGAAACTGTTGGGTACACCTTCTATCACAGATCCGAAGGCAAGATATTCATTGCTAAAAATGAATCCTTTCTAGGGAAGGAGTTTCTCTCGAAAGAAGTGAGTAGGAGGAAAGTAGAACTTGATGAGGTAACTGTACCTTCTCCCGAATTGGAAAATAGTTCATCACTGAAATCAATTCCAGTGATTCCTACACCAATTAGTGAGGAAGCTAATGATGATGATCATGAAACTTCAGATCAAGTTACTACAGAACCTCGTAGGTCTTCCAGAGTACGATCCGCACCAGAGTGGTACGGTAATCCTGTTCTGAAAGTCATGTTACTAGACCATGATAAACCTACGAACTATGAGGAAGCGATGATGAGCCCAGATTCCGCCAAATGGCTGGAGGCCATGAAATCTGAGATAGGATCCATGTATGAGAACAAAGTGTGGAATTTGGTGGACTTGCCTGATGATCGGCAAGCCATTGAAAATAAATGGATCTTTAAGAGGAAGACGGACGTTGATAGTAGTGTTACTATCTACAAAGCTCGACTTGTCGCAAAAAGGTTTTTCGACAAGTTCAAGGTGTTGAATACAATGAGATTTTCTCACTCGTATCGATGCTTAAGTCTGTCCGAATCTTGTTAGCAATTGCCACATTTTATGAAATCTGGCAAATGGATGTCAAAACTGCATTCCTTAATGGTTTTCTTAAAAAAGAGTTGTATATGATGCAACTAGAAGGTTTTGTCAATCCTAAAGATGCTAACAAAATGTGCAAGCTCCAGCAATCCATTTTTGGACTGGTGCAAGCATCTCGGAGTTGGAATATACGCTTTGATAAGTTGATCAAAGCATATAGTTTTATCTGAGACTTGCGGTGAAGCCTCAGATTTACAAGAAAGTGAGTGGGAACACTACAGCATTTTCGATAAGTATATGTGAAAAACATATTGTTGATCAGAAATAATGTAGAATTATTCTGCAAAGCATAAAGGAGTGTTTGAAAGGAGGTTTTTCAAAGAAAGACCTCGGTAAAGCTACTTACATATTGAGCATCAAGATCTATTGAGATAGATCAAGATGCTTGATAAGATTTTCAATGAGTACATACCTTGACAAGATTTTGAAGTAGTTCAAAATGGAGCAGTCAAAGAAAGAGTTCTTGCCTGTGTTGCAAAGGTATGAAATTGAGTAAGACTCAAATCCCGACCATGGCAGAAAATAGAAAGAGAATGAAAGTCATTCCCTATGCATCAGTTATAGGTTCTATAAAAGTATGCCATGCTATTGACCGGACCTATTGTATACTCTGCCCTGGTTTGGCAAGGGAGTTCAATTTTGATCTAAGAGTAGATCACTGGACAACGGTCAAGAATATCCTTAGTGAGGACTAAGGAAATATTTCTCGATAATGGAAGTGATAAAAAAGCTCATCGTAAAAAAGTTACAACGATACAAGCTTTTACACCAATCCAGATGAATCTAAGTCTCAATCTGGATACATATTGAAAGTGGGAGCAATTGGCTAGAGTAGCTCCGCGCAGAGCATTGAAGACATAGAATATTTGCAAAATACATACGGCTCTGAATGTGACAGACCCGTTGACTAAGCTTCTCTCACGAGCAAAACATGATCACACATTAGTACTCTTTGGGTGTTAATCACATAAGCGATGTGAACTAGATTATTGACTCTAGTAAACCCTTTAGGTGTTGATCACATGACGATGTGAACTATGGGTGTTAATCATATACAGATATGAATATTAGTGTTAAATCACATGGCGATATGAACTAGATTATTGACTCTAGTGCAAGTGGGAGACTGAAGGAAATATGCCCTATAGGCAATAATAAAGTTATTATTTATTTCCTTATTTCATGATAAATGTTTATTATTCATGCTAGAATTGTATTAACCGGAAACATAATACATGTGTGAATACATAGACAAACATAGTGTCACTAGTATGCCTCTACTTGACTAGCTCGTGAATCAAAGATGGTTAAGTTTCCTAGCCATAGACATGAGTTGTCATTTGATTAACGGGATCACATCATTAGGAGAATGATGTGATTGACTTGACCCATTCTGTTAGCTTAGCACTTGATCGTTTAGTATGTTGCTATTGCTTTCTTCATGACTTATACATGTTCCTATGACTATGAGATTATGCAACTCCCGTTTACCGGAGGAACACTTAGTGTGCTACCAAACGTCACAACGTAACTGGGTGATTATAAAGGAGCTCTACAGGTGTCTCCAAAGGTACATGTTGGGTTAGCGTATTTCGAGATTAGGATTTGTCACTCCTATTGTCGGAGAGGTATCTCTGGGCCCGATCGGTAATGCACATCACTTAAGCCTTGCGAGCATTGCAACTAATGAGTTAGTTGCGGGATGATGTATTACGGAACGAGTAAAGAGACTTGCCGATAACGAGATTGAACTAGGTATTGAGATACCGATGATCGAATCTCGGGCAAGTAATATACCGATGACAAAGGGAACAACTGTAGGATCGAAAGTATGTCTAGAGGGGGGGGGTGATTAGACTACTTGACAATATAAAAATTCAGCCTTTTGATAAAGACAAGTTTTTGGCAAGTTCACGATGATGATCAAGTCAAGTATCACCCTACACATGCAATTCTAGAGTATAGGCAGCGGAAAGTAAATTGCACATGTAGTAAAGAGAGGTGGAGAAGAGCAAACGCAATTTGGAGACACGGAGATTTTTTCTCGTGGTTCCGATAGGTGGTGCTATCGTCAATCCACATTGATGGAGACTTCAACCCACGAAGGGTAACGGCTGCGAGAGTCCACGGAGGGCTCCACCCACGAAGGGTCCACGAAGAAGCAACCTTGTCTATGCCATCATGGCATACGCCCACGGAGGGCTAGCCTTACTCGGGGTAGATCTTCACGAAGTAGGCGATCTCCTTGCCCTTACAAACTTCTTGGTTCAACTCCACATCTTGACGGAGGCTCCCAAGCGACACCTAACCAATCTAGGAGGCACCACCCTCCAAAAGGTAATAGATGGTGTTGGTGATGATGAACTCCTTGCTCTTGTGCTTCAAATGATAATCTCCCCAACACTAAACTCTCCTCACTGATTTGGCTGTGGTGGAAGAAAGGATTGAGTGGAAAGCAACTTGGGAAGGCTAGAGATCAAGCTTCATATGGTGGGAGTGGAGCAACTTGATCTCAACACAAGGGTAGGTAGTTTTCTTCTCGTAAATGTAAGGTAGGAGTGGTAGTTCTTTCGATGGCTCTCTCCACGAATGAAGAGGGGTGGAGGGTATTTATAGCCTCCACACAAAATCCAACCGTTACACACATTTGACCAATCTCGGTCGGACGAAGTTGACAAATCGGTGAGACCGAAAGTTCAAAACATGTGAACGTTGGGATTTTCGGTGGGACCGAAAATACAATCTCGGTGAGTCCGATTCGTAAAGACTAGGGCTTGCCAATCTCGGTGGGACCAACTTCATCATCTCGGTGACACCGATTTGATGATGTATGTTCTGAAGCTTGGCAACACAAGTTTCGTGAGACCGAGTTCGAATCGGAAAATCCGAGATTTCTAGGGTTTGGCTATATGGTGAGGTGGTTCATCTCGGTGTGGTGAGTTTAGGAATTCGGTGGGACCGAGATTACTTATGAGTGTATATTGAAGTGAGAGTTGTTGATAGTTTAGGAGATGTATCACTAAGCACTTTGAGCAACCAGATCATTATCATAACCTCATCCCTTTTAATAGTATTGGCTTTCCTATAGACTCAATGTGATCTTGGATCACTAAACCAAAAATGGAGTCTTGAGCTTTTCCCAATGCTTGCCTTAGCATTTTGAGGGGTCCACATCTTGATCCTTCCCATACCCATATCATGAACTTTCGAAATGGTTCTCAAGAAACTATTAGTTCAATGATATATATGTTGTTATTAATTACCAAAACCACCCGGGGATTAGTTGCACTTTCAATCTCCCCCTTTTTGGTAATTGATGACAACATATAGATCAAAGCTTCGACAAAGGATATAATCAATGAATAATATCGTCGCTTTGAGAAGTATGTGATAAGCAAGAGCTCCCCCTAAATTTGTGCATTATTTAAGATTTGCGTTTGAATGCAAATGCACAATCGATTAGGATCATGGGTCACTCTTCCATGTCACATACATCTTGGTGGAGTGCACAAAATGATAAGAATGAATAGCATGCACCCAATCACCAAGACATGAGTAAATGGTCATACAAGATATGAATAGCATATGATAAGCATTAAGCACACATTAAGGCATAGTACGACCAAGCACTCATTAAGGTAGAATGAAACGTAGTATCAAACACACGGAATGTCTCGAAAAACTCAAAAGTATCTCAAAAAGACCGCAAATGAACGAAAGAGCAAAAGTGCAAAGACAAAGCACTCTCTCTCTCGAAGTCCTATGATCTATACAATTTCTCCCCCTTTGGCAACAAGTTACCAAAAAGTTCGAAAAGTATAGAGCTAAACGTCACTAGGGACTCTGCTGGCGGCTCCTGTCTGGGTTGATGTTGGAGTTGATATGGCAGCATCTGCGAAGACTTCAGCTGATGTCTGTGGAGCTGGAGGAGTGGTTACTGGAGCTGGAGCTGGAGTTGGAGCTGTGGGAGGTGCTGAGGCTGTAGTCCCGTGTCATCCATTGGGATAGCAGGTGATCGGGTCTGTGGGAACCGGAGCGATCTGTTCATAAGCATCTGGACTAGGTCATCCTGCATCTCACGCATGAGCTCTTCCTTCTCCTCTTTGCTTCCTCAATATCTCGCCTCAAGCTTGTTGTGATTACTTGCACTTCATCGACTTGACATCCAGAGCATGGATCTTGTCTTCAACAATCCTTTCGAGACTCTCCTGAGACTGTACAATGCTGGCCAGGCGCTGTTCAATCCTCTAGGTAGCTTCAAGGAGCTGCTCTCCAACACTCTTGGGTTTAGCTGCTGCTGCTGCTGCTTCCTTCTCAGCTTTGGCTTTCTTGGCAGCTTCAATCTTTGCTTGACCTTCAACTGACGTTGGGTCCTCCTCATCCATCACAACATCATTGTCCTCATGCTCAGGCTGCAGTGGCAAGTGTGGTCTATCCAGCAAGTATGTGCCCGTGCCAAACTTGGCATTGATAAGCATCTGAATATGCGGGCAAATCCACACGACCTCTTACGTCACCGCAGTCCTCTTGATGGTCTCAACTATCAAGTCCATCACCTTGAAAGGTGCCTTCTCATCAGTATATGCAGCATGTTGATAGAGTACCCTCGATCATGCGATGATCTCGAACTTGGGCATCAAGGTATGCCTCGTAATAGTGTTTGTGGTAGGTAGACCTGCTGGAGATGATACATCGAGCCGAGCTTCAGATTTCCACATCCTTAGCTGGAACCTCTTTGTACATATTCTTCATAGATTCATGGTTCTTCTTGGGAATGCCATAGACATCAACATCATCCTCTCTCTGCACTGGAGCATTCAGAAGTTCTGCCCATTCTTCAACAGAAGAAGAAGAATATCTTTGGCCTTCAGTCATCCATGTGATCTTTCCATCTGGATAGAAATGAGCTGTGGCATAGAATTGCATAATCATCTCATCGTTCCAATTTGTCAACTTCTGACCTACAAAATCTGCAACACCACATGCAGTGAAGCTCTCATGCACATGTGGAAAGAAGTCTCTGTGCTCTTCACTGTCAATGTATGCCCAGTCAACATAGCGAGTGTCTGCAACTATGGGCTTCTTGTCCATCAAGACACGATCTCATAGAAGTCCTGCCTGCTCTCGGTGTGAAATCTTGGATCAACAGCAGTTCTTCTCCTCACAAGATATGGATCAGCTTGTCTCCATAGCCCGAGACCTCTATCCTTCCTTTCCTTCATGTTCTCGGCTTGAGGATGAGCATCATTGTGAAGTGGCAGTTTCGTCGAAGTTTCAGCAAGGCGGTGCCTCATCATCGACACTTGGTGGCACATCATCTTTCTTCTTCTCTGAAGCTGGAATGTTCCTGACTGTTTTCTTGGGCTTGGTAGCAGGCTTTGCTGGAGCTGCCTTAACTGGAGCAGATGGCTTGGACTTAGAAGGGGCTCCTGCCCTGATGGCATCACCCATGAATTTAGACTTCTGAGGAGGAGGCTGGGGTGCTTCCTCATCATCATCTTCCTCTGCTGCATCATCATGCACAATCCTCTTCCTCTTGGAAGTTTTCTTCACCTTGCTTGTAGTTTCCTCTTCCAAGCTCAGCTTCTTGGCAACAATGGACTTCTTCACTTTCCTGGTGCCTTTCTTGGTTTGCTGCCCTTGATGCTCTTTGGCAACAACTTTTCTCTTTGGCTTGGAGGAGACCTCTTCCTCAACTATGAAATCAGAATCTTCTTCATCAGAGTTCCTCTTCTTTCTGGCCCTGGTGGCTGCAAGAGGCAAACCACTTGGTGTACTCCTCTCACCATCATCTGAAGAGCTCTTTGGGCTCGGGACTAGTGCTGCCTCGAATATCAGCAATAGGAGACTCGGACCTGTTACGGCTGTCATGGCATCGACATGGTGACAACTTTGTGAATAGATAAGGTGTAGGCAGAGTAGAAGAGTTATCACAAACTGCGAAGATTTTGCAAACAAATGAGTTCAAATTTCAGTTTTAGGTTTTCACAGAAGACATTTCGGTCGAGACCGAGTTTAAAATTCGTGAATCCAAGTGTTCAAACGAAGCATTCACACCACTTTCGGTTGGACGAAGTGGGTTTCGATCTGCCGAAAACACTAGGGTTGCACTAAATCCTCATTTCGGTCACACCGATTTGCACAACTCGGTTGGACCGAAGGTGCAAATCAATGGCCAGAGGCCAAATCGGTCATACCGAGAATGTAAAATCGGTCTCACCGAGATGTGTTCGCGGAAACCTAACCCTAAAACTTTTACTCAATTTCGTTCAAAGGAACTAATCTGGTGTATAGGAAGATCTCAAACGTGGCAAGATGCTAGGCAAACCAAGCGTGCATTGAATCGGAGATGGGAGCACGAGTGGGATCGAAACTCACCCTAACTTGGTGGAGTTCCTCTCGGGCAACGGCGCGGAGAAGATGTCCGCTGACGGCGACGGAGACTGCGGCGAGGGCGCCTGAGCGGCGACGGAGACGATCCGGAGACCACGGCGACGGCAGCAAGGGGTGTGGGGGCGAGGCGTTTTGAAGTAGAAATCAATGCGCGCGACCCACGGAGTATATATATACCCCTTTGCTGTCGGTGGGACCGAGTTGTAAAACTCGGTGGCACCGAGATGGATAATCGCAGGCGATTACACACTTCGTCACGCCGAAATTCACAACTCGGTTTCACCGAGGTGAAAACCTAGATCAATCCAAATGCTTTCGGTTTGACCGAGTTTGAGTGGGTTGGTCTGACCGAAATCACTTAGAAGGTTTTGGAAGTTTAGCCTTTGACGGACCGGTGGCTCCGAGTGCTCCTCACTCGGTGGGTCCGAAAATGACTTGTTCAAAGTTTGTGATATAAGCATGAATAGAATTTGAGACAAGAAAGCATAGATAGCTCGGGGAGGAACTTAGGCATTCTTGTCCATCCATTTGGTCAGAAAAATCAAAACGACCAAAGCAACAAATGGATGTTCTCGAATGGATAAAATCATGCATCCAACATGCTCACACAATAAGATAGCAAATGAAATATGTGTCAAACATGCACAATCAAAAACTCTAGCAACTAACACACAATTTGTCGATGACTAGGTCATCTTTGTATGAGTATATTGACTTAGGAGTCAAATGAGAACATTTGATCATAGGTCATACTCATCGTTTAAGCACAAGTGGGGTTACCACTTTTACATAAAGCATTGATGTGTTCACATCATTTGAAGATGCTTTAGCTCAATTCTTTAGAGCAAAGCTCTCCCTAGATGTGAGAACCCCTTTTAAAGGGTCAAACTAACCTTGGGTTGTTGTAGAAGACTTCATGTAGATGTTGAAGATGTGGATGCTCAATGTTGATGAAGATCATCAAGAGTTGGGAGCGATCCTTTGGATTTGGGCACTTTCAATACCTACATGGGTTAGTCCCACAAGGAACAAACAAGGATATCCATGGACATAGATTGAAGTACACAATAGATGATGTCCATGAAAGCAATGATTACCTTGTCCCTTGACTTACCAACAAGAGGGTTTGTGACTCCATGAACTAGTGCACAATGTGGAAGTTGGTTGCACAAGTCCTTGCCAAAATGAATGTGAGTGAAGTATGTTGGCGGAGTCACCCTCAAGAACTCTCTAGTTCTTCTTCTTCGGGATCCACATCATCTTGATGGGAATCCTTGGGGTTGTAGTTGAGCTTGACGAAGTAGAACTTGACGTTTCCTTGGGAACCCACTTGACCATGGCTTTAGGTGCTTCAATAAATGCATCAATCTCCTCTTGAAGCTTGTCCTTGCCTTTTAGCTTGTGGTCTTGTGGTGGAAGGTCATCTTGTGCTTGTTCCACATTAGAAGAAGTAGAATCATACTTCTCCTTTTGAGAAACAAACTTTGGAGTGGGATATTGACCTTCTTCCCATTCAACACCCTCGGCGTTGAACTTTCGCTCAAAACCAATTCCTTGATTCTTCCGGTGTCTTCCTTGCTTGCGAACAATTTCCTCAAAGTTCTTGCTTCCGGCAAGGCTCTTGTAGACACCTTTCTCTATAACCCCTTTCAATATACTATCTTCTTGCTCAAGTGTAACTTGGCTTGAAACATTGTTAGTGGAATCAAGAGAACTACTAGGAGCAACAGTATTGGATTTAGCATGGTTATTGTTACTACTAGATGAAGAATTTTTCTTATGCTTGTCATGCTTAGTTTTAATGAGAGGCAAGAAATTAGACAAGAGAAGTCATTTGGCAAGATATGAAGAACTCTTCTTTCGAAGATCGTCATTGATTGCTTTTAGAAACTCATGTTCTTGCTCTAGATTGAGCTTCTCGAAGCGTAGCTTCTCATGAGATCTTAGGAGCTCTCTATGATCTTCTTGAGTTGTTTCATGAGCTAACTTAAGAGTGTTTAGTTCTTTAGTTAGACGCTCAATCTCCTTCATAGCATTGTCATTCGACTCTTCTCGACTATAAAGACTACTAGCATGTTCATCATTACTAGGCTCACTAGATTTATCATGTAAAAGCTCATCTTCACCAAGCAAGTCATCCTCATCACTATCAAAGTCAATAAATTCAGGGTGTGATACCTTGGGGCCTTTTGCCATGAAGCATCTTCCAATTCCCTCATTTGGTGAATCAAATAAGTCATAGGAGTTGGAGTTGGAGGACACGAGAGCAAGACCGCAACACCTTCATCTTGATCAGTAGTCGGAGTTGGAGTGATAGCTTCTTTCGGAGTGATTGTCTGAGTCGGAGCCGAGACCCATTCACCTACATGAGCTTGATGTTTTCTTCTTGTGTAGCTCCTTGATGATTTGTCTTTCCTCTCCGAATCCTTGCTTCTCCGAGAGGGTCTTCGCTCATAACGATCATCTCTACTCCTTCTCTCTTTCCGAGGTGACTCTTCTCTTGAGCTTCTTCTTCTTGGAGATTCTTCTCTTCTCTTGTGGGGAGCCGAACATTCATTTGAGTAATGTCCGGTCTTCCACAATTGTAGCAGCTTCGATCACGACTAGAAGATCTCTTTTCATCATATGATCTAGACTTTGAGCTTCTCTTTGCTTCTACTCTTGTAGAATTTGTTGAAGTTCTTCACCATTAGGCTTATCTCTTCATTGGAAACTAGCTTGTCACTTGAGGTTGTGGGAGCATCAATTGTAGCTTTGTAAGCACCACTTGACTTGTTGTGAAGCTCTTCCTTATCTTTAAGTGTCATCTCATGAGCAACAATTCTTCCAATGACTTGGTTGGCTTGAGATTCTTGTAGTTTGGCATCATTTGGATCAAAGTGCACACGGTGTCATACTTTCCATCCAAAGCTCGAGAATCTTCTTGATGATGAATCGGTCGGTCATTTCTTCGCTTCCTAAGCCGGCAATCTCATTTGTGATGAGAGCAAGCCTAGAGTACATTTCAGCGACTCCTTCACCTTCCTTCATCTTGAACTTGTCAAGTCGACCTTGAAGAACATCTAGCTTTGATTCCTTCACGGACTCGGTACCTTCGTGCATTTCGACCAAAGTATCCCAAATCTCTTTGCATTCTCAAGACGGCTTATTTTGTTGAACTCCTCGGGACACAAAGCATTGAAGAGAATGTCACAAGCTTGAGCATTGTTTTGCAACATCCGCAATTCATCCGTTGTAGCTTCACGATCCGGAACTTTTCCTTCCTCGAAGAACTCACCTTGCAAACCAACACAAATAATGCCCCATGCGGCAGGGTTATGTCCAAGAATATGCATTTTCATTTTATGCTTCCAACTAGCAAAATTTGAACCATCAAAGTAAGGACCTCTATGAAAATTACCCTCACTAGACGCCATACTCTCCTAGGTTGTGAAACCAAGCTTATGGAGTCCAATGCAATGGAGACCAATACAATGGAAACCTGGCTCTGATACCACTTGTAGGATCGAAAGTATGTCTAGAGGGGGGGTGATTAGACTACTTGACAATATAAAAATTCAGCCTTCTGATATAGACAAGTTTTTGGCAAGTTCACGATGATGATCAAGTCAAGTATCACCCTACACATGCAATTCTAGAGTATAGGCAGCGGAAAGTAAATTGCACATGTAGTAAAGAGAGGTGGAGAAGAGCAAACGCAATTTGGAGACACGGAGATTTTTTCTCGTGGTTCCGATAGGTGGTGCTATCGTCAATCCACGTTGATGGAGACTTCAACCCACGGAGGGTAACGGCTGCGAGAGTCCACGGAGGGCTCCACCCACGAAGGGTCCACGAAGAAGCAACCTTGTCTATGCCATCATGGCATACGCCCACGGAGGGCTAGCCTTACTGGGGTAGATCTTCACGAAGTAGGCGATCTCCTTGCCCTTACAAACTTCTTGGTTCAACTCCACATCTTGACGGAGGCTCCCAAGCGACACCTAACCAATCTAGGAGGCACCACCTCCAAAAGGTAATAGATGGTGTTGGTGATGATGAACTCCTTGCTCTTGTGCTTCAAATGATAATCTCCCCAACACTCAACTCTCCTCACCGATTTGGCTATGGTGGAAGAAAGGATTGAGTGGAAAGCAACTTGGGAAGGCTAGAGATCAAGCTTCATATGGTGGGAGTGGAGCAACTTGATCTCAACACAAGGGTAGGTAGTTTTCTTCTCGTAAATGTAAGGTAGGAGTGGTAGTTCTTTCGATGGCTCTCTCCACGAATGTAGAGGGGTGGAGGGTATTTATAGCCTCCACACAAAATCCAACTGTTACACACATTTGACCAATCTCGGTCGGACCGAAGTTGACAACTCGGTGAGACCGAAAGTTCAAAACATGTGAACGTTGGGATTTTCGTGGGACCGAAAATACAATCTCGGTGAGTCCGATTCATGTAAAGACTAGGGCTTGCCAATCTCGGTGGGACCGACTTCATCATCTCGGTGACACCGATTTGATGACGTAGATTCTGAAGCTTGGCAACACAAGTTTCGTGAGACCGAGTTCGTAATCGTAAAATCCGAGATTTCTAGGGTTTGGCTATATGGTGAGGTGGTTCATCTCGGTGTGGTGAGTTTAGGAATTCGTGGGACCGAGATTACTTATGAGTGTATATTGCGGTGAGAGTTGCCGATAGTTTAGGAGATGTATCACTAAGCACTTTGAGCAACCAGATCATTATCATAACCTCATCCCCTTTAATAGTATTGGCTTTCCTATAGACTCAATGTGATCTTGGATCACTAAACCAAAAATGGAGTCTTGAGCTTTTGCCAATGCTTGCCTTAGCATTTTGAGGGTCCACATCTTGATCCTTGCCATACCCATATCAATGAACTTTCTGAAATGGTTCTCAAGAAACTATTAGTTCAATGATATATATGTTGTTATTAATTACCAAAACCACCCGGGGATTAGTTGCACTTTCAACAACGTATGTTGTTATGCGGTCTGACCGATAAAGATCTTCGTAGAATATGTGGGAGCCAATATGAGCATCCAGGTTCCGCTATTGGTTATTGACCAGAGACGTGTATTGGTCAAGTCTACATAGTTCTCGAACCCGTAGGGTCCGCACGCTTAAGGTTTTGATGACAATTTTATTATGAGTTTATGAGTTTTGATGTACCG
Organism: Aegilops speltoides; assembly: GCA_021437245.1. Classification (NCBI taxonomy): domain Eukaryota; kingdom Viridiplantae; phylum Streptophyta; class Magnoliopsida; order Poales; family Poaceae; genus Aegilops; species Aegilops speltoides. The sequence continues at coordinate 361,201,836 of CM038141.1, read as the reverse complement.
AAGGAGTTCGGAGTCCCGGATGAGATCGGGGACATGACGAGGAGTCTCGAAATGGTCGAGACGTAAAGATCGATATATTGGACGACTATATTTGGAGTTCGGAAAGGTTCCGAGTGATTCGGGTATTTTTCGGAGTACCAGAGAGTTACGGGAATTCGCCGGGGAGTATATGGGCCTTATTGGGCCATACGGAAATAGAGGAGAGAGGCCAAAAGGAAGGAGGCCGCCCCCTCCGATCCGACTGGACAAGGGCGCAGCCCCTTTCATTCTTCCTCTCCCCTCTTCCCTTCTCCTACTCCAACAAGGAAGGAGGGAGTCCTACTCCCGGTGGGAGTAGGACTCCCCTTGGCGCGCCCCCTCCTAGGCTGGCCGCTCCTCCCTCTTGCTCCTTTATATACGGGGGCAGGGGGCACCTCTAGGCACAACAACGCAAGTTGATCTTCGTGATCGTTCCTTAGCCGTGTGCGGTGCCCCCCTCCACCATATTCCACCTCGGTCATATCGTTGCGGTGCTTAGGCGAAGCCCTGCGTCGGTAGAACATCATCATCGTCACCACACCGTTGTGCTGACGGAACTCATCCCCGACACACTGCTGGATCGGAGTCCGGGGATCGTCATCGAGCTGAACGTGTGCTGAACTCGGAGGTGCCGTACGTTCGGTGCTTGGATCGGTCGGATCGTGAAAACGTACGACTACATCAACCGCATTGTCATAACACTTCCGCTTACGGTCTACGAGGGTACGTGGACAACACTCTCCCCTCTCGTTGCTATGCATCACCATGATCTTGCGTGTGCGTAGGATTTTTTTTTTTGAAATTACTACGTTCCCCAACAGAGCGGGGCGCGACGCGGCTTTGCTTCGGACGGCGAGGTATGTCCAACACCTGCGGTATCGTGCTCGATTTGGCCCGGAGTAGGTTCGGGTGAAATTTATGGGTGTTTTATGTGCATTTTGTAGATAGATTGGAGTTCGTACTCATCGACTTCATTCGACGATTCGAACATATAAGAGATGATACTCGGTGATAATTTCAACAACCTTGTGTTGTTGCATCTCGTGGACGAATTTGAGGCAGGCCAAAGAAAAAGTGGCACTGATCCATGGTCAGTTGGTTATGCATTCCCCGCAACCGAGCTCTCGGTGATAAGATGCTCATGAAAGACTACTTCGCCAAGTACCAACATATCCAACTCACTTGTTTCGTAGGTCACTTTTCGTCTGCATTGTCGAGGGTCACGACGTTTTTTCACTCGGCATACGAATGTTGCCGGTTTGATTGGCTTTAGTGCATATAAAAAAATTCGGCGGCGATGAGAGTGATTGCATATGGTGTTCCCGCCAACTATGCGGATGAATATCTTCGCATTGACGAAGATACCACCATCAAATGTGTTTGTGTCTTTGCGAAGACAATGATCCGGGTTTTTAGCCAGGAGTACCTTTGAGCTCCAAACGAAGAAGACACAAAGAAGCTCATGGCAATGAAAGAAGCAAGGGGATGGCCAAACATTGCTAGGTAGTATTGATTTGCATGCATTAGAGGTGGAAGAACTGCCCGGTGGCTTCGGCAGGGCAATACACCGGCCACAAACGTACACCCACCATCGTGCTTGAAGCCGTGGCTTCACATGATCTATGGATTTGGCATTGCTTCTTTGGTTTGTCGGGTCTCTCAATGATATCAATGTTTTGCAGCAATCTCATCTATTTGCTCAACTAGTTAGTGGCAAAGCTCCGGCTTGCAACTATACCATTAATGTCCATCACTATACCATGGGGTACTATCTTACCGACGGTATTCATCCTTCATGGTCAACATTTGTGAAGGCCATTAGTGACCCTAAAATCAAGCACATTTTTTTTGCCAAACTACAAGAAGCTTGCCAAAAGAATATTCAGAAGACAGTTGGTGTGTTGCAAACTCGGTTTGCCATTGTTCGAGGTCCTGCTCGCTTCTGCGATAAATAATCCCTCAGAAACATCATTGCTTGTGTAATTTTACACAACATAATCATCGAGGATGAGAGGAATTTGGACTTGGAGTACAACTATGACAATGTTGGTATCCGTGTGAAGCCTGTCAGGGAAAAGATGAGATCATTGTATTTCTTGAGACCTTCCGGAAGATTGAGAATCATGATTCACACAACCAACTCCAGCATGATCTTATTGAGCATCGGTGGCAACTCTATGGGGGAGATAGATCCCCATTTTATTCATTTCTGTTCGTGTGAGATTTGAACATTTTGTTGTTGTAATAACTATTTGAATTTGAACAATTTGTTGTAATGAAAACCATTGTTTTATTGTGAATTGCTGTTTGGACCATTTATATATTCGTACGTTGAATTTATATTACGATTCCGTTCAGTACATATTATTGGAATGTGTAATTTATTCGACGCTATGTAAAATTTACGGCGCTGCGAGCGTTTCGGCGGAACAGATCCCGTAAACGCTCATCCCGTAAAATTGCGGGATGCGTTTACAAGATCTATTCTGCTGGAGCGCTCGCGGCACCGTAAAAAAGTTTTGCCAGCACCCTTAAACGCATTTTTCGAAACATCCGGTTCCGGGATCCGCTAGTGATGCTCTAATGCGAACGGTTTTGAAGATGACGGTTGCAAATCGAACCGACTGCTTAGTTCAGTGGTGAAGTGTGAACTTTTCTCTCTTGAAGGAAAATGAATAAAGTATCTAGCCCTCTTTTGATGGTTGCTTTTTCTTTTTTTGAGAATTTCTTTGAGGGTTGCTGTTGCCGAAAAAAAGAGTACACAAAAGTCCATGGAACTGGAAGGCACGTCGCAAATTTGTTGTTCAGCCCATCTACCCATGAGCTGAGAACCGGCCCTCCGAGATTCCGAGCTCTCCAGAAATCTCTTCGCGATTCCCCCTTCCTCCAGAAGCGCAAGGAAGCCATAATCCACGCACTACACCGAGCCATCAAACCAACACTTCATCAGATCGAGCCGAGCCAGACCGATCGGAAGCGAGAGCCGAGGCAACAAAGGATCGCGCGAGAAAAATTCAGAGGAAATCGGCAGCGATCGAGGACGAGCGGAAGGCGCGGCGATGTTCTTCTTCTTCGTGGGCGGCGTGGAGCAGGGCGCGGGGCGGGTGCTCAAGGAGGCGGCCGGGCGGTGCGTGCGCTGCGGCGGCGCGGCGGACCTGGTGGAGACCGAGAAGGTACTCAAGCTCTTCTTCGTGCCGGCGTGGCGCTGGCCGGGAAAGGACCCCGCCTACCTCTGCCGCGACTGCGGCCTCCTCGCGCCGGGCCCCCTCAGCGGCGGGGAGCCCGGCCCACTCCTCCCCCGCGCGGGGGCGGGGCAGTGCGGCGCGTGCAGCCGCGCCGTCGACCCACAGTTCCGGTTCTGCCCCTTCTGCGGCTCCGCGCTGTGAACCGCGCCGTGGATGGATGCGCGTTGCAGGCCACGGCCCGGAGAGGAACAGAGGTGATGCTCCTCTCTCTCTGAACTCTGAAGACAGTAGCATTAGGTTTGTGCAGCAGAGTTACCGGTTCTGCGAAAGTTTGTGTCGTGTGTGGATGCAAATGCGATGAAATGGTTGTAAACGAGATCAATAAAATTCGTCGCATCATCGGCGAATCACACTGCACAAAATCTCAAAACTCAATTTGCACTTACAAACAGAAACGATCATCATTCACCACAACGGGAACAGCCTACGAGCCGTGACCCGTGTGATTTACACAGCTGAATGCTGGAAGACAGAAGAACACGGCATAGAGGCCAGTGATCAATCTACACAGCTTGCCCGTATCCTTGACCCTGAGGGGGAGCAGCGGGGTGGAACTGTCCGTACCCTTGAGCAGGAGGAGGGTAGTGTCCATACCCCTGCGCGTTTGGAGGGGGAGGGTACTGCCCGTATCCCTGCGCGTTCGGAGGCGGAGGGTAGTGAGCGTACGGCGCCTGCCCGTACATCGGAGCAGGGTGGCCCATCGCGATGCCGTCGGGCTTGGGCTCGCCCGCCGACGACGGCCCCGCCACGGCTCCCGGGTATCCTGGTGTAGCAGCCGCCGCCGTGGCCGTGGCCGTGGCCGCGGCGGCGCGAAGCAGGAAGTAGGACTTGATCCCGAGCACGGTGGCGATGATGCTCAGGATGGCCGCCCTCCTGAACACGCCGTCCTTGACGAAGTAGCACCCCATGTTGACCTCGCGCGTCACCGGCGCGTTCCACGCCGCGCCCTGCAGGAGGTAGATCTCGGCGATCACCGTCGCCACCCTGCACGCGCATACATACACAGCATATTCAGCCCCCGTTGAAGAATTGGTCGTCGCCTGGATCGAATCGGAGCGCGCGCGGAAGGAAGCTCACCATGAGAGGGCGGCGAAGACGACGCCGATGTTCCGCCTGGACACGGAGAAGGCGGCGCCCCGGGGCTCGCAGCAGCCGCAGCAGCGGCCGGCGGCCGAGACGGTGATCTGGGCCACCAGCAGCAGGAGCGCCGCGACCAGCCCCAGCGCGAACGCCGGGTTGGCGGGGTACACGCACTCGGTCGTGGACATCCTGATGTCCCCCGGCTGCGCGCCGCAACCACAAGCATCCCGATGTCAGCTCGGTTTCTTTGAGATCGGATGGATGGATGGATGATACCGGCGCACTTACCTCGAGCTTGGTGCCCTCGGCGACGAACCCCAGCACGGCGCTTCCGACCCCAAAAAATCCTACCACGACGGACACGACGATCACGCTCGTCTCCATTTCTCCAGCAATAATCCTTGAGCCGATGTCTCCCAGACCGAGAGGCTGCAAGACGGATGGGCGAAGACTTGAGAGGCGTGATCAAATGGTCTGATGCCTAGGTAGAGGACGCCGATGAGGTCGTCTCGTCAAGCCATTAGTTTTTTCTTCACGCGTATTCTTTGCCCATAAACAACCATTGTTACGGGCACCGGGCTGGTGGGGAAAGCGAGGTTAAGATCGCTGACGATCACGCGTAGTCGTATGCGGAAAGATCAACGTACGCGCGACAAGCCTGATATCATAGCCGATCAGTGATGAAAATGACGTGGTTACTTTGATGACAACTTGATCGGCTAGCATAGGGGACACGTACGTAAGCTCACGACTTGTTCACTGGTCGTGAATTCGTGCTCCGATTTGCATCGCTGGTAGATATTTTAATGGAGCACTTCGCAGTGAAGGCCAATGCTTGGTCTTGGGGTAGAAGATAGGTTGGGTGGCGCGCACGCAGCCCTCGCGGATTGCTTAATCAAAGGACACATCACTCTTTCTTTTTCCGACCTAACTTTATCTGACAAGATAGTGATAACAAAGATTCTCAAAAAAAAAAAAAAACTAGTGATAACAATTGATGTGTGGTATTGTGGTGCACCTACTAGCCTGATGGCAAAGTCAACTAGCAACGCAAGACGTGCATTTGTCAGGTTTAAGGATACTGGCCGCTGATTGCGACTGTTCCGGAAGCCGATATGCTGTGTGCACTTGTATAGAAGATGATTAGCAGGCGGCCGGCCGATGCTTTGAGCCAATAATGCTTGATGGAGTCAAACAGTTCGCAGAATGTACCACGGCACTGTGCTAGCCGACTCTGCTTAGCACGGCTAGTGAACTCTTCTTGGCACCATCTGGCAAAGTTCTCTAGTGCTCGTGCCTTCCGACTGTTGCGTTTCCTGAACTTAAATAAGAGCAAGTCTAGCAAATCCTCGACAACTTGGATTTACAGAATAGTTTTGAGTGCATTCAAATAGGAAATTAGAGGCTCCGGATCTTAATGAAAAGTCAGATTCCCAAAAATGCAGCTTCTAAACAATGTTCCTCTTACTTTTCTGTATAATTTTTGTTTTCATAAAGAGCCCCCCCCCCCCCCACCCCACCCCCATGATTTCATCTATCAAAAACCATAGTGTGTTTACAAACTGCCAAGTAGATTTTTTTTTTTAAAAGATAGCTTCGCTAGAGAATGCCCTAGAGTGCCTAGACTAGCAAGCTGGAGATCTTTTGATTGCTTGGAATGATAACATCTTCTCTTGTCAACTTCATCACATAAATGAGTTCTCCTTGACCATGCAATTCTCTTCAAAGCTGAATGGTGACTCTTGGTTTCTCACAAATGTATATGGGCCATGTCAACCCAATGAAAGGACAGACTTCATCAACTGGTTTCAAAACTTCCCTATGGCAGATGATGCAAACTGGATCATTATGGGGGGATTTTAATTATATTAGGTACCCACACAATAGAAGCAGATAAGGGGGGGGGGTGTGCATTAATGATATGCTCTCTTTAAAATGAAGCCATCAACAGACAAGCATTGATTGAAATCCCACTCAAAGGAAGATATTTTACTTGGAGTAATATGCAAGATGCCCCTCTTTTGGAGAAGCTGGACTGGTGCTTTACACTTAAATACCCAATCACCATGGCTCATCCACTTGCAAAAACAACCTCTGATCATATCCCAATTATGATTTCAATTGGTACAAACATTCCAAAATCCAAGGTATTCAAATTTGAGAACTATTGGTTAGAGCACACATAGTTCAGATAGATTGTACAAGGTATTTGGGCTCAACCAATGGATGTACAAGATAGTGCTAAAGTGATTGCTACCAAGTTTAAAAGATTGAGGAAAGGATTAAAGAACTGGGCTAGGGAACTCTCTGATTTGAAGAAGATCATTGATAACTCCAATTTCCTTATTCTTTGTTATGATTACTTTGAGGAGTGCAGAAGTTTGACCAATGATGAAAAAGAGGGTAGAGATGCTGTAAAGGAACACTTGCAAGTCATTTTGGAGCATCAAAGAGTCTATTGGAAACAAAGAGCCACTATTAGACAGATCAAAGTGGGTGAAGCCAACACTAAATACTTTCAAGCAAAGGCTACTATCAAAATGAGAAATAATTGCATTGTTGTGTTAAAGGATGAAAATGGATTTGAACATCATGAACACCATGCCAAGGTTGCCATCCTTCTCAAAGCTTTTAAAGCAAGAATGGCACTAAAGCATCCACTAGTAACCCACTTCAGATCCACCAGCTGTTAAACCCCTTGGAGGATCTCTCTGCTCTTGAAACTCCTTTTACTAAAGAAGAGATTGACAAAGTTGTTCATAACATGCCTGCAGACAAATCTCCAGGGCCTGATGGATTTAATGCTGCTTTTTTGAAACACTGGACATTATTACTGCTGATTTCTACAAGTTGATTGAAGACTTTCACTCTGGAAAAGTTAATCTTCAAAGCATTAACTATTCCTTCATCACTCTCATCCCTAAGAAGGATTCTGCTGTTTGCCCATCAGATTTTAGGCCAATCTCCCTATTGAACTGTACTCTTAAGATTATCACAAAGCTTCTGGCAAATAGGTTGCAAGGATACATTCTGAATATGGTGCATAAGAATCAATATGGCTTTCTTAGTAAGAGATGCATCCAAGACTGTCTAGCATGGGCATATGAGTATATTCACCAGTATTATCAGAGCAAGCAAGAACTCATTATGTTGAAATTGGACTTTGAAAAAACTTTTGACATCCTTAGTCATGACACAATTATTCAGAGAAGTGGATTAGTTGGATCAAGATGATTTATGGCACTGGATACTCATCAATCCTACTAAATGGTGTTCCTGGGAAGCAATTTTTATGCATGAAAGGGGTCAGACAGGGAGATCCCCTATCCCCATTGATCTTTGTGATTGCAGCTGATATTCTGCAAAGCATGCTCAATTAAGCCATGAGAAACAACTTGGTGCATCCACCACTGCAACATGCCACCTCTGCTGATTTCCCAATTGTGCAGTATGCTGATGACACTGTACTTGTGGCTCAGGCCGATCACAGACAAGTCCAACATATCAAAAATCTGCTTTTGCACTATGCTGAATTTTCTGGCCTGCAGATTAATTATTCCAAGTCCACTCTCATTTCAATTAATACTCCTCATGAGAAAATGTTGGAACTGTCATCTCTGCTTGGTTGTAATATTGGTTATTGGCCTCACACTTACCTGGGACTCCCTTTGAGCTCTTCCAAACCCAAAGTTCAAGATTTCCTGCCTATGTTGAAAAGAATTGAGAACAAATTGCTTAGCTGCTCAACTATGTTATCTGCTGGAGATAAGGTTACCCTACTGAAGTCTGTCTTCACAAGCATGCCAACATTCTTCATGTGTACTCTCATGATCACAAAGACTGTTCTTAAGCAAATTAACTCCTACCTGATGAATTGCTTCTGGAGGAAATATGGGTCACATGACAGAGGCCTGGTTTTGATTTCTTGGGAAAAAGTCTGTTTGCCTAAATCCCATGGTGGTTTGGGTGTACTAGATCTGCCGGCTCATAATCAAGCCCTTCTCATGAAATTTTTGCATAAATTCCTCAATAGAGAGGACATCCCATGGGTCAGTATTGTATGGGAAGCATATTATCAAGACAGTCTACCTGGAGATAGATTGATTGGATCCTTCAAAGACCATACAAAGTGCAAAGCTGGAAGAGGAGACACCATTCTGTTCTGGTCAGATAAGTGGATGAACATGCCTCTGAACACCCAATTCCCTGAACTTCACTCATTTGCAATCAATGCAGACATTACCCTATCACAGGCACAACAGTATGAGGACTTAAGCACTATTTTCTATAGACCTCTATCACTCCAGGCCTACAATCACTTCAATGCATTACAGAACTTAATTACAACTAGGGAGCACTCATCAAGCAGAGACTCTTGGATCAAAGCAGGCACCACTTATAAATTTTCCTCTATGACCATGTATAAAGCCATTGCTGCCCTAGTAATGCGCATGAGATCTTTCAGAAGGTTTGAAAAAACGGCATGTAGGCTCAGGCACAAGATTTTCTTTCGGTTATTGCTTCATGACAGGTTGAGCACAAGAAATATGATTAAACGCAGAAACATGCACTTAGAGGATTATAATTGTGCCCTCTGTGCTGAGTCTAGAGAGGAAACTAGCACCCATCTTTTATGGGACTGCCAATTTGTTGGTTACTGCTGGAGCAGAATTGCACCTGATAAGCATAGAGGTACATCTACCTATGATGAAGTTATTTTCAGTCTCAGTGTGCTTCCTAAGGATATTGCTATGGAAGTGGTGATTATGGGCTGTTGGAGTACCTGGATGATCAGAAATGACAAAATCTTCAGAAAGGCGCCGATGAGTACACTCCCTATATATATGATAGCATAGGATTTATAATCACCGTCACATTAATTTTCTGTCTCAGTTGTACGGACGGGAACACCGTCAAATGAGAGCGAAGATGGCAGTACAAGCTCCCTCTGCCCAAATGATTGGGTTTAGAGGGCACTCCCCTCCCGCCCCACCAAACCTTAAAAATATGAAGGCTACACCCCAGTTTTTTTTTGAAAAACTCCACCCATATATTGATCAAATAACAAGAGTCTTACAATCGTTCATTACATAATTAGCCACCCAGGGCGGAACAAAATTACACAGTATACCATCGGACATGCTATCAACGCTAAATATTGCTATCTCATGCGCCGTCTTGTTTCCCTGCCTATCAATTTTAACAATCTTGAGATCAACAATAAACTTGAAGGCGCTGATCACTTCCATTTTTAGATCCACACAAGGAGACCTGTCAAGAGTTTTTTTCGCTAGGAAAGATGCAGCAAAAGAGCAGTCAGTTTTCAAGATAATTGGTTTGTGAAGAGTAATACCGATGTAGAGCCCGATGAGGCACGCACGAAGTTTCGCCTCCTCCGCTTCGGAGCACACTCGAATAAAATCCCAAGAAGACACCAAGACTTCTCCCAGGTGATTCCTAGCGACAACCCCAACGCTAGCAGATCTCAAGCTATCCACAAAACTGTTGGGGAACGTAGTAATTTCAAAAAATTTCCTACGCACACGCAAGATCATGGTGATAGCATAGCAACGAGAGGGGAGAGTGTTGTCCACGTACCCTCGTAGACCGTAAGCGGAAGCGTTAGCACAACGCGGTTGATGTAGTCGTACGTCTTCACGATCCGACCGATCCAAGTACCGAACGACGGCACCTCCGAGTTCAGCACACGCTCAGCTCGATGACGCCCCTCGAACTCCGATCTAGCCGAGTGTCGAGGGAGAGTTCCACAAGACGACGGCGTGGTGACGATCTTGATGTTCTATCGCGCAGGCTTCGCCTAAGCTTTGCGACGATATGATCGAGGTGGAATATGATGGAAGGGGGCACCGCACACGGCTAAGGAACGATCCGTAGATCAACTTGTGTGTCTATGGGGTGCCCCTGCCCCGTGATATAAAGGAGGAGGGAGGAGGAGGCCGGCCCTAGGAGGAGGGCGTGCCAAGGAGTCCTACTCCCACCGGGAGTAGGATTCCTTCTTTCCTAGTCCAACTAGGTCAAGGGGGAAAGAGGGAAGTGGAGAAGGAAGGAAGAGGGGGCGCGCCCAAACCCTTTGTCCAATTCAGACGGGCTTGGGAGGGCGCGCTCCTCCCGGCTCCTTCCCACTAAAGCCCATTAAGGCCCAATACTCTTCCCCGTATTCCCGTAACTCCCGGTACTCGAAAAATACCGAATCACTCGGAACCTTTCCGAACTCGAATATAGTCGTCCAATATATCGATCTTTACGCCTCGACCATTTCGAGACTCCTCGTCATGTCCCCGATCTCATCCGGGACTAACTCCTTCGGTACATCAAAACTCATAAACTCATAATATAACATCGCATCGAAACCTTGCGTGCGGACCCTACGGGTTCGAGAACTATGTAGACATGACCTAGAACTATTCTTGGTCAATAACCAATAGCGGGACCTGGATGCCCATATTGGCTCCTACATATTCTACGAAGATCTTTATTGGTCAAACCGCATAACAACATACGTTGTTCCCTTTGTCATCGGTATGTTACTTGCCCGAGATTCGATCGTCGGTATCCAATACCTAGTTCAATCTCGTTACCGGCAAGTCTCTTTACTCGTTCTGTAATACATCATCTCACAGCTAACTCATTAGTTGTAATGCTTGCAAGGCTTAAATGATGTGCATTACCGAGAGGGCCCAGAGATACCTCTCCGACAATCGGAGCGACAAATCCTAATCTCGAAATACGCCAACCCAACATCTGCCTTTGGAGACACCTGTAGTACTCCTTTATAATCACCCAGTTACGTTGTGACGTTTGGTAGTACCCAAAGTGTTCCTCTGGCAAACGGGAGTTGCATAATCTCATAGTCATAGGAACATGTATAAGTCATGAAGAAAGCAATAGCAACATACTAAACGATCGGGTGCTAAGCCAACGGAATGGGTCATGTCAATCAGACCATTCAACTAATGATGTGATCCAGTTAATCAAATAACAACTCTTTGTTCATGGTTAGGAAACATAACCATCTTTGATTAACAAGCTAGTCAAGTAGAGGCATACTAGTGACAATCTGTTTGTCTATATATTCATACATGTATTATGTTTCCGGTTAATACAATTCTAGCATGAATAATAAACATTTATCATGATATAGGGAAATAAATAATAACTTTATTATTGCCTCTAGGGCATATTTCCTTCACTCTCCCACTTGCACTAGAGTCAATAATCTAGATCACATCACCATGCGATTAACATCGATAGTTCACATCATCATGTGATTAACACCCATAGTTCACATCGCCATGTGACCAACACCCAAAGGGTTTACTAGATTCAGTAATCTAGTTCACATCGCTATGTGATTAATACCCAAAGAGTACTAAAGTGTGATCATGTTTTGCTTGTGAGAGAGTCTTAGTCAACGGGTCTTTCACATTCAGATCCGTTATGTATTTTGCTATTTTTCTATGTCTACAATGCTCGCATTTAAGCTACTCTAGCTAATTGCTCCCACTTTCAATATGTATCTAGATCGAGACTTAGAGTCATCCGGATCGGTGTCAAAACTTGCATCGACGTAACCCTTTACTTACCTAACCTTTTGTCACTTCCATAATCGAGAAACATATCCTTATTCCACTATGGATAATTTTGACCGCTGTCCAAAGGATCTACTCCTAGATCACTATTGTACCCCTTGCCAAACTCGGTGCAGGGTATACAATAGATCTGGTACACAAAGATGGCATACTTTATAGAACCTATGGCCAAGGCATAGGGAATGACTTTCATTCTCTTTCTATCTTCTCGCCGTGGTCGGGTTTTGAGTCTTACTCAATTTCACACCTTGTAACACGTGCAAGAACTCTTTCTTTGACTGCTCCATTTTGAACTACTTCAAAATCTTGTCAAGGTATGTACTCATTGAAAAACTTATCAAGCATCTTGATCTATCTCTATAGATCTTGATGCTCAATATGTAAACAGCTTCACCGAGGTCTTTCTTTGAAAAACTTCTTTCAAACACTCCTTTATGCTTTGCGAATAATTCTATATTATTTCGATCTACAATATGTCATTCACATATACTTATCGAAATTTTGTAGTGCTCCCACTCACTTTCTAGTAAATACAGGCTTCACCATAAGTGCAGACAAAACTATATGCTTTGATCAACTCATCACAGCAGATATTCCAACTCCGAGATGCTTGCACCAGTCCATAGATGGATCATTGGAGCTTGCACACTTTGTTAGCTCCTTTGGATCGAAAAAACCTTCGGTTGCATCATATACAACTCTTCCTCCGTAAAACCATTCAGAATGCAGTTTTACATCCATTTGCCAAATTTCATTAATTGTGGCAATTGCTAACATGATTCGGACAGACTTAAGCATCGCTACAGCTTGAGAAAATCTCATTGTAGTCAACATCTTGAACTTTGTCGAAAACCTTTTGCAACAAGTCGAGCTTTGTAGATAGTAACACTACTATCAACGTCCGCCTTCCTCTTGAAGATCCATTTATTTTCTATGGTTTGCCGATCATCGGGCAAATCCATCCAAGTCCATACTTTGTTCTCATACATGGATCATATCTCGATTTCATGGCCTCAAACCATTTTATGAATCTGGGCTCATCATCGCTTCCTCATAGTTCGTAGGTTCATCATGGTCTAGTTACATGACTTCCAAAACAGGATTACCGTACCACTCTGGTGCGGATCTCACTCTGGTTTACCTACGAGATTCGGTAGTAACTGATCTGAAGTTACATGATCATCATCATTAGCTTCCTCACTAATTGGTGTAGTAGTCACAGGAACAGATTTCTGTGATTGAACTACTTTCCAATAAGGGAGAAGGTACAATTACCTTATCAAGTTCTACTTTCCTCCCACTCACTTCTTTCGAGAGAAACTCCTTCTCTAGAAAGGATCCATCTTAAGCAACGAATATCTTGCCTTCGGATCTGTGATAGAAGGTGTACCCAACAATTTCCTTTGGGTATTCTATGAAGACGCATTCGATTTGGGTTCGAGCTTATCAGATGAAACTTTTCACATAAGCATCGCAGCCCCAAACATTAAGAAACGACAACTTTGGTTTCTTGCTAAACCACAGTTCATATAGTGTCGTCTCAAGGGATTTAGATGGTGCCCTATTTAACGTGAATGCAGCTGTCTCTAATGCATGATCCCAAAACGATATTGGTAAATCAGTAAGAAACATCATAGATTGCACTATATCCAATAAAGTGCGGTTACGATGTTTGGACACACCATAACATTGTGGTGTTCTAGGTGGCGTGAGCTGTGAAACTATTCCACATTGTTTTAATTGAAGACCAAACTCAGAACTCAAATATTCGTCTCCGTGATCGATCACAAAACTTTATTTTCTTGTTACGATGATTTTTCCACTTCACTCTGAAATTCTTTGAACCTTTCAACTATTTCAGACTTGTGTTTCATCAAGTAGATATACCCATATCTGCTCAAATCATCTTGTGAAGGTCGAAAATAACGATACTTGCCACGAGCATCAACACTCATTGGATCGCATACATCGGTATGTATTATTTTCAATAAGTCAAGAGTTTGTTCCATTGTTCCGAGAACGGAGTTTTAGTCATCTTGCCCAAAAGGCACGGTTCGCAGCATCAAGTGATTCATAATCAAGTGATTCCAAAATCCCATCAGATGGGAGTTTCTTCATGCGCTTTACACCAATATGACCTAAACGGCAGTGCCACAAATAAGTTGCACTATCATTATTAACTTTGTATTTTTTGGTTTCAATATTATGAATATGTGTATCACTACGATCGAGATCCAATGAACCATTTTCATTGGGTGTGTAACCATATAAGGTTTTATTCATGTAAACAGAACAACAGTTTATTCTCTTACTTAAATGAATAACCGTATTGCAATAAACACGATCAAATCATATTCATGCTCAACGTAAACACCAAATAACATTTATTTAGTTTCAACACTAATCCCGAAAGTATAGGGAGTGTGCGATGATGATCATATCAATCTTGAAACTACTTTCAACACACATCGTCACTTCACCCTTAACTAGTTTCTGTTTATTCTGCAACTCCCGTTTCGAGTTACTACTCTTAGCAACTGAACCAGTACCAAATACCGAGGGGTTGCTATAAACACTAGTAAAGCACACATAAAACACCTGTATATCAAATATACCCTTTTTCACTTTGCCATCCTTCTTATCCACCAAATATTTAGGCAGTTCCGCTTCAAAGGACCATTTCCTTTGCAGTGTAAGCACTCGGTTTCAGTGCTTTGGTTCAGCTTTGGGTTTCTTCGTGGGAGTGACAACTTGCTTGTCAATCTACTTGAAGTTCCCTTTCTTTCCTTTGCCCTTTTCTTGAAACTAGTGATCTTGTCAACCATCAACACTTGATGCTCTTTCTTGATTTCTACCTTCATCGATTTCATCATCATGAAAAACTGGGAATCATTTTCATCATCCCTTGCATACTATAGTTCATCACGAAGTTCTACTAACTTGGTGATGGTGACTAGAGAATTCTGTCAATCACTATCTTATCTCGAAGATTAACTCCCACTTGATTCAAGCGATTGTAGTACCTGCATAATCTGAGTACATGCTCACTAGTTGAGCGATTCTCCTCCATCTTTTAGCTATAGAACTTGTTGGAGACTTCATATCTCTCAACTCGGGTATTTGTTTGAAATATTAACTTCAATTCTCGAACATCTCACATGGTCCATGATGTTCAAAACATCTTTGAAGTCCCGATTCTAAGCCATAAAGCATGGTGCACAAAACTATCAAGTAGTCATCATATTGAGCTAGCCAAACGCTCATAACGCCGCAGATCCGCTCCTGCAATAGGTTTGTCACCTAGCGGTGCGTCAAGGACATAATTCTTCTGCGCAGCAATGAGGATAAACCTCGATCACGGATCCTATCCGCATCATTGCTACTAACATCTTTCAACACAGTTTTCTAGGTACATATCAAAACAAACATATGAAAGCAACTTCATGAGCTATTGATCTTACAACATAATTTGCAAAAATACTACCAGGACTAACTTCATGATAAATTTAAGTTCAATTAATCATATTACTTAAGAACTCCCACTTAGACAGACATCTCTCTAGTCATCTAAGTGATCACGTGATCCAAATCAACTAAACCATAACCGATCATCACGTGAGATGGAGTACTTTTCAATGGTGAACATCTTATGTTGATCATATCTACTATATGATTCACGCTCGACCTTTCGGTCTCCGTGTTCCGAGGCCATATCTGCATATGCTAGGCTCGTCAAGTATAACCTGAGTATTCTGCGTGTGCAAAACTGGCTTGCACCCATTGTAGATGGACGTAGAGCTTATCACACCCGATCATCACGTGGTATCTCGGCATGACGAACTTTGGCAACGGTGCATACTCAGGGAGAACACTACTTGATAATTTTAGTGAGAGATCATCTTAAAATGCTACCGTCAATCAAAGCAAGATAAGATGCATAAAGGATAAACATCACATGCAATTAACATAAGTGTTATGATATGGCCATCATCATCTTGTGCTTGTGATCTCCATCTTCGAAGCACCGTCATGATCACCATTGTCACCGGCGCGACACCTTGATCTCCATCGTAGCATCGTTGTCGTTACGCCATCTATTGCTTCTACGACTATCGCTACCGCTTAGTGATAAGGTAAAGCAATTACAGGGCGTTTGCATTTCATACAATAAAGCGACAACCATATGGCTCCTGCCAGTTGCCGATAACTTCGGTTACAAAACATGATCATCTCATACAATAAAATATAGCATCACGTCTTGACCATATCACATCACAACATGCCCTGCAAAAACAAGTTAGACGTCCTCTACTTTGTTGTTGCAAATTTTACGTGGCTGCTACGGGCTTAAGCAAGAACCAGTCTCACCTACGCATCAAAACCACAACGATACTTCGTCAAATAGACTCGCTTTAACCTTCTCAAGGACGGGCGTAGCTACACTCGGTTCAACTAAAGTGAGAGAGACAGCACCCACCAGTCACCTTTAAGCAACGAGTGCTCGTGAGCGGTGAAACCAGTCTCGCAGAAGCGTCACGCGTAATGTCGGTCCGGCCGCTTCATCTCACAATACCGCTGAACCAAAATATGACATGCTGGTAGGTAGTATGACTTGTATCGCCCACAACTCACTTGTGTTCTACTCGTGCAAAACATCAAACCATAAAAACCTAGGCTCGGATGCCATTGTTGGGGAACGAGTAATTTCAAAAAATTCCTACGCACACGCAAGATCATGGTGATGGCATAGCAACGAGAGGGAGAGTGTTGTCCACGCACTCGTGAGACCGTAAGCGAAGCGTTAGCACAACGTGGTTGATGTAGTCGACGCCTTCACGATCCGACCGATCCAAGTACCGAACGTCACGGCACCTCCGAGTTCAGCACACGCTCAGCTCGATGACGTCCCTCGAACTCCGATCCAGCCGGCGCCGAGGAGAGTTCCACAAGACGACGGCGTGGTGACGATCTTGATGTTCTATCGCGCAGGCTTCGCCTAAGCTTTATGGACGATATGATCGAGGTGGAATATGGTGGAAGGGGCACCGACACGGCTAAGGAACGATCCGTAGATCAACTAGTGTGTCTATGGGTGCCCCTGCCCCCAGATATAAAGGAGGGAGGGAGGAGGAGGCCGGCCCTAGGAGGAGGGCGCGCAAGGAGTCCTACTCCCACCGGGAGTAGGATTCCTTCTTTCCTAGTCCAACTAGGTCAAGGGGAAAGAGGGAAGTGGAGAAGGAAGGAAGAGGGGGCCGCGCCCCAAACCCTTTGTCCACCTCGGACTGGGCTTGGGAGGGGGCGCCTCCTCCTGGCTCCTTCCCACTAAAGCCCATTAAGGCCCAATACTCTTCCCCGTTTTCCCGTAACTCCCGGTACTCGAAAAATACCCAATCACTCGGAACCTTCCGAACTCGAATATAGTCGTCCAATATATCGATCTTTACGTCTCGACCATTTCGAGACTCCTCGTCATGTCCCCGATCTCATCCGGGACTCGAACTCCTTCGTACATCAAAACTCATAAACTCATAATATAAGCACATCGAAACCTTAAGCGTGCGGACCCTACGGGTTCGAGAACTATGTAGACATGACCTAGAACTATTCTTTGTCAATAACCAATAGCGGACCTGGATGCCCATATTGGCTCCTACATATTCTACGAAGATCTTTATCGGTCAAACCGCATAACAACATATGTTGTTCCTTTGTCATCGGTATGTTACTTGCCCGAGATTCGATCGTCGGTATCCAATACCTAGTTCAATCTCGCTACCGCAAGTCTCTTTACTCGCTCGTAATACATCATCTCACAGCTAACTCATTAGTTGTAACGCTTGCAAGGCTTAAATGATGTGCATTACCGAGAGGGCCCAGAGATACCTCTCCGACAATCGGAGTGACAAATCCTAATCTCGAAATACGCCAACCCAACATACGCCTTTGGAGACACCTGTAGTACTCCTTTATAATCACCCGACGCGTTGTGACGTTTGGTAGTACCCAAAGTGTTCCTCCGCAAACGGAGTTGCATAATCTCATAGTCATAGGAACATGTATAAGTCATGAAGAAAGCAATAGCAACATACTAAACGATCGGGTGCTAAGCCAACGGAATGGGTCCTGTCAATCAGATCATTCAACTAATGATGTGATCCCGTTAATCAAATAACAACTCTTTGTTCATGGTTAGGAAACATAACCATCTTTGATTAACAAGCTAGTCAAGTAGAGGCATACTAGTGACAATCTGTTTGTCTATATATTCACACATGTATTATGTTTCCGGTTAATACAATTCTAGCATGAATAATAAACATTTATCATGATATAAGGAAATAAATAATAACTTTATTATTGCCTCTAGGGCATATTTCCTTCAAAAACTAGCATCAACGTTTATCTTAATATACTCCCGCTCCGGAAGCTTTCAAACATCACGATCATTTTCTTTTTTGTGACGCCCCTGATTCAATCGTACACTAATCATACACGCAAATGTGTAGGATCAAGATCAGGGACTCACGGGAAGATATCACAACACAACTCTAGACACAAATTAAAATAATACAAGCTTTATATTACAAGCCAGGGGCCTCAAGGGCTTGAATACATAAGCTCAAAAACAAACACTACAAAAAAATACACATTCGCGGCATTTTGGACCGAACGAATTTTTTTCCTGTGATACATATGACACTTCTATGATGATAATTGTGACAAAAGCCGGTATCATCATAAATGTGGTGGGCCCCTACTTCTATGACAAAAAATCATGACAGAAAATGGGATTTTCATCCTGGGCGGGCCGGAGACGCAGCTGCATGACATTCTTTGGGCCGTCCATGACGGAAAAAACCATGGTAGAAGCGAGGGGGAGAAAAATTTCAGGGAGTTGCCGGTTACGGTGGGAGGTCGGGGGCGGAGCGATGCGCGTTTCTCTCGTACAGGTACATGCGTGTGTGCGAGGCGTTGGCTCTAACTAAACCCAAGCGAGGCGTTGGGCTCTAACTGAACCCGAGCGACTGCACTGCAAGCTATGCGTTACTGAACCCGAGCGATTGATCGATGGCTGTTAACTGAACCCGATGGAGCGATTCTTCGCTATCGCTGCTAATCAAGCCGATCGATTGATGAGCGAGGAGCGTTGCGGGGGTGGGGGTTTGGATGAATAGTGAGTGGTGGCGCTACATGGATGAACAGGAACCCGTGGTGTGGAGGGCTGGATGAATAGTAGGCGGTGGAGGGTGGCCGTGGAGGGTGGTTGAACAGACCCGTGGTGTGGAGGGCTGGATGAGCAGAGACGGTGGAGGGGTGCTCGTGGAGGATGGTTGAACAAGAGTCGTGGAGTACCGCGCGGTGGAGGCTGGATAAACAGGAGCCCGTGGAGGCTGGAGGAGGTCGACGGTAGCCCGTGGAGGCTGAAGGAGGTCGACGGTGGAGATGAACAGTATCCCGTGGAGTCCCGTTTTGCGGTACACCACACCCCTCCCGATGAACATGACCCCCGTTTCGAGCGTAGCGCTCCAACAAAAGTCCGTTTCGTCCGTTTTGCGGTACGCCACACCCCTCCCGATCAACAGGACCCCCGTTTCGACCGTAGGAGGTCCGTTTCCTCCGTTTTGCGGTACGCCACACCCTCCCGATGAACAGGACCCGTTTCAACGTAGGAGGTCCGTTTCTCCGCCAGCGGTACGCCATGCCTCGTTTCCATCGCCTATTTCGTCCAATCCGGTTGGCTCCCACGCGTTCCGTTGCCTCCCGATGAACACGACGCATTCCGTTGCCTCCCCATGAACATGACGCAATCCGTTGCCTCCCCATGAACACGACGACGACTTTGTTTCTCCGTACCGACCCAGCCATGTACGTATGCGCGAGTAGGCGTTCGAGACCCCGCCCGTATGTACGTACGTGACCGTATTTTCTTTCTTGCACCCTGGCCGCTGTACGTACGTGTACATGCTACGTGCGCGCCTCTACTACAACACGTGCGCGCCTCTACTACGACACGCGCGCCGCTTACATCGACCAAGATGTACGCGTTCGTCGACCGGGATGACAACGCTACGTACGCTTCGACCAGGTGGGTCCCGACTGTCAGGCACTTCCTTGCGTGCGAAGATGTAGCTAGTGGGTCCTAGTAGTCAGGGGGGCGAATCGTTTTTTTCGGACGCACTATCTTGCGTGCGAAGATGTAATTGGTGGGTCCCAGCAGACAGGGGGAAACATTTTTTCGCTAAATATGGTGGCCCGTCCGGTGGGTCCCCGCTGTCACGTGGAGAAATAATTATTTTTGCGGCGTAATAAGGAGGCACTTCCTTGTCTGCGTCGTGGACCGGTATCGTCACCTCTCCATGTACAGTCCACGTCCGATGGAAGCCATTCCTTGACCATGTTGACCACGCCGCGCCGAGAGCACCAGGGCGGTGGACGACGGCGAGGCCTAGGAAGGGGACGATGCAGAGACGGGAAGACGCGGTAGTGGATGCCCACGCGTAGAGAAGTATGAGGGTTCACTCATTCGGCTGCGGTATGAGGCTGCCGTCGCCGCAGAATAACTGGGGGTGTGGGTGCGTAGAGGGATGGCCCGCCGCGGTGGGAGTAGTAGGGGCAATGAGGCCTCAGCGGCATCATAGCCGCCACGCGGCGGAGCAAAGCGGCACGACCGACGCTGCTTTGGGCGGCCGGAGCAAGAAGACCAGAGGTTGAAGAAGCAAGACGCCCTTGGATGGACATCGACGGTCACTGGAGCTAGAATCGTTCATATATTGACTAAAGTTGACAAAGGCCTCCGTCCTAGTCAACTTAGTAGGCCCACAAGTCAGCCTCCCACCAAGGTTGGTCCCAGCTAGCAGGGGGGTATTCATTTTTTTTGTGCGTAATAAGGAGGCACTTCCGGTGGGTCCGAGCTGACAGTGGGGGGAACGTTTTTCACGAAATACGGTGGCCCGTCCTGTGGGTCCCAGCAGTCAGGGGGAAACGTTTTTTTGCGAAATACTGGTGACCCGTCCGGTGGATCCTTGCTGTCAGGTGGAGGAATAATTATTTTCCGCGTAATAAGGAGGCACTTCCTTGCGGCTGCCGTGGACCCAACTGTCAGCCTCTCCACGTACAGTACTCTTCCGACGGAAGTCGATCGTTGATCACATTGACCACGCCGCGCCGAGAGCACCACGGAGGTGGACGACGGCGAGGCCTAGGAAGGGGACGACGGGGAGCCGTGGAAGACGCGGCAGTGGAAGCCCGCGTGGAGAGGAGTACGAGGGTTCACTGGTTCGGCTGCGGTGTGAGGCGCCATCGCCGCAGGGCCTGGCCAGCGGTGGGAATAGTAGGGGGCGGTGAGGCCTCCGCGATAGCACAGCCGGCCACGGGAGGCAGGAGCATGCGGCACGACCGGCGCTGCTTTGGGCGGCTGGAGCAAGAACACTAGAGGTTGAAGAAGCACTACAGCCGTTGGATGGCCATCGTACGGTCACTGGAGCTAGAATCGTTCATATTGACTAATGTTGACAAAGGCCCCCGTCCCAGTCAACTTAGTAGGCCCACAAGTCAGCCTCCCACCATGGTGGGTGAGGGAGTCCTGGACTAGGGGGTGTCCGGATAGCCGAAATATCATCTTCGGCCGGACTCCTGGACTATGAAGATACAAGATTGAAGACTTCGTCCCGTGTCCGGATGGGACTTTCCTTGGCGTGGAAGACAAGCTTGGCGATACGGATATGTAGATCTCCTACCATTGTAACCGACTCTGTGTAACCCTAACCCTCTTCGGTGCCTATATAAACCGAAGGGTTTTAGTCCGTAGGACGAACAACAATCATACCATAGGCTAGCTTCTAGGGTTTAGCCTGTCTGATCTCATGATAGATCTACTCTTGTACTACCCATATCATCAATATCAATCAAGCAGGAGTAGGGTTTTACCTCCATCGAGAGGGCTCGAACCTGGGTAAAAACATCGTGTCCCTTGTCTCCTGTTATCATACGCCTAGACGCACAGTTCGGGACCCCCTACCGAGATCCGCCGGTTTTGACACCGACATTGGTGCTTTCATTGAGAGTTCCTCTGTGTCGTCATCTTTAGGCCCGATGGCTCCTCCCGATCATCAACAACGATGCGGTCCAGGGTGAGACTTTTCTCCCCGGACAGATCTTCGTATTCGGCGGCTTTGCACGGTGGGCCAATTCGCTTAGCCATCTAGAGCAGATTGAAAGCTATGCCCCTGGCCATCAGGTCAGATTTGGAAGTTTAAACTACACGGCGGACGCCCGCGGAGATTTGATCTTCGATAGGTTCGAGCCACAGCCAAGCACGCCGCACTGTCACGATGGGCATGATCTAGCTCGCTACCGAACAAGGCCTCGAGGTCCGCACTGAGTCCGCTCCGACCTATAGCTCGGAGCCAACTGCGCCGATCGAGGACGGGTGGCTGGACACCACCTCGGGGGCTGCGATCTCTGTGGCGATTGAGCCAAACACCAACCCTGTCCTTTGCGAAGCCTGTGACTCTAAGGTGCCGGACTCCTCTCCGGACTCCGAGCCTGCCACGCCCCTGCCAATCGAATCTGATTGGGCGCCGATCATGGAGTTCACTGCTGCGGACATCTTTCAGCACTCGCCCTTTGGCGACATCCTAAATTCACTAGAGTCTCTCTCTCTATCAGGAGAGTCCTAGCCGGACTACGGTCAGGAAGGTCGGGATGCGGACGACGAAGGAATTCGAAGCCCACCCACCACCCACTTCGTAGCCACTATCGAAAGTTTAAACGACGTGCTCGACTTCGATTCCGAAGACATCGACGGTATGGATGACGATGTAGAAGACAAACATGAACCAGCACCTATAGGGCACTGGACAGCCACCTCATCTCACGATGTATACATGGTGGACACACCTAAAGGAAGTGACGATGAGGAACAATGAGACGCCACGAGGGATCATTACCTCGAAAAGCAGTCAAAACGGCGACGTAAGCGCCGCTCAAAATCCCGCCCCGACAAAGACAGCAGCCATACAAACCCCGCCATAGAGCAGGGCGAACCAGTGGACGGCAAACATGCTATCGAGCAACCGTCCAAATAGGACAACATGGATAAACAATCCGTCCCAGGCGAAGATAACAGTCCGGGCGATCTCACGCCGGACAAGTTACCGGAGCAGAAGAACCTCCACAAAAGGCTCGTCGCCACTGCACGTAGCCTGAAAAAGCAGAAGCGGAAGCTCAAAACAGCGGAAGATGCGCTCAGAATCAGATGGAGCAAAGTACTCAACACCGTAGACAAATACGCCGACAATCGCCGAACAAAGAGCTACCCGAAGCGAAAACTACTGCTAGAATTTGATGAGGAGGCCGTAGAGCCACCACAATCAAAGAACAAGGAGACCACCCGGTCGGGTAGACGACCCCATGGCAAACATAGAGCGGCAAATGGTGCCGCACACAAGCCGGCACGCGATCCGCACACGGATTCACATCAAAAAGATGGCCCAGTTAGATCCATCTACGGGCCAAGAAAGCAAGCTCTAGTAAGCAATGCAACACGTCAAGTATCTGAATATTACGGTACACCTAAATATAGGGGTGCCGCACATCCCCTATGTTTCACCGATGAGGTTCTGGATCATGAATTTCCAGGGGGATTCAAGCCCGTAAACATAGAGGCATACTGACGTAACAATGCACTCGAGTTCGGATTGAGGATTACATCCTCCACATACACATGGCTAGAGGAGATGACCTCCACGCCATAAAATACTTACCCCTCGCTTAAAGGGCCAGCCCGCATTGGCTCAAAATCCTCCCGAAAACACCATTGAAGTTGGGAAGAGCTCAAGGATGCTTTTCGCAAATTTTCAAGGGACCTATGTCCGACCTCCGGATGCGCATTTATTTAAGTCACATAACTCAACAACCCGGAGAGTCACCAAAATTCGGAACAGATTCCTTACTAAAAGAACCAAATAGTCGACCGTCCGGATGTCAAGCCTTAGCAGCTTTCAAACACAACGTCCAAGACGAATGGCTCGCCTGACACCTCGCCAAGAAAAGCCAAGAACAATGGCCGCATTAACAAGCCTCATGCCCCACTTTTGCACGGAGAGGATAGCTGGCTGGCAAGATGCGATCAATGACCCAAGTACATCCGGGTTAGGGATGGAATGGAAACCGCGACGCAGCAAGGACCAGCGCCGGACCAAGGGCAACAGCCCGAAGAGCACGGCAGTCAACGCCGGATTCAAAAGCTCACAGCAGAATCATACAAAACTGCCTCTCAAGGATAACAAGGACGATCTATCTAACTTAAACAAAATCTTGGAGAAGGTATGCCAAATCCACAGTACCCCCGGGAAGCCTGCAAATCATACCCACAAAGATTGTTGGGTCTTCAAGCAGTCCGGCAGACTCAACGCCGAACACAAGGGGCTCGACACACCAAGCGAGGACGATGACGAATCCCACAAGCAGAGCACCGGAAAACAAAAGAATTTCCCACAAGAAGTCAAAACAGTAAACTCACTTTACTTGACACAAGGGAAAAACAGAACGACGCCCATAGAGATATGTGCCATACGGCCTATCCCAAAGGAGTCCCGCCACCGGTTGTCAAAACCAATCACCTTCGACCATCAGGATTACTCTAGAAGTATCCGGAACGCAGGATGGACTGCCTTGATATTAGATCCGATAATCGACGGACTCCAATTTAAACAAGTCCTAATGGAGGCGACAGTGATCTAAACCTACTATATTAGGACACAATCCGCAGAATGGGGATAGACCCAACCAAAATTCGCCATAGCAACACTTCCTTTCAAGGGGTAATGCCAGGCCGATATGCTCATTGTACGGGCTCTCTATTGCTAGAAGTTGTGTTCGGCTCACCCGACAACTTCCGCCGTGAAAAGTTAACCTTCCACCTCGCCCCATTTACAAGTAGCTATCAAGCACTACTGGGGCGCGAAGCTTTCGCCCGCTTTAACGCAATACCGCATTATGCATCGCTCACACTTAAAATGCCCGGTCCACGAGGCATCATCTCCTTAAAGGGAAATATCGAGTGTTCCTCGAGCACAGAAGATTGTGTGACTGCCTCGACAACCACACATTAAACCGGCTCCACTAATTCAAGCACCTAAATAGGTCGTTCAGACCCCGGACACAGTTAGACGAGTCCGGCGTAAACTTACAGGGGCTTACCAGCCGCACACCCCCGCACAAGGGGCTCCGCGCATATACAACAAGAAACAATAAAGCTCAATTTTATTCATTTTTTGAAACGTACTTTGTTTATTTAAAATAACGTACATTTTCGCACGATCTTTTTCAACTAAGTTCCTCTCTTTTACAGATGAACACCGTGCGACACCCGTCCAGGATATGGCACAACGGAGACATAGGCGCAGACGTGCAGCAGGGACCCATTGCAAGGATTCTTTTCAGATTAAGACCCTGCGTAAACCTTTTTTTACTGTCTCTTGTTGATACACATCCCCTGGTTCCTTATTATAACCGAGGAGGAGGCTGGCGTTTTGGCATAGGCCACGTCGAATTTTGCGCTGCACTCGACACCGTGGGCTTACTACAAAGGGCGTTGTTCGCCCATTTTCATACTGCATCAATACCTTAGGGAGTGTTGGCGTCTCGAGTTAGGCATTATATGCATCAGCTCGAATCATGTCTTTGGTCAAATGTTGGGTTTGCCCTGCCTCGTGTTTTGCTGCCTTACGTTCCGCTCTACCGCTAACGCGGCACCGTGGAGAACTATCTGCGATTGTGCCTTGTTCGCCAAAGCGAGCACCTCAGTAGAGAAAGCCGGAAAATGACTGTCATGATATAGCGTGAGACTGGTCAACCACTCGATGACACGCCAGAATCTATAAGATTCCTCCGCATTGACGAAAGGCCGTTTCCCGGTCAGGCACATACGCGCCCCGAATTCGGGTGAGCGCGGTGCCCCTAGGGGCTATATAGTAGCCCCATTGTCAAACTCTTATGGCTAAGTGAAAGTGATAAAGCATTATAGTCTGGTTGCCTAGTTTGCTATGCTACCACCTCCTTTATAGGACCAAGACGTTGGATCAAGTGTGAAAATGCACCTTTTGCAAACACCCCCGCATTATATGCGTAGGGGCTGAAACCGAAGACTGCCATCTTTCAGGTTATATACACATATACATTAACGGCCGCACAGGAGGTATTTTAATTCTTGAAAGCACAAGTATAAAAAGCTTCTACATTTCATCAAACATTGTTTCACAATAATACATGTTATTCAACATAATATCCTTCGAGCATCAAGCGTCTCTATTAAACGAAGCGCCCGAGAACTTCCCGAAAATAGTGCTCGATGTGTACTCGGCTTCCGTCTCAATCTTGGGTTGCAACATCGGTGGCCTTCATCTCCGCCCAGTATGTCTTGACACGGGCAAGAGCCATCCGCGCACCCTCTATGCATGCCGACCTCCTCATTGCATTGATATGCGGCACCGCACAAAGGAACTGCTGCACCAAGACAAAATAACTCTTCGGCTCAGGCCTCTTCGGCCACAAAAGACTCACGGCATCCTTCATGGCAAGTCCGGATAACCTATTCAGCTCCGCCCATTCGGCCAAGCGATCGGTTAATAGAAGTGGGCGCTCTAGATTATGGAACTGTGACCAAAAAACCTTTCCCGTTTCGTGATCCTCTTGATCTTGGAAGTGTTCGGCCATGTCCGCCGCACTTGCCGCCAAGTCCAGATAAGCATCTTCCGCACTCCACAGCCGGTCCAACTAAGCATAATTAGGGTCCAGGAATTTCCACCGCAGCAGAAAGGGCTTTCCAGCCGCGATATCTCCGGCCTAACGCAGCTCCTCCTTCATAGCTCTCATCGCAGAGTGAGCATCCTTGGCCTCGGTAGTGGCCTTCTTCAGGTCCTCTCGTATCGCCCGATCTTATTTTTCAAGAAGCTTGCAGTGGTCGGCAGCATTCTTCAACTCCACGGCCATCTCGGCCATCTCCTTCTTGCTTCGGAGTGAGCAGCCTGTTCGGCTTTTAGCTCTTCGGCCACCTTTAAGGCAGCCGCGTCACTCTTTCTGGCCTGCTCCTTGGCTTGGGCAAGCTCCGCCCGCAGGTTCTCCATGGCAGCGGCACCATCTGCGTCAAGCATACTGGTTGTAAGGCACGGGTGTCAAGCTCCCTTACCAGGTGTCTGCGGGGAAATTGCATACCTTGTGACTCATCAAGTCGCCTATTGACAAGCATGATGTCGACATCCGCCACGTCAAGTTGCTGCTTTAGTTCGGCAAATTCATCAGTCTGGCCAGCCACCGGACCCTTCGCCACCTGCATAGGAAGGGCGGCACATTATACCTGGGATTATGATGCTCGGCGCGCTGTCATTTTTGACAACACACCGAGCCTCAGGGGCTACTATCTACACAGGGCGCATTTTATATGCGGAACTGTCAGAAGGTACATCATTTTGCGTACCTCAAAACCTGTCAGTAAACTTCTGACGGCTTCATACAATCCGCTGTCAGCGGATGAAATCCTTTCAATCACCATACTCATTAATGCAGGTGATCTTCTGAGATAAATGCTCGCCCGAGCAGATCCTTCAGCTCCTCCGACCGTACACCATATGGTGCCGGACTCGTCCGATGGCCTTTTTCGAAGGCCGGACGCGGA
The DNA here is from genome assembly GCA_021437245.1 of Aegilops speltoides. Classification (NCBI taxonomy): domain Eukaryota; kingdom Viridiplantae; phylum Streptophyta; class Magnoliopsida; order Poales; family Poaceae; genus Aegilops; species Aegilops speltoides. The sequence goes on along the minus strand of CM038141.1, from coordinate 361,174,207 downwards.
GGGCTTTGAGGGGACATATGACTACCTTCCGGCCCCTCCGGACTCAGAGAAACCCTCCGTGACGATACTCGTGGTCGCCTACCAGAAGACGGCACGGCAGGGGAGGCGCCGCCTCTATCATCTCTGGACGAAGATCCCCTGAAGAGGAGCTTTGCTGAGAAGGGCTGAGGTCCGAACTACAAGGTAAAATTTCGGTTATCAGAAATAGGGTAGGGGTATCCTTTATTTTAATAAAAACTCCCCTTTTTACTTACGGCTCGGTGGAGGGCTGATCCCCTTGGGGGCATAATGCGGCCGAGGCATCTCTCGGCGCCGGACCCTCTGACAAAGATTTCTTCCCCCGCTTTGAGACCATGATCTCCGGGTCTTCAGAGGCGGTCCTCTTCTTCCCTTGGATGGAGGGATTCTCGATCCCTCCTTTCCTGGCAGCCTCCTTCGCGGAGGCGGTGGCTTCCTTGTTCCCCCCTTCACCTTCTTCCGAAGGCATAACTTCCAAAGATCCTGGTTAACACGGGATCCGCGTGGTCTCGTGGGGGGGCGGACACTGATTAACTTTGCTTTCGCTTATCCACTCTGCTCAAGGGACAACTCTTTTAAAGGGCAATTTTGTGATAAATATAGGATAGCGTGTCCAGTGCACAGGCTACTTACTTGAGTATCCAAGGACAGCAGCTCAGACCTGCGCCCTCGGTCAAGTCCGACACATCTCTTGTGATCCAAAGAAAAGCTTGTACATCTCCACAAGGCCACGCCCATAAAATGTTGGAGAGCTCGTGGTCCCTCCGGGTTAAATTCCCAAAGGAGGGGGGCAACGTCTGCAGGCAGGATGCGATTTAATCAACATGACCTGCGCTACTACGACCAAAGTGATCTCTCTCTAGGAGGTCTCGAATGCGGCCCCGCAGCAAGGGCACGCCCTGGACGGCCCCACCAAGCCCTTTATCGACCCATGACGCCAGCCGCGAGGGAGGACCCGAGCGAAAGGCAGGTGGCGCCACCCATTTGGTGCCCCTGGGAGCTGTGATATAAAACCACTCTTGTTGCCATAAACTGAGCTCCTCTTGAAAAGAGCCCTCGGGCCACGGAGCATCAGCATTCTTGCTTATAATAGCCCCTACGCACTCTGCCTGTTGCCCCTTGATCATCTTCGGCTCCACTTTGAAGGTCTTGAGCCACAATCCGAAGTGAGGGGTAATGCGGAGGAAGGCTTCGCACACGACGATGAACGATGAGATGTGGAGGATGGACTCCGGATCCAAGTCGTGAAATTCCAACCCATAGTAAAACATGAGCCCCCTCACGAAGGGGTCCGTCAGAAAGCTTAGCCCCCGAAGGAAGTGAGACACGAACACCACGCTTTCACCAGGCTTGGGGGTGGGAATAACCTGCCCTTGGGCAGGCAGCCTATGCAAAATTTCGCCGGTTAAATACCTGGCATCTCTTAGCTTTAGCACGTCTTCTTCCGTAACGGAGGAAGGCATCCACCGGCCTTGCAGGTCGGAGCCGGACATCATCGAAGGTCTGAAGCGCCTGAATCCAGAGCTTTGGGTGTTGGAACTCGAGGCGAGGGGCGGATTCGATTGAGATTGAAAGAAGGGAGTGGAGCCTTGGTCTCTTTATAAATAGGTTGAATACCAAGAGCCTCCCCCGTGACCGTTCGGGACTCGCCTTCGATAGAGGAGACATGCCAATGGGCACGGTTGGGTTACCCACGCCCGTATTGATGAGAATCTCGGAATAAGAGGACACGATCTCTGCTTTGACAAGACGTGTCAAGGAAACTGCCTCGCTAAACGCGCTGAGGTGGAACAGTAAAAACGATTCGAATAAAGGCTTGGCCGTGGTGTGATGTCACGCCACGGAATACGTCAGCAGATTGAGTTTGTGTAAATATTATTCTCTCTACGGTGGTATGTGGAACTTATTTTGCAGATCCGGACACTGTCCTTGTGTTCAAGATCTTCTATGAAGTATTCGGAGGAGGAACCCACCTTGCAATGCCGAAGACAATATGCGCGCTGGACTCGTCGTCATTGAAGCCTGGTTCCGGGGCTACCGAGGGAGTCCCGGACTAGGGGGTGTCCGGATAGCCGAACTATCATCTTCGACCGGACTCCTGGACTATGAAGATACAAGATTGAAGACTTCGTCCCATGTCCGGATGGGACTTTCATTGGCGTGGAAGGCAAGCTTGGCGATACGGATATGTAGATCTCCTACCATTGTAACCAACTCAGGTAACCCTAACCTCTTCGGTGCCTATATAAACCGGAGGGTTTTAGTCCAGAGGACTAACAACAATCATACCATAGGCTAGCTTCTAGGGTTTAGCCTCTCCGATCTCGTGGTAGATCTACTCTTGTACTACCCATATCATCAATATCACCAAGCAGAGTAGGGTTTACCTCCATCGAGAGGGCCCAACCCGGTAAAAACATCGTGTCCCTTGTCTCCTGTTACCATCCGCCTAGACGCACAGTTCGGGACCCCCTACCCGAGATCCGCCGGTTTTGACACCAATAGTGGGTCCCAGCTAGCAGGGGGAGTATTCATTTTTTGTGCATAATAAGGAGGCACTTCCGGTGGGTCCGAGCTGACAGCGCGGGAAACGTTTTTTTCGCGAAATACGCTGGCCCGTCCGGTGGGTCCCAGCAGTCAGGGGGAAACATTTTTTTTCATGAAATAAGGTGGCCCTTCCGGAGGGTCCCTCCTGTCAGGTGGAGGAATAATTATTTTGCGCATAATAAGGAGGTACTTCCTTGCGGTCGCCTGTACCCAACTGTCAGCCTCTCCACGTATAGTACTCTTTCGATGGAAGTCGGTCGTTGACCACGCCGCGCCGAGAGCACCAGGGCGGTGGTCTGGACGATCGTGAGGCCTAGGAAGGGGACGACGCGGAGCCGGGGAAGACGCAGCAGTGGTAGCCCGCGCGGAGAGGAGTACGAGGGTTCACTGGTTCGGCTGCGGTGTGAGGCTGCCGTCGCCGCAGAATAACAGGGGGTGTGCATGAGTAGAGGGATGGCCTGGCCAGCGGTGGGAGTAGTACGGGGCGGTGAGGCCTCCGCGGCATCACAGCCGGCCACGGGAGGCAGGAGCACGCGACACGACCGGCGCTGCTTTGGGCGGCTGGAGCAAGAAGACCAGAGGTTAAAGAAGCACTACGGCCGTTGGATGGACATCGTACGATCACTGCAGCTAGAATCGTTTATATTGACTAAGTTGACAAAGCCCTTGGTATGCGTCAACTTAGTATTCCCACAGCTTGGATTTGGCAGAGAACATATAGCCTATTTGCGATTTGTAAGAATGTACATCCCATTTTTCAATTCTAATGGAATTTACTACAGCCCATTTACGGGTTTGTTAAAAGTACAACCCAACTTCTAGCTAGGACAACGATTAATAATTTCAAACAACCGCTCAAAACATAATTCAAAAAAAAATTCCCACATTTTGATGGGATCCGAAATATTTTTATCTGAAATTTCTAGTCAGGTTAAATATAATTTCAAAATAAAGTTGTATCACGTTAAAATCCAACGAAATATTGCGCGCGCAACAAGTAATGAAATTAAAATTCCAAAATTCCAAAAATAATATATTTTTCAAACCAAGTACGTGTTTGGTGCATAGTAATTGCTTAGTTATTATAATTACATCCCATTTATTATTTCTTAAAATCCATTTTCTTGTTAAGCCTAATGCATACCTCCTAGGAAACTTTGCAGCCCAGCGGGCAAGTTGACCCGGATATTGTGTACAACTGTCGGCCCAGTTGCATTGCTGATGTTGAAAAAAGGCCGTAGTACAGTACAACCTAACATGGTTACTCAGCCCACATTCAGGGACGCCGGAAAGGCCCAAACAAGGCTTCTGTACAACTTTTTGAAGTCACTGAGCTCAATTAATAACTTAAAAAAAAGTTAGATTACAGCGGAACCTAATTAAAAGCTGTCACGAGCAAATAAATAATTCAACAGGTCCCACTTGTGCGTGTGCGCGTGTGTGCGTGTGTGTGTGTGAGATAGAGAGATAGAGAGAGAGACCCATCGGTCGATGCTCATAAATACATCTTTCAGCCATATGCATTGCTGATGCTCAGTAAAAACTTATATAGTTGACACAATCATATAGAACATCATAGCACACTGAACTTGCATACAAAAATTTCACACAGGCGGCACAATCAGGATGGAAGCAGTGGATCGCTACGGGAAGGGCTATGTTGAAACCAACGAAGTTGTACATAACGGTTCATTGTCTTTATAAATGATGGGGAAATATCTTGAATGTTGTGCAAAGAAAACAGACAGACAACATAATAAGTTCTGCTAGCACATTAAGTTGACGTACAACCCTTTCTAAAAAAAGTTCAGGTACAAAATTAGAACAGGTCACAATCAAATGTACTGGCATATCAATGCTTCAGACCCATAGCTCGGATTTAACTAGTACTATCTGACAAGTGTTACCTCAAATTAGAGCACATCCAGGCAGCCAGCCCTGCCTCTTCTCCCAAAGAAGCAGTGGCCTCCGCCACACGATGGAGTAGGCCCTGTGCCATCCATCGTTCCGAGCAACACGGGGAAAGTCTGACATTGACTCCTGTAATGGACGTCGTCGACGGACCCTGGCACCAGCGGGGGTGGCAGGACTTCGATTGATGGATTGACCACTTCTTCGACATGCACGAACACTCGATACAGGTACATCCCTAACGTGGTCCGCGGCGGCCTTGGTCGCGACGAATAGTACAACCCCAGTTCCTGCACTGGTATCTCAACACCAATCACCTTCGGTATGGTGGACGGCTTCTTCATCCATGCCATAAACGTCAGAGCTCAGCTGTCTGGAGGAACAAACATACTTACGAGCTCACCTCCAAGGTCGTTGATAAGCTCGTTCATGGACTCGCTGTTCCAAGCACGTCGAGGCATGCCATGGAAGGTAAGCTTTGTTAAAAACTCAAGCTCAGAGGGCACCGAGCCCCATCCTGGGTGCCACCGATCAAAGCTCACCAGCGTGCCATCGCAGAACAAACGCCGGGAAGATTCGAACACATGACTGCAGTTGAAAGTTGTTCAGAACTTGACGAAGAAATCAGCCGGTGACGGACAGACTTCGATGAGCAAGTCACTTATTTGGATGTCGTGCGCAATGCCAAGAGCTTTGACAAGGTCGTCCGGTGAGACGGGAGGCCGGTCGCCGTTGATGGTTACCATCAAGACTTTGCCGCAACTGGTGCGTCAAGCGCCGCCATGCCATTTGTTGAGTGACAAGACGCAAGCGATCAAGCGGGGCGGACCTCGGGATCTCCGCTCGGAGATCCGCGTTGACTGGCGACATGATAGTGTGCTTGAGTACAGGGAGTACAGGAGGGGGATTTGGGGGAACTGGAGTAGGAATCGAGATTCCAGAGGTGGGGGAGGGGCGGGAGACTGGGGATGAAAAGGTAGCATGAATTTTGAGCAAGCGCCAATATGCTCTCGGCGCGCAATCGCACGAAAACACCGGTGGCGCCCACATGTCGGACTAAGAGTCCTTATTCTTTCTTTTTTGGAGAGCCCGACCTTTTTTTCAGGATCTTTTGGGAGCCCGGCCCAAGAGTCATAATTGACCTGTTTGGCATTGCGTTACTACTCGGGCCATATTCAACAACACCTCACTGGCCCAAACAAGTGTACATCATCGAAAAGACAGTGAGCTCAAATTATATATAACTTGAAAAAGGGAGATATACTCTGAACACTGGAGAATGGTGATGCCCTCATTTAGCCCACCAGTAGTTCGAGACAATAAACAGTTCGAAACAACGATATATACAACATTCAAACACCGACTAGTGACTACTATCGACATAAAACAGAAGACATGATAGTTCATAAGAAGTCTTGCTACACCACCAAAACATACCCATCTCGGCGCTCGGACTCGTGATCCGCACGAGAATGACATTCTAAATGTAGCAACTATTACATAGAAAGAGTGACATGGACAAGGATGACCAAATGACAAGGAATATGCATAACAAAAGAAAGAACTACCCATCCAGAACCAACAGCAAAGACAACAAAGTCATTCGAAGAGATGATCCAACACCATCATAATTTGCAGCCCCGCTTCAGCGACCAGTGATTCGGAGACACCAGTACTCCACCCTTTCGATGCAACAGCCCAATTACCTATCAACCTAAAGGCTTGAACCACGTCACTGCCTGTCGTAATTGAGACATCCAAGGATCAAAGTTAATCCGGATGCCTTTGTCATTCTCACCTTCTTTTGGCTGCAGGCTGTATCGTTGACAATCAGGGGAGTATGCTCCCGAACTCCTAGGGCTCGCCGTGTAGACACAATTTTCCATAGCAAACAGAGCCTCTCTACCATCAAGGTCCTTGCCAACGATGATCTCCTGGTTAATCGGATAATTGAGTCCGGGAAACAGAGAGTGTGAACCAAGGCTGTTTACCCGCCTCCAACTAAAAAATCCTAAAGGCCCCAACAAGCTGGTATCCTGCTCATAGACGCAACAACCACTATCCGAATACTCACGTATTACACGGTGCTTGTATACAGTGGGGTTTTTGCAATATAACTTTTCTGGCTCATGTGTCCGAATGATCATCAGTCTTTTGTCGTCGTCTGATCGAGCGAGGAACCAGTTGTGCTTCCTTGTTTTTGGCAAATGTGGTGTAATTACAAAGGGCAGTAACTGTAGGGACACTGCATCATATCAAAAAGGACAGGCATTGTTAATGTAAGATCATCATTGTTCAGAGTATGAGTAGGATAATGCAAGAAATAGCATTGATATGTCCCTGTCGGAACTGGGAGGAAAATACAGGGAAATTTATACTGGGTTCGAAAATATAGAAGTGCCATGCATGGTTATACTCATGTTATCTCGCAATCGATTCTTCACAGGAAACTACCATGTCATGCATGTTATGTAATCATGTTCTGTCCTCATAAACAAATTCTTCAAGGTAACTAATGACCATGCATTGTTATATACTCGTGTTACGTGGGCAAAAATTTTGTGAGGATATTATTCTAGCCATTGATTGTCAAGGGCTTAATATAGGTATGTACACATGGTAAGCATTGTAGATTTCACTACTTCCAAATATAGAGTTCTCCATATGCACATTTACTTCCCTAATGTATGGTTAGATGAAACCAACAGTGTGGTGCATGTTTCTACATCATGAAAATGAGGAAACTAACATGGCCATTGATACACACTCATATTTAGTAGTAGTATATAGATTACTATAAAATAAGGATAATATCCATGTATTCCTAACCATTTGATTATTCAGGGTACAAATTGGCTGTAATGACATGGTCACAATCGCATGAATTAACTAATTCCAAATATAGCTGATTTACGGTGTCTTTAATATATTGTCATAGTTCTACTCAAATTCTGCTCAAACAGGGATATGCCAATCATCAAAAAAAGTTCAAACAGTGTCATGGCATCATCATTAACATGAGACGGAAACAACTTACACGCTCCGTCCCAGCAATACGTGGTGCCATCTGATTTGTTGATCACGTAGATGATGCCATTGTGTTCAATAGCATCACAGAAGTGTGTATCAGCTTTGACGATGATCCACTGCGAGCCGAGTTGTCTCCAGCTAAAAAAGGCACCGGCGTAAAGATAGGCGAGTCCGCGGTCGAACAAGGTAATTAGCTTGAAGTCTGCGTAATTCGCATGTCATGTGGGTACTTGGCAGATTACAATCTTCTGGAAAACAAGGTCCGTCCAACTGACGTGTAATCTAGATGACCTGGACCGCGATGGTAATACTCTATATAATCCAACGGAGGAAGGATAATCTCATGGGAGGTCTGGAAGTTCACGAGCACCAACTTTTTACCGTCTTCTCTAAAGGCAGCCATCCAGTGGGAGTTCATGCCGACCCAGTACATACCTGCCAAGAAGTTTCGGGCGATGGTGATCGGATCGATGTCGAGGGAAATGATGTACGGCGACACACTACATACCTTCAAAGAAGTTTCGGCTAATGGAGATCGGATTGAAGTCGAGGGGCATCATGCACGCCTCCGTATCATGGTGAGCCAATCTCGCAAGACCAGATAGCAGCAAGCAGGGTGTCTTGAAAAGCTTAGGCCTCGCTTCGACGATGGTTGTGTGCATGTCCCTCGAGTATGTAGCCAGCCGCAGGGCGATCAACATATCCATACACGAACAATAGAGGTCGGGGATGTCACCGGGGAGATTGCTCCAATCGCGGCTCATATGGATGCTGCGCGGTTCACGTTCAACCATGGTGGAGTTTGGAAGGGGGCTTGATTTATGAGGGAGAAGGATGTCGGTGCTAGAGCGGCTAGCGAGGGAATAGTGGTACTGGGGGAGGCGAGTGAGGTGATGGTACATGGGGGCACAGTGAGATGGAGATGGAGACGGAGACGAAGAAGGAGATGGAGATGGAGTGGTGCTATGGGAGCAGAGAGGGAGACGAGGCGAGGCGCCAATGTGTGTGACTGCAAGCGGTGACAGATCGCGACAAAGGCATGTGTGAGGCTGACTTTGGTAACCCGAACACGCCCGCCTGGACTAGTGTCAGTAGCAGGTGTTGTCACTTCCACCGTGAGGACCGGATGAATAGTATTTTGACCATCAAGTGTACCACAGTTGTACTACTACTACTACTACTACTAGTAGGAACATGAGTACTCTAGTATTGTATAGCGGAAATAGGTCTCCCGTGCTAGCATGCCTGTTCACTTCATCATTCAGGTATCATCCATATTGCGGGCAGAACCAAATTCTCATGCATGCCCAATCAATGCCCTGCCGCGATGCATGCACTGGTCATTCTGGTGCATCAAGGACGGCATGCAGATCGTTCCACACTTGAGAAGAGGAAAAATGGGAAGGTAGAACGCGGCAGCAGAGGAAGAGAACGCTGGCTAACGAGGCTGGGAGGGGATCGAGCAGGAAGTTAATGCTCCACGCCTAAAGGTTTTGGGAAAACCTGATTTTCATAAGGTGACTTATACTCACCTAAACGGAGGGAGTATTCCTTAACCACAGAATGTTGTGTCTCCCACTCACGCGCTAAAAAAAAAGCTACGACACATTTTTTATCTATTTGCATAGGTCCCACATATCAGGAAGGATGGGCACGTACACGAACAGGTACGACTCCTCAGTCTACCCGCATAGCCTTTTCGTTTAGTCTACCTAGCCGTCTAATCAACTGCCTGCACGCCACTTCTCCCATTTACTTCTCCATCGGGAACCGATTCGCCTCAGCTTCTTCACCTCCCCTTCGTCTTCATTTGCACCCAAACCCCACTGCGTTCACATTGCTTTAACATCTTTAAATAATCATCTACTACTTCAGTTAGACTAGCCATCTAATCCAAATTCTCCAAACCATAGCCCTCCGTTCCAGCGGTTCCAAATGGCAAAAGAGATCGAGATGCAGGTTTTTAACGTCCAACATGTCCTCGTCGAAGGATCGATGCGCATAGTTGCCACCGTCATCGTCCACCCAAGGGTTGTTCGGCAGTGGATCAACAATGTATCCAACTCCCTCAAAAAGGTAGATACGAGGGTCATCGGTCTCGATGCAGAGTACACGGAGCGTGCCCCTGGGAAGATCCAGCGCGCCGCCGTCCTTCAGCTGTGCCTCGACGATGATGTTTTGGTGTACCACATCATACACTCGCCCTCCATACCAGGTGAGTTTCACGATTTCTTGTCTCAAGAGGACGTATACTTCTGTGGGGCAGCAATCGAAGGGGACAAACAGAAGCTGGAGCCGTACAACCTTGATTTGAAAAGCATCGCTGACCTACAAACCAGAATCAAAATTTCAGAGAAGATTGTGCTAAACAGACACCATCCCTATTCGACGTAGCAAATTTTGTGCTCGGTACAAATCTTCAGAAGGGTGATGAGACGGTGGCATTAAGGTCGTATGGATGGGAGAATTATCCCTTGACGTACGAGCGGATAAAATATGCTGCCCTCGATGCCCGTGTGAGTTTCGAGATAGCTGCAAGGTCCAAAGAGCTTGTTGCGAAGCCGTCTCCCATAGAGAATGAGAACAACAACAACAACAACAACAACAACAACAAGAAGAAGAAAACGCTGCACCAGCAGGAGGGCATTATGGATGGATGAACTATTTCCTCTCTTGTAAAAAAAAATATTCCCTCTCGGTGTATATTGATATAGATGGACTATTTCGATGGTGTGCATGTCTTTGGACACAGAGTAGTAGCATGGGTCCGCTTGACTATAAGGAACTATTTATCCACATATATAGCTTTCTCTGCTACTCCTTCCAGTGATCAGTATACAGTGCATGTGTCCGTAGACATGACAGCTTGTCCATGGAAGTTCAACTACGGCGACCATCACGTTTCATCTCGCGATTCCCACGACGCCTCCAACCCACGGCACCACCCCCGACGGCGCCTCACCCTCTCGGCCGCACCGCCCCTCCGCCTTTGTGTGCATGACATGTGGGCCACCTAAAATGCGGCGAGCATCAAGTTTCTACCACATCCACCCGCGATTTCCACGACGCCGAACACATGAAACCACACGCCCCCAACCTGCGGCTCACCCTTCTTGGCCCCATCGCCTTCTCGCCTTGGGAGCATTACATGTGGACCAGTCACCCATCGGGTCCTCATGTTATTGACTCAAAGGTAGGTGTAGTAAGCGCTGAAGCTCGATCCCGACGGCCCCGAGAGGAAATGTAACTCCTGCACAGGCTTATGGTGCTCCCAAAAGACCTAACTCGTACAAACTCGAGATTTGTTTCTTTACTATACATGCACGCAATGATTTAATGGACATTGTAATGTCAACATGTGATGGGGAGCTCTAAATTTGAATTTGAAACTTATAAAACGAAAAGATTCAAAACAAATAAACTGGGAGAGAGGGAGTATATCGTAGAATGTGTCCCATACAAAATAAGTCCCCTGGTTTGTCACCGCGAAGATGCAGTTAGAAAGGAGCACAACATCTTCCTACTCGTACGGCAACAAATCGGCCGCAGATAGCATGGTCCGCCTTTGACCGCCATGTGCAAGGTTCGTGCTATCTTTTATTCAATCTCACCGTGGTTCCATCGTACCAATTCATGCGGTGGCCCGTTGCATGGCTGATCCCAATGTTGGACAAAGGTTCTACGGGAACGGTGTCACCATTGTAAATGTTGTGCAAATTGATGTTGGTACCCTCCCGTACATATGCAAGCCAATCTCCACTGCACCGAGCCTAGCACGTGAAACAGCAAGGTGGGGAGAATTAGGAAATGGACACGGAAGTAGTCTTTAGAATGCATTTACTACATGATCAAACTCATCTTACCTGCTCATCGGAGGAAACCGAGTGCCCTCAACGTCGACATCTCAAGGGCGTCAACTTGCAACTACGGCCACGCCGCTATTTGGAGAGACCCCAAGGAAACATCCTCGTCGCTCCACGGAACATCAAGATGCATTTGTATGAGTAGTTTATCTTGTGAGAGAAGAGGATGAACGAGGGAAGGCCTCTAGAGATAGAGATGGACACTACTACTACCTATGTGCTGGCCCGTGCGTTGTAATGGATCCAAACTAGTAGAATAATACTTGTTCACGTGCTTGAAATATAAACACTCTAGTTTTGATATACATGTGTCGCCAGAACACGACAGCTTGTCCATGGAAGTTGAACCACGGCGACCATCACGTTTCTTGTTTCTACCATCGCCACACCCACTGGCGATTCCCACGACGCCGCTCCAACCCACGGCACGACGCGTCCCGGCGTGGACATGGATCCTCCGACGTGGCTATCATCGCCTTGCCGCTTTTCCTTCACGATGTGGGACCCACGCTTATGTGTCCCACATGTCGCTGATGAATGGTAGGATTTTTCATGCCCTCATCCTCTCGCCCCACCGCCTCCTCCGCTTTTTGTGCATGACATGCGGGCCACCGAATCTGGCGACCATCAACTTTCTACCACGACACACCCGATTGACGCGGTTTGCACCGCTCGCTTCTTGTGTTCGATCCGTACTCCCGCACCATCGAATTTTCATCCAGCGGCTGTGACACATTTCGTCCCGGGCATTAATCCTCAGCTGGAGTACTTATGTACTACAGGTAGTACCCGCCGGTGTGGCCATCTATGCCTCGTAACGCCCCGACGCCCAGCTGTGGTACCCTCGCCACGGCCACGCCACCACCGGCCGGTTCATCTCGAACGAGTGAGTCATGAACCACGCCACCACCATGAGAATGACATGTGGGCCAGCCGCATTTAAGTCCCACATGTCATTGACTCATAGGCCGGGCACTAAGCCACTGAAGTTCGGTCCCGTGGGCCCCGAGAGGAAAATGTAACTCCTGCGGCAGGCCTTGTGGTGCTCCCACAGTACGAGCTCATGCCAAAACTGGAATTTGTTTCTTACTAGTACTAGTACTAGTAGTAAGGTACACGTGCATTGCACGCATGAGATTCTGGTGGTTTGTGCATTATGCTTCTACATGTGGAGTTTTCTGGATTCTAACATGTGGCAAAATTTGGTGGAATGTAAGGTTAGGCAAGTTTGATTAACTTAGGTGAGTGTTTGGTTCAAGCCACACCTTAGGCAAGCCACACTGGCCCCACATGACATACACACAAAAAATGTGGCAAGATTCCCTTAGGCTTGCCAACTTGTGGCAAAATTTGGTGGAATGTAAGGTTAGGCAAGTTTGATTAACTTAGGTGAGTGTTTGGTTCAAGCCACACCTTAGGCAAGCACACTAGCCCCACATGACACACACACAAAAAATGTGGCAAGATTCCCTTAGGCTTGCCAACTTGTGGCAAAATTTGGTGGAATGTAAGGTTAGGCAAGTTTGATTAACTTAGGTGAGTGTTTGGTTCAAGCCACACCTTAGGCAAGCCACACTAGCCCCACATGACATACACACAAAAAATGTGGCAAGATTCCCTTAGGCTTGCCAACTTGTGGCTCTCATTTTGAAGAACTTATTAATAACTTTGCCTGAGATTAGTTGTGGCAAAGTTAGTCATGAATTAAGTTCAACCATGGAGTCTTCTAGATTATACATGTGGCAGAATCTGGTGGATGATATCCAATGGACAGTAGTGCTCGGATTTGCCATCTTTGTACCGTCGTATTGGCTTCATCCAACGATTAACTTTCAAAGTTTTTCACACACTATATTAGGGGTATAGATATAGATGTGCCGGTCCGTTGCAATGGATCCAAAGTATATCTATTTAGTGGAGTGCACTCTAAACACATTATCTATTTATTTTTCTCTAACCTTCCGTAGCCATGCAACCAAGCCACATAAGCTTCATGGGTGCCCCCCACATCATATTATTCATACTACGTTGATTGAAAAGAAGATAAATCACCCAAAACAAGATCTTCCCGTTTTTTGTTCCTATGATGTTGTGTCGTGCACGTATCTACTAGCTGTATAGTGGTAGTACTAGTAATATAATAGTATTAGGAGTACAAACTTGGTAAGTACTAGTAGGAGTAGTACTAGTAGGGAATGCTCCTACTCTATCAACGAGCCCCGTCTGACACAAAATTTCTTGGCTTCCGTGCTACAGCTAGATCTTCCCTTGTTTCTGTTTTCTAACCCGGCGACGGGCGGGGTGTCGGTTTGCTCAACGGGCGGTCCCACATGAAAGTGAAAATGCTAGGCACAGGGGAAGATCTACGTGAGGGCCAACACGTGCCCTGGCCCACCCAACCTAGCAGGATTTTCATAGTTGTACATCCAGTTTCGAGGCATGGAACGTCAACGCAAGGGTAATTTCTATAGCCTGGCTAGACTGGCACGCCCAGCGTTTTGCTTCAAGCTCTGCCACTGCTAGGCAACATGCCTTCCCTAAGCTATGTGTCGTGCCAGACGGGCCGTGTTCTACTCCCGATTCCCGGGCATGTGGGGGTGCGACGCGAACGTGGCAGGCCTTTTCCTTTTACTAGCAATGTGCCCGTGCGTTGGGACGGATCCAAAGTAGTAGAATAGTAGTATTTGTTCACGAACTTGAAAGAAATCACTATTGTTTTGGTATACTCCTAATATATTACTCCCTCCGTACCTAAATATTTGTCTTTTTTGAGATTTCAAATGTACTATCACATACGGATTATATAGACATATTCTAGTGTTTCTAGCAAGATGCCCGCGCGTTGCATGAAGTTGATGGAAAAGGTAAGCACAACTTATAAATTGACGGATGGAGTACTAGTTACAGTGATGCATATAATTAAGCAAAGGGATCGCACATGTCGGTATTGACTGGAATGAGAATGCAACAGCACAATAAGAATTAAGGCCACGATGATGCGATCACAGTGGTGGTTACAGAAGGCAAGAAGAAAGATGGATCCACGAACGTACGACCTCCTCCTCCTCAACTTAGTGCGCCGGGCCACCGACCGTCGGCTAAGGAGCGGCGGCTTTTGTGGCGAGGTCGAGGTGCTTCTCAACAAAGGCATCCAAGGCTTCCAGCCAGTTGAGGAAGGCCAACGTCGTAGCGTCCTCACTGGCCTTGTAGATACCTATGTACACGATTTGCTTGTACGCGTGGATGTGTAGGTCGACGAATTCTTGCAGGGCGAGGCGCCTCGCGGCGAGCGTGACCTCCAGGTGGACATTCTTCGTGGCGTCGGCGGGCAGTCGCAGGGCCACCAGTGCTTGAAAGAGGTTCCGGCCATGGAGGCCGATTAGGGTGGCAGGCAATGAGGAGCCCGGGCGCGCGGGCTGGAGGAGTACGGCGATGTCGTCCGCGAGCTTCTTGAGGACGGTGAACTTGTTGCTGGTGGCAACGATCATCTGGTCCAACTGAGAGTCGTAGTTGGCGTCGACGACGACCATCCACCAGCCGGTCTCCAACACCATCTGGAGACAATCCTCGGCGCCATGCCGCAGGCCGGCGTCGTGGACCACCTGGCGGAGCCGCTGGCCGCTCACGAGCATCGCCACCATGGGTCTGGAGCGAGCTCTTTTGCACTTAGTGTAGGTGCTTAGGCAAGTGCTTAGGTGCGTACGATGTGGTAGATGCATTGGAATGGAGGAGGGGCGCCTTTATATGAGGGCAATGAAGGCAAACTGCGTTGCATTCACATCGTGCAGCCTCTTTTCCCGGACCTCCTCCCATTACTTCCCTCATGCATTAATTGAAGGAGGATGCATTGGCCATTCAACATATCGGGAACCGCTACTCCCTCCCTCGTCTACATTAAAGGCGTATCGGGAACTGCGCCGCCCACTGTCAAATCGAATACTCCCTCCGTCTAGGTGAGTATTATAAGTCATCTTACGAAAACCAAATACTAGTAAGACTAGCCACATTGGGAGTAACTTCAGCAGTAACATCGAGTCCAACTCAGCAAATTTGCTTATGTGGCAGTGAGTTAATGAGGAGAGAGGTACTTATAATAACTTAGCTAGTTACTGTAACATCACATGTCCCAATGCAATATGAGTCTATGACCTAATAAATGAAGCTTTGCATGTTACCACACTTATGTTACTACTACCCACTATGAAGGTAGTAACATAGTCTAGGGATATGTGTATGTTACTAGTGTATCTTACTCACCATTGTGGCTAGTCTAAACACATAGGTGTGGTGCATTAACTCTCATGTTGTTTCTTATTTTTTGACATAAATAGAGGAATCAACCAAGAAGAGATGTGGGGCTTGTATGCTTTTAATGACTTGAGACTATCAAACATGACATGCAGTGGTCAGTTTGTTGCACAAGAACAAATACAACCCACGTCAGCACACACGCATCTTATAGCATCACATCCAATGGCTATAAAAGATGAATGAGACCAAATTATATCTCATCTAGATGAATTCTAGCAAAATTGTATTAATAATACTTAGTACTCTTGTGCCATGTATCATATAAGTATCATGTACTACTTTAGTTATTGCCATGTATGACACATAGTTCACGAGCGCTCTCTATATGTACCACCTTTTTTAATTTCAAGTTTTGCTCCATGGCGCAATCCATCGATACTACTACTGTACAAAAGTGGAGTATATACATTTTTTAAAAGGCTAGAGGGCGGGGCAGTCTAGCTCGGTCGGTTTCACGAGAGGCGATGGCCTTTGTGATTTGATGGCTCATTAATGCTGTCAAATCGAATAGTACTGCACCGCCCGCTGCACGCCCGGCGCCTCCATTAAACCCCTCTAATAAACCCGCATGCAAACCGAGAATCCTACTCCGGCCACACGTCCGTTCATGAGCGGGCCGGAATTAAACGCAACACCGGCAGAGCTCCTCCCGTCCGCCCTCAGTTTAAACGAGGTCAGATGCCGGCCAAGCTCCTACCGTCCGCCCTCTATTTACACGAGGCCGCATGCATAACGGCAAGAATCGCACCCTCCGCCGCTCCCCATCTCCTCCTTCACCATTTTCTCCACCCTTCCGATGGCTTCCGATGAGCCGTTCTCCGGCATATTACCCGGCTGGGTGGCCCGTCGAGCCCTCCGGATACGGGCGAGGCCGCTCGGTGCTTCACCAACCTTGCTTGGCCTGACGGAGCCAATTGCCGCCCCAAGCAGGCGCGTGGTTCAGCAACTCGCCGCTCCAGTTCAGCTCGATGAGGAGTGGCGAGTTGCTCCACGCCGGCACGGCGGCGAGCACGCCGGTACGGGCGTCGTCGCTGCCGCGTCGTACCGCGCCACCAGTATCTACGGTGGCCACGCCTCCCGTGTCTCTGGGCGCGCCTCCTGTGCCTGCGGCAGCGCCATGCAGGTAGAGACAGAAGCTGGGTGCGTGGAGAGCGATGAGTCGGTGGCCAGCTTCTCCCTGTCCGCCGCCATCATCGAGGATAAGTAGAACATGGGAGGCCGCCGCCACTTGGGACCCATGAAGGCCACCGCCGAGGCGACGACCGCGGATTCAGGTGGTTTCTTTGCTGCTTCGTCTCTTCCGAGGACCTTCGTCGACCCCGCAAGTGTCTGACGGACATGAGGAAGACAAAGGGATCCGCGGGCGGCCATTTAGAACTAAAATAAGTCTAGATATATCCATTTCTAGGACAAGTATTTCCGGACTGAGGGAGTATTAATTATACAAGAGAGCCGGATTGGCACCTCTTAGTTCATGTAAATGTAATGAAATCCATCATGTTTGTATGAAGATCCGGCTTTTTTTTAAGAAATCCTTCATGCTTATATGAAATCAGTCCGTGTTTGCACGAATTTCATCTGGTTGGTTAGAGTTGTAAAAATGTATGCCGATGTTGTTTGATGTCGTCCTCCGCGGAAGGAAGCGGGAGGAAATTTGCCGGCTGCCGTTGGAGATGCTCTTTATGCTGGAAATAATAGAGTGACATACAATCCATTTGAGTTAATTGCCTGTATGATTGTCCCTCTATAAAAAGTTAATTGCATGTACAGTGTACACGTGATTTGCAGGGTGGCTACAGCTTCGTACAGAAAGTTAAAAAGAAACAAGTCCATCCTTAATATTCTAAGTACTCTGTGGGTTCCTTTGTCAAGACAAGAGTTTAAAGAAGTATATATTAAATAAGTAGAGTAATATATAATATACAAATCTAAAATTAAAAGACAGAATTGAACTCATGTCATCGTGTTGCGAGCATCCGCGCTAACCAGCCCAAAGACATTTTTGTTGTAGACCATTTGGAGATATATCTCCATGTCTACTCTTATATATACTCCATTCGTTCCTAAATATTTGTCTTTTTCAGATTTCAAATGGACTACGACATACGGATGTGTATGTATACATATTTTAGAGTGTAGATTCACTCATTTTGCTACATATGTCTTTTCAGGAAGGGGTCAGATTTGTCCTTGATTTATTTATGAGGTATCCAGATGGCACTGCACCGCCAAGAAAAGAGGGTAGCATCAAAATTATGGACTACTTTTCTGAGTATGTTGGTAAGGTCCGGTCATTGTCACTTGTTGAAATCTCTAAAAAGACAAATAGTAGAAATCAGAGTTGGTGATGATGGTGTGCGTGCCATCCTGCAATATAGGCCGTCGGAATTATATCTAACGGATAGGAAAGAAACTATGGCAATTTTGCAAAAATATACCCACACGTCTCTCCACGTTCGCAAATAAGGCCTTCCCTCATTCAGCCTTTTCTCTCACAAGATAAACTACTCATACAAATGCATCTTGATGTTCCGTGCAACGCACGGGCAGCTAGCTAATTTCTTTTAAAATAGTTGCTACGATAATTGGGTTGAAGTGATATATTTTATGTCTGCCCCGAATGACTTCAGATTCACTAGTAGTAACAAAGAAAAGGTTGCCTTGTTAATTAACAGAAAACAGGGTGAAAACTATCACATGAGGCCGGTAAAAACAAGGCACACTGGGTTCAGCGTCATCGTCACTACAGCTTGTCTTGTGCGAGAAGTCTACATATCGACGGGGCTACCGAGCGAGGCACCGAGACACAATGTTTGAGAGAGAAACCAATTGACAGATTATGATCAGATCGAGTTGTCACCCTTCTGCTGTCATTGTTGGGAGGGAGAAAGACGTATCGAGAGTGTGCGCGGTAGGCACAGAGGCACAACTAGCGAGTGTGTGTGTGTGTGTTTGAAAGAGGAGTCGATAGATTATTATCAAGATCGATGTGCCACCCTACTCCTTCGGTTCCGGGTAGTGTGTGTGTGTGTGTGTGTGTGTGTGTGTGTGTGTATGTTTGAGAGAGAATCCAGTCGATAGATTAGTATCAAGATCGAGGTGTCACCCTACTCCTTCGGTGCTGGGTAGTGTGTGTGTGTATGTTTGAGAGAGAAGCCAGTCGATAGATTAGTATCAAGATCGAGGTGTCACCCTACTCCTTCGGTGTTGGGAAGTGTGGGTGTGTGTGTGTGGGGGGGAGGGGGCAGTGACACTCACATATCTCTATTCTTATAAAAAACAGAGTTGGTGATGATGGTGTTCCTGCCATCCTGCAATATAGGCCATCCGATTTATATCCGACGGACATGAAGGAAAATATGGCAATTTTGCAAAAAGATACCCACACCCCTCTCCACATTTGCAAATAAGGCATTCCCTCGTTCATTCTTTTCTCCCACAAGATAAACTTCTCATACAAATGCATCTTGATGTTCCGTGCAACGCACATGGGCATCTTGCTAGTAGGGAGAAGGAGTTTGTGTGACACATATCTAGCTATATTAAGGGATAGGTAGATAGCATATGTGTGAGAGACATTATTATACTTTGAGACATTAGTGGCTGTGGGTGGGCGGAATTAAAGGGGTGGGCGTGTTAGACATAGAGAGCGTGTGTGTTTCTGTGTGAGAGACTTGTAGGACAGGGTAGAAAGACGAATTTAACCCTGATGGAGGGAGAGAAATACACGAAGTGCGCGTGTGTGATTCCGATGCCCACAGGGAAATGAGATATGTATGCGTGTGAGAGAGATTGCACAATTCATTCACGTATCACTATCTAGCGATCGTGGACGTGCATCGCTTGAACATAAGTCAATATCTACTTCGTATCATGGACAGAGGTACAATATCGGTTCAACGCTATAAAGATTGGACACTCACATATCACATTTTTTTCTATTTAAATAAACCTTTTTCAGTTGTGCATGTCAAACTTACAGTGATGTTTCTTCAAACAACCAATGTAGCTATCATGCACATGCACCATTGTTACTCTTGCATTCAAATTCATTAGTCTTGGATGATTTAAGTTTCTATTTTGAAGTAATATATGTAATATTCATATATGAATTCAACGGGTACACAATTTATGAAATGGAGGCTATGTAATCATATGAGGTAACACTTTTAATTAGCTAACTACAATATCCATTTCTTTTTGTGCGCCTCTACACTAACATGTCAATGCATTATGTTTAAAGTAAATAACCAATAGCACTAAATTATCTATTTACACGAGAAATACATAGGCTGAGCGTTTGATCCCTTTTTTGTGAACGCGCCACTACACCCGTACGATTGGCCGCGCCCGTGTGAACGTCCAAGTTATCGGCGCATCATCCCGAGTTATTGTCTTTTTTCTAGGGTGGACTTCACACCAGTTATTAACTGTTGACGCGTGCCCCGTGTACACAGTCTAGCATGACCTTCCCGCTAGCACGGTCCAAAATAAGTTGAAACTGGATACGAACGATCCCGCGGGCGGCAAAATCTCCCGCCTCCTAAAATTTCCGCCACCTTTAGCATGCGAAATCCCCCTTTTGTCCTTGGTGCACGGAGACCAACAGTTACAATACCGCCCTCATCTACATGATAGGTCGGGGCTGCTTTGGTAACTTCCGGTTCCCCCCACTACACGGCACCCCAATTTCCTCTCCCCCTCCCGCAAAAACGACTAACTCCACAGCACCAGAGAATCTTACATCACGCCGTCCGTACTTCATCGCCCTTTCTCCCCTCCCCTCTCGAAACCCTAGACTGCTCATCCAATGGCGTACCACAGCCCATTCACTGCCAGCGGCGTCCACCTTGCCGGATCTGCTTCTACGGCCGCATCTACCCCTCCCACATCCCCTAGAAACAAGTAGACTGCTCATCCACCACTATACCACAGCCCATTCAGTGCTGGCCTTGTCCACGGCGTCGGATCTGCTTCACCGGTACTCTCATCAACCGCCGCGCATCTGCAGCGGCTCATTCGTACTCCCCACCGGAGACGCTTCGTCCACACCCCCCGGAGCCGCCCCACCGACGCCCCCGTCGACGGCCTCTGATCCTCTTTGCCAACACCTTCCTCAACCCTACCGGAGCCGCTTCACCGACACCTTCCTCAACCCTACCGGAGCCGCTTCGCCAATACCAGCATCAACCCTACCCGAGTAGCTTTGCCTATACCATTCTCAACCCTACCGGGGCCGCTTTGCCAACTCACAAGTCCATGGCCTCAGATCCGCTTCCTCGCACCCTCATCGAACCTACCGGAGCAACTTCTGACGCCCCGTCCACAGCCGCAGATCCGCATCGTCGACACCACCCTTAACCCAACCACCGGAGCAGCTTCTGACGCCCCGTCCACGGCCGCAGATCCGCATCGCCGACACCATCCTTAACCCAACCACCGGAGCAGCTTCTGACGCCCTGTCCACGGCCGCAGATCCGCGTCGTCGACACCATCCTTAACCCAACCACCGGAGCAGCTTCACCTACGCCCTCGTCCACGGCCACAGATCCGCTTTGCCCACACCGTAGTCCACCCTACCGGAGCCGCTCCACAAACACCCTACTCGACGGTTCTAGATCTCCTTACCGGACCCCGACAGCCAGCACAACGTCATCACCCTCGATGTTTCTAACCTGATTCCCACCGTCTGGAGAGATGCCAAGCACCCGCCACGGCCTAGGTACTTGTCACCTTTAAACCCGTCCAGCATCACCTGCCTGATGTACTTCAAATATACTAACGATCATTGCTACCTATTATGCACCGCAAAACTACAAGGATGATGTTTCTTACGGATCTAACAGCTTGGCCAACCAAGATCCCGGATCGAGGCATTGCTATGATCTTGTAAGCGTCTCTCTCTCTTGTATTGTTCTCAGGCTCGCCGTGCTTTGCTAGGATTTTCACCAAGAATCCCTATGTGCGCACAATGATTTCGACTCTTGGCTGCTAAATTAGATATGTAGATGTCATACATGATACTACCTCGCACCTGCTCCTAAATATAAGACTTTCTAGAGATTCCACTATAGGCTACATATGGAGCAAAATGAGTGAATCTACACTCAAAATGCATCTATATACATCTGTATGTGGTCCATCTTGGAATCTCTACAAAGACATATATTTGAGAATAATAGGGCAAGACATTACACAAAACCGTAGGTGGCATGTAGGAATTCCGATTGCACTACATTAGGCTCCCTTAGAGTGCCTGCCATCAAAGATATCTGAGTCATGGCTAGTTTATGGTACGCACACAATTGTTAATTGGTGGTTTAAATGTGCGCAAGGGATATGCAATGTAGTATCATGTAGAGATGTCTGAAATTAGCTGTGTCAACTTGCAGATAGGGTTACACAATGAAAAAGTACAAGATGTATGTGGCAATTTCATGGAACATCATAAAAAAAGGAGAGGCAGCGGTGAGCCTATCTGATGTGCTATGGTACGTCACTCCTCCATTGCAATCATCGTGACATGTTATTTGTATGCCAGTTCTATTAGCCAAGTTTCTTAGGGACAGTTATTATGAGTTATCCTAAGAAAATAAGCACCTGTGAATATAAGCTCCATGTAATACGCCAACCAGTTCTTTTCATTGCGTTTTCAGCTTATCTTTGGTATGATCAGTAGAAAGTCTAGATTGCATTATATATATTTTTCATTTTGCTGCACATATGGAAATTAATTTGACTTGCAAACATCACAAATTGAACCCAGTGCAGTAATTAATATGATAGGAAAACAGACCATCACTATTTGCTCAAAATGCAAATACAAACATACCATCTACTTGGCACAATCTACTTTGGTCAATGTTTTCCATAGAGATCCCATTGCCTAATTTAAACAAAAAACGCATGACCCACACTTTAATGAAGAACAATTATTTGTTGAAATTCGATGGTCCAAGTGGCTGGTTATTATCATATAGCAGCACCACCTAAAAGCATCATATAGCAGCAGCAGCTCATAGCAACTCATCATACAGCAGCAGCAGTCTGCAATTCATCATATACTAGCAGCAGCTCATAGCAATTCATCATATAGCAGCAGCAGGAGCAGCTCATAGCAATTCATCATATAGCAGCAGCAGGAGCAACTTGTAGCAGCTCATCATATAGCAGCAGCAGCAGCTCATAGCAATTCATCATATAGCAGCAGCAGCAGCTCATAGCAACTCATCATACAGCAGCAGCAGCTCATAGCAATTCATCATATAGCAGCAGGAGGAGCAGCTCATAGCAATGCATCATATAGCAGCAGCAGAAGCAGCTCATAGCAATTCATCGTATAGTGGATCACAATGAAAACTTGGCAAAAAATCAGAGGAGATCCTCACCTTGTTGGATGAGCTCATCCTTCAACAGCACCACAAGGCCATGGCCTGGGAGGAGGGGAGGGGGAACAAGGTGCCTTCTGCCGTAGTGTGGCATCAGCTGTAGTTGTGCAGCGCCCACCGGAGTAGTGCGTTGGACGAACCACAGTGGAGCAGCTGTTGGAGACCATGAGAATGAGGGGCGGCGCCAGAGGGAGGAGCAACCAGGGAGATTTGCCCCTACCCGCCGTCCATGTAGCCTAGCTGGACATAGCATCGTCGTGGACCAGGCCAGATGGGACCAGTGGCAACGGCTCGCTGGAGGAACCCTAGTGCTGCAGGCAAGGGATCGAGGTAGAGGGAAAGGGGATAGGAGATGCAAGCGGGCAGGGTAATGAATGCTCGCATGTTTGTTTTTACTTGAGGGTCAGGTGTGACACAGGCGTCATCAGTTGCATTTTGAGTGTAATATAGGCAAACAACAGAGTCATTTCACTATTCCCCTTCCCTTCAATTTTTAGTGAGGTTCTACCCGAAACACCCCCCTCCAAAGCAAAATTAGTTAAGCCCAAGCCCGTAACTCAAAAATGACTTCTTTACATCTTTTATGGCTTATTTTGACAATATACCCTGAAAAGGCGGAATCGAACTGGCCCTTAACCTGCAATTCAATTGTGTGTGCAATGATGAATCACTCCTGCCTGCTATCTGTACATTTAGGCATCATCATACATGGCATAACCTAATACATGTGCATTCCATTGTAGAATCTGGAATATGCAATGTTTATGTTAGTTCATACGTTGCACAAGATGTTTAAATGCCCCTTAAATCTGGTCAGTCAAGTGATGGTCTTTAAGCCTCCTTCTTTGCCTCTTTTCTTGATATTAAGATTTGCTCACACATCTGTTCAATTGCTTGTTTGCATCAGCCATCCATACTAGGACTGTTTGCTTTGATTACTTGCTGTTCTTTACCTAACACTCTAACAGAGCTTGTCAATGATTTAAACACTAAGGGCTGCTGTAATGGGGCCTTGTCTAACTCATGGGTGAATAAAAGTTTGGCTGTACACTACAGTAGGCTCTCCAAGAGTACCTGGAGATCCAGTTCAAAGGTATGCCTAGTTTTTACATAGTGCAGACGTAGTAAATGCTCATTTCATTGTGTGCAAGTGCAAGAGATGCAGCATGTTTCATTATGTGGTGTTGTTTTGTAATAATCTCATCCTTTTGTGTTCACAGACTGGAAAGTATGCATATTTATCTTCCAAGGAGACGACTAACTAGTTTGTGTCACCTTGCAGAGGGGGTGCAATGAAGATAATATTGAGGATTTCCAAGTACAAGATGTTAGGAAGGAGCCTTGCAAGAGAAGTAGGAGCTGCGCTAAGCCTCTTCAACCTGCTAAGGTAAGCCAATGTATGCAACTCAATAGTTCAATTCCTTGTTTGTTCCAGGCATAGTTAATTTTCTCTTTTCAATTGCTTTATTTGTCCTCACTTAATGAGATGCCCAAATAATTATGCCTGATGTTCGGTACTTGTATCACTATTAGTTGACATAATTAAAGGCCTTACCATTTAATTACTCTGCTGAAGTGTGCCTGAAGCTTTGAAGGCTCACAATCTAGTTTATACTATGCTAATGATTGCATAGTTTTGCTTGTTGTAGTATGTTTGTATGAAACCCTCTGTTGTTCATTATGCTCCCTAAGACTTTAATTGAGGTACAGAATGGCCAACTGCTTGCTTACTTATACGCAACGTGTTGTCTAAATTTGTAACTTGTCTGTGTTTTTGATTGGGCCCCAACATCATGCTCCTCTGGTGAGCTAAGAGGGATTTCTGTATGCAGGCTGCACAGACTATCTTTTTTATAATTTTTAAAATATCACCTGCTTATGCTTCATGACGTGTAACATTTTTTTGTGAAAGTGACGTGTAACATTATTGTTAGTCCTGTTTTGCCATGTAGTACAAAATAGTGTCTTGTTCGCTTCACTGTTGTAACTATATTTTTGCCCTAGTCATGTGTACTTACAGAAACATTTCAGGATGAAGTGACATCAACACAAAAATCTGCGAGCAGTGCCGCATGGTCGTTACCGAATGATTATCGATTGGAATTGGAATGTGCTGATGTTCTCGAGCATCGACTAGAGGTGGCAAGACAACGTGTACATGATTGTCAACGTATAATCAACAAGTTGAGACTGGACATGCAGGTATTAGATGCAGGAGTCAAAAAAATGAAACAAGACACCGAGGTAACCATGAAGGAATTGGAGATTTTGCAGACTGAAATTTGTGCTACTGAATCCGGCCAATCCTATTTTCTGAAGAGATTATAGTTCAAATGGAGTTAAGTTGATGCGCGTCCATGATGTATGAGCCGTATTTGCCTAGTGTATGTAATTTTCTATTTGTGTATGCTTTATTATCACCTGTGTCATACCATAATGCCAAGTGGGTATAATCGGCTGTAATTTCTTTAGGCCTAGTTTGGCAGCAAAGTTTTTTAAAAACTGTGGTAATTGAAAACCGTAGTATTTTGATGGATGGGCAAGAAATACCATAGTTTTTTAAACCAATGTTTTTCTCAGTTTTACATGTGTTTGGCTGCTGCTATTTACCAAAGTTTTGACCAAGTATTTAAACAGGACGTACATGATTGACCAAGAGAACGTGGCAACTTAAGTTCAATAATCAACTAGATTAAAGTAATAGTACAATCTTAGGAGTGTTGCCATCATATTATTTCTATACTTCCAGTCGGGTCAAAGTTCTGTGTGCGCGTATGTGCTCCCGGCTGGAAGAAGAACCACCCAAGAGACCGACTATACGTACGCGATCAAACAAAACCAGCTAATAAGCAGGAGATATAATAGGATTGCTTTACAAGAGAACAAACAGAGGAAAAGTAGGAGGTGATCTCATCAGGTATAATTATCTCAATGTAGACAGCGACGTCGATTGCGCTTCGTTCGGTTTAGAAACAAGAGGTCTGGACCTCTTTTTTCGATACAACAAAAATACCATGGTTTCTGGGATACTGTGGTTTATAAAACTTCAGTTTTTTTGAAGCCAAACGCATTAAAGTATTCAAAACCATTGTTTTTTCAGAAACCACAATATTATCAGAAAACTTTGAAAAAACCTTGCTGCCAAACGCAGCCTTATTGTATAGTGTAGGATTATTCTACCTTTCTATGCCTTGATCTCTTTGTTGTGTAGTGTATGATTTTTAGAGGTAATAGTATTGAGTAGGATAATTCTTTGAATATTCTGTATCATTCAAACGGGGGCCAACTCGCCTGACCATGGGCCTTCTACGTCTTGTAGGATCCATGGGCCTTCTACGTCTCGTAGGATCCATGGGCCTTCTACGTCTCCCAGTGTCCATGGGCCTTCTACATCTCACAGGATCCATGGGCCTTCTACGTCACGTAGGATCCATGGGCCGCCGACTCATTTATGGGTCTTGTACTGGCCTTTAATGGGCCGTAGACGGGCCTATAATGGAAATCGTACGTTTTATTGGCTGACCATAACGGGCCGTTAATAGGCCGTATTTGGTGATGCTATGAAAATGGCCCAACAGACTATAATGACGGGCTAAATTTGGCCCACAAGCAGAAAATGACAGTAACGGGCCGTAAGTAACCGAATGCTGCAAATGAGCCCAAGAATAAATGTGCTCTGAGAAGGCCGAAAGATAACATGGGCTGGAAACGGCCCAACTGAATAACGGCCCCTTAATGGGTATAAAGTTATACACTGTTCATTACGGGCCAGTTTCACCACGGGCCGTTAATGGGTCTAAAGTAATACATTGTTCATTGCGGGCCTGTTTCACCATAGGTTGTTAATACGCCAAGAGTTACATAGGGCCTCATATGGGCCGAAAGACGTCATGGGCCATACATGGGCCAGAAGTGAAAACGGGCTGGAATCATATTGGATGGCCCAGATGACGCTACTAAGCCTAATTCCGATAGGGTGTAACAGACCTTGGGTTAGCGGGCTGTAAATGAGCTATATGCGGACAGGCCGTTAACAGGCTTTCCATGGGCCGGCCCGTCACCTTTTGACCAAGTCAAACGGGCCAGCCTTTTCACAGGAATGGGCCTCTATTGGGCCGTGCCATGTGTCGACGTATCATAGGCGCCTTCTGTCCAATGAGTGGATGACATCTGTCCCAACAATGAGCCGACACGTGTTTCCTCCATCCAATGATGATTTTACACGTGGAAAATCCCCATTGGTCGGGGCTGTTAACGGGTTATCGGATCCAAATCCCGACCCGGTAGCTTAACGTTGTTCCGTTACGGTGGATGCCACGTGTCGGTCACCCTTGACGAAAGCACTTCTGTGACGCGTGACTTATCGTCATGGAAGTGGAAACTTCCGTGATGATAATTTTGGTAATGTCATGGAACACTTCTACGACAGCACTGGTATGACTATCTTGATTCTGTCATAAATTTGTCATGGATGTACATGCATGACAAAAAACGCGACCTACTGTGATAAACACGTATCTTCACTGAAGTGTATTTTTTTGTAGTGAAACGAGTCAGCGAAAGAAACATCATCTGAGTACAGACATAAGATAGACAAGTTTGCCTTAAGAAGGCTAGCACAAAAGCAATATCGATCGAAAAGGCAAGGCCTCCTGCCTGGGAGCCTCCTAACTACTCCTGTCATCGGCGGCCTCCACGTAGTAGTAGGCACCCTCAGTGTAGTAGCAGCCGTCGTTGAAAGTGCCATCTGGATCCTGGGCTCCACCATCTGGTTACAGCATCCAAGAAGAATGGAAAGAGGTGGGAAAAGGGGAGCAAAGCAACCGTGAGTACTCATTTAAAGTACTCGCAAGCAAGGATCTACACTACATATGCATCGGTATCAATGAAATGGGTAGTATCTGTGGACTGAACTACAGAATGCCAGAAGAGAAGGGGAAAGCCTAGCCTATCAAAGACTAGCATCTTCAAGAAGCTCTAAGCATCTTGCAGCAATCAGAAGAGTATAGAATAGCAGTTTATATTTAACAAACATGTTGTAGAAATAACGCCCAGAGATCCTTCCCCGACTCCCTGCGGGAAAGTAATCTCGGAGCCACATATCGATTACATGCCTCAGCATTCAGTATCCAGTTCTAGTTGTATCGACCGGGATACAACTCCGAGCGTCCGTTAGCATGGACCCGGCTATTCAGATAAATAATACTTCCCTGTAGGGGTGCACCAACTTACCCAACACACTCGATCAACTTCGGCCAGACACACCATAAGGTCATGACCGGCCTCGGTCGATCAACACACCATAGTCCTACCTAGGCTCAACTGAGAGGCCAGCATGCTGGTCTACATCCTAGATGCGAAGGGCTCATGGGCCAATCGTCCTTTGCAATCCTGTGCGTTGTGAGGGCGACCGGTCAGCAGATCTGGCAACCTCCTTTAAATAAGGGAGGTGCTTATGCAGTCCAACCCGGGGCGCGCCGCTCCATCACTGACATCAGTGAGCTTTCGGCTGATACATACGATGCAGAGTGTCCATACTTATTCCCGCGTGGTGGTCAGTGCGAAAAAGGTCAGAGGCCAACACGGATCAAATATCCAAACCATTAGTGTCTTGGTAGTGCGGTAACGATCAATGATCCATGATATGTGGTCTCGTCGCCCCATCTCACAGACTTGCGGCAAGGGCTAAGAATGCTTGGCCGCTCCGCGTGGAAAGCTTGCGGGTATCCTCAGATCAACCTGACTTCAGATCACTCGCGGGTACCCCTCGGGGTCGACCCGATGTCATCATGGTTCTATGGTAAGTCAAAGTAACCGTGTGTCTGGAACAGCAAGGGGGAGACCCAAGGAATCACCCTCAATGGATTCCCACTCGATGTAACTGTGAAGGTGGACTTGGAGGAATCACCCTCGATGGTCCATACTTGAGGGGTTGCACGTCAGAGTCGTTTGGTGAAGGAGGAATCACCCTCGATGACCACGATCGAATAGCTATCCTACAAGGTTAACATCATAAGTGCTGACGAGGTATCACCCTCGGCACTCGATAATAACTTTGCAGAGTCATACAACTAGGGGGGTGATGTGCGGTGTCGGGGCCTGGACGTCGATCACGTTGATCGAGTCATCGAACATAAAGCGGGGCAACTAGGACAAGGTGGGGGGTCACTGATGGATCTCTAACCAACCTATACTAAGCAGTTTAGAATAAGCAGGTAAGGTACGAAAGTAGGTAACAAAAACAGGCTATGCATCAAAATAGGATCATACAAAAGCAGTAGCAGTTCTAACGCAAGCAAGAGAGGGAAAGAAATGAGCGATATCAGAATGAACAAGGGGGTTTGCTTGCCTGGAAGCTCTGCTGAAAAGGAAGGGTCGTCATCGGTGTAGTCGATCACAGCGGCAGCATCGGTCTCGGGGTCTTCCAAAGAGAAGAGGGGGAAGCAACAGTAAATACAAAGCAAACATATGCAACACAGAGCATGCTATGCTACGGTGCAGTGCAGGGTTGCCTAAAGATATGTCTAAGTCATTTTAGTTATTCTAGGTTTAAGGTTGTATTTATTAACCGGTGTATATGCACTATTCTTCTATCGGATTTAGGCTAAAAGTTATGGTTCACCTACGCAGAGGGTTCTGACATAAAAACAGACGGCACGATCAGATTCGTCTCGTCGTTCTGATCAACTTTCATGTAGAAAGTTTTTTGATCCGAGCTACGATTTATTTTGTATGAATTTTTAAAGATTAAAGTACTTTCTGGAATTATTATTATTAACCAAAAAGAAGTATGATGTCAGCATGACATGGAGATGATGTCAGCAGTCAACAGGCGCACTGACCAGGTCAAACCTGACCAATGGGGCCCATATGTCAGCCTCTGTTAATTAACAGAGTTTGTATTAAACTAATCTGAGGTTAAATAGCAACTGGGTCTCACATGTCAGTCTCTAATTAGTAACTAATTAGATTTTAATTAATAAAACATTTTAATTAATTAATTTAGGCGGTGGGGCCCGCGTGTCAGTGGCTTTGGGCTGCCTAGTCAACACATTGACTGGGTCAACACGGTCAACGGGGCCCCAAGGGCCCATTGGTCAGCGACACTAGGGGTGGCCCCGGGTCAGCCAGGTTAGCACCGGCACCGGAGTTGCGCCGACGAGGCCATTCGCGGCGGCCAAACACCGGAGACGGCCGAAATCGCGCTACGACGCATCATTTGAGATGTGATCGGGCGCATTTGAAAGCTGACGATCTCGCGCATCGAGTGGTACCAACGTTTGGGCCTGGGAATTGCCGGAACATTGCCGGTGTTGACGTTTGTCAGCAGTGGTTTTCGGTCAATGGTGGAATCGACGAAGCCGTGCATGTTAGCTCGAACTAAAAGCATGGGGGTGATCTACGTGAGCGATCGAGCTCGATGGACACGCTCAGGTAGTCGAAAGGTCACCGCAGTAGCTCCGGCGAACAGCGAGGCGGCGACGCGTTGTGTCAAAGCGGCGGCGTGCACTAGATCTCGAATGCGGCGGCTAGAAGAGAGGGGAAAGGGAGGCGGAGGCTCACCGAGTGGCAACGAAATGCCGATGTCAGTTTAGGAGCAGCAGGGGTCGCCGGAGACGGAGAAGACCGCCGGAGCCCGAGAAGAGAGGGGGCGGCTCGATCTTCTTGATGTGGAGCTTCCCGGCTCCATCCAGCGGCACTAGAGGTCGCGGCGGTCCACGGCGATGCCGACGAGCACGGCGAGGCTGCGTGGGAGGCACGGTGGCCGCGGAGACGACGAAGGGCGGCGGCGATGGCTCTGCTTAGGTGGGCACAACAGCGAGAGGGAGAGGCCAGAAGAAAGGGGATCTAAGGAGGGGGAAGCGCGGGCGCACGAGAGAGGAGGGGGGTCGAGCTAGGGTTAGCGAGAGGGTCGACAACGACCTTGTAGACGGCGGGGAGAGGCCGGTTGGCTGCCGTGTGGCCATCCGCGGCCACGGACTCACGTCCGGCGGCCACCGCATGCGGTGAGCAGTAGGAGGTAGGGGAAAGGCCCCCTAGTGGGCTGGGCTGGCTACTGTGCACTGGAAGCCCAAGTGCACGGTATGCCTTTGCCCCTTTTTTTCTTTTTCTATTTTCTATTTTATTTTCTGTTTTGCAAATTGTTTAGCCACCATTTGAGTTTTGTAAAAAATATGTGTCTTAGCTCAATAATTATATTGTAATATTTACCACTGCCAGAAAATGATTTCATTTGAATTTTTAATAAATGATTTGGCACTTTGAATTTCCGTTTTGATGTTGTTTCATGTTGTTTGAGTCACATAATGAATTCAGGTGATGTTGTTTTTCTGAAGATAATTAGTTATGAATTATTTGCTATTTAATGAACATTTTAGTTTCTGATTTGAATTTTTTTATTTTTCACTTTAAATTTGAATTGTAATTTGAAATGAGTTATGATCCAAATGATGATCAATTACTGATAATCATGGTGACTAGGCATTATCATAGGGTGATCACTGTAGTGTGATACCGGGGATGTTACATTTTTGCGGACTAAAATTCTCCCCATTCCACATGATCCCCTTCCCCTTGGTGCTTAGGTCCAGTTTTTGGAGTGCACTCAAAAAATAAAGATAGAGAGTTGGTATAAGAAATATAATGCTGTGAGTTTCCACTCCTATCTTTATATTATTAGTTTTGTATCGAGACCTTGTTATCCAAGTCAACATATGAATCAAATTTACAAAAAGCACTAATCTCACGGGATAGAATCTCTTTCTAATGATGGATTTCTTGATGGTGGAATAAGTGATCTTATCAGTGGAGGAATCCGAGATTGATCCAAGTGAAGCAATTCCTCTGGATCTCCCCTTGTCTCTTCTCTTCTGCCCTGGTGATGTTTCATTCACCTCTCGTCTGTCTAATGTCTCTGTACCTTCACGAATGTTGGAGGGATAGAAGAGGCAGTGGCACTGCCAGCTGGTACAAGATCTAGTATGAGCGCCTACGCCCGTACGAGTACTTTTTTTGAAAGGAGGATTACCGCCGGCCTCTGCATCGGAATGATGCATGCGGTCATCTTGTTAACAATTGACAATCAAAACAAAGTCTGCAATACAGTACATCTCGCAAACAAAGCATTAAAAGAAATGACGATAAAAAAGCCACGACTGAAGAAAACTAGGACACGGTGACTAAACACCTCCTATAATTGGACCGCCATCCAAACCGGTTGTAGATATCACATGCGCCGTCTCCCGTCGGTTGTATCCAGTAACCAAAAGCTCCCTGGAGTTCGTATGAGTGAGTAACGACCACGTACGGATCCAAACTGTAGCTTTGTAGATAACCTGCAAGAAGTTTAAAAGATTTTGTCCATTAAAGATCATATCATTTCTGCAGTTTCATATAGCCCAAAGTAATGCGCATATTCCTATCTGAATACGCCCCGCAATAGTTGGTTCCACTCGCATTAGCAACGTCCCAAATAACATGTCAATGCTAACTGGATGGTTAGTGTTGAAGGCTATATGAATTATGTGTCAAAGAAGCTTAGCGAGAGGGCAATCAATAAAAAAGTATTGTATTGTTTCATCCTGGTCACAGAAACAAAATCATGAACTGCCTACCCATCTTTGCTTAAGCAGATTATCTTTGGTAAGAATCACTTCCTTGTGAAAGAACCACATGAAGATTTTAATTCTCAACAGAACTTTAATTTTCCAAATATGAATCGATCTCGGGATTGGGTCAGAATCAATTAGATCCAGATACATAGATTTCACCGTAAAAACACCGCTCCTGTTTAACTTCCAGTGAAAGGAGTCTGGCTGATCAGAAAGTTGAACATCCATCAACCTTTGCACAAGGTGCAGCCAGGAGCTCCAACGGTCCGCAACGAGGGACCTCCTGACTGGATGTTTAATGGGGAGGATTATAATATTGTAGCAATGTAATCCTCCTTACGTCGCATAATATTATAAAATGTGGAAGACTGCAAGGCTAGAGGCATCTCCCCCAACAATGTATCTTCTCAAAATCTGGTTGTTGTGCCATTTTCAACAAAAAAAAATCGCTCTGCGGAAGAAAGTATCCTTCGTTCTCATTTGCCCCTTCCAAAATGGCGAGTCATTAGGTCTTACGGCAACCTGAGCTAAAGACTTAGATTGTACGGTTTTGCTAGAACTCGTCTAGATGAGATATAATATGAGCTCATTCACCTTTTATAGCCATTGAATGTGATGCTACAAGATGCGTGTGTGTTGACGTGGGTTGTCTCTGTTCTTGTTTTCAAAATGAATGAGGCCAAATTATATCTCATTTAGATGAGTTCTAGGTACCCCCTAGATTGTAAGTATTTGTTACGCAGAATCTGTACTCACCAGACATTTGTTTTTAATCTCCAAGTTCTCAATCCCAAGCCCTCCTTGGTCTTTGGGTCTACAAATAATATTCCATCTGGTCAATCTGTATTTTGTTTTTACCTCATCGTACTTAGATTCACTTTTGTTGGTTTCACGTCAATAGGGAAAGTTTCTTGTCACCCCTCTATCTACTCGAAGTCTCAAATATGGTGTTCACACTTCCTCCAAATAGTTATGATCCTGCAATCAAAGCACCTAACCAAGATTTGTATGTTTTCCACAAATATGGGGTGAAGTTTGAGCGAAAATCGGGAAAAACCATGATGTAAAATAGAGATATAGTCTACCTTAATAATATGATCACAAAAAACATACATAATCTTAACTATAAAGTAACTAAATGAGGATTTGACCCCCCCCCCCCCCCCAAAAAAACATTTTCCTATTTGACTTGGATATATAGTTACAACGTTTCTACTAGAAAATGAAGGGGGGAGCAGAAACAACTAAGGAAGACAGTTGCCATTTAAGTTAACTCCCAACAAGGGGGGCATTTTATCAGTTCACCACAAAAAGAGAACCTGAATAATATTAACTACTTCATTCGTTTTTGTATACAATGGCACTTTGTTTTTCTGTCAAACTTGGACTTATCGTTTTAGTCTACAAAATATGGGTTATATGTCATAAAAAAATATACCATCGAAAAGATCTTTGAAATGTGCACCCATTGGCATGCTTTTTGTGGCATATAACTCACATTTTTTTAATAAAATTAATGGTCAAAATTAGACATAAAAAATGAAGTGCCGTTGTATAGAAAATGGCGGGGTAGCTGAAGATTTTTTTTGAACATCAGTACAGAGACATGTGCTCATATACACACGCATACACTCACCCCTATGAACGCACACAACACACCCCGCAATTTCCATTTTAGAAGGATCTAAGGTTACATCAATTCTAGAAAGATGAATAGGGATAACACCAAATCATCACCTGCCTTTGTGCGCGGGTTGAATCAGCGACCAAATACAAGACCGACAACACAAGGAAATCAACACAAATACCACGAGGATTGCATCAAAGCATGAATAAAAACCACCATTAAAAAATTTGTTATAGGGGGAAAAGAAACCTAACCCTAGAACTCGACCCACCTGAGAAACAAGAGGGGAGAAGAACCGAGGAAGCAAAGCAGAGACGGCACCAAGTCCGCACTAGTATAGTGCTACTGATAACGGGTGTCATAACCTAAAAACCAACAACCCAAATCAAAATGTTTAAAAAGAAACTATGAAAGCAGCCCAACAACCGTAGAAAATTAAACTAAAAAAAAGAACGTTCAAACCTCCCCACGCACGAATCATGACACGGACAAACCAACGGCCATGAATTCGACTTACTTGCCCGCAAAAATATATATATAAATAGAGAGCGCCTATACTTCACGTGCCCAAAAAACGGTTCTCATCGGCTACATTCAATCCTATCCTAACAGTTCGAAGGTCGTCTTCCTCCTCCCACTATCTTCCTCAACGCATGATCCAACCCGGCAGCCCTCACACAACCGTCCTCAAGCCCATCCCTAACCACCGGCCTCTATTACCCGCGGCCGGCGGGCGCCACCTCGCCGCCCCGGCCTCCCCCCACCGTTGTGCTGGACATCGCCCCTGCCATCCCTCTAAGTCGCGCCCCGATGAACAACTCCAGCGACCCTTGGTTACGTTTCGGACTAGCTCTTGCCGGCCACTGCCAGCTCCCACTCATACACGACTTGGCCTCGCCATGTCCGGCGCTCCTCACGCCGTCCTCGCCTTCGACCTAATGTGACTGGGGTCACGACAAATTTCACGCACATGATGTTTCACAAAACCGATAAAAAATTGACTGTACCACAAAAGAATCAAATGAGTGAAGAATAGCGAGCACGAGTAAATAATTAAAATGATGGTGTTGGTACCGCACATTGCACAATCTGAAAGCTCAAACACGCCAAACTTGCACAACAAAAACTCTCTGGAACAGAAATGACACGAATCAATTACCACAACCGGAACACATGGCAATTGTGACGGAAAGCAACACTAAAGCAAAGAGTACATCTGGACGGAGACGGTAGAAGCAAGAGTACGCCCTCTACACAGCTTGTGAATCTTGTTGAGCTGCAGCAGGCTGGCCGATCGCGATCCCGTCGTGCTTGGTCTCGCCCGCCGACGACCGCCCCGCCACGGCCCCCAGGGTAGCGGTAGTCCCACCACCCGCCGCCGCCACCGCCACGTAAAGCACGATGTAAGATATGATCCCGAGCACGGTGGCGACGATGCTCAGAATGGCCGCCATCTTGAAGACGCCGTCCTTGAGGTAGGTACATCCCCGGCCCTGTGGAGTTCTGCGCGTCATGGGGGCATTCGCGAACGCACCTTGCAAGAAGAACCACTCCGCGATCAACGCCGCTATCCTGCACACACATACACAACATATATCGCCCGTTGATTTGATCGCCGTCACATATCATGCATGGACTATGAGCACGGAAGCTCACCATGAGACGAGGCAGAGGACGGCGCCGACGGCAATGACCCTCTTGGACCTGGAGCTGTTGGACCCGGAGAAGCCGGCGCCCCGAGGCTTGCAGCAGCCGCAGCAGCCGCCGACGGCGGAGGCGGTGATCTGGGCCACCAGCAGCAGGAGGGCCGCCACTAACCCCAGTGTGTATGCCGGGTTGTCAGGGTACACGCACTCGTTCCTGTATATCTTGACGTCATTCGGCTGCACGCCACAAACATCGCCGGCCCGTTTTAGTTTCGGAATAGATAAATCTTGAACGTTCGATTTTTAAGCATGCTAATCCAAACTCTTTTCATGGTAATTTTAGTTAAGGCGATGTTGACAAACATGGCAATTTTCTGACAAAAAGTTGAACTGGAACAAAGTGTTTTTTTTTTTGCGGGAAAAAACAAAGCTGCCATGTGTTCACAACTAAAGTTGTCACCTCGCAACAACTAAAATTGCCATCAAAAAACATTCGAGGTGACATGCTTAAATTCCGAACGTTAGGAACTTATTGAGGTCCTTTAGTTTTCTTCACATAGATACCAATACTAGATTACCAGACTACCAGTGTACTTACCGTGAGCTTGGTGCCCTCGGCGATGAACCCCAGCACAGCGCTTGCCACCCCAAAAACCGCTACCACGACGGACAAGACGATCACGCCAATCTTCATTTCTCTGGCTGATGTTTCAGTTGATGTCTCGCTCGCGTTGGCTGCTTCCTCTTTTGGTCCGAGATTACTAAGATCGGGAAGCCGCCGTGTGAGATGGGTGGATATAGAAGCCGTGTTCTGATGCTTATATACGGATCAGGCTGAGCACGTCGGCATGCTATTAGTTTTCCACGACAAGGTGCAATCACGCGTACTCTTTGTCCATAAGCAAACGAACAAACATTGTCTCGCACTGGCTGGCGAGGACCGCGAGGTTAAGGCTCACGATCATGCATAGTCGTATCCGAAAGGATCATCTAACGACAAGCCTGGA
This sequence comes from Aegilops speltoides, assembly GCA_021437245.1. Classification (NCBI taxonomy): domain Eukaryota; kingdom Viridiplantae; phylum Streptophyta; class Magnoliopsida; order Poales; family Poaceae; genus Aegilops; species Aegilops speltoides. The sequence goes on along the minus strand of CM038141.1, from coordinate 361,137,248 downwards.
ATGCCTAATGATGACCCAGCTGCTGGTTTAAGCAAAGGAGACCCCTTTATTGCAATTTAGCTGTATGTAAGTCGCATGAAATTTTATTGTAGGTCAGTCGATCGAGAGTAGTTTTTCTACACCTAGGCTTAATCCACCCATGGTGCACCCATGCAAGAAAACGTATTAAAACATTTCAAAAAAATCTGAAACTTTGTGTGAATGATTATCAACAAATGTTATGATCGTTTGCAAAATTTGCTGCTCAAATAATATTCGAGGAGTTCTCTACAAAAATACAAATTCAATGAAAATTAGTCAAAATGTAAGTGCACTGTTTGAGCAGATTTTGTAATTTATCTTTTTTGTAGAGAGCTCCTCAAATGTTATTTGACCACAAAACTTTGCACGCCCCCATAACATTTGTTAATGATCATTCCCACAAAGTTTCAGAATTTTTTGAAACTTTTTGCTATGTTTTCTTGCGTGGGTGCACGGAAGGTGGGTGCATCCACTACTTTCTCCAGTCGATTTTGTGTGCCGTTGATCTTGCTTTGTGATTCTTGCTGTTATTTTCTTTTCCTGGTTTGTTCTATGAGGTGCAATATCGTCTTAGCTGCATCTCCGGGTAAACCTGCAAGTTTCAATAATCCATAAATTTCATCTACATATGTTAAGTGCATATCAGGATGTTCGGTTCCATCTCCTGCATAAGGATTAGTTAGCAGTTGTTCTATCATACGCGAAGGAATTTCATATTCAGTATTTTCAGTAGGTGCAGTAGGTTGAGGGGTAACTAATTGTGGTTCCGGTCGAGGTGAAGATACCCCGAACAAACCCCTCAAAGGATTGTTCTCCATAGTAACAAGTGACAATAAATTTCAGCATGTAGTAATAATTTTCCCTTACTGATTTCCACTTATCAAGAGTGCTTCACTCCCCGGCAACGGCGCTAGAAAAGAGCCTTGATGACCCACAAGTATAGGGGATCAATCGTAGTCCTTTCGACAAGTAAGAGTGTCGAACACAACGAGAAGCAGAAGGAAATGACAAGCGGTTTTCAGCAAGGTAATGTCTGCAAGCACTGAAATTATAAGTAACGAGTAGTTTGATAGCAAGGTAATTTGTAACGAGCAAGTATCGGTAATGGTAACAAAAGTGCAGCAAGGTAGCCCAATCCTTTTGAGGCAAATGACAGGCCAAAACGGTGTCTTATGATAAGCAAAGTGTTCTTGAGGGCACACGGGAATTTCATCTAGTCACTTTCATCATGTTGGTTTGATTTGTGTTCGGTACTTTGATAATTTGTTATGTGGGTGGACCGGTGTTTAGGTGTTGTTATTACTTGAACAAACCTCCTACTTATGATTAACCCCCTTGCAAGCATCCACAACTATGAGAAAAGTATTAAGAATAAATTCTAACCATAGCATTAAACTTTTGGATCCAAATCAGTCCCTTACGAAATAGCGCATAAACTAGGGTTTAAACTTCTGTCACTCTCGCAACCCATCATCTAATTACTACTGCACAATGCATTCCCTTAGGCCCAAACATGATGAAGTGTTATGTAGTCGACGTTCACATGACACCACTAAAGGAATCACAACATACATACTATCAAAATATCAAACACATATCAAGTTCACATGATTACTTGCAACAAGATTTCTCCCGTGACCTCAAGAACAAAAGTAACTACTCACAAATGATAATCATGCTCAAGATCGGAGGGGTATTAAATCGCACAATGGATTTGAACATATAATCTTCCACCAGATAAACCATATAGTAATCAACTACAAGATGTAATCCACACTACTAGTCATCCACAAGCACCAATCTATAGTTCTGGTACAAAGATTGAACACAAGAGATAAACTAGGGTTTGAGACGAGATGGAGCTGTTGAAGACATTCATGGAGATTGCCCTCCCCAAGATGGGAGAGTTGTTGGTGACGATGATGACGATGATTTCTCCCTCCGGGAGGGAAGCTCCCCCAGCGGAATCGCTCCGCCGGAGGGCAAAAATGCTCCTGCCCCAGTTCCGCCTCAAGACGGCGGTGCTTCGTCCAGAAAGTCCTCTTCTTATTTTTTCTAGGTCAAAATGACTTAAATACCAGAAGAGGGGCACCGGAGGTGGGCTGGGCTGAGCACAACCCACCAGGGCGCGCCTGGGGGCCCTGGCGCGCCCTGGTGTCTTGTGCTCATCAGGTGGCCCCCTCCGATAGTTATTTGCTTCATTATTTCTTATTTATTCCATAAAAAATACTCGTGAAGTTTCAGCTCATTTGGAGTTGTGCAAAATAGGTAGCTTGACGTAGCTTTTTCGGGTCCAGATTTTCAGCTGCCGAAATTCTCCCTTTTTGTGTGAACCTTGCATATTGTGAGAGAAAATGCATTAGAATTACTCTAAAAAGCATTATTATGCATGAAAACATTATAAATAACAGTAGGTAAACATGATGCAAAATAGACGTATCACAATGCCACTAACTCATTCTTCCTTATAAAGTTTATTATTTAAATATTGTTTTAGTTTTAGTTTTATTTTCTTCTTCTTTAAGGGCAATACAAATGCCACTAATTCATTCCTTTTGTAGGAAACCTTTTTTTGCGAAATTCCATTATCATATGTTTATTCTTGCATATTTTTAAAAGCACATTTTGTGTGTATATTGTGTGCAAAAATTTAAATTTTTGTTTTAGATTTTTTTAAAGGGTAATAATGATGCCACTGATTCATTCCTTTTAGAAAACTTCATTTTTTGTATATTAGTGTAGGGGGAATGAGAAGGCCTGAGAAAGTAAAAGTTTTTATGTTATATTATTTACACACAGTTGCAGAATAATATTTTCTTTTAAAAAATATGTTTGTTTAATTTAGGGTTAATTCAATCCCATGTTTCATTTTCTTCTTACAAATTTCCTATTTTTTGTTTTCCTCTGTTCAAATTGTCATGTGCTAGCTCCACAGATGTAAAGAAACATTAGTCAAAACCTTTGTCTAAACATTAGCTCTACTGAACAAGTATGTAGAAGTTAAGTCAAATTCATACATGCTGTGGGATTCAAGTACAGATGACAGAGCTCCTGCTGATCTACACCTGAAAAAAGTACCTGTCCTATGCATGAATTTTAATGTACATTGCACACCGGGCGCTATAGCTGGGCGTTGAAGTCAAAAAAGAAAAAAAAAGATCAACTAGAAACAACGATCGAGTAGGAAGCATGCAGACATGCGAGCAAATCGATTGAATGCAATTTATTGTAAATCAATTGACTTGCACAAAAGGCGGGAAGCAACCGACTTGTTGTTAACTCCGACAATATGAAAGTAATTGACACGATGAAGAATGGAGGACATACATCGGGAGCGGCGGCAGCTGTGTTTGATGACTGTTATGTTATGGCTTGTGATTTTCCGTTAATTAGATTTGAACATTGTAATAGGAAGGCAAATAAAGTAGCTCATGAAATTGCTAGAATAGCTATTTTTCTGAGACAAGAGATTGGTTTGAGGAACCTATGAACGATATTGTAAATTTTCTTATACACGATGTAACCATTATTACTAATAAATAAAGAGGATGTTTTATTTAAAAAAAATGACTCTAAAAGAAAAGAGGTAAATACATCAGTGGGCTTGAACTTGCCACGAATATTCAGTTTAGTGTCTGAACTTAAAAAATACATCGAACCGGTTTTAAACTTTGCATGGACGTGCAAATACGGTGCCACTGTCATCCGTAGACGCAAAGTGCACCTACATGGCACCGTATATAGCCGACGTGGCATCGACATGGCGTGGGGCCCACTTGTAAAACAAAACAGGGTAATTGTTGTATAGTAGATGGCTCAATGACTAGTGGGTCCCACCTACTAGTATCGGAAATTAAATTGAAAATAGGGTGCCTTACGGAAATCGAACAGGAAACCTGATGCAAGCATTCAAACCATGCTGACTAACATGCCAAATTGCTTCTCATGGCAAAACTGTCTCCTCATCCTTATTGTAGTAAAATCAAAACGCTTCTTGTACTAAAATGGCCTGTAGTCACTGCGGCCCATTTAGTACATGTTGCTTTTCGTAAAAAGTGTAAAAAGTCTGTAAATTATAATCACAGTAACAAGCATGAAATTCAAATATAAATGTGTTATAAATACTGTACATAAAAATAAAATAAGTAACTTAATTTTTTGTGTAATTAAAAAACTATTCACACATTTTTAAAAGTATATATTATAGCAATGTTGGTATAATAATAAAAACTCATCATTTGCGAATATTATTTTACTATCAAACATTTGAGTAAGTGTACGTATATTTATATAATTCATAAGTATGTTGTGTAAGAAAATGTTTGTCTAATAAAAATTATGAAATTTTCAAATTCAATTTTTATATGTATATTCACTTGTGTATTTTATTTAAATTATATAAAATTATGAACACAAGCCACGAGTGAAATTATACACCAGTGAATATTTATAAATATATAATAAATGTTTTTATCCATAATTATGTATAGTTTAAATACAATCCATTTTGTGTATAATTTTATTCGTACTTACTAAACATTTTTTAGTAAACACTTTTCAATATAATCCATGGTTGTATATTTTAAATGTTTGTATTTACTAAAAAAATTAAACACTCATGGTTATATTAAATATTTTTATTTTCTAAAAAATAAGTGAATGTTTGTGGAAATTACAGGAACATTTTAGTAATTTTTATTGTACACCTCTATATTTTTTTGTGCACACAGATATTTTTGTACCACAATTATTTGTAAACACAGCGTGGCATGGGTGTTTTTTATAGGTTGTTTATAAAATAATACATGCACACATATATTTGTATACCATGTGGTAATTATTAATAGCATACAAATATTATCTTTTGTTATTATGATTAGAACTTACAGACTTACACTTTTTAAGGAAAAACAAGATGTGCTAAATTGGCTGTCGTTACTGCAGCCCATTTAAGTACCACAAACATTTTCATTTGCACTACATTAAACACTAGGAGGTATTATAGATTTCCGATACTGACACTCGGGACCCACTAGCCATGCATTAAGCCATATAGATGATACTTACAATTGGGATCCACTAGTCATTGAGCCATATATAGATAAAAGCAATCCTGTTTCATCGCACAAGCGGGCCCATGCAATGTCGGTGCCTTGTCAGCCATATACGGTGCCACGTCGGCTTAATTTACGTCTACGGATAAGATTAGCACCGTATTTGCATGTCTGTGCCAAGTTTTAGAACCAGTTCGATGTATTTTTCAAGTTCAGACACTAAACTGAAAATCTGTGGCCAGTTCAAGCACCACTGGTGTATTTACGTGGTCGATCCTTTTTTGCGAATGTTAAGCAAAGAAGATGTAACCCTACGGATACCTCCTGACATGAAACCCCGGTAGATTGAGTAATCAAAAGGGACATGCTCTAACTGAGAACTTGTGGTGTGTGTAGCTAGGTGGTGATCGCTGATTGTAAAATTATTTTTTTCTCTAAAAGGGGATACCCCCGGCTCTGCTCATCGTAATGCACACAACCATTTAATTAAATCGCTACTGAAAGTACATAACTGCCATGATAAGAAGAAAAAAAAGATCGCAACCGATCGGTGGTGAGATTACATGATTTGGACCCATAATTGGCACGCCAGCCAAACTAGTTGAATAAGTTCTATGCGGCCATCTCTAGAGGGTTGTACCCAAAGAACATGTGCTCTTGATCATCCACACACTGCAGTAATGGCCACATACGGATTGATGTCATAGCCTTGCAGATAACCTGCAAAAAACTTGGCATAGATGATCTATTAAAAATGCAATCAGTCCGACAATTCCAAATTACCCATAGAAGCGCACAAACTCCCACTTAGATGTGTCCCATGAGTTTTGGGTGGATCCACCCAACCAGTTTCCAAACAAATTCAGCATTCTCGTTGGTGGTAACAAATTACGTCTAAACATGATTGCAAACTGGCAAGAGAAAAAAAGATGATGAAGCGTTTCCTCTTCGTCACAAAAGTAACATTTTTGCTACATTATCAGTTTCGTTTTGCAAGGTTATCTTCAGTAAGAATGACCCCCTCTACAAAATCTACATGAATATTTTAATCTTAACCAGGACCATGGTTTCCAAAATATGATGTCTGTGAAAAATAGGCCCATAATTAATGAGGTTCGCATACATAGACTAGATAGTGTAGACACCATTGGTATTCAACTTCCATCAAAATACGTCTGACATACGTGATAAATTGATCGACTACGTACTAAATGGAGTCACACTATTCATTTATCATCCATTAAAAACCCCACAAAATTGAGTATTCAAGGGGTTTGTCTCGAGCACTGAGGCCGCTTTTCTCTGCACAATATTATATAGGCTTGGGTATTGATAGCTAATGGAGTATCCCCAACCATGTGTCCTTCCAAAAGCTAGCTGATTGGCCTTCACTAACCATTAAAGAACCTCTACTAAAAAAATGTAGACTCAATCTTCATCGATCCATTCCAAAAATGCGAGTCAGATGGCCTAGCAACTACTTGCCAAAACTGTTTTGGAATGCAGGTAAACTAACAAGCAACATAAGACGTGCATCTATCAAGTTCTGGGCTAATATATATGCTCGATGGAGTCTTTTTCTTAATCACATTGTTCAAGATATCTTATGATATTCCGATAAATCGGTCGATTTATCGCTTATCAGTGTCTGACCAATAAGATAACTCGGCCGATAAATCAGCCGATATGCCGATAAACTGGCCGATTTACCCCCGTATCATGGGTCGACCGATAAGTTCTCGATAAGCGATATCCCCAACATTGCTTAATCACATATAATTTTATACAAATTTGACAATCATTACAGGTATAGTGCAAATGAAGAACCAGAGTAGTTTTATTCCCAATGACAATGCGCCCTTTGCTTAAGCGTCATCAACGAAGATCACATATTCATACAATTGCAGACTTCTAATTATGTGAATGAAGACCCGAGTTCCCCTAGACACGAGGGGACCGATGAGACCACCCCTCAAACCCTTGTCTCCCGTCTCACTGGTTGTTTGTTGTATCCACATGATGTTGGGCCAGTCTAGATTCGAAGGAATCCTAGCGACGACAACATGTTACCTACGACAGGCAAGAAGAAAATAGGTACACGGCAAATTGGTGCAAACTTCAACTCGAATTTTCATGTCAGTGCTGGTTCTCATGTAAAATTTCCCGATGGCAATTCATTAAAGGGATAATTAATTTGGTGCCCTTAGTTGTGTCCCACTCGACAGGTTTACCCTTAGTTTCCGAAAACACTTGTTCCTGCCCAAACCACTTTGCTCCTCTTATGCTTTTACCCTTTGACTGTTTGACCATCACTTTGAAAACATCATAAAAAAATTCATACTAACTCAGAAAAATTCAAATAAGATATCAAAATGTTCAGAAAAGCATCACCTATATGTGCATGTCATTTGCATTCATGAAAAAAGTGTTGGCCAGTCCCCATCTCAGTTTTAGCTCATATGATCTTAGCATGAACAGTAAAATCTAAAAACATTCTAAATTTTTAAAAAAATTTGGTGGCAAACTTTGACCAATGTTTTGAGTGCTTGCCAAGTTTCATAAGGGAATGGCATTCGTGGAAGTCGTGGCAAAAAAAGATTCGTGGAAGTCGTGGCAAAGAAATTTTGGAGCATTGGTTTTTGTTTTTTTTTGCCACGACTTCCACGAATGTCATTCCCTTATGAAACTTGGCAAGCACTCAAAACATTGGTCAAAGTTTGGCACCAATTGTTTTTAGAATTTTTAGATTTTTTTTAGATTTTACTATTCATGCTAAGATCATATGAGCTAAAACTGAGATGGGGACTGGCCAACACTTTTTTCATGAATGCAAATGACATTCATATATAGAGGATGCTTTTCTGAACATTTTGATATCTTATTTGATTTTTTCCGAGTTAGTATGAATTTTTTATGAAGTTTTCAAAGTGATGGTCAAACGGTCAAAGGGCAAAAGCATAAGAGGAGCAAAGTGGTTTGGGCAGGAACAAGTGTTTTCGAAAACTAGGGGTAAACCTGCCAAGTGTGACCCAACTAGGGGCATAAAATCAATTATCCCTTCATTAAATGTCAAATTGAAGCGTGGTGAATGGTCCAAGCCAATTCGTGGATATGTCAAGCATAATGTTGACCTAGATTTGCTACTAGGACCGGTTCATGTGGTGCGAGCAAGAGAATTGGAATATATGTTGATGCTTTCACGGCAGAAGCAACTGCACTGATATTTGGCCTAAATCTAGCACAAACTATTAGATGCAATAAAATGGTGGTTAACTCTAAATTTTTTTATGAGATCAAAACCATGCAAGAAAGCGGATACCTCGCAGGTACAGTAGTAGCAATTTCTGAGGATTGTTATCACGTGTCGCTTGAGTTATCACATGGAATGTTTGATAACTATATCTGGGAGTCGACTAGTAGCTTGCGAACAAGCTAGACTTGGTCCCCGCCCGAAAAATGCTAGACTTATGGGTTGCATTCACAAATTGCATATAGAGGCTAACATGTCCTACTTTTATTGCACTGGAACTATTCCTTGCTTAGTGCGAACACTATGCTAGTCTCGTCAGAAGGGTTTTCCCACACATCGTTACTAGGCCAGCCCATCTTCTTCTCTTCGTGACTAGCGAACCAAAAGACACTCGGTTGCTCACTTGTTGTAGTTATTTGTTGGATTTTTCTCCAAGTTGTTGTATACTGGTTGGACAGGTCCAATTTTCAACAACTTTTCATTATTTTCTTTTTTTGTGTTTTTCTTGGTGGTTTTCTTCAGTTTTCATTGGGTTTTTCTTTTCTTTCCTTTTTTATGTGCTTTCTTTAAGGTTTTCATCTGGTTTCCTTTGTTTTTTTCTTTATTCCTTTTACTATGTTTTTCTTTACACATCTCTTGTTTTGTTTTATTTGTTCCTTTGTTTCTTTTCATTGATTTTTTCAGTTTTCATTGATTTTTTTTTCACTTTTCTAACTTTTATGTGTTTTTCTTTACAGTTCTCTTTTGGTTTTTTTGCCTTTCTGTGTTTTCCTATATAGTTTTCTAGTTTTTTTCCTGTTTTTCTTCTTTTCTTTTGGAATTTTCATTTATATTCATGTGTAGTTTTTTTCTATATATGTAGTACATTTTTCTCATACAGCAAGGGCATTTCTTATATAGAATTAATATTTTTTAAATACATGATTAACATGTTTAAGAAAATATGCTTCGATGTCCACCCGTTTCATACACATTTTTATATTTTTTGTACAGACGAGAAAAACTTGTTTTATACACATTTGTACATTTTTCAAACACATGTTTTGATCACTACTTTTTCATACACAATATACATTTTTTGTATAGACCTGCTGTTTCATACAAGTTTCATATTTTTTAAATACATGCCCAACATTTTTTCAAAGATACAAAACTTTTTTTAAACTAGGCCAACAAGTTTTTACATTGTATTTTTTTAAAATATTGCAAACATAGTTTTTGAAATGTTTGGACAGTTTCTAAATGTAGTTTCTTTGAATGGTACGAACCAATTTTTTCAATTACATGAACATTTTGTTTACATCGTATAAAGATTTCTAAAAATGCCACGTACAGTTTTTTTTGAAATGTGTGGACACTTTGTAAATATCGCAATTTTATTTTGCAAGCTAGTTAATAATTTTTTAGAATATATGTATTTAGTGTTTTTGAAAAAGATAAATGAACAAAGAAACATAATAGTAAAAATGAAATAACTAGAAATTTAGACCGGACAATGAAGGAAATATGCCCTAGAGGCAATAATAAAGTTATTAGTTATTTCCTCATATCATGATAAATGTTTATTATTCATGCTATAATTGTATTAACCGGAAACATGATACATGTGTGAATACATAGACAAACTTAATGTCACTAGTATGCATCTACTTGACTAGCTCATTAATCAAAGATGGTTATGTTTCCTAACCATAGACATGTGTTGTCATTTGATTAACAGGATCACATCATTAGGAGAATGATGTGATTGACTTGACCCATTCCATTAGCTTAACACTTGATCGTTTAGTATGTTGCTATTACTTTCTTCATGACTTATACAAGTTCCTATAACTATGAGATTATGCAAATCCCGTTTATCGGAGGAACACTTTGTGTGCTACCAAACGTCACAACGTAACTGGGTGATTATAAAGGAGCTCTACAGGTGTCTCCAAAGGTACATGTTGAGTTGGCGTATTTCGAGATTAGGTTTTTTCACTCTGATTGTCGGAGGGTATCTCTGGGCCCTCTCGGTAATGCACATCACTATAAGCCTTGCAAGCAATGTAGCTAATGAGTTAGTTACAGAATGATGCATTACATAACGAGTAAAGAGACTTGCCGGTAACGAGATTGAACATACCGATGATCGAATCTCGGGCAAGTAACATACCGATGACAAAGGGAACAACGTATGTTGTTATGCGGTTTGACCGATAAAGATCTTCGTAGAATATGTAGGAGCCAATATGAGCATCCAGGTTCCGCTATTGGTTATTGACCGGAAACAGTTCTAGGTCATGTCTACATAGTTCTCGAACCCGTAGGGTCCGCACGCTTAAGGTTTCGATGACAGTTATATTATGAGTTTATGAGTTTTGATGTACGGAAGTTTGTTCGGAGTCCCGGATGAGATTACCGACATGACGAGGAGTCTCGAAATGGTCGAGACATGAAGATTGATATATTGGAAGCCTATATTTGGATATCGAAAGTGTTGCGGGTGAAATCGGAATTTTACCGGAGTACGGGAGGTTACCGGAACCCCCCGGGGGCTTAATGGGCCTACATGGGCCCTAGTGGAGAGGAGGAGAGGAGGCAAGGGCTGGGCCGCGCGCCCCTCCCCCTAGTCCGAATAGGACAAGGAGAGGGGGGGGGCCCCCTTTCCTTCCTCTCTCCCTCCTCCTTCCCCCCTTCTCCTACTCCAACTAGGAAAGAAGGGAGTCCTACTCCCGGTGGGAGTAGGACTCCCCTTGGCGCACCCCACCTTGGCCGGCCGCCCCTCCCCCTTGGCTCCTTTATATACGGGGGCAGGGCGGCACCTCTAAACACAACAATTGATCTCTTGATCTCTTAGCCGTGTGCGGTGCCCCCCTCCACCATAGTCCTCGATAATATTGTAGCGGTGCTTAGGCGAAGCCCTGCGACGGTAGAACATCAAGATCGTCACCACGCCGTCGTGCTGACGGAACTCTCCCCCGACATTCTGCTGGATCGGAGTCCGGGGATTGTCATCGAGCGGAACGTGTGCTAGAACTCGGAGGTGCCGTAGTTTCGGTGCTTGATCGGTAGGGCCGTGAAGACGTACGACTACATCAACCGCGTTGTTCTACCGCTTCCGCTTTCGGTCTACGAGGGTACGTGGACAACACTCTCCCCTCTTGTTGCTATGCATCATCATGATCTTGTGTGTGCGTAGGATTTTTTTTGAAATTACTACGTTCCCCAACAGTGGCATCCGAGCCTGGTTTTATGCGTAGATGTTATATGCACGAGCATGTAAAACACAAGTGAGTTGTGGGCGATACAAGTCATACTGCTTACCAGCATGTCATACTTTGGTTCAGCGGCATTGTGAGATGAAGCGGCCCGGACCGACATTACGCGTACGCTTGCGCGAGACTGGTTTCACCGTTACGAGCACTCGTTGCTTAAAGGTGACCGGCGGGTGTCTGTCTCTCTCACTTTAGTTGAACCGAGTGTGGCTACGCCCGGTCCTTGCGAAGGTTAAAACAACACTAACTTGACGAACTATCATTGTGGTTTTGATGCGTAGGTAAGAACGGTTCTTGCTCAGCCCGTAGCAGCCACGTAAAATTTGCAACAACAAAGTAGAGGACGTCTAACTTGTTTTTGCAGAAAATATTGTGATGTGATATGGTCAAGACGTGACGCTATATTTTATTGTATGAGATGATCATGTTTTGTAACCGAGTTATCGGTAACTGGCAGGAGCCATATGGTTGTCGCTTTATTGTATGAAATGCAAACGCCCTGTAATTTGTTTACTTTATCACTAAGCGGTAGCAATAGTCGTAGAAGCAATAGATGGCATAACAACAACGATGCTACGATGGAGATCAAGGTATCGCGCCTGTGAAAATGGTGATCACGACGGTGCTTCAGAGATGGAGATCACAAGCACAAGATGATGACAGCCATATCATATCACTTATATTGATTGCATGTGATGTTTGTCCTTTATGCATCTTATCTTGCTTTGATTGACGGTAGCATTCTAAGATGATCTCTCACTAAATTATCAAGAAGTGTTCTCCTTGAGTATGCACCGTTGCGAAAGTTCTTCGTGCTGAGACACCACGTGATGATCGGGTGTGATAGGCTCTACGTTCAAATACAACGGGTGCAAAACAGTTGCACATGCAGAATACTCAGGTTAAACTTGACGAGCCTAACATATACAGATATGGCCTCGGAACACGGAGACCGAAAGGTCGAACGTGAATCATATAGTAGATATGATCAACATAGTGATGTTCACCATTGAAACTACTCCATCTCACGTGATGATCGGACATGGTTTAGTTGATTTGGATCACGTGATCACTTAGATGACTAGAGAGATGTCTGTCTAAGTGGGAGTTCTTAAGTAATATGATTAGTTGAACTTAAATTTATCATGAACTTAGTACCTGATAGTATTTTGCTTGTCTATGTTTGTTGTAGATAGATGGCTCGTGTTGTTGTTCCGTTGAATTTTAATGCGTTCCTTGAGAAAGCTAAGTTGACAGATGATGGTAGCAATTACACGGACTGAGTCCGTAACCTGCGGATTATCCTCATTGCTGCACAGAAGAATTACCTCATGGAAGCACCGCTGGGTGCCAGGCCTGCTGCAGATGCAACCGACGACATTAAGAACGTCTGGCAGAGCAAAGCTGATGACTACTCGATAGTTCAGTGTGCCATGCTTTACGGCGTGTAACCGGGTCTTCAACGACGTTTTGAACGTCATGGAGCATATGAGATGTTACAGGAGTTGAAGTTAATATTTCAAGCAAATGCCTGGATTGAAAGATATGAAGTCCCCAATAAGTTGTATAGCTGTAAGATGGAGGAGAATAGTTCTGTCAGTGAACATATACTCAAAATGTCTGGGTATAATAATCACTTGATTCAACTGGGAGTTAATCTTCACGATGATAGTGTCATTGATGAAATTCTTCAATCACGCCACCAAGCTACAAGAGCTTCGTGATGAACTATAATATGCAAGGGATGGACAAGACTATTCGATCTCTTCGCAATGCTAAAAGCTGCGGAGGTAGAAATCAAGAAGGAGCATCAAGTGTTGATGGTCAATAAGACCACCAGTTTCAAGAAAAGGGCAAAGGGAAGAAGAAGGGGAACTTCAAGAAGAACAACAAACAAGTTGCTACTCAAGAGAAGAAACCCAAGTCCGGACCTAAGCACGAGATCGAGTGCTTCTCTCGCAAGCGATCGACCTTTGAAGCGGAACTGCCCCAAGTATTTGGCGCCTAAGAAGGATGGCAAAGTGAACAAAGGTATATGTGATATACATGTTATTGATGTGTACCTTATCGATGCTCGCATGATGCTTTTGGGTATTTGATATTGGTTCTATTGCTAATATTTGTAACTCAAGCAGGACTACGGATTAGCGAAGATTGGCTAAGGACGAGGTGACGGCGCGCGTGGGAAATGGTTCCAAAGTCGATGTGATCGCGGTCGGCACGCTACCTCTACATCTACCATCGAGATTAGTTTTAGACCTAAATAATTATTATTTGGTGCGGCGTTAAGCATGAACATTATATCTGGATCTTGTTTGATGCGAGACGGTTATTCATTTAAATCGAGAATAATGGTTGTTCTATTTATATGAGTAATATCTTTTATGGTCATGCACCCTTGAAGAGTGGTCTATTTTTATTAAATCTCGATAGTAGTGATACACATATTCATAATGTTGAAGCCAAAAGATGCAGAGTTGATAATGATAGTGCAACTTATTTGTGGCACTGCCGTTTGGGTCATATTGGTGTAAAGCGCATGAAGAAACTCCATACTGATGGACTTCTGGAATCACTTGATTATGAATCACTTGGTACTTGCGAACCGTGCCTCATGGGCAAGATGACTAAAACGTCGTTCGCCGGAACTATGGAGCGAGCAACTGATTTGTTGAAAATCATACATACTGATGTATGTGGTCCGATGAATATTGAGGCTCACGGCGGGTATCGTTATTTTCTCACCTTCACAGATGATTTGAGCATATATGGGTATATCTACTTGATGAAACACAAGTCTGAAACATTTGAAAAGTTCAAAGAATTTCAGAGTGAAGTGGAAAATCATCGTAACAAGAAAATAAAATTTCTACGATCTGATCGTGGAGGAGAATATTTGAGTTACGAGTTTGGTTTACATTTGAAGCAATGCGGAATAGTTTTGCAACTCACGCCACCCGGAACACCACAATGAAATGGTGTGTCCGAACGTCGTAATCGTACTTTACTAGATATGGTGCGATATGATGTCTCTTACTGATTTACCGCTATCATTTTGGGGTTATGCTTTAGAGACTGCCGCATTCACGTTAAATAGGGCACCATCAAAATTTGTTGAGACGACACCTTATGAACTGTGGTTTGGCAAGAAACCAAAGTTGTCGTTTCTCAAAGTTTGGGGCTGCGATGCTTATGTGAAGAAACTTCAACCAGATAAGCTCGAACCCAAATCGGAGAAATGTGTCTTCATAGGATACCCAAAAGAGACTATTGGGTACACCTTCTATCACAGATCTGAGGGCAAGATTTTTGTTGCTAAATTCGGATCCTTTCTAGAGAAGGAGTTTCTCTCGAAAGAAGTGAGTGGGAGGAAAGTAGAACTTGATGAGGTAATCTGTACATGCTCCCTTATTGAAAGTAGTTCATCACAAGAACCGGTTCTGTGACAACTACACCAATCAGTGAGGAAGCTAATGATATTGATCATGAAACTTGAGATCAAGTTACTCTCGAACCTCGAGGTCAACCGAGTAAGATCCGCACTGAGTGGTACGATAATCCTATTCGGAAGTCATGTTACTTGACCATGGCGAACCTACGAACTATGAGGAAGCGATGATGAGCCCAGATTCCGCAAAATGGCTTGAAGCCATGAAATCTGAGATGGGATCCATGTATGAAAACAAAGTATGGACTTTGGTTGACTTGCCCAATGATCGGCAAGCCATCGAGAATAAATGGATCTTCAAGAATAAGACTGACGCTGATGGTAATGTAACTGTCTACAAAGCTTGACTTGTTGCGAAAGGTTTTTGACAAGTTCAAGGGGTTTACTACGATGAGACTTTCTCACCCGTAGCGATGCTTAAGTCTGTCCGAATCATGTTAGCAGTTGCCGCATTTTATGATTATGAAATTTGGCAAATGGATGTCAAAACTGCATTCCTGAATGGATTTATGGAAGAAGAGTTGTATATGATGCAACCGGAAGGTTTTGTCGATCCAAAAGGTGCTAACAAAGTGTGCAAGCTCCATCGATCCATTTATGGACTGGTGCAAGCATCTCGGAGTTGGAATAAACGCTTTGATAGTGTGATCAAAGCATATGGTTTTATCTGAGACTTTTGGAGAAGCTTTGTATTTACAAGAAAGTGAGTGGGAGCTCAGTAGCATTTACGATACTATATGTAGATGACATATTGTTAATTGGAAATGATATAGAATTCTGGATAGCATAAAGGATACTTGAATAAAAGTTTTTCGATGAAAGACCTCGGTGAAGCTGCTTACATATTGGGCATCAAGATCTATAGAGATAGATCAAGACGCTTAATTGGACTTTCACAAAGCACATACCTTGATAAAGTTTTGAAAAAGTTCAAAATGGATCGAGCAAAGAAAGGGTTCTTACGTATTACAAGGTGTGAAGTTGAGTCGACTCAATGCCCGACCACATCGGAAGATAGAGAAAATGAAAGATGTTCCTATGCTTCAGCCATAGGCTCTATCATGTATGCAATGTTGTGTACTGCACTGATGTATGCTTAGCAATAAGTTTAGCAGGAGGTACCAAAGTAATCCAGAGTGGATCATCGGACAACGGTCAAGAATATCTTGAAATACGAAAAGGACTAAGGATATGTTTTCGTTTATGGAGGTGACAAAGAGCTAGTCGTAAATGGTTACGTCGATGCAAGCTTTGACACTGATCCGGACGATTCTAAATCGCAAACCGGATACATGTTTATATTGAACGGTGGAGCTGTCAGTTGGTGTAGTTCTAAACAAAGCGTCGTGGCAGGATCTACATGCGAAGCAGAGTACATAACTGCTTCGGAAGCAGCAAATGAAGGAGTCTGGAAGGAGTTCATTTCCGATCTAGGTGTCATACCTAGTGCATCTGGACCAATGAAGATCTTCTGCGACAATACTGTTGCAATTGCCTTGGCAAAGGAATCCAGATTTCACAAGAGGACCAAGCACATCAAGAGATGCTTCAATTCCATCAGGGACCAAGTCCAGGTGGGAGACATAGAGATTTGCAAGATACATATAGATCTGAATGTTGCAGACCCGTTGACTAAGCCTCTTCCACGAGCAAAACATGATCAGCACCAAGACTCCATGGGTGTTAGAATCATTACTGTGTAATCTAGATTATTGACTCTAGTGCAAGTGGGAGATCAAGGAAATATGCCCTAGAGGCAATAATAAAGTTATTAGTTATTTCCTCATATCATGATAAATGTTTATTATTCATGCTATAATTGTATTAACCGGAAACATGATACATGTGTGAATACATAGACAAACTTAATGTCACTAGTATGCCTCTACTTGACTAGCTCATTAATCAAAGATGGTTATGTTTCCTAACCATAGACATGTGTTGTCATTTGATTAACGGGATCACATCATTAGGAGAATGATGTGATTGACTTGACCCATTCCGTTAGCTTAACACTTGATCGTTTAGTATGTTGCTATTGCTTTCTTCATGACTTATACAAGTTCCTATAACTATGAGATTATGCAAATTCTGTTTATCGGAGGAACACTTTGTGTGCTACCAAACATCACAACGTAACTGGGTGATTATAAAGGAGCTCTATAGGTGTCTCCAAAGGTACATGTTGAGTTGGTGTATTTCGAGATTAGGTTTTGTCACTCCGATTGTCGGAGAGGTATCTCTGGGCCCTATCGGTAATGCACATCACCATAAGCCTTGCAAGCACTGTAGCTAATGAGTTAGTTACGGAATTATTCATTACGTAACGAGTAAAGAGACTTGCCGGTAACGAGATTGAACTAGTTATTGGGATACCGACGATCGAATCTCGGGCAAGTAACATACCGATGACAAAGGGAACAACGTATGTTGTTATGCGGTTTGACCGATAAAGATCTTTGTAGAATATGTAGGAGCCAATATGAGCATCCAGGTTCCCCTTTTGGTTATTGACCGGAAACAGTTCTAGGTCATGTCTACATAGTTCTCGAACCCGTAGGGTCCGCACGCTTAAGGTTTCGATGACAGTTATATTATGAGTTTATGAGTTTTGATGTACCAAAGTTTGTTCGGAGTCTCGGATGAGATTACGGACATGACGAGGAGTCTCGAAATGGTCGAGACATGAAGATTGATATATTGGAAGCCTATATTTGGATATCGGAAGTGTTCCGGGTGAAATCGGGATTTTACCGGAGTACCGGGAGGTTACCGGAACCCCCCGGGGGCTTAATGGGCCTACATGGGCCCTAGTGGAGAGGAGGAGAGGAGGCAAGGGCTGGGCCGCGCGCCCCTCCCCCCTAGTCCGAATAGGACAAGGAGAGGGCGCCCCCCCCCCTTTCCTTCCTCTCTCCCTCCTCCTTCCCCCTTTCTCCTACTCCAACTAGGAAAGAAGGGAGTCCTACTCCCGGTGGGAGTAGGACTCCCCTTGGCGCGCCCCACCTTGGCCGGCCGCCCCTCCCCCTTGGTTCCTTTATATACGGGGGCAGGGGGCACCTCTAGACACAACAATTGATCTCTTGATCTCTTAGCCGTGTGCGGTGCCCCTCCACCATAGTCCTCGTTAATATTGTGGCGGTGCTTAGGCGAAGCCTGCGACGGTAGAACATCAAGATCGCCACCACGCCGTCGTCTTGTGGAACTCTTCCCGACATTCGCTAGATCGAGTCCGGGATCGTCATCGAAATGAACGTGTGCTAGAACTCGGAGGTGCCGTAGTTTCGGTGCTTGATCGGTCGGGCCGTGAAGACGTACGATTACATCAACTGCGTTGTTCTAACGCTTCCGCTTTCGGTCTACGAGGGTACGTGGACAACACTCTCCCCTCTCGTTGCTATGCATCATCGTGATCTTGTGTGTGCGTAGGAATTTTTTTGAAATTACTGCGTTACCCAACAGACAATACTAACGCCTAGGAGGGCACTCCTTCTGGAGAGATCTTGTTCGGTCTCAAATGAAGCGATACATACCATGTACCTTTTATTGGCTCAAAAAAACTAGAAAAGACTATTTGCGTTTCGGTGCAACAAATTGCCGTCGAAACGCGTAGAGCAATCGCGCTGGGCCGATCCATTTGATGTTTACGCCTGTTTCGGTTTTGAGAACCTTTTCCTGTCCGATTATGGGAACCTTCTAGAAGGTTTTCTGAATAGTTTTTTTTCTTTTTCTTTTTCTTTTTTTCTTTTCTTTTTTTTCACACTTTTCCCTTTAGATTTTGCTGTTTTATCTTTTTCTTTTTTATTATTTTTAATGTTTGTGAATTACCAAAAATGTTCGCGATTTGAAAAATGTTTGTCCTCTCAAATTTTGTTCACAAATTTAAAAATTATTTAGTTCTTCCTTTTTTCATATAACGTTCCATTTTTTCTATTTATTAATTTAAAAAATAGCTATATTTTAAAAAACATCCCCTTATTTGAATTTTTACATAAATTCAAAAAATATTTGCTTTTGGAGAGAAAACATGGAAGTTTTCAAAAAATGTTTGCGTTTTTGTACATTTATTTGTGCTTCTGAAACATGTTTGGAATTATTTAAGTGTTTTCACGTTTTATAATTTTTTATATGTGTTTTAGAAAATGAACAATATTTATTGATTATTAACACTAATAAAATGTGTAAAAAATTATTATTTTTGAAAATATTTGAATTTTCAAAAAAAATTCTCATTATTAAAAAATTGCTCACGGAATTCAAAAAATGATTGTGTTTTTGGAAAGTCTTCATATTTTGGGAAAACATGTTCCCGTTTTCCAAAAAAGTGTTTCCATGTGTAAAATCTGTTCAAGTTTTGAAAATTCTGAACTTTTTGAAAGCCCTGATTTTTTGAAGATTATGAACATTTTCTGTAAGTAGAATTTATTTTAAAGACATGAACGAAAAACTAATTTTGTTATTTTTTTTGAAAAATCTGCACAATTTTAGAGTTGTGAATTTATGAAAATATAAAACGAAAATAAAAAATAATAAAAACGAAAAAAATAAAAATAAAATTCAGAAACCAACCAACCAAAAAAAACAGCACACGCGCACTACATGTTTGCTACAGTACTCACTGATGGGCTGGTCCACACGCGATGCACCTGTGCATTTGCTGGTTTAAATGACGTAGTTAGCGTCAGATAAGAGCTCCCAAGAAACTACTTTTTTAAGGTCCAAAAAAAGTACTCTTTTTTTTTGACCCGCAAAAAAAGTACTCTTAATACCCCCTCCCCCTATTCATCTTCGGCTCAGTCTATTCATTTCCTAACCAGCCCCTTCATCTTTCGTAACTATTCCATAAGCCTAGTTAGCGTCGAGAACATTGCGGTGCCCCCTAGCAATTGGACATATGATGCTCTTAAGGTTTTATTCCATTTTCTTATCAATGCTTTTCAGAACTAATAATGTAACACTACAGATCAACGAATAAAGAGAGGTTTTGATTGTAAAAAAGCTCTTTACTGTTTCTGTTCTCTCCCATCCGACGAGATGGCCTCTTGGATGGACACAAAAATCATATGCACTAAGCAGGTTGTAGATTTGTTGTCCCACGTCACCATTCGCCACCGTACAGCCTGGCAAGTAAGGCTTCTGATTATGAGGCGGTATGTGCAGCCGGACAGAGTGACAACAACCGTTGCGAGATAACCCAAAACTAGTAATCATATATATCTATATTTATATCTATACCAATATAAAAAGACCCAATGAAACAGATCCAACAAATCTCGGTCATCCATTCGCATTCATCCAACAGTTGTTATTGTCCTAATGATGAGCGACTAAACACGTTTAACGCTAAACACAACTTTCTCTTTCGTGGTCACCTTCCTTTGGCACAAAAGGAAACAAACTACCCACATCAATCAAGAAAGAAAGAAAGGAAAGTACTTTTTCTTCCGTGACCATCTTTCTTTGGCATGAAAGGAAAGAAACTGCCCACATCAATCAAGAAAGAAAGAAGGAAATCACCTTCACGACGCCTCCCCCATCGCCTCCAGCCGCCGGACCTTCCCGAAGCCTCCCCCATCGCCTCGAGCGGTCACACCTTGAAGGACGCCACCCCTCCCATCTCTGTGTTGCCCCAACCCATCGCCCGTCGGCGCCGCCGCCTCCCTACACCGCTTGGTCGGCCGTCGGGGACGGCGCCTCCTCCTACACTACATGGCTTGGCTGTCGTGGACGGTGCATCCTCCTATAGCCAGCCATCTGGAAGCCGCCTCCTACACCGCCTAGCAGGCCGTCGGGGATGCCTCATGTTCCTCGGTGTTATTCGTTGTCCATCCGGGCGGCTCCACGGACAACTGCCTCACTAGCTTCGCATCCTCGACATCCTCCAACTGGATCCTTTAATCTCCTTGTCGGGGAGAATGGCGAGCAACAGAGTCAGCGATGATCTCCCTGTTCGGCTCTCACTCTATCTGGCAAGCTTGGTGCCCTTCTGTGGTCGACATCGAGTAGGTGCCGGCCAACACTGCCCCATCAAGTTCTCAGCTTCCACATGCTGCATCCACCTGGCCGGGAACCAACCCAGGCTCAAGCGACGACCATGGCCATTGGATCTGTCATTGCGTTAAGTTTGGCCAGTTACACGCCCTTGCCACGCACCAGCCGCCAGGTGTCATATTGATCTGATGTCTTTTTCTATTTCATTGTGGTATCGGAATCTGATTAGACTCGCGTTTTCGGCTAATTAGCAATTTCAGATGTGTAGACGCCTACCTATGCATTTGTTCTCACCAAGATGAACGGAACTGCATAGTGTTGTTCATATGAAAAAACCAAGTCAATGTGATTAATCAAGTACATTCACAAGCAGTCTGGTATAAAACCTACCTTCCTGTTATCATGTACTCCCTCTGTAAACTAATATAATAGTGTTTACATAACTAAAGTAGTGACCTAAATGCTCTTATATTAGTTTACGGAGGGAGTAGATGCTTATTATTTCATCTTGCCTTACTATAAAGGTGCATATTGATGATCTTATAGATGTTGTTACTTATATGAAAGGGCACAAAAGTAGCGTATATAGTAGTACATCAAATCTTGGAGTTGTTGCTATGCTGAAGCTAATATTCTGAACCTGAGGTGACAAGATGTAGGATCTTTGCTGGTTGCGACAAGCCCCATTTGAGAGGTCCGTCATATTGGTGAAGGAAAATTGATAGCTCATTGCTCAGGTCTTATCCTTTTTAGAAGATAGTCGGCGATGTCAGTACAATAAATTCAGAGATGGCACATTTATCGTATGTAACTTATGGTAATCTCAAAAAAAAACATCATGACAACTAGCCATTGGTAAGTCTATGTGCTCTATTTTTTTCCTTCTACTAGGCATCAATGTCACTAAAATATCTTCATGCTTCTCCAATCATACTAGAGTTACTAAAAGATTAAGTCGACAGTATTTCTTTCACTTTTGTGTATAATCCATTGTGCACGCAATAGTGGGTCAG
This sequence comes from Aegilops speltoides, assembly GCA_021437245.1. Lineage (NCBI taxonomy): Eukaryota > Viridiplantae > Streptophyta > Magnoliopsida > Poales > Poaceae > Aegilops > Aegilops speltoides. Next base: position 361,115,217 of record CM038141.1, on the reverse strand, counting down.
ATGATTGATTTCACTGGAATTTGCGCGTACTTAAGTCATGGATGATACAAAGTTAATTTACATTATTTTGTTGCTATTAAATACATCAGAAGTCTGTGTTTTGTGTAATTGATTGAATGTGTTTTCTTTTGTGGTTTCATATGATGAGTTTGTCAAGATCAGGATTAAGTATAGGCATGTGGTATTAGGTATCACCTGCTATTAAATGACATTCATGGATCAAATGTAGTGATATTAATTCATTTCTTTATACTTCATCAATTTGGCAAATGTCAGAGATAATTGAAGGTGGCACATATGTCCGCTATATAACCACTACGACACAAATATACTATTAGAGATGTGTTCTCCGAAGGACAAAGGGCATCTTGATGCAAGATGGAAGGCATAGAATTATTTCTAAGAAGATTACACGTGCGTTGCACATGCAAACTTGCTAGTTAGTTAAAAAAATATCTCTTGCTAAGAGCAGCCACAGTGTTGTATTTTGCAGCTTCTAGGACAACCTCTAAGGCCATAGAGACCGCATCTATACACTGTAAACCCGTGCCGCTAATTTTTTTCCCTTGGCATCACCTCTAGGCTTGGAGGCAGCCTCCAAGCAACAAAAAATCAGATAGGTGATGGCTCTCCTCCACCTCTCCTCTCCCACCTCTCTCCTCTCCCACCTGCTGTCCACCAACAATGGCGATCTCTAGATTCCTCCGCCATGGAAGGCCTTCTGCATTGGGATTTTGCTCCTGGTTTGTCCCTAGCCGATCAGGTGAGACGTAAGTTTGGTTCTACAGTGCACTTCTCTCCCTCCCGAGACGCCAAGGAGTTCTTTTTGGTCGTTTCCTTCTCTTCGGCTTCGTTCCCCCTCACAAATGATTCGGTGGGATTGGCTTTGCAATGCTGCATTGGAGGGATATGCTCTGGTTTCAAGGTTGTGGCCCTTTCCTCACGATCATTTCGTTTTTCTGTGGCCAACAACAAAGTGGGGCATTTCATTTATGGATTTAAAGATCGTGTTTGGCCAGACTTTGTTTGCCACTTCCATCTGTTCAATGGACGTTTTGCTAAGCGTTTCTCTGCCTCTCATTGGCATGCTGATCAAGAATTGGTTAAGGTTTTGGATAGACAGCCCGTGGCCATCTCTTCTTCTCTAGATTTCTTGCGGAAGGGGCAATCTCTTGATCATTCATCAGCCAAAGAGCTCAGTAAATTCAATCTGGTTTCTTTGAAGCAATGGAATTTTTCTAGCTCAAATGATCATGAGGCTTCTTCTTCCTCGTTGGTGAAGAACACAGATAATATTCGCATTGAAGTTGATTTGATCCAACCGCAAACTCAGCACCGCGACATCAACGCTATTCCCTCGGGCACCATTGATCGTATAGCATTAATGGAACTTTTCTTGTCTGAGGCGGAATTGGAGGCTAGACAATCTCCCAATGACATTATTTTCGGGGCCTTTAAATGCCCCTTAAATACCCCATATCCGCCCTTACCACGCTGTTTTTTTGAATTCTGCTCCCAACTATGCACCAGAACATACTACGTGGCCTCCTTCTCTCAGTGCTAAGCACAAAGCAGATTTGGCCCAGGCCCATTATACGCTACTGGATATTATTAATTTGTCTTCTAATTGGGCCTCTCTTTGTTCTCGTTGCCTGCAACGGGGCCACTGTAAGATTGCTTGCCAGGCCAGATTGATTTGCATTCAATGTTCCGCACCTCACCACAAGGCAAGTCACTGCCCCAACATTGGTAAGTCTCCTCTAATTGATGAACATAATTTGGTGACTAGCAATCTGGGCACGACTAGATCCTCTGCTCCTGCTAATTTCATAGCCGCCCCCCCAGAGATAACAATCGCACCGTCCGTTGCACGACCTGTGGATTTTATGGACATATGGCACGATCCTGCCACAAACGCATCCGCGCCAAAAGATGGAAATGGATTCCAAAATCTGCTCCGCTTTCCATTCCTACCCCTCATGCTCCGTCTCCCTCCTCGAGTTCTCAACCGACGCGCCCCTGCCCAGTCCCATCACCAGTCTCGCTCACTGGCCAAACACAGCCGCCCCCGCAGCCCTTGGCAATGGCGAACTACCCTATGAATCTAGTGCCGTTTCTTCCTCCGGGGTTCGCCGTCGAGCCGGGTCCGGCGGATCACGTGGTGCGTAGTGGGATGATCGTATGGCCCATTACTCCGCTCAGTCACGAGTTCTCGGCCATCGCGGAGGCCAGTGAATACGTCCCTCTGCATCGCCGGGCTGCTGTTCGCAATGCCATTGTAGGTCAGCTCCATGCCTCTCAGCTCTTTCCTACTGAAGTCAGTGACCATCCTCTTGGTATTGGAATCTTTGGCTTTGCGGATTCTTTTCTGCGTGACACTACTGTCAACACACCATTGAGCTTGAATATGAAGATCTACTGATCAACTTTGTGCCGCACAATGAAGCTCTCAATCGCCGCACAACAACTTTCGGCCCAGAGGTTTGGTTGATGTTTTTTGGTTTTCCTTATGACTATCAGACAGATTATTACATTACCAAGGCTCTAGGCGGATACGGATCTCCGGTGTCCTGGTACAATCGTCAGCAAGATCGACGCTACATGCTGATCAAAGCCCGAGTTCTTCGCCTGCGTCTGATCCCAAAGAGCTTCGTCGTCTGGCAGCTTGGGGGAGCCAGAGACTGCTGGACTGTCCAAGTTACCATTCTTCGAAGTAATGACTGGAATGGCTTGCTCCCTAAAGTTCAGCCTGCTGGTGAAGAACCTCCGCCGCCGGATGGTAACCCGCACCCACAATTTGGCCCTAAACTCACTGCTGAGCAGCTGTATCAGCAGCAAGTTCATAACTGGCTGGTGCAGAATGCTGCTCCTGCTGAACCCGACGAGGTTGTTGACAATGGCAACAATGGTGGTGACAATGCTGCTTGGGGGGCGTGGCCGCAACCACCTGCACCTCCTCTCCCACCCCTCCCGCCGCATTTGGTCAATTACCAAGCTTGGCTGGCTGCTCAAGGTCTCGCAGTCCAAGATGGCATTCTCCCTGAAAATAACCTGACGGACAGTCCAACACAAGCCTGGAATGATTCCTTCTCCACTTCGGACGAAGACAGTAGCTCGGCTTCCACTGATATGATCATTCTCCCGCAGCAAACTTTACAGCCGCATAACCCTTCTATGCCAACTGATTCATTTGCTGTGTTTGTGGTTCTGCATGAGCATGGAATTCAGTTTGGTCTTTCCACCCAAGGCTCTGCTCTCCTTTCTCTGCTGATTGAAGACCCAATTCCCAGGCAGCAGCTCAATACATTTATATTTGATGCTCTTCGGCCAATGATTGCAACTATTTGGCCATGGCGCAATGCTTTCGGTATGAGGACTGTCAATGCTGCAGTCTCTGTATTGGTTTCTTCGGATCACAATGGAGTTCACTTCGAGCAGCTGCCTTCTTTGTTAGTGATCATTTAGGAACTGCAGCCTGACTATAGTGGGTCTTCACTTGCACTGCCAGCTCCTTCGTCTGCACAATTTGAGTCCGCTGTTTCTGAAGATGAGACTGCTCCAGCTTCAGACCCCCACTCTGCTGTCTCTGAAGCTTCGCCTGTAAACCAACTGTTGTCAACCTCTGATGCTCAGCCTACCCTCCAGGAACCTGGTTCCTCCTCCTCACAGCTGATGGAACCCATACACGATGGACTGGGCCTGGCAACTGTTAGCATTGAAATACCCTCTGGACCCCTGGTGACACGTGGCCGCCGTTCCAAAGCTGCTATGGCGCCAATCTCCACTGTTGAAGTTCGCCGCAGCACCAGGACCAACAAATACAACGGTTTCAAGGTCAATATGCCCACTGATACCCGCCAAGCCGCTTCCAAGGTCAAGCCCAGAATCATACCTGAGGTGGACTCCTCCTCCTCCTTCGCGCAGGTGCAGGACTCAGATGATATCCCTCCACCAACTCCCATTGCTACACTGCAATCTGTCGGAGTCAACAGGTGTGCTATCCAGCTGCAGAATTAACTGAAGAAGCTCTCCTGACAACACCAATTGCTGCGATGTCTGTCGAAGATTCTAAAGCTGACACTGACGCTGCAGCTGCTGGTGGCAGTGGTACTTCCACTTCTGCCTAATTTACCTGCATTTTATGTCTCTTTTGCGCTCTTGGAATGTCCTTTCATGGAATATTCGCGGTCTGAATTCTGAACCTAAGCAGTTAGCGCTCCATAATGTGATCCTCACTATTGGTTGTGCGATCGTTTGCTTGCAAGAAACCAAAAAGACGTCGTTCGATCTTGCTTTTATCAAAACTTGTTGTCCCAAGCAATTTGATCGTTTTGCTTTTGTGTCTTCTCGTGGTGCCTCAGGTGGAATTGTTACGATCTGGAAGAGCTCAATGTTTACGGGCTCGGTTTTATTCTCTGATCATTTTGCACTCGCTGTCAACTTCACCAGCACGCAGTCTCGACAATCTTGGACGCTAGCCAATATTTACGGGCCCTGTACTGGGGATGAATGGGTCACCTACACAGACTGGTTATATGATTTAGATATTCCCGCCTCTCAAGACTGGCTTTTGCTTGGGGATTTCAACTATATTCGGGTGCCTGATAATCGCAATAAACCTGGCGGTAGTACCACTAACATGTTCACATTCAATGACATTATCCGTGCGCAAAACCTTATCGAGCTTCCGGTTAAAGGCCGAGCCTATACGTGGAGCAACATGCAACTTGATCCCCTTCTCGAGCAGTTAGATTGGTTTTTTACCTCACTGCATTGGACCAACGTTTACCCCAAAACTCTTGTCAAGCCGCTCGGTAAGCCCGTCTCCGACCACATACCCTGCGTTGTCTCAATCGAAACATGCATACCACGAAGTAAAATTTTCAGGTTCGAGTCTTATTGGTTGCTACACCCTGGTTTCTTGGATGTGGTGCGTACCTCATGGAACAAGCCGGTGAAATCGCCTAATGCGGCCACTGTCCTTTGTGCTAAGTTTAAAAGGCTTCGTCACGCCCTCAGGACTTGGAGTAAAAACATTTCTCGCTTGACGATCGCCATTGATAACTGCAACCAAACCTTGGCTCATCTGGACAAACTGGAAAACAAAAGACCTCTAACGATCCCTGAAAGCAACTTTCGTACCATCCTCAAGAATCATATTATGAGGATTTTACAATATAAAAAGTTATACTGGAAGAAACGGTGCACAATCCGTTGGATCGAATTTGGTGATGAGAACACGAAGTTCTTTCAGGCGGTGGCCACCGAACGCTACCGTAATAACAACATCACCACCTTCCTTGACCATGAGGGCAACTTAGTGGAGGATCACACGAGCAAGGAGGCCCTCCTCTTTCTGACATACAAAAATCGCCTGGGCTCTGTGTCTCAAGCTGAAATGAAATTTGACTTGCCTTCTTTATTGCGACGTTCCAATGATCTTGATCACCTAACAGCTCCATTCACACATGACGAGATTGATGCTGTGGTGAAGGAGATGCCCACTGACCGAGCACCTGGCCCGGACGGATTTAGCGTTGCATTCCTCAAGGCCTGCTGGCATCTAATCAAGCATGATTTTTACAACCTATGCACCCAATTCCACGCGGGTGATCTTGATCTAACAAGCATCAATGATGTCCTTATTACACTGATCCCAAAAGTTCGCTCGCCTGAAATAGTTAATGACTACAGACCGATTACTCTGCTGAACTGTTGCCTTAAATTGATCACCAAGCTTTTGGCTAATCGTTTGCAAAAGATCATCCTGAATATAGTCCATCGCAACCAGTACGGCTTTCTAAAGGGCAGGACCATCCAAGATTGCCTGGCTTGGGCTTTCCAGTATATCCACCAATGTCATGCATCAAAAAGGAAAATCATTCTGCTGAAACTGGACTTTGCAAAGGCATTGGACACTATTGGCCATGAACCTATGATCAACATCATGCGGCATATGGGTTTTTCTGACAAGTGGCTCAACTGGATTAGCTGCACCTTCTCGTCTGGGCGTTCATCAGTGCTTCTTAATGGCGTCCCGGGCCGCCAATTCCATTGTAAAAGTGGAGTGCGCCAGGGTGATCCTCTGTCACCCCTGCTATTTGTCATAGCGGCTGATCTACGCCAAGCTGCCATCAACGATGCATTTAGGCAGGGGAGGATCGATCTGCCTTTTCCCTGCCCAGGACAATCTGATTACCCCGTCATTCGATACACCGACAATACCGTCTTGGCTCTTCCAGCCTGCCCACATCAAGCTGAAACTGTCAAGCGAATTCTTTCGGATTATGCTATGTCCGTTGGCCTTAAGATCAACTTTAACAAATCCACCCTGATCCCCATAAACCTGGACGATAATTTCACTGCTGAGCTCGCTGCCATATTTGGCTGTTCGGTTGGCACCATGCCTTTTACGTACCTTGGACTTCCCATGGGTACCTCAAAACCTACGGTGCAAGACCTCATGCCTCTTGTTTGCAGCGCTGAACGATGCCTCACTGCCACAATCTCTATGATGTCGTATGGGGGGAAACTTTCATGGCTTAATGCAACCGTGACGTCCCTGCTTATTTATGCCATGTGCACTCTAAAGTTACACCCACAAATCGTTGAGATGCTAGATAAGATCCGGCGCCGCTGCCTTTGGAATAAGAAGACTGAGCACAGGGATAAATGTAACTCTCTGGCTGCCTGGAGCCTGGTCTGCCGGCCCAAGAAAAATGGAGGCCTTGGAGTGATTAATCTGAAACTTCAAAATGAAGCTCTGCTCATGAAATTTCTCCACAAGTTCTATAACAAGAAAGATGTCCCTTGGGTGCACCTGCTTTGGGGCACATACTACGAAGGCAAGGTTCCGCACGCCATGGACGCTGTGGGCTCATTCTGGTGGCGTGACGTGCTCAAACTTACCCCTAAGTACCGCGGCGTTTCGTGCGTCCAGGTGGTGGACGGGACAACTGCTCTCGTTTGGAAAGATCTCTGGCTTGATAACACCTTGGAGTCCTCACACCCCCGGGCCTTTTCCTTTGCCCTGCACGAAGACGTGTCTGTCAAAGATTTCTTGGAGATCACGTCGCTGCATGGCCTTTTCCACCTACCGCTCTCTCCTGAGGCCCTTTTGGAAGTCCGGGATATGCAATCCCTTACCACGCACATGCGCCCATCCACAACCACAGCTGACGTGTGGCACTATGCGTGGGGACAATCTGAGTTCAAAGCTGTTGACTACTACAAATTCTGCTTCCGGCTGGCGCCGAGACACCCCACCTTTGGGCTCCTTTGGCGATCTAAAAGCACCATGAAAATCAAAGTTTTCGGCTGGCTGTTGCTTCTTGACCGCCTGAACACAAGGAACATGCTGAAGCGCCGTCACTAAAACATTGGTGAGGTTTTTGACTACCTCCTCTGTGGACAACAAATTGAGGAGACGGTGGACCATATGATCTTCACATGCCCTTTTAGTAAAGCTTGCTGGGAGAGAACGACATTGCATGGCCAGATTTTGACTCTAGGCTTGACATGCTCACACAAATAAATGAATCTGATCGTCGGCATCTCTTCATGGAAATTTTTCTCACAGCAGAGGAAAACACTTCAGAGGGGTCAACCCAAGCTCTGATTCCTGGTTGGCACGCTTCAAGACTGATTTTGGCCTACTCCAATACAGGGTGAAGGAGACACAAATATCTTTTGTAACTAACTTTTGTAACTCACTAGCCTAAACTACCCCCTGGTCTTTGCATAGCCAATTCTTGTTCTGGTTGATCATCTATAACTCCACTCCCCACCTGGGGGGTGGGAGGATGATGACACACCACCATGTATTCTCCTATGTAACATTGTAACCGGTTACAAAAAGGGAAGTAATATATACAAACAGTAGGAGCCTCTCCTAGTGGCTTTTCAAAAAAACATATAGATGTGAATATTGGTGTTAAATCACATGGTGATGTGAACTAGATTATTGACTCTAGTGCAAGTGGGAGACTGAAGGAAATATGCCCTAGAGGCAATAATAAAGTTGTTATTTATATTTCCTTATATCATGATAAATGTTTATTATTCATGCTAGAATTGTATTAACCGGAAACTTAGTACATGTGTGAATACATAGACAAACATAATGTCACTAGTATGTCTCTACTTGACTAGCTCGTTGAATCAAAGAGGGTTAAGTTTCCTAGCCATATACATGAGTTGTCATCTGATTAACGGGATCACATCATTAGAGAATGATGTGATTGACTTGACCCATTCCGTTAGCTTAGCACTTGATCGTTTAGTTTGTTGCTATTGCTTTCTTCATGACTTATACATGTTCCTATGATTATGAGATTATGCAACTCCCGATTACCGGAGGAACACTTTGTGTGCTACCAAACGTCACAACGTAACTTGGTGATTATAAAGGTGCTCTACAGGTGTCTCTGATGGTACTTGTTGAGTTGGCATAGATCGAGATTAGGATTTTTCACTCCAATTGTCGGAGAGGTATCTCTGGGCCCTCTCAGTAATGCACATCACTATAAGCCTTGCAAGCAATGTAACTAATGATTTAGTTACGGGATGATGCATTACAGAACGAGTAAAGAGACTTGCCGGTAACGAGATTGAACTAGGTATTGAGATACCAACGATCGAATCTCGGGCAAGTAACATACTGATGACAAAGGGAACAACGTATGTTCTTATGCGGTTTAACCGATACAGATCTTCGTAGAATATGTAGGAGCCAATATGAGCATCCAGGTTCCGCTATTGGTTATTGACCGGAGACGTGTCTCGGTCATATCTACATAGTTCTCGAACCCGTAGGGTCCGCATGCTTAACGTTCGGTGACGATTTATATTACGAGTCATGTGTTTTGATGTACCGAAGGTAGTTCGGAGTCCCGGATGAGATCGAGACATGACGAGGAGTCTCGAAATGGTCGAGACGTAAAGATCGATATATTGGACGACTATATTCGGGCATCGGAAAGGTTCCGAGTGATTCGGGTATTTATCGGAGTACTAGAGAGTTACGGGAATTCGCCGGGGAGTATATGAGCCTTATTGGGCTTTAGGAGAAAGATAGAGGGGAGGCTGCATGCCCCCCAAGGCCTAGTCCGAATTGGACTAGGGGAAGGGGCTGCGCCCCCTCCTTCCTTCTCTTCTCTTTTCTCTTTCCTTCTCTCCTACTCCTACTACATGGAAGGGGGGGAATCATACTCCCGGTGGGAGTAGGACTCCCCAGGGCGCGCCATAGTTGAGGGCTGGCCCTCCCCCTCCTCCACTCCTTTATATACGGGGGAAGAGAGCACCCCATGGACAAACAAGTTGATCATTGATCTTTAGCCGTGTACGGTGCCCCCCTCCACCATAATCCACCTCGGTCATATCGTAGCGGTGCTTAGGCGAAGCCCTGCGTCGGTAGCTTCATCAACACCGTCATCACGCCGTTGTGATGACGGAACTCTCCCTCGAAGCTCTACTGGAGCGTGAGTTCGTGGTACGTCACCGAGCTGAACGTGTGCAGATCGCGGAGGTGTCGTACATTCGGTACTTGGATCGGTCGATCGTGAAGACGTACGACTACATCAACCGCGTTGTCATAACGCTTTTGCTTACTATCTACGAGGGTATGTGGACGACACTCTCCCCTCTCGTTGCTATGCATCACCCTGATCTTGCGTGTGCATAGGATTTTTTTTTGAAATTACTACGTTCCCCAACAGTGGCATCCGAGTCCGCTTTATGCGTAGATGTTATATGCACGAGTAGAACACAAGTGAGTTGTGGGCGATACAAGTCATACTGCTTACCAGCATGCCATACTTTGATTCGGCGGCATTGTTGGATTAAGCGTCCCGGACCGACATTACGGTACGCTTACGCGAGACTGGTTCTACCGACGTGCTTTGCACACAGGTGGCTGGCGGGTGTCAGTTTCTCCAACTTTAGTTGAATTGAGTGTGGATACGCCTGGTCCTTGTGAAGGTTAAAACAACACTAACTTGATGAAATATCGTTGTGGTTTTGATGCGTAGGTAATAACGGTTCTTGCTCAGCTCGTAGCAGCCACGTAAAACTTGCAACAACAAAGTAGAGGACGTCTAACTTGTTTTTGCAGGGCATGTTGTGATGTGATATGGTCAAGACGTGATGAGATATAAGTTGTTGTATGAGACGATCATGTTTTGTTGAAGTTATCAGCAACTGGCAGAAGCCTTATGGTTATCTCTTTATTGCATAAGATGCAAGCGCCAAATATTTGCTTTACTTTATCGCGATGCGATAGCAATAGTTGCAAGAGCAATAGTTGGCGAGACGACCATGTGACGACACATTGATATAGATCAAGATGATGGAGATCATGGTGTCATGCCGGTGACGATGGAGATCATGACGATGCTTTGGAGATGGAGATCAAAAGCACAAGATGATGATGGCCATATCATGTCACATATTTTGATTGCATGTGATGTTTATCTTTTATACATCTTATTTTGCTTAGTTCAGCGGTAGCTTTATAAGATGATTCCTTACTAAAATTTCAAGGTATAAGTGTTCTCCCTGAGTATGCACCGTTGCCAAAGTTCATCGTGCCGAGACACCACGTGATTATCGGGTGTGATAAGCTCAACGTTCACCTACAATGGGTGCAAGCCAGTTTTGCACACGCAGAAATACTCGAGTTAAACTTGACGAGCCTAGCATATGCAGATATGGCCTCGGAACACTGAGACCAAAAGGTCAAAGGTGAATCATATAGTAGATATGATCAACATAGTGATGTTCACCATTGAAAACTACTCCATTTCACGTGATGATCGGACATGGTTTAGTTGATTTGGATCACGTGATCACTTAGATGATTAGAGGGATGTCTAAGTGGGAGTTCTTAAGTAATATGATTAATTGAACTTTAATTTATCATGAACTTAGTCCTGGTAGTATTTTGCAAATAATGTTGTAGATCAATAGCTCACGTTGTTGCTTCCCTATGTTTTATATGTGTTCCTTGAGAAAACTAAGTTGAAAGATGATAGTAGCAATGATGCAAACTGGGTCCGTGATCTGAGGTTTATCCTCATTATTGCACGGAAGAATTATGTCCTTGATGCACCGCTAGGTGACAAACCTATTGCAGTAGCAGATGCAGATGTTATGAACGTTTGGCTAGCTCATGATGACTACTTGATAGTTTAGTGCACCATCCTTAACGGCTTGAGTCGGGACTTCAAAGACGTTTTGAACGTCATGGACCATATGAGATGTTCCAGGAGTTGAAGTTAATATTTCAAGCAAATAACCGAGTTGAGAGATATGAAGTCTCCAACAAGTTCTATAGCTAAAAGATGGAGGAGAATAGCTCAAGCGGTGAGCATGTGCTCGATTGTGCAGGTACTACAATTGCTTGAATCAAGTGGGAGTTAATCTTCGAGATAAGATAGTGATTGACAGAGTTCTCTAGTCACCATCACCAAGTTAGTAGAACTTCGTGATGAACTATAGTATGCAAGGGATGACGAAAACGATTCCCGAACTTTTCATGATGATGAAATCGATGAAGGTAGAAATCAAGAAAAAGCATCAAGTGTTGATTAAAAAGACCACTAGTTTCAAGAAAAGGGCAAAGGGAAAGAAAGGGAACTTCATGTAGAATGGCAAGCAAGTTGTCACTTCCGTGAAGAAGCCCAAAGCTAGACTAAAGCCTGAAACTGAGTGCTTCTACTGCAAAGGAAATGGTCACTGGAAGCAGAAATTCCCTGAATATTTGGTGGATAAGAAGGATGGCAGAGTAAACAAGGTTATATTTGATATACAGGTTATTGATGTCTACCTTACTAGTGTTTATAGTAGCCCCTGAGTATTTGATACTTGTTTGGTTGCTAAAAATTAGTAACTCGAAACAGGAGTTACAGAATAAACATAGACTAGTTGAGGGTGAAGTGACGATGTGTGTTGGAAGTGGTTCCAAGATTGATATGATCATCATCGCACACTCACTATACTTTCGGGATTAGTGTTAAACCTAAATAAATGTTATTTGGCGTTTGCGTTGAGCATGAATATGATTTGATCATGTTTATTGCAATACGGTTATTCATTTAAAGTCAGAGAATAATTGTTTTTCTGTTTACATGAATAAAACCTTCGATGGTCATACACCCAATGAAAATAGTTCGTTGGATCTCGATCATAGTGCTACACATATTCATAATATTGATGCCAAAAGATGCAAAGTTGATAATGATAGTGCAACTTATTTGTGGCACTGCCGTTTGGGTCATATCGGTGTAAAGCGCATGAAGAAACTCCATAAATATGGATTTTTGGAATCACTTGGTTATGAATCATTTGATGCTTGCGAACCGTGCCTTTTGGGCAAGATGACTAAAACTCCGTTCTCCGGAACAATGGAACGAGCTACTGACTTGTTGGAAATAATACATACCGATGTATGCGGTCGAATGAGTGTTGATGCTCATGGCGGGTATCGTTATTTTCTGACCTTCATAGATGATTTGAGCAGATATGAGTATATCTACTTAATGAAGCATAAGTCTGAAACATTTGAAAAGTTCAAAGAATTTTAGAGTGAAGTGGAGAATCATCATAACAAGAAAATAAAGTTTCTACAATCTGATCGTAGAGGAGAATATTTGAGTTACGAGTTTGGCCTTCATTTAAAAACAATGTGGAATAGTTTCACAACTCACGCCACATGGAACACCACAGCGTAATGGTGTGTCCGAATGTCGTAACCGCATTTTATTGAATATGGTGCGATCTATGATGTATCTTACCGATTTACCACTATCATTTTGAGGTTATGCATTAGAGACAACTACATTCACTTTAAAAAGGGGCACCATCAAAATCCATTGAGACAACGCCTTATGAACTGTGGTTTGGCAAGAAACCAAAGTTGTCATTTCTTAAAGTTTGGGGCTGTGATGCTTATGTGAAAAAGTTTCAACCTGATAAGCTCGAACACAAATTGTAGAAGTGCGTCTTCATAGAATACCCAAAGGAAACTGTTGGGTACACCTTCTATCACAGATCCGAAGGCAAGATATTTGTTGCTAAGATGGATCCTTTCTAGAGAAGGAGTTTCTCTCGAAAGAAGTGAGTGGGAGGAAAGTAGAGCTTGATAAGGTAATTGTACCTTCTCCCGAATTGGAAAGTAGTTCATCACAGAAATCAGTTCGAGTGATTCCTACACCAATTAGTGAGGAAGCTAATGATGATGATCATGAAACTTCAGATTAAGTTACTACAGAACCTCGTAGGTCTTCCAAAATACAGTCGCACTAGAGTGGTACGGTAATCCTGCTCTGGAAGTCATATTACTAGACCATGATGAAATCTACGAACTATGAGGAAGCAATGATGAGCCCAGATTCCGTGAAATGGCTTGAAGGCCATGAAATCAGAGATGGGATCCATGTATGAGAACAAAGTGTGGACTTTGGTGGACTTGCCCAATGATTGGCAAGCCATAGAAAATAAATGGATCTTCAAGAGGAAGACAGACGCTGATAGTAGTGGTACTATCTACAAAGCTCGACTTGTCGCAAAAAGTTTTTCGACAAGTTCAAGGTGTTGAATACGATGAGATTTTCTCACTCGTATCGATGCTTAAGTCTGTCCGAATCATGTTAGCAATTGCCACATTTTATGAAATCTGGCAAATGGATGTCAAAACTGCATTCCTTAATGGATTTATTAAAGAAGAGTTGTATATGATGCAACCAGAAGGTTTTGTCAATCCTAAAGGTGCTAACAAAATGTGAAAGCTCCAGCGATCCATCTATGGACTGGTGGAAGCATGTCGGAGTTTGAATACACGCTTTGATGAGTTGATCGAAGCATATAGTTGAAGGAAATATGCCCTAGAGGCAATAATAAAGTTATTATTTATTTCCTTATATCATGATAAATGTTTATTATTCATGCTAGAATTGTATTAACCGGAAACATAATACATGTGTGAATGCATAGACAAACATAATGTCACTAGTATGCCTCTACTTGACTAGCTCGTTAATCAAAGATGTTTGTGTTTCTTAACCATAGACATGAGTTGTCTTAACGGGATCACATCATTAGGAGAATGATGTGATTGACCTGACCCATTCCATTAGCTTAGCACTTGATCGTTTAGTATGTCGCTATTGCTTTCTTCATGCATATACATGTTCCTACAACTATGAGATTATGCAACTCCCGTTTACCAGAGGAACACTTTGTGTGCTACCAAAGGTTACAACGTAACTGGGTGATTATAAAGGAGCTCTACAGGTGTCTCCAAAGGTACATGTTGAGTTGGCGTATTTCGAGATTATGTTTTGTCACTCCGATTGTCGGAGAGGTATCTCTGGGCCCTCTTGGTAATGCACATCACTATAAGCCTTGCAAGCAATGTAACTAATAAGTTAGTTATGGAATGATGCATTACATAATGAGTAAAGAGACTTGTCGGTAACGAGATTGAACTAGGTATTGAGATACCGACGTGTTGGAAATATGCCCTAGAGGCAATAATAAATTAGTTATTATTATATTTCTTTGTTCATGATAATTGTCTTTTATTCATGCTATAACTGTATTATCCGGAAATCGTAATACACGTGTGAATACATAGACCACAATATGTCCCTAGTGAGCCTCTAGTTGACTAGTTCGTTGTGATCAACAGATAGTCATGGTTTCCTGGCTATGGACATTGGATGTCGTTGATAACGGGATCACATCATTAGGAGAATGATGTGATGGACAAGACCCAATCCTAAGCATAGCACAAAGATCGTGTAGTTCGTTTGCTAGAGCTTTTCCAATGTCAAGTATCTCTTCCTTAGACCATGAGATCGTGTAACTCCCGGATACTATAGGAGTGCTTTGGGTGTATCAAACGTCACAACTTAAGCGGGTGACTATAAAGGTGCACTACAGGTATCTCCGAAAGTGTCATTGGGTTGACACGGATCGAGATAGGATTTGTCACTCCGTAAACGGAGAGGTATCTCTGGGCCCACTCGGTAGGACATCATCATAATGTGCACAATGTGACCAAGGGGTTGATCACGGGATGATGTGTTCTGAGCGAGTAAAGAGACTTGCCGGTAACGAGATTGAACAAGGTATCGGTATACCGACGATCGAATCTCGGGCAAGTACAATACCGTTAGACAAAGGGAATTGTATACGGGATTGATTGAGTCCTTGACATCGTGGTTCATCCGATGAGATCATCGTGGAACATGTGGGACCCAACATGGGTATCCAGATCCCGCTATTGGTTATTGACCGGAGAACGTCTCGGTCATGTCTACATGTCTCCCGAACCCGTAGGGTCTACACACTTAAGGTTCGATGACGCTAGGGTTATAGGGAATAGATATACGTGGTTACCGAATGTTGTTCGGAGTCCCGGATGAGATCCCGGATGTCACGAGGAGTTCCAGAATGGTCCGGAGGTAAAGATTGATATATTGGACGAAGGGTTTTGGAGTCCGGAAATGTTCCGGAGGTACCGAGTGATGACCAGCAAGACCGAAAGGTGTTTCGGGAGCCCCGGCAAGTGTTGGGGGGCTTCATGGGCCAAGGGAAGGGGGCAAACCAGCCCACTAAGGGGCTGTGCGCCCCCCTCACCTATTCCCACGTGACCAGGGGGTTTGGGGCGCCCCATCTAGGGTTCCCACCTCCTGGCTTGGGGGCCAAGTCACCCAAGGGGGAGATCCCATCTGCCCTGACCGCCGCCCCCCCTAGGGGAAACCCTAGGGCGCCTCCCCTCCCCTTTGCCCCTATATATAGTGGAGGTTTTGGGGCTGCCTAACACACGAGAACTTCTCCTCTTGGAGCAGCCCTTCCTCTCTCCCTTCTCCTCATATCTCGCGGTGCTTGGCGAAGCCCTGTTGGACTACCACGCTCCTCCATCACCACCACGCCGTTGTGCTGCTGCTAGATGGAGTCTTCCTCAACCTTTCCCTCTCTCCTTGCTGGATCAAGGCGTGGGAGACGTCACCGGGCTGTACGTGTGTTGAACGCGGAGGTGCCGTCCGTTCGGCACTAGGATCTCCGGTGATTTGGATCACGACGAGTACGACTCCTTCAACCCCATTCTCATGAACGCTTCCGCTTAGCGATCTACAAGGGTATGTAGATGCACTCTCCTTCCCCTCGTTGCTGGTTTCTCCATAGATAGATCTTGGTGACATGTAGGAAAATTTTGAATTTCTGCTACGTTCCCCAACAGTGGTATCATGAGCTAGGTCTATTGCGTAGATTCTTTGCACGAGTAGAACACAAAGTAGTTGTGGGCGTTGATTTTGTTCAATATGCTTACCGTTACTAGTCCAATCTTGTTTCGACGGTATTGTGGGATGAAGCGGCCGGACCGACCTTACACGCTCTCACGTGAGATAGGTTCCACCGATTGACATGCACTTGGTGCATAAGGTGGCTAGCGGGTGCCGTCTCTCCACTTTAGTCGGAACGGATTCGATGAAAAGGGTCCTTATGAAGGGTAAATAGCAATTGACATATCACGTTGTGGTTTTATGAGGTAAGAAACGTTCTTGCTAGAAACCCATAGCAGCCACGTAAAACATGCAAACAACTAGAGGACGTCTAACTTGTTTTTGCGGGGTATGCTATGTGATGTGATATGGCCAAGAAGAATGTGATGAATGATATGTGATGTATGAGATTGATCATGTTCTTGTAATAGGAATCACGACTTGCATGTCGATGAGTATGACAACCGACAGGAGCCATAGGAGTTGTCTTAATTTATTGTATGACCTGCGTGTCATTGAACAACGCCATGTAATTACTTTACTTCATTGCTAACGGTAGCCATAGTAGTAGAAGTAATAAGTTGGCGAGACAACTTCATGAAGACACGATGATGGAGATCATGATGATGGAGATCATGGTGTCATGCGGTGACGATAATGATCATGGAGCCTCAAGATGGAGATCAAAGGAGCAAAATGATATTGGCCATATCATGTCACTATTTGATTGCATGTGATGTTTATCATGTTTATGCATCTTGTTTACTTAGAACGACGGTAGTAAATAAGATGATCCTTACAAAAATTTCAATAAGTGTTCTCCCTAAGCGTGCATCGTTGCTAAAGTTCGTCGCTTCTAAGCACCACGTGATGATCGGGTGTGATGGATTCTTACGTTCACATACACGGGTGTAAGACAGATTTACACACGAAACACTTAGGGTTAACTTGACGAGCCTAGCATGTACAGACATGGCCTCGGGACACAGAGACCGAAAGGTCGAGCATGAGTCGTATAGTAGATACGATCAACATGAAGATGTTCACCGATGATGACTAGTCCGTCTCACGTGATGATCGGACACGGCCTAGTTGACTCGGATCATGTAATCACTTAGATGACCAGAGGGATGTCTATCTGAGTGGGAGTTCATAAGATGAACTTAATTATCCTGAACATAGTCAAAAGATCTTTGCAAATTATGTCATAAGCTCGCGCTTTAGTTCCACTGTTTAGATATGTTCCTAGAGAAAATATAGTTGAAAGTTGTGATGAGCGATTATGCGGACGAGAGAAAGCTTATGTCCTTAATGCACCGCTCAGTGTGCTGAACCCCAAACGTCGTTTGTGGATGTTGCGAACATCAGACATACACGTTTTGATAACTACGTGATAGTTCAATTAAACATTTTAGAGTTGAGGCACCAAAAGACGTTTTCAAAACGTCGCGAAACATATGAGATGTTTTGAGGGCTGAAATTGAGATTTCAGGCTCGTGCCCACGTCAAGAGGTATGAGACCTCCGACGATTTTCTTAGCCTGCAAACTAAGGGAGAAAAGCTCAATCGTTGAGCTTGTGCTCAGATTGTCTGAGTGCAACAATCACTTGAATCGAGTGGGAGTTGATCTTCCAGATGAGATAGTGATGTTTCTCCAAAGTCATTGCCACCAAGCTGCTAGATCTTCGTGATGAGCTATAACATATCAGGGACAGATATGATGATCCTTGAGGTATTCGTGATGTTTGACACCGCGAAAGTAGAAATCAAGAAGGAGCATCAATTGTTGATGGTTGGTGAAACCACTAGTTTCAAGAAGGGCAAGGGCAAGAAGGGATACTTCATGAAACGGCAAATCAGTTGCTGCTCTAGTGAAGAAACCCAAGGTTGAACCCAAAACCCGAGACTAAGTGCTACGTGATAAGGGAATAGTCACTAGAGCGGAATTACCCTAGATACTTGGTAGATGAGAAGGCTGGCAAGGTCGATAGAAGTATATTGGATATACATTATGTTAATGTGTACTTTACTAGTACTCCTAGTAGCACCAGGGTATTAAGATACCGGTTTGGTTGCTAAGTGTTAGTAACTCGAAATAAAAGAGCTACGGAATAAACGGAGACTAGCTAAAGGTGAGCTGGCGATATGTGTTGGAAGTGTTTCCAAGTTTGATGTGATCAAACATCGCACGCTCCCTCTACCATCAAGATTAGTATTAAACCTGAATAATTGTCATTTGGTGTTTGCGTTGAGCATAGACATGATTGGATTATGTCTATCGCAATATGGTTATTCATTTAAGGAGAATAATGGTTACTCTATTTATTTGAATAATACCTTCAATGGTCTTGCACCTAAAGGAATGGTTTATTGAATCTCGATCGTAGTGATACACATTTTCATGCCAAAAGATATAAGATAGTAATGATAGTACCACTCACTTGTGGCACTGCCATGTAAGTCATATTGGTATAAAACGCATGAAGAAGCTCCATGTTGATGGATCTTTGGACTCACTCGTTTTTGAAAAGTTTGAGACATACAAATGTCTATTGGTGTATACGCATGAAGAAACTCCATGCAGATGGATCGTTTGGACTCACTTGATTTTGAATCACTTGAGATATGCAAATTATACCACATGGGCAAGATGACTAAAAAGCCTCGATTTCAGTAAGATGGAACAAGATAGCAACTTGTTGGAAGTAACACATTTTGATGTATGCAATCCAATGAGTGTTAAGGCATGCAGTGAATATCGTTATGTTCTTACTTCACAGATGATTCGAGTAGATGTAGAGTGTATTTACTTGATGAAACACAAGTCTGAATTATTGAATGGTTCAAGTAATTTAAGAGTGAAGTTGAATATCATCGTGACAAGAGGATGAAATGTCTATGATATGATCATAGAGATGAGTATCTGAGTTACGAGTTTTGGCACGCAATTAAGACATTGTGGAAATCGTTTCACAACTAATACTGCCTGGAACACCATAGTGTTATGGTGTGTCCGAACATCATAGTTGCACCCTATTGGATATGGTGCGTTCCATGATGTCTCTTATCGAACTACCACTATCGTTTATGGGTTAGGCATTAGAGACAACCACATTCACTTTAAAAGGGGCACCACGTAATTCCGTTGAGATGACACCGTATGAACTATGGTTTAGAGAAACCTAAGCTGTCATTTCTTAAAGGTTTGGGGCTGCGACGCTTATGTGAAAAAGTTTCAGGTTGATAAGCTCGAACCCAAAGCGGATAAAATGCATCTTCATAGGACACCCAAAACAGTTGGGTATACCTCCTAATTCAGATCCAAAAGCAATAGGGATTGTTTCTTGAATCGGGTCCTTTCTCGAGAAAAGTTTGTCTCAGAAAGTTGAGTGGGAGCATGGTGGAGACATGATGAGGTTATTGAACCGTCACTTCAACTAGTGTGTAGCAGGGCACAGGAAGTTGTTCCTGTGGCGCCTACACCAATTGAAGTAGAAGCTTATGATAGTGATCATGAAACTTCGGATCAAGTCACTACCGTACCTCGTAGGGTGACAAGGATGCGTACTGCTTTAGAGTGGTACAGTAATCCTGTCTTGAAGGTCATGTTGCTAGATAACAATGAACCTACGAGCTATGGAGAAGCAATGGTGGGCCCAAATTCCGACAAATGGTTAGAAGCCATGAAATCCGAGATAGGATCCATGTATCAGAACAAAGCATGGACTTTGGTGGACTTGCCCAATGATCGGCAAGCCATTGAGATAAATGGATCTTTAAGAAGAAGACGTACGTGGATGGAAATGTCACCATCTATGAAGCTCGACTTGTGGCGAAGAGTTTTTTCACAAGTTCAAGGAGTTGACTGCGATGAGATTTTCTCATCCGTAGCGATGCTTAAAGTCCGTTGGAATCATGTTAGCATTAGCTGCATTTATGAAATCTGGCAGATGGATGTCAAAACGAGTTTCCTTACCAGTTTTCGTGAGGAAAGGTTGTATGTGATACAATCAGAAAGTTTTTGTCGATCCTAAGGATGCTAAAAGGTATGCTAGCTCCAGCGATCCTTCCATGGACTGGAGTAAGCATCTCGGAGTTGGAATATGCACTTTGATAAGATGATCAAAGATTTTGGTTTATACAAAGTTTATGAGAAACTTGTATTTCCAAAGAAGTGAGTGGGAGCACTATAAGAATTTCTGATGAGTATATGTTATTGACATATTGTTGATCAGAAATGAGGTAGAATTTCTGGAAAGCATATAGGGTTATTTGAAAAGTGTTTTTCAATGGAAAACCTGGATTAGGCTACTTGAATAATAAGCATCAAGATCTATAAGATATATCAAAATGCTTAATAGTACTTTCAAATGAGCACGTGCCTTGACATGATCTTGAAGGTGTTCAAGATGGATCAGTCAAAGAAGGAGTTCTTGCCTGAGATGTAAGGTATGAAGTTAAGACTTAAAGCTCGACCACGGCAGAAAAGAGAGAAAGGACGAAGGTCGTCCCCGATGCCTTAGACGTAGGCTCTACAGTATGCTATGCTGTGTACCGCACCGGAAGTGTGCCTTGCCATGAGTCAGTCAAGGGGTACAAGAGTGATCCAGGAATAGGATCAGTGGACAGCGGTCAAAATTGTCCTTCGAGTAAATAAGGACATGTTTCTCGATTATGGAGGTGATAAAGAGTTCGGCGTAAAGGGTTACGTCGATGCAAGCTTTAACACCTATCTGAATGACTCTGAGTAGCAAACCGGATACGTATAGTGGAGCAACCATTTGGAATAGCTCCAAGTGGAGCGTGGAAGCAGCGTTTACAATATGACCTAGAAATTTGCAAAGCACACACGGATCTAAAAGGTTCAGACCCGTTGACTAAAACCTCTCTCACAAGCAAAACATGATCAAACCCCAGAACTCATTGAGTCTTAATCACATGATGATGTGAACTAGTTTAGTGACACTAGTAAACTCTTTGGATGTTGGTCACATGGTGATGTGACCTGTGAGTGTTAATCACATGGTGATGCGAACTAGATTATTGACTCTAGTGCAAGTGGGAGACTGTTGGAAATATGCCCTAGAGGCAATAATAAATTAGTTATTATTATATTTCTTTGTTCATGATAATTATCTTTTATTCATGCTATAACTGTATTATCCGGAAATCGTAATACACGTGTGAATACATAGACCACAATATGTCCCTAGTGACCCTCTAGTTGACTAGCTCGTTGTGATCAACAGATAGTCATGGTTTCCTGGCTATGGACATTGGATGTCGTTGATAACGGGATCACATCATTAGGAGAATGATGTGATGGACAAGACCCAATCCTAAGCATAGCATAAAGATCGTGTAGTTCGTTTGCTAGAGCTTTTCCAATGTCAAGTATCTCTTCCTTAGACCATGAGATCGTGTAAATCCGGATACCGTAGGAGTGCTTTGGGTGTATCAAACATCACAACGAATCGGGTGACTATAAAGGTGCACTACAGGTATCTCCGAAAGTGTCATTGGGTTGACACGGATCGAGATGGATTTGTCACTCCGTAAACGGAGAGGTATCTCTGGGCCCACTCGGTAGGACATCATCATAATGTGCACAATGTGACCAAGGGGTTGATCACGGGATGATGTGTTACGGAACGAGTAAAGAGACTTGCCGGTAACGAGATTGAACAAGGTATCGGTATACCGACGATCGAATCTCGGGCAAGTACAATACCGTAAGACAAAGGGAATTGTATACGGGATCGATTGAGTCCTTGACATCATGGTTCATCCGATGAGATCATCGTGGAACATGTGGGACCCAACATGGGTATCCAGATCCCGCTGTTGGTTATTGACCGGAGAACGTCTCGGTCATGTCTACATGTCTCCCGAACCCGTAGGGTCTACACACTTAAGGTTCGATGACGCTAGGGTTATAGGGAATAGATATACGTTGTTACCGAATGTTGTTCGGAGTCCCGGATGAGATCCCGGACGTCACGAGGAGTTCCAGAATGGCCCGGAGGTAAAGATTGATATATTGGACGAAGGGTTTTGGAGTCCGGAAATGTTCCGGAGGTACCGGGTGATGACCAAGAAGACCGAAGGTGTTTGGGAGCCCGGCAAGTGTTGGGGGCTTCATGGGCCAAGGAAGGGGCAAACCAGCCCACTAAGGGGCTGTGCACCCCCCTCACCTATTCCCACGTGACCAGGGGGTTTGGGGCGCCCCATCTAGGGTTCCCACCTCTTGGCTTGGGGGCCAAGTCACCCAAGTGGGAGATCCCATCTGCCCTGACCGCCGCCCCCCCTAGGGGAAACCCTAGGGCGCCTCCCTTCCCCTTTGCCCCTATATATAGTGGAGGTTTTGGGGCTGCCTAACACACGAGAACTTCTCCTCTTGGCGAGCCCTTCCTCTCTCCCTTCTCCTCATATCTCGCGGTGCTTGGCGAAGCCCTGCTGGACTACCACGCTCCTCCATCACCACCACGCCGTTGTGCTGCTGCTGGATGGAGTCTTCCTCAACCTCTCCCTCTCTCCTTGCTGGATCAAGGCGTGGGAGACGTCACCGGGCTGTACGTGTGTTGAACGCGGAGGTGCCATCCGTTCGGCACTAGGATCTCCGGTGATTTGGATCACGACGAGTACGACTCCTTCAACCCCATTCTCATGAACGCTTCCGCTTAGCGATCTACAAGGGTATGTAGATGCACTCTCCTTCCCCTCGTTGCTGGTTTCTCCATAGATAGATCTTGGTGACACGTAGGAAAATTTTGAATTTCTGCTACGTTCCCCAATATGACGATCGAATCTCGGGCAAGTAACATACCAATGACAAAGGGAACAACGTTTGTTGTTATGCGGTTTGACCGATAAAGATCTTCGTAGAATAAGTAGGAGCCAATATGAGCATCCAGGTTCCGCTATTGGTTATTGACCGAAGACGTGTCTCGGTCATGTCTACATAGTTCTCGAACCCGTAGGGTCCGCACGCTTAAAGTTAGATGACAGTTATATTATGAGTTCATGTGTTTTGATGTACCGAAGATAGTTTGGAGTCCCTGATGTGATCACGGACATGACGAGTAGTCTCGAAATGGTCGATACATGAAGATTGATATATTGGATGACTATATTCGGACACCGGAATGGTTCTGGGGGTTATCGGATATATACCGGAGTACCGGGGGGTTACCGGAACCCGGCCTCATGGGCCCAAAGTGGAGCAGAGGAGGGGCGGCGAGGACAGGCCGCGCGCCCCCTCCCCCTCTAGTCTGAATAGGAAAGGAGGGGCGAGGGGGGCGGCGCCCCCCTTTCCTTCCTCCCCTCTCTCCCTTCCTTCCGCCTCTCCTACTTGGACAAGGAAAGGAGGGAGTCCTACTCCTGGTGGGAGTAGGACTCCTCCTGGCGCGCCCCCTCCTGACCGGCCGCTCCCTCCCCCTTCCTCCTTTATATACGGGGGCAGGGGGCACCTCTAGACACAACAACAATTGATCCTTGAGATCTATTAGCCATGTGCGGTGCCCCCCTCCACCATATTCCACCTCGATAATATCGTAAGGGTGCTTAGGCGAATCCCTGCGTCGGTAGAACATCATCATCGTCACCACGCCATCATGCTGACGGAACTCTCCCTCGACACTTGGCTGAATTGGAGTTCGAGGGACGTCATCGAGCTGAACGTGTGCAATAACTCGGAGGTGCCGCGGTTTCGGTGCTTGATCGGTCGGGCCGTGAAGACGTACGACTACATCAACCGCGTTGTGCTAACACTTCCGCTTTCGGTCTACGAGGGTACTGATGTCTACTACACAACCTTCTTCTTGTAGACGTTGTTGGGCCTGCAAGTGCACAGGATTGTAGGACAGTAGCAAATTTCCCTCAAGTGGATGACCTAAGGTTTATCAATCCGTAGGAGGCGTAGGATGAGTCTCTCTCAAGCAACCTTGCAACCAAATAACAAAGAGTCTCTTGTGTCCCCAACACACCCAATACAATGGTAAATTTTATAGGTGCACTAGTTCGGCGAAGAGATGGTGATACAAGTGCAATATGGAAGGTAGATAAAGGTATTTGTAATCTGAAATAATAAAAACAGCAAGGTAACTAATGATAAAAGTGAGCGTGAACGGTAATGCAATGATAGGAAACAAGGCCTAGGGTTCATACTTTCACTAGTGCAAGTTCTCTCAACAATAATAACATAGATAGATCATATAACAAGCCCTCAACATGCAACAAAGAGTCACTCCGAAGCCACTAATAGCGGAGAACAAATGTAGAGATTATGGTAGGGTACGAAACCACCTCAAAGTTATTCTTTCGGATCGATCTATAAAAGAGTTCGTACTAGAATTACACCTTAAGACACAAATCAACCAAAACCCTAATGTCACCTAGATACTCCATTGTCACCTCAAGTATCTGTGGGCATGATTATACGATATGCATCACACAATCTCAGAGTACTTCAAAGAGTGCCCCAAAGTTTCTACCGGAGAGTCAAGAACGTGTACCAACCCCTATGCATAGGTTCCCAATGTCATGAAACCCGCAAGTTGATCACCAAAACATACATCAAGTGGCACATGATATCCCATTGTCACCATAGATAATTACGGCAAGACATACATCAAGTGTTCTCATAAAAGACTCAATCCGAAAAGGTAACTTCAAAGGGGAAACTCAATTCATCACAAGAGAGTAGAGGGGGAGAAACATCATAAGATCCAACTACAATAGCAAAGCTCGGGATACATCAAGATCGTGCCATAGAGGAACACGAGAGAGAAAACGAGAGAGAGAGAGATCAAACACATAGCTCTTGGTACATACCCTCGGCCCGAGGGTGAACTACTCCTCCTCGTCATGGATAGCGCCGGATGATGAACATGGCCACGGTGATGGGATCCCCCTCCCAGGGTGTGTGAACGGGCTCCCGAGAGGTTTTGGTTGCTACAGAGGCTCATGGCATGAACTCCCGATCTATCTTCTGCTCGGAAGTTTTACGACACGTAGGTATATATGGGTGCAGAAGTGCGTTGGTGGAGCTATGGGGCCCCACGAGGTAGGGGGCGCCGGGGCACCCTCGTGGGCAGCCCGTATCTCCCCGACGTGCACTCCAAGTTCCTGGGTTGCTTTCCTTCCAAAAATAACTTCTCCAGTTGATTTCGTTCGCTTTGACTCCGTCGATATTCCTTTTCCTCGAAACACTGAAATAGGCATAAAAGAGCAAATCTGGGTTGGGCCTTCGGTTAATAGGTTAGTCCCAAAAATAATATAAAAGTGGATAATAAAGCCCAATATTGCCTAAAACAGTAGATAAAGTAGCATGGAGCAATCAAAAATTATAGATACGTTGGAGACGTATCAAGCATCCCCAAGCTTAATTCATGCTCGTCCTCGAGTAGGTAAATGATAAAAAAATTGATGCGGAGTGCTACATGGCATAATTTCAATGTAATTCTTCTGACTTGTGATATGAATATTCAGATCCGAAAGATTCAAGAAAAAAGTTCATATTGACACAAAAATAATAATACTTCAAGCATACTAATCAAATCAATCATGTCTTCTCTAAATAGCATGGCAAAAGAAAGTTCATCCCTACAAAATCATATAGTTAGGCTATGCTTCATTTTCGTCACACAAAGATGTTCCCAACTTCTATACCCCCGATGACAAGCCAAGCAATTGTTTCATACTCAAATAATCTCAAACTTTTTCAACCTTCACGCAATACATGAGCGCGAGCCATGGATATAGCACTATGGGTGGAATAGAATATGATGATTGGGATTGTGTGGAGAAGAAAAAAAAGGAGAAAGTCTCACATTGACGAGGCTAATCAATGGGCTATGGAGATGCCCATCAATTGATGTCAACATGAGGAGTAGGGATTGCCATGCAACGGATGCACTAGAGCTATGAATGCTCATCAAAAGAAAACTAGTGGGTGTGCATCCAACTCGCTTTCTCATGAAGACCTAGGGCATTTGAGGAAGCCCATCGTAGGAATATACAAGCCAAGTTCTATAATGAAAAATTCCCACTAGTATAAAAAGACAACTTATGAGACTCACTACATGAAGAACAAGGTGCTACTTTGAAGCACAATATATGAAACTCACTACATGAAGAACAAGGTGCTACTTTGAAGCACAAGTGTGGAAAAGAGATAGTAGCATTGCCCTTTCTTCTTCTTCTTCTTCTTTTGGGCCTTTCTTTTTTTGGCCTTTCTCTATTTTTTTTGTTTGGGCAATGCTCTAATAATTATGATCATCACACTTCTATTGATTACAACATAAGGATTACAACTCGAAACTTAGAACAAGATATGACTCTATATGAATGCCTCCGGCGGTGTACCGGGATGGTGCAATGAATCAAGGGTGACATGTATGAAAAATAATGCATGGTGGATTTGCCACAAATATGATGTCAACTACATGATCATGCAATGGCAATATGACAAAAGTAATGTATGTCATGAATATGATGATGGAAGTTGCATGGCAATATATCTCGGAATGGCTATGGAAATGCCATGATAGGTAGGTATGGTGGCTGTTTTGAGGAAGATATAAGGAGGTTTGTGTGTGATAGAGCGTATCATATCACGGGGTTTGGATGCACCGGCGAAGTTTGCACCAACTCTCAAGGTGAGAAAGGGCAATGCAGTGCATCAAGAGGCTAGCAAAGGCGGAAAGGTGAGAGTGCGTATAATCCATGGACTCAACATTAGTCAAAAGAACTCATATACTTATTGCAAAAATTTAGAAGTCATCAAAAATCAAGTACTATGCGCATGCTCCTAGGGGGATAGATTGGTAGGAAAAGACCATCGCTCGTCCCTGACCGCCACTCATAAGGATGCACAAGCCAGGTACACTTCATGTTTCAAATTTGTTACACAACTTTAACCATACGTGCATGCTACGGGACTTGCAAACTTCAACACAAGCATTTCTCAAATTCACAATTACTCAACTAGCACGACTTTGATATTATCACCTCCATATCTCAAAACAATTATCAAGCATCAAACTTATCTTAGTATTCCATTCACTCAAAAGAAAGTTTCACATATCTTGAACACTAAGTATATTAACATTAAGCAAATTACCATGCTATTAACGACTCTCAAAATAATCTAAGTGAAGCATGAGAGATGAATAGTTTCTTTAAAACAAATCCACCACCGTGCTCTAAAAGATCTAAGTGAAGTACTAGAGCAAATGACAAACTACTCCGAAAGATATAAGTGAAGATCAATGAGTAGTCGAATAATTATACAACTATGTGAAGACTCTCCCAATTAATAATTTCAGATCTTGATACTTTATTCAAACAGCAAGCAAATCTAAAGAAAACTACAATGCAAGGATAGCACAACTCATGTGAAGAAGCAAAAACTTAGGCTCAACCGATACTAACCGATAATTGTTGAAGAAGAAAGGTGGGATGCCTACCGGGGCATCCCCAAGCATAGATTCTTGAGACTTCTTGAAATATTATCTTGGGGTGCCTTGGGCATCCCCAAGCTTGAACTTTTGTGTCTCCTTAATTCCTCTCATATCATGGTTTCTCTTTTTATCAAAAGCTTCATTCACAACAAACTCAACAAGAACTTGTGAGATAGGTTAGTATAAACCAATGCAAAACCTTATCATTTTCTACTGTAACAAATCACTTACATTATTATTCAACATTGCATACTAAATGCCTCTGCATATTTAATACTCCTATCCTCAAATAGAATCATTAAACAAGCAAACATATGCAAACATAACAGCAATCTGCCAAAACAGTACAGTTTGTAAAGAATGCAAGAGTATCAATACTTCCATAACTCCAAAAATTATGAACTAAAATTCCCACTGTAATAAATTTATCAGATCTCAATATGCAAAAAGATTCAACATTATACCACTCTCTGACTTTTCTAGGGAATTTTTGCAACAGCGGTAAACTTTATGTTTTCAAACAGCAACATGTATACTAGCAAAATAAGCATGGCAAAGGCTATCCTTGACTTCTTTATTGAAACTAAAGATGCAAAACATTATTCTAAATAACATCAAGCAAAAACTAACAAAAGGAAATGATGCTCCAAGCAAAACACATATCATGTGGTGAATAAAAATATAGCTCCAAGTAAAGTTACCGATAGACGAAGACGAAAGAGGGGATGCCTTCCGGGGCATCCCCAAGCTTAGGCTTTTGGCTATCATTGAATATTATCTTGGGGTGCCTTGGGCATCCCCAAGCTCAGGCTCTTGCCACTCCTTATTCCATAGTCCATCGAATCCTTACCCAAAACTTAAAAAATCCACAACACAAAACTCAACAGAAATCTCGTAAGCTCTGTTAGTATAAGAAAATAAAACCACCACATAGGTACTGTAATGGACTCATTCTAAATTCATATTTGTGTAATATCTACTGTACTCCAACTTATCTATGGTTCATACACTACGATACTACTCATAGATTCATCAAAATAAGCAAACAACACATAGAGAACAGAATCTATTAAAAACAAAACAGTCTGTAGTAACCTGTACCAAACATATACTTCTGGAACTCCAAAAGTCCTAACAAATTAGGAAGTCCTAAAAAATTAGTGTACCAATCAAGAGAAAAAAGAATCAGATAAGAATCACATTTCTGTGAATTAACAAAACTAATTTACTGGGTCCAAAAGTTTCTAATTTTCAGCAGGATCAACACAACTATCACCGTAAGCCATCCTAAAGGTCTTACTTGGCACTTTATTGAAACAAAAGCTAGAAAACATGATTACTACAGTAGCATAATCATGTGAACACACAAAAACAGTAAGGATAAATGTTGGGTTGTCTCCCAACAAGTGCTTTTCTTTAATGCCTTTCTAGCTAGGCATGATGATGACGATGATGCTCGCAGAAAAGATAAGAATTGAAACATAACGGGAGCATCATGAAGCATATGACTAGCACATTTAAGCCTAACCCACTTTCTATGCATAGGGATTTTGTGAGCAAAAAACTTATGGGAACGATAATCAACAAGCATAGGAAGGTAACACAAGCATAGCTTCAAGAATTTAAGCACATAGAGAGGAAACTTGATATTATTGCAATTCCTACAAGCATATGTTCCTCCCTCATAATAATTTTCAGTAGCATCATGAATAAATTCAACAATATAACCAGCACCTAAAGCATTCTTTTCATGATCTACTAGCATAGAAAATTTACTACTCTCCTCATAAGCAAAATTCTTCTCATGAATAGTAGTGGGAGCAAACTCAACAAAATAACTATCATATGATTGAAAATTAAGATCAAGATGACAAGTTTCATGGTTATCATTATTCTTTAAAGCATACGTGTCATCACAAAAATCATCATAGATAGGAGGCATGCTTTCATCATAGTAAATTTGCTCATCAAAGCTTGGGGGACAAAAATATCATCTTCATCAAACATAGCTTCCCCAAGCTTGTGGCTTTGCATATCATTAGCATCATGGATATTCAAGGAATTCATACTAACAACACTGCAATCATGCTCATCATTCAAAGATTTAGTGCCAAACATTTTAATGCATTATTCTTCTAACACTTTGGCATAATTTTCCTTTCCATCATACTCACGAAAGATATTAAACAAACTCAATTCCATTTTTTAGTTTTCTTTTATAAGCTAGACTAGTGCTAAAACAAGAAACAAAAAGATTCGATTGCAAGATCTAAAGATATACCTTCAAGAACTCACCTCCCCAGCAACGGCGCCAGAAAAGAGCTTAGTTGACGGGGTGTGAGTGAGTGCCCTTTACCTAGTCTCCCCAGCAACGATGCCAGAAAAGAGCTTGATGTCTACTACACAACCTTCTTCTTGTAGACGTAGTTGGGCCTGCAAGTGCACAGGTTTGTAGGACAGTAGCAAATTTCCCTCAAGTGGATGACCTAAGGTTTATCAATCCATAGGAGGCGTAGGATGAAGATGGTCTCTCTCAAGCAACCCTGCAACCAAATAACAAAGAGTCTCTTGTGTCCCCAACACACCCAATACAATGGTAAATTGTATAGGTGCACTAGTTCGGCGAAGAGATGGTGATACAAGTGCAATATGGAAGGTAGATAAAAGTATTTGTAATCTGAAATAATAAAAACAGCAAGGTAACTAATGATAAAAGTGAGCGTAAACGGTATTGCAATGATAGGAAACAAGGCGTAGGGTTCATACTTTCAGTAGTGCAAGTTCTCTCAACAATAATAACATAGATAGATCATATAACAAGCCCTCAACATACAACAAAGAGTCACTCCGAAGCCACTAATAGCGGAGAACAAACATAGAGATTATGGTAGGGTACGAAACCACCTCAAAGTTATTCTTTCGGATCGATCTATAAAAGAGTTCGTACTAGAATAACACCTTAAGACACAAATCAACCAAAACCCTAATGTCACCTAGATACTCCATTGTCACCTCAAGTATCCGTGGGCATGATTATACGATATGCATCACACAATCTCAGATTCATCCAACCAACACAAAGTACTTCAAAGAGTGCCCCAAAGTTTCTACCAGAGAGTCAAGAACATGTGCCAACCCCTATGCATAGGTTCCCAATGTCATGAAACCCACAAGTTGATCACCAAAACATACATCAAGTGGCACATGATATCCCATTGTCACCACAGATAATCACGGCAATACATACATCAAGATCGTGCCATAGAGGAACACAAGAGAGAACACGAGAGAGAGAGAGAGATCGAACACATAGCTACTAGTACATACCCTCAGCCCCGAGGGTGAACTACTCCCTCCTCGTCATGGATAGCGCCGGGATGATGAAGATGGCCACCGGTGATGGGATCCCCCTCCGGCAGGGTGCCGGAATGGGCTCCCGAGAGGTTTTTGGTGGCTACAGAGGCTTGCGGCGGCGGAACTCCCGATCTATCTTCTGTTATGGAAGTTTTACGATATGTAGGTATATATGGGTGCGGGGGGTAAGTCGGTGGAGCTACGGGGGCCCCACGAGGTAGGGGGTGCGCCGGGGTGGGTGGGCGCGCCCCCCACCCTCGTGGGCAGCCCGTATCTCCCCTGACATGCACTCCAAGTTCCCTGGGTTGCTTTCCTTCCAAAAATAACTTCTCCAGTTGATTTCGTTCCGTTTTGACTCCGTCTGATATTCCTTTTCCTCGAAACACTGAAATAGGCATAAAACAGCAAATCTGGGCTGGGCCTCCGGTTAATAGGTTAGTCCCAAAAATAATATAAAAGTGGATAATAAAGCCCAATATTGCCTAAAACAGTAGATAAAGTAGCATGGAGCAATCAAAAATTATAGATACGTTGGAGACGTATCAGGTACGTGGACAACACTCTCCCCACTCGTTGATGTGCATCACCATGATCTTGCGTGTGCGTAGGAATTCTTTTGAAATTACTACGTTCCCGAATAGTGGCATCCGAGCCTGGTTTTATGCGTAGATGTTATATGCACGAGTAGAACACAAGTGAGTTGTGGGTGATACAAGTCATACTGCTTACCAGCATGTCATACTTTGGTTCAGCGGTATTGTTGGATGAAGCGGCCCGGACCGACATTACGCATACGCTTACGGGAGACTGGTTCTACCGACGTGTTGCACATAGGTGGCTGGCGGGTGTCAGTTTCTCCAACTTTAGTTGAACTGAGTGTGGCTATGCCCGATCCTTGAGAAGGTGAAAACAACACTAACTTGACGAACTATCATTGTGGTTTTGATGCGTAAGTAAGAACGGTTCTTGCTCAGCCCGTAGCAGCCACGTAAAACTTGCAACAACAAAGTAGAGGACGTCTAACTTTTTTTTGCAGGGCATGTTGACATGATGCTATATTTCATTGTATGAGATGATCATGTTTTGTAACCGAGTTATCGGCAACTGGCAGGAGCCATATGGTTGTCGCTTTATTGTATGCAATGCAATCGCCCTGTAATTGCTTTACTTTATCACAAAGCGATAGCGATAGTCGTAGAAGCAATAGGTGGCGAAACGACAACGACGCTACGATGAAGATCAAGGTGTCGCGCCGGTGATGATGGTGATCATGACGGTGCTTCAGAGATGGTGATCACAAGCACAAGATGATGGTGGCCATATCATATCACTTATATTGATTGCATGTGATGTTTATCCTTTATGCATCTTATTTTGCTTTGATTGACGGTAGCATTATAAGATGTGCTCTGACTAAATTTCAAGGTATAAGTGTTCTCCCTGAGTATGCACCATTGCGAAAGTTCTTCGTGCTGAGACACCATGTGATGATCAGCTGTGATAGGCTCTACGTTCAAATACAACGGG
The DNA here is from genome assembly GCA_021437245.1 of Aegilops speltoides. Lineage (NCBI taxonomy): Eukaryota > Viridiplantae > Streptophyta > Magnoliopsida > Poales > Poaceae > Aegilops > Aegilops speltoides. The sequence continues at coordinate 361,082,588 of CM038141.1, read as the reverse complement.
TGCAAAACAGTTGCACATGCAGAGTACTCAGGTTAAACTTGACGAGCCTAGCATATATAGATATGGCCTCGGAACACTGAGACCGAAAGGTCGAGCGTGAATCATATAGTAGATATGATCAACATAGTGATGTTCCCCATTGAAAACTACTCCATCTCACGTGATGATCGGACATGGTTTAGTTGATTTGGATCACGTGATCACTTAGATGATTAGAGGGATGTCTATCTAAGTGGGAGTTCTTAAGTAATATGATTAATTGAACCTAAATTTATCATGAACTTAGTACCTGATAGTATTTTGCTTGTCTATGATTGTTGTAGATAGATGGCTCGTGCTATTGTTCCGTTGAATTTTAATGCGTTCCCTGAGAAATCTAAGTTGAAAGATGATGGTAGCAATTACACGGACTGGGTCCGTAACTTGAGGATTATCCTCATTGCTGCACAGAAGAATTACATCCTGGAAGCACCACTGGGTGCCAGGCCTGCTGCAGATGCAACTGACGACGTTAAGAACGCCTGGCACAGCAAAGCTGATGACTACTCGATAGTTCAGTGTGCCATGCTTTACGGCTTAGAACCGGGACTTCAATGACATTTTGAACGTCATGGAGCATATGAGATGTTCTAGGAGTTTAAGTTAGTATTTCAAGCAAATGCCCAGATTAAGAGATGTGAAGTCTTAAATAAGTTCTATAGCTGCATGATGGAAGAGAATAGTTTTGTTAGTGAACATATACTCAAAATGTCTGGGTATAATAATCACTTGATTCAAGCGGGAGTTAATCTTCACGATGATAGTGTCATTGATGTAATTCTTCAATCACTGCCACCAAGCTACAAGAGCTTCGTGATGAACTATAATATGCAAGGGATGGACAAGACTATTCCCGAGCTCTTTGCAATGCTAAAAGCTGCGGAGGTAGAAATCAAAAAGGAGCATCAAGTGTTGATGGTCAATAAGACCACCAGTTTCGAGAAAAAGGGTAAAGGGGAAGAAGAAGTGGAACTTCAAGAAGAATGGTAAACAAGTTGCTGCTCAAGAGAAGAAACCCAAATCTGGACCTAAGCCTGAGACTGAGTGCTTCTACTACAAGCAGACTGGTCACTGGAAGCGGAACTGCCCCAAGTATTTGGCGGATAAGAAGGATGGCAAGGTGAACAAAGGTATATGTGATATACATGTTATTGACGTGTACCTTACTAATGCTCGCAGTAGCACCTAGGTATTTGATACAAGTTATGTTGCTAATATTTGCAACTCGAAACGGGGACTACAGATTAAGCGAAGATTGGCTAAGGACGAGGTGACGATGCGCGTGGGAAATGGTTTCAAAGTCGATGTGATCGCGGTCGGCACGCTACCTCTACATCTACCTTCGAGATTAGTTTTAGACCTGAATAATGGTTATTTGGTGCCAGCGTTGAGCATGAACATTATATCTGGATCTTGTTTGATGCGAGACAGTTATTCATTTAAATCAGAGAATAATGGTTGTTCTATTTATATGAGTAATATCTTTTATGGTCATGCACCCTTGAAGAGTGATCTATTTTCATTGAATCTCAATAGTAGTGATACACATATTCATAATGTTGAAGCCAAAAGATGCATAGTTGATAATGATAGTGCAACTTATTTGTGGCACTGCCGTTTGGGTCATATTGGTGTAAAGCGCATGAAGAAACTCCATACTGATGGACTTCTGGAATCACTTGATTATGAATCACTTGGTACTTGCGAACCGTGCCTCATGGGCAAGAAGACTAAAACGTCGTTCTTCGGAACTATGGAGCGAGCAACAAATTTTTTGGAAATCATACATACTGATGTATGTGGTCCAATGAACATTGAGGCTCGCGGTGGGTATCATTATTTTCTCACCTTCACAGATGATTTGAGCAGATATGGGTATATCTACTTAATCAAACATAAGTCTGAAACATTTGAAAAGTTCAAAGAATGTCAGAGTGAAGTGGAAAATCATCGTAACAAGAAAATAAAGTTTCTACGATCTGATCGTGGAGGTGAATATTTGAGTTACGAGTTTGGTTTACATTTGAAGCAATGCAGAATAGTTTCGCAACTCACGCCACCCGGAACACCACAACGTAATGGTGTGTCTGAACGTTGTAATCATACTTTACTAGATATGGTACAATCTATGATGTCTCTTACTGATTTACCGCTATTGTTTTGGGGTTATGCTTTAGAGACGGCCGCATTCACATTAAATAGGGCACCATCAAAATCCATTGAGACGACGCCTTATGAACTATGGTTTGGCAAGAAACCAAAGTTGTCGTTTCTTAAAGTTTGGGGCTGCGATGCTTATGTGAAGAAACTTCAACCAGATAAGCTCGAACCCAAATCGGAGAAATGTGTCTTCATAGGATACCCAAAGGAGACTATTGGGTACACCTTCTATCACAGATCTGAAGGCAAGACTTTTGTTGCTAAATTCAGATCCTTTCTAGAGAAGGAATTTCTCTCGAAAGAAGTGAGTGAGAGGAAAGTAGAACTTGATGAGGTAACTGTACCTGCTCCCTTATTGGAAAGTAGTTCATCACAGAAACCGGTTCCTGTGATAACTACACCAATTAGTGAGGAAGCTAATGATATTGATCATGAAACTTCAGATCAAGTTACTACCGAACCTCGTAGGTCAACCAGAGTAAGATCCGCAACAGAGTGGTACGGTAATCCTATTCTGGAGGTCATGTTACTTGACTATGGCGACCCTATGAACTATGAGGAAGCGATGATGAACCCAGATTCCGCAAAATGGCTTGAGGCCACGAAATCTGAGATGGGATCCATGTATGAGAACAAAGTATGGACTTTGGTTGACTTGCCCGATGATCGGAAAGCCATCGAGAATAAATGGATCTTCAAGAAGAAGACCGACGACGATGGTAATGTTATCGCTTCTACAAAGCTCGACTTGTTGCGAAAGGTTTTCGACAAGTTCAAGGGGTTGACTATGATGAGACTTTCTCACCCATAGCGATGCTTAAGTCTGTCCGAATCATGTTAGCAATTGCCGCATTTTATGATTATGAAATATGGCAAATGGATGTCAAAACTGCATTCCTGAATAGATTTCTAGAAGAAGAGTTGTATATGATACAACCTGAAGGTTTTGTCGATCCAAAAGGTGCTAACAAAGTGTGCAAGCTCCAGCGATCCATTTATGGACCGGTGCAAGCCTCTCGGAGTTGGAATAAACACTTTCATAGTGTGATCAAAGCATATGGTTATACATACTTTTTGGAGAAGCCTGTATTAACAAGAAAGTGAGTGGGAGCTCTGTAGCATTTCTGATATTATATGTAGATGACATATTGTTAATTGGAAATGATATAGAATTTCTGGATAACATGAAAGGATACTTGAATAAAAGTTTTTTAATGAAAGTCCTCGGTGAAGCTGCTTATATATTATGCATCAAGATCTATAGAGATAGATCAAGACGCTTAATTGGACTTTCACAAAGCACATACCTTGATAAAGTTTTGAAAAAGTTCAAAATGGATCAAGCAAAGAAAGGGTTATTGCCTCTATTACAAGGTGTGAAGTTGAGTCAGACTCAATGTCTGACCACAACATAAGATAGAGAGAAAATGAAAGATGTTCCCTATGCTTCAGCCATAGGCTCTATCATGTATGCAATGCTGTGTACCAGACCTGATGTATGCTTAGCAATAAGTTTAGCAGGGAGGTACCAAAGTAATCCAGGAGTGGATCACTAGACAGCGGTCAAGAATATCCTGAAATACCTGAAAAGGACTAAGGATATGTTTCTCGTTTATGGAGGTGACAAAGAGCTAGTCGTAAATGGTTACGTCGATGCAAGCTTTTACACTGATCCGGATGATTCTAAATCGCAAACCGGATACATGTTTATATTGAACGGTGGAGCTGTAACTTGGTGCAGTTCTAAGCAAAGTGTTGTGGCGGGATCTACATGCGAAGCGAAGTACATAGCTGCTTTGGAATCATCAAATGAAGGAGTATGGATGAAGGAGTTCATATGCGATCTAGGTGTGATACTTAGTGCATCGGGACCAATGAAAATCTTCTGTGACAATACTGGTGCAATTGCCTTGGCAAAGGAATCCAGATTTCACAAGAGGACCAAGCACATCATGAGACGCTTCAATTCCATCCGGGACCAAGTCCAGGTGGGAGACATAGATATTTGCAAGATACATACGGATCTGAATGTTGCAGACCCATTGACTAAGCCTCCTCCACGAGCAAAACATGATCAGCATCAAGGCTCCATGGGTGTTAGTACTGTGTAATCTAGATTATTGACTCTAGTGCAAGTGGGAGACTGAAGGAAAAATGCCCTAGAGGCAATAATAAAGTTATTATTTATTTCCTTATATCATGATAAATGTTTATTATTCATGCTAGAATTGTATTAACCAGAAACATAATACATGTGTGAATACATAGATAAACATAATGTCACTAGTATGCCTCTACTTGACTAGCTCGTTAATCGAAGATGGTTGTGTTTCCTAACCATAGACACGAGTTGTCATTTGATTAACGGGATCACATCATTAGGAGAATGATGTGATTGACTTGACCCATTCAGTTAGGTTAGCACTTGATCGTTTAGTATGTCGCTATTGCTTTCTTCATGACTTATACATGTTCCTACAACTATGAGATTATGCAACTCCTGTTTATCGGAGGAACACTTTGTGTGCTACCAAACGTCACAACGTAACTGGGTGATTATAAAGGAGCTCTACAGGTGTCTCCTGATACATCTCCGTCGTATCTATAATTTTTGATTGTTCCATGCCAATATTATTCACTTTCATATACTTTTTGGCAACTTTTTATATTATTTTTGGGACTAACTTATTGATCCAGTGCCCAGTGCCAGTTCTTGTCTATTGCATGTTTTATGTTTCGCAGAATATCCATATAAAACAGAGTCCAAACGGGATAAAAACGGACGGAGCTTATTTTTGGAAAATATGGAAAATTCCGGAAGGAAAATCAACGCGAACCAGTGCCCGAGGTGGTCACGAGGCAGGGGGCGCGCCTGCCCCCCTGGACGCGCCACTACCCTCATGAGCCCAGGCGTGCCCCCTACCCTCATGAGCCCACCGTAAGGCGGTTGACACAATTCTTGTGCCGCAAGAAAGCTAATATTCAAAAAAATCAGGGCGAAGGTTTCAGGCCAATCGGAGTTACAGATCTCCATATATGCACGAAACGGTGAAACAGAGCCAGAACAGAACGCAGAAACAAAGAGATAGACCAATCTCGGAGGGGCTCTCGCCCCTCCCAAGCCATGGGAGCCAAGGACCAGAGGGGAAACCCTTCTCCCATCTAGGGAGGAGGTCAAGGAAGAAGAAGAAGAAGAAGGGGGGCCCTCTCCCCCTTGCTTCCGGTGGCGCCGGAGCGCTGCCGGGGGCCATCATCATCACCACGATCTTCACCAACAACTTCACCGCCTTCATCACCAACTCTTCCTACCTCTATGCAGCGGTGTAACCTCTCTCTTACCCACTGTAATCTCTACTTAAACATGGTGCTCAACGCTATATATTATTTCCCAATGATGTATGGTTATCTTATGATGTTTGAGTAGATCCGTTTTGTCCTATGGGTTAATTGATGATCGTGATTGGTTTGAGTTGCATGTTTTATTATTGGTGCTGTCCTATGGTGCTCTCCGTGTCTCGCAAGCGTGAGGGATTCCCGCTGTAGGGTTTGCAATATGTTTATGATTTGCTTATGGTGGGTGGCGTGAGTGACAGAAGCACAAACCCGAGTAAGTAGGTTGTTTGTGTATGGGATAAAAGGGGACTTCATACCTTAATGCTATGGTTGGGTTTTACCTTAATGAATCTTTAGTAGTTGCGGATGCTTGCTAGAGTTCCAATCATAAGTTCATTTTTTCCAAGTAGAGAAAGTATGTTAGCTTATGCCTCTCCCTCAAATAGAATTGAAACAATGATTACCGGTCTAGTTATCGATTGCCTTGGACAAATAACTTTCTTGTAACAAAAAGCTCTCTACTAATACTTACTTTATTGCATCTTTATCTAAACAGCCCCTAGTTTATATTTACGTGCTTTTTATTATCTTGCAAACCTATCCAACAACACCTACAAAGTACTTCTAGTTTCATACTTGTTCTAGGTAAAGCGAATGTCAAGCATGCGTAGAGTTGTATTGGTGGTCGATAGAACTTGAGGGAATATTTATTCTACCTTTAGCTCCTCGTTGGGTTCGACACTCTTACTTATCAAAAACTGTTGCGATCCCCTATACTTGTGGGTTATCAAGACCTTTTTCTGGCGCCGTTGCCGGGGAGTCATAGTGTGGGGTGAATATTGTTGTGTGTGCTTATTTGCTTTATCACTAAGTAATTTTTATTTGCTGCTCTTAGTTGTTTTCTATCTTTAGTCATGGGTAGGAAACGCAAAATACCAAAAAAATTAGTTGTACCTACTGCTCCAATGGTTTAAGAACCACTCAAAATCTATCACACTACTGAAGCTTTTTACTTGGATCATCTTTGATCCCTATGTGCTCGTGCTGAAACCCCAACTAGCTTAGTTGAGGGCAAATCTTTAGATGAGCATGCTTGTTATGTGCGACACCGTATATCTGAAAAAGGGAAACTATTATGGGGTCAAATTCAACGTTTGCAATGTTGTGCTTGGAATTTATGTGAAATATATGATGTTACTTATTGTTTTGAAGACCCTAAGAAACACCTACCCTATCAATGCTTGTTTAGTGATAATGGAATCATATCTTCGTATGCTAAGGGTGTTTACAATTACTATGATGTTCAACAAATTGAAGAATTTGTTGCTTTTAAGGGTGCTTTGGAAATTGCTTCTTTGATTGAAAAGTATGATGCTACTCTTTACAATTCTGAAAATTTTGCCATACTTGAATATTGTTATGAGAATTATGCTTATAATGGCTATATTAAACAATATATCGAGGCTTACCCCGCTGTCCAAGAAGAGACTAATATTTTGCAGGAAGCTATGGAAGAAGAAATTGATGAAATTGTGAGCTCATTGCATGAAAAAGATGATGAGGAGAGCGAATAACAAAAGGAGGAAGAGCGGATTGATCACCCGTGCTCACCTTCCAATGAGAGTAAATCTTCAACTCATACATTGTTTAATTCCCCTTCGTGCTTACCGAAGGATGATTGCTATGATGATTGTTATGATCCCGTTGATTCTTTTGAAATATCCCTTTTTGATGATGCTTGCTATGCTTGTGGCCAGGATGCCAATATGAATTATGCTTTTGGAGATGAACTTGCTATAGTTCCTTATGTTAAACATGAAATTTTTGCTATTGCACCCACGCATGATAGTCCTATTATCTTTTTGAATTCTCCCAATTATACTATATCGGAGAAGTTCGCCCTTATTAAGGATTATATTGATGGTTGCCTTTTACCGTTGCACATGATGATTTTGATAGATATAATATGCATGTGCTTGCTGCTCCTACTTGCAATTATTATGAGAGAGGAACTATTTCTCCACCTCCCTATGTTTCCCGTACTATGAAATTGCAAGAAACTGCTTATACTATGCATTGGCCTTTACTCGGTGTGTATGAATTGTTCTCTTATGACATGCCGATGCATATGAAGAGAGTTAGACTTCGTTGTTGCATGATATATGTTACTTTGTGCTCACTGCTAAATTACAAATCATTGTTAATTAAAATTGGCTTTGATATACCTTGGGATCCGGGTGGATTCACTACTTGAGCACTATATGCCTAGCTTTATGGCTTTCAAGAAAGCGCTGCCAGGGAGACAAGCCGGAAGTTTTAGAGAGTCATTTATTTCTGTTGAGTGCTTTCATATAGTTTTAAAACAACAAAAATAAAGAGGGGAACCCAAAACTTTTCAAAAAGAGAAGTGAAAGTGAGAGAGACGAGCATTGTGAAAATGGGGGACGTCCTTGAACTTTGTTCATGCCCACGGGAACTCTGTGAATCTTAATTACAGAAACTTTTCAATAAAAATAATTATCCCCTTGTATAATTCCATTGTATTATAAAAATAATGTGCCAATGTTTGCCTTTAGGATGTTTACAATGCTTGTGGTTTGTACGGCGCGGGACAAAAACTTTAGCTGTAGCGCGCGATTTTACATTTTTAACTGGAACGTCAAATGGTTATGATTACTTTTGCACTGTCTTGATACACAACTTGTTTATTTTTCCTAAGTTTGGTAGAATTTTTGGGGTACGAGAAGTATTGTGATTGTTCAGATTTCTACAGACTGTTCTGTTCTTGACAGATTCTGTTTTTGATGCATAGTTTGCTTGTTTTGATGAATCTATCAGTTTATATCAGTGGATTAAGCCATGAAGAAGTTATATTACAGTAGACACACTGAAAAAACAAAATATGAATTGGTTTGCAATAGTACTTAGAGTGGTGATTTGCTTTATTATACTAACGGATCTTACCGAGTTTTCTGTTGAAGTTTTGTGTGGATGTAGTGTCTAATAGAGGATGTTTCGATGTGAGAAGAAGGAAGAGAGGCACGAGCTCAAGCTTGGGGATGCCCGAGGCACCCCAAGTAAATATTCAAGGAGACTCAAGCGTCTAAGCTTGGGGATGCTGGGAGGCATCCCCTCTTTCTTCAACAAGTATCGGTATGTTTCAGATTCGTTTCGTTCATGCATTATGTGCAGGTCTTGGAGCGTCTTTTGCAATTAGGTTTTTATTTTTCTTTTATGCACCATGCTGGTATGAGATAGTCCTTGGTTGATTTATAGAATGCTCATTGCACTTCACTTAAATCTTTTGAGTGTGGCTTTATAGAATGCTTCATGTGCTTCACTTATATCATTTGAAGTTGGATTGCCTATTTCTCTTCATATAGACAACCGCCATTTGTAGAATGCTCTTTTGCTTCACTTATATTTGTTAGAGCGTGGGCATATCTTTTGTAGAAAGAATTAAACTCTGTTGCTTCACTTATATCTATTTAGAGAGATGATAGAAATTGGTCATTCACATGGTTAGTCATAAAATCCTACATCAACTTGTAGATCACTGAATATAATATGTTTGATTCCTTGCAATAGTTTTGCGATATAAAGGTGGTGATATTAGAGTTATGCTAGTGGGTGACTGTGGATTAGTAGAAACACTTGTGTTGAGGTTTGTGATTCCCGTAGCATGCACGTATGGTGAACCGTTTTGTGATGAAGTTGGAGCACAATTTTATTTATTGATTGTCTTCCTTACGAGTGGCGGTCGGGGACGAGAGATGGTCTTTTCCTACCAATCTATCCCCCTAGGAGCATGCGCGTAGTACTTTGTTTTCAATGGCTTGTAGATTTTTGCAATAAGTATATGAGTTCTTTATGACTAATGTTGAGTCCATGGATTATACGGACTCTCACCCTTCCACCATTGCTAGCCTCTCTTGTGCCGCGCAATTTTCACCGGTACCATACACCCTCCTTATATCTTCCTCAAAACAGCCACCATACCTACCTATCATGGCATTTCCATAGCCATTCCGAGATATATTGCCATGCAGCTTCCATCATCATCATATACATGACTTGAGCATTCATTGTCATATTGCCTTGCATGATCGTAAGATAGCTAGCATGATGTTTTCATGGCTTGTCCATTTTTTTGATGTCATTGCTATGCTAGATCATTGCACATCCCGGTACACCGCCGGAGGCATTCATATAGAGTCATATCTTTGTTCTAGATATTGAGTTGTAAGTAAATAAAAGTGTGATGATCATCATTATTAGAGCATTGCCCCAGTGAGGAAAGGATGATGGAGACTATGATTCCTCCACAAGTCGGGATGAGACTCCAGACTTCATGAAAAATAAAAGAGGCCAAAGAAGCCCAAATAAAAAAAAGAGGCCAAAGAAGCCCACCAAAAAAAGAAAATAAAAAAATGAGAGAAAAGAGAGAAGGGGCAATGTTACTATCCTTTTACCACACTTGTGCTTCAAAGTAGCACCATGTTCTTCATAGAGAAAGCCTCCTATCACTAGTAGAAAAAGGGTCAAACGTGCAGCACATTAGTGCCGGTTTGTATTAGAGCCGACACAAATGTATACATTAGTGCCGGTTCCAACGGCTGGCCGGGCCGCTCTCATTAGTACCGGTTCGTGGCTAACATTTAGCACCGGTTCGTGCCACGAACCGGTACTAATGAGGGTGGTGGCAGGATGTTGTCAGTCTGGGCCCCCTCCAGCACCTTTAGTACCGGTTCGTGCCACGAACCGGTACTATAGGTCCTCCTGCATATAACCCTTCGTCCAGATCGCTCTGTTCTTCCCCCTTTCCCCTCTCCTCTCCTCTCTGTTCTTCCTCTTCCCCTCGAGCTCATCACACATTTTGCCCAAAATTTGTCAAGATTTGAAGGCCCCCATCCATTCAAGTGATCACAAAGGTTAGCAACTTTGTCCTTTCATCTCTCATTGCTAGATTAGCTCTTGCAGTGCTTTATATAGTTACTAATTTGTGAGGTTAGTAATTTGGGAGGAAATATATATATGTGCTAGTATTTGATTTATATGCAATTTGAGGTCAAAAATAACACTTAGTTTGCATATGTAGGTGTGGTTTACTTAGTGCCTTCTAAATCTTCGTCGTAACCACCATCGATCGCCCGCACCGTCCCATCGCCGGCACCACCTTGTGGTGAGCCACTTGTTCATGAAATTTTATATAAAAAATTGATGTTTGTGTGATTTGGATATATAGTTAATCATGTAATAATTATCTTACCCGTACGTTGTTTGTTATACATAGTGCCATGGTTTTGATATCCGTCCCCATCGGCCCTCGTCCTTGTTATGATTCGGATGTGGTATCTTCTCTTTTAAAACTATTTGTTGCATTTCGTGTTTATGACAAATTATGCCCATCAAGTTGACATAGATATTTTTATCTAGGAGGTATGTGAACCGGAAATTCCAACCGACCCTATTGTCGAGAGGTTAAATTTAGCTGAAAGAGAAAATGAGTACTTGAAAGAAAAATTGAAAAGAATTGAGGGGGAGAAGATGGAATTGGAGTTGCATGTTGCCAATGTCGTCGATGATCACAAGATCAAGATGGAGAAAATGCGCTTGAAGAATAGAAAGATTAGAAAATATGCCATCGATAGTAAGGCTTGGTATCATTATGCTGTTGGATCAATTGTTACCTTAGTTGTGATCTTGATCGCATTTGTTGTTGCATTTAAATGCTTTAGCTAGAGAGTTATTTGTTTGTTGCATTTAAGTGTTGTATGAACTTTATGTATGAACTTGTATTAATTTGGTCTATTCGGTGTTGTGTAATGAAGATGAGCCGGCAATGGATGTACGATGACCGATGCTCTCCCGGTTTGTTGAGGAGTGCATACTTTTTCGCTTATGGCCGAGGCAAACAAGCGGGCGGATGGTTTTATGCCTTGTCCATGTGTTGGCTATAAGAATGGTCACAATTACTCTCGTCAAGAACCATTCACGTCCACTTGTTTGAGTCGGTTTCATGCCCCACTATAATGTTTGGACCAAGCACGGAGAAAGAGGGGTTATGATGGAAGACAATGAAGAAGAAGAGGACGATGACAGCTATCCCGCCATGGGTTCCCTGAATACGATGATACAACAATGGGGAAGAAGCTGAGCCGTAATGCGGGAAGAAGCTGAGCCGGCAATGCGGGAAGAAGTGAAGAAGAGCCATCGGATGAGCCCGTTGATGATCTAGGTCGGGCCATTGCCGATGCAAAGAGAAACTAGCGCAAGTGATTTGGAGAAGAAGAAGTTGCGGCGCATGTTAGAGGATCACAAAAATTGTTGTACCAATTGCGTAGGTGACAAGAAAAAGCTGGGCACCTGCTGGAATTGCTGCAATGGAAGGCCGAGAATGGTGTATCTGACAAGGGATTTGGAAAGTTGCTAGTAATGATAAAGGATATGCTTCCAAAGGACAACGAATTGCCCGAGAGTACGTACGAAGCAAAGAAGGTTGTCTGCCCTCTAGGATTAGAGGTGCAGAAGATACATGCATGCCCTAATGATTGCATCCTGTACCGCGGTGGGTACGAGGATTTGAACGCTTGCCCGGTATGTGGTGCATTGCGCTATAAGATCAGCCACGATGAGCCTGGTGATGTCGAGGGCGAGCGCCCAGAAGAAGATTCTGCCAAGGTGATGTGGTATTCTCCTATAATACCACGGTTGAAACGTTGTTCCAAAACAAAGAGCATGCCAAGGCGATGTGATGGCACGAGAAGACCGTAAGAAAGACGGAAAGTTGAGAGTACCACGACGGGTCGCAGTGGAGAAAAATCGGAAGAAAGTACGGGAAGGAGTTTGCAGATGGCGCAAGGAGCGTATGGTTTGGTCTAAGCGTAGATGGCATTAATCCTTTTGGGGAGCGAACAGCAACCATAGCACCTGGCCCGTGACTCTATGTTTGTATAACCTTCCTCCTTGGTTGTGCATGAAGCGGAAGTTCATTATGATGCGGTGCTCATCCAAGGCCCTAAGCAACCCAAAGAACGACATTGATGTGTACCTAAGGCCATTAGTTGAAGAACTCTTACAAGCGTGGAATGGAGCAGTGTACGTCGTGGGATGAGCACATGGGGAAGAATTTGACCTAAAGGCGTTGCTGTTCGTGACCATCAATGATTGGCCTGCTCGGTAACCTTCGGGATAGACAAACAAGGGATACCGCGGATGCACGCATTGTTTGGATAATACCGACGATATATATTTCAATAGTTGTAAGAAGAATGTGTACAGGACATCGTTGATTTCTTCGAGCGGGCATCCGTAAGAAAGAAAGGCAAGCATTTCAAAGGTGAGGCGGATCACGGACGAAGCCTCGCCACCGCATCGGTGTGCTGATGTACATGATATGGTCAAGGACTTGAAGGTGATATTTGGAAAGGGTCTGGCGGACAACCTGTTCGAAGGACGCAGACGGACGCGCACCCATGTGGAAGAAGAAATCTATATTTTGGGACCTGCCATATTGGAAAGACCTAGAGGTCCGCTCCGCAACCGACGTGATGCACGTGACGAAGAATCTTTGCGTGACCCTGCTTGGCTTCTTGGGCGTGTATGGGAAGACAAAAGATACACCGAGGCACGGAGGACCAGCAACGTATGCACGGAGAAGACGGCATACATCGAGGTCATGCAAGCTATGCTCTTACCAAAGAAGAGAAGGAAATCTTCTTTGAATGCCCCTTTCGAGATTAAGGTACCGTCGGCTTCGTCGAATATAAAGGGAATAATAAACATGGCAGAGAAAAGTTCCGAACCTAAAGTCTCATGACGCCACGTGATTATGACGCAACCGCTTCCGGTTGCATTGAGGGGCTTCTACGGAAAATGTTCGATTAGCCATTGTGAAGCTATGGGCATTTCTCAATGCAATCTCTCAGAAGGTAATCGATCCAGAAATCATACCAAGGTTACAGACTGATTTGGTGCAATGTCTTGTCAGTTTCGAGTTGGTGTTCCCACCATCCTTCTTCAACATCATGACGCACATCCTAGTTCACCTATCGAAGAGATTAACGTTTTGGGTCTGTATTTCTACACAATATGTTCCCCTTTGAGAGGTTCATGGAGTCTTAAAGAAATATGTTCATAACCGTGCTAGGCCGAAGGAAGCATCTCCAAGGGCCATCAAAATGAGGAGGTCATTGAGTTTTGTATTGACTTTATTCGACCTTAAGCCGATTGGTGTTCTGAATCGCGGCATAAGGGCGCATCGGATGGAAAAGGCACGCTAGGAGGAATAAATAATATGTATGGACGGACATTCTCTCCTTTGAAGCACACTACGCTTCTCTGAATTCCACCTTGGTGGCTCCGTATATGGATGAACACAAGAATTTGCTACGCTCCAAACACCCGGAGCGGTCGATGGTGGATTACACGTGAACAAACCGGGAGTTTCGCCAACTGGTTGCGATACCGTACCATGCATGACACCTCTATTGAAGATGACATGTACTTGCTGTCCCGATTACCATCTTGAATATAATGATTTTCAAAGGGTGCGAGATAAATGGTAATACATTTTAAACGATCGCCCAAGATAAGAAGAGCACCAACCAAAACAGTGGTGTCGCTTTGATCAGAAACCAAGATGGGAAAGGAAACATATTATGGTTATATACAGGACATATGGGAACTTGACTATCGGCGTGGTTTAAAGGTCCCTTTGTTTCGTGCAAATGGGTCAATATGACACGAGGCGGGTAACGGAAGACCCGCGATGCGGAATGACAACAGTGGATCTCAACAATCTTGCGTGATGCGAGCGAACCATTCATCCTAGCCAATGATGTGGCACAGGTTTTCTATGTGAAGGACATGTCTACCAAGCCAAGAAAAAGAAAAGATAAGGAAGCGAATGCATCGCACGATGAGCCAAAGCGGCACATAGCTCTTTACGGGAAGAGAAACATCGTGGGAGTGGATGACAAGACAGACAAGTCAGAAGATTATGAAAAGTTTGATGAAATTGCTCCATTCACGGTGAATATTGACCCGAGCATCCCGTTAAATGATGAAGATTTTCCATGGTTACGGCGCAAAGGGACACACGCGAAGAAAAAGTTTCACCCAAAGATCTAGGATGTGATCGGCTTCACTATCATCACTTTCTTCTGTGTTTCACACCCAGGAGGGAATTTCTGTAATAGCTAGGGTAGTTATGTGTTTTGGCATTTGAAACGCGAAGAAATTTTATGTGCAAACAAATTCTTTTCATGCATTTACTGATTTTTTTTCCAGCTAAATGACCCTGAAATTGAAAAGATTTTCAAATGAACTCAGAAAAGGTTGAAAGTTGGCATGGTATCATAATTTCATACAAATAGATGTGCAAGAAAGTAGAGAGGGTTACGGCAAAAACTGGATGCACTTCGTGTACAAAATGGACAATCTCTTTCAAGTATCGGGGTTTAAATTTAAAATCGAACTGTTACAAAGGCATTTCATTTTTTAAATAACCTAAGCATTACTAAATTGAATATAATGATAAAACACAATAATATTAAACATAAGAAAAAAGAATCACTGAAAAAACTTTTTTCAAAGTTAAGTTATTCACAAACTAGTGATTCACACAAATTTCAAATAATTCAAAATTTAAACTATTCAAATTTGAAATCTACCGGCACTAACAGAAAGTTTGTAATTTTTTGTACCTAAAGCAAAAATATTCACAAAGAAACACTAAATACAGCAAAAAAACAACTCAAAAATAAATAAAACAAAAAAATAAAGCAAAAAAATAAAGCAAAAAAATAAAGCAAAAAAAATTAAGAAAAAAAAGCCCGCCTACTGGGCCAAAGCGGCCTGCATACGACTAGCGACACAACCTTTCGTTGGGCACGGATGCAGGCCGTGAAGGCCTTGATGAGGCCCACTAGGCGAAGAGGACAGGTAGGCCCAGTGGGCTGGTTGGGAGAGGAGCTCGAGAGAGCTACCGCCTGGGCTTATAAACCGGTCTGGTAGCCCTCGACTAGCGAGGTGGGACTAAACTTGCCAAGACCGCACTGCTGTTAATAAGACCCTTTAATACCGGTCGTGGCACAAACCGGTACTAAAGGGGCCTTTTGTACCGGTTTGTGCCACCACCCGGTACTAAAGGGGTCGCTTCCGCCGCTTGCACTGGGTTAAAACAGGCCTTTAGTACCGGTTGGTGGCTCCAACCGGTACTAAAGGTGCCTTCTATATATACAATGACTACGAAAATTTCAGTTTCCCTCTGCATTCGTTCCTCTGTTCCGTCGTCTCGTCGTCATCACCGCCGCCCTCGATCGTCTCCGTTGCCGCTCGTCTCGTCGCCGCCCGCCCCCGCCGCCGCTCCGTCCCGTCGCTCTCGTCTCCGTCGCCGCCTCAGCCCGCGTCCCCGTCGCGCCATCCTGTCCCGTCGCGCCGTCCCGGCGTCGCCGCCCCAACAATCGCCTCGCCTCGCCGTCGTCACCATTGTGAGCCCTCGGCCCGAGCCCGTACACACACACACAAGCATGTTTAATTAGTTTAGATAATTAGTCTTTAATTAGTTTAGATTATTTAGATTATTATTTTGTATGTTTAATTAGTTTAGATAATTAGTGTTTAATTAGTACACACACACACGTATTTTGTATGTTTAATTAGTTTAGATTATTTAGATTATTATTTTTCACTATTATATATGTATGAATGCATGTTAGATGGATATAATTAGTGCTTAATCAGTTAGAAATTAGTGTTATGTAGAAATGTTAGAAATTAGTGTTATATAGAAATGTTAGTGTTATTTAGATTATTTAGATTAGCATAATTAGTGTTATATAGAAATGTTAAAATTTTAGTTATCAAAATCCAATCATTAAAAAATGTTACTTTTTGGGCATATAGCTAGTATTTGTTCTCGACGATGCCGGCCCGCATCCTCGCCGTCGACCCGTCATGACGACGTCCAGCCGACCCATGTCCGGACTGGCTCACCGGCTGGCTTTGGGAGGTGCTGCTTGGAGGGCGCGCCGCTTGATGAGAACCGGCCCGGGTCCCGTCGTCGACCGATCTTGTTTGGTGGCGTTCGCGTGGGCGATTTGGTGCGGAGGGACCCGGCCCGCCGAAGGTGGTGCGTCGCCGTGTCGAGGAGGAGGGCGAGCACGTCCATCGCTACATGGTTGCGTTAGAGGCGGCGAGTTCTCCAATACGTGGCGATATCTTCGGGATCTCACTTCAGCTATGATCTGTGAGGTTCCTTCTCTTTGGGTGTCCACCGCCCACGGAGGAACCGCGAGTGTCCTAGATTCTTCTGTAGTATTTGATCTTTATTAGCTAATAGCCGATGATGTACTATTCAATATTATATATTATTCGAGACGATGTATTCGAGATTATGTCTATTATTCTAGACGATGTATTGAGATTATATCTATTATTCGAGACGATGTAATTTGAATACTAAATTGTTTTATATTTCTTTTGGATTAGTTAAACAAAAGCTATGGCGCACAATACCGACGAGAGAGGAGAACAGACCATGTTCGATATGATCGTGGGCCGATGATAATCGAATGAAGAAGATTATGACGGCTCAATTTCTAAACAACACCGGAGAGGGTGATATGATATTCGATCGCGACAGCGAAATTGATGAAGTCATGAACTACGATTATAGCGATGACGAAGAACATGTTGATCTGAAACAACAAACACCGCGAGGTATATATATTTATATAAGCAGGCATCTGGTGATCATCACATGTTTTAAATGACTTGAAGATATATTAACGAATCGATCTTTGTTCTTTCAGCCATCCGGATCGAGCAAATCTTCAGGCAAAATGACGAAACGAGGTCCGAACAAAAAGTTGAAGCCGGGCGTAAAGTACAATATCGAGGCATGCGGCCCTACTGGCAAACCATTAGCGCCTAAGAAGATTGCAGACAAGTTCGTTCGTCAGTGCGGAGTTCTTGTGAAGGACCAACTCTCGATCAAACTTCAAGAATGGAGAGAGCCAGCAAAGCCACGTCCAGATGTTACTTTTGTCGACAAGAATCAAAAAGATCTGCTTTGGGATACTCTCATGGAACATTTCACCCTACCAGATCATTTCACAGAAGCAGATGTGCAGAAAGTCAAGGAGGCTGCTCTTAGGATGATGGCGATTGCATTCAAGAACTACAAGAATTGTGAATGGAAGAAGTACGTCAAGGGAGGAAGGAAGACTCCAGTATTCAAGGGAACACTAGAGAACCAATGTGATCATTGGGACGATTTCGTGAAATTCAAGGATTCGGAATTAGCTAAGGAACGGTCGAGAATAAACAAGAAGAATGCCGAAAAAAGGATAAGTTCCATAAGTGGGGCGGTGGCTATCGCGGTGGCAATGCCTAAGTGGGATAAGTCGAGAAAGAGATGGAGGATGCAGGTGTCAGTCCGGCTACTAAGAGCTGGCCCCCCAGGGTTAGGACTTGGTTCTATGCGCATGGGGGGGAGTTGGACCCGGAGACAGGCAATGTTTCGACGAGGGCAAGTCTGAAGGGAGCCAACGATGCGATACTTGTTGCAATAGAAGAGGCACGATAAGGGGTGTTCCAGCCTAACAGAGAGAATGACGAGCTTACGCGTGCCCTGGGAAATCCTGAACACCCGGGAAGAACACGAGGCAAGGGCGCTATGCCGTGGTATGAGGGGTTTTCAGAATGGAACACCGACTACAGAACCCGTGCGAGAAAGAAGATTGCGGAGGAGAAGAAGAGGAAGATGGAGGAGGAGCAGAGGAAGAGGGACTATGAACGCCTTCAAGGCCTAGAAGCAAGTCAAGCGGAATTGGCAGTCAAATTCCAGCGGCAGCAGGAGCAGATCGACTCACTTACCCATCAAAGGGGGTCTCAGCAGCTGTAGCAGCTAGCGGATGATCCAGCATTGGATAGCACCGGCCCATCCATGTTGAGAAGCAGCGTGGGTTCCGTCCCAGACGATGCAATGCTGGGTAGATACCCCGTGGATGACATCACGGAGAACACTAACTGTGAGCTACACGTCAAAATGAAGAACATATCCATGAAGGTGGCGGACGGCTTTGCTTTCACAAATCCCCCCGAGGCAACCTTCCATTGCAACCCGATTCCAGCAGGCTATGCTCGTGTCTTGGTTGATGAGGTGGTGGACCCACCATATTCGGGCTACTGACTTGACATTCTTTGGAGGTGACGGCGAGCGCTTTCGGAGAGGCCAAACATCGTATCATCCTATGGAAAAAGGATTGCATCATCTTTCAAAGGCCACCAACACCGCGTCAGCCGAGTCCTCGTCGAAGTCCGCCACCAAGTCAGCAGACTCCCGCTCCTGCAAGTCCACCAAGTCTGGCAAAGTGTCCGGCCACTCCTCCTCCTCCAAGTCCGGCAAAGTGTCAGGACAATCCTCCTCCTCCAAGTCTGCCACAGCGTCAGACGTCCACTCCTCCTCCAAGTCCGGCATAACCTCAGGCCACTCCTCCTCGTCCAACTCAGCCCCGTCAGCCATCTCCGCCGCCTCAGCAATCGCAGAAGAGACACCCCGCAGCTATGGTGCGTAGCGGTACGAGTCGAGGTAGTCTGAAGTACAAAGGAGGCAAGCGATATAAATATGGTCCAAGCCTCAAGCCTCTTCCGCAGAGGTCTTATGACAGTCGAGGAGGAAATCACAGCCATATCGAAGGCCGAGGTGGAAGCTCATTTTGCACCGAAACCGCCACCGCCGCCAAGGGAGAAAGTGCACGAGGAAGCGATTGACCACTTAATTCAGTATGGCTCAACCACCAGCTCCCAAGCCTGTTGACACAGACTATGAGCGCCACATCAGGAAGTTAAATCGAGCACGTCTACAAAGGGAGGCGAGCACGTCTACATCGGGATCGAGCAAACAAGAAGCAGCTGCCAAAAAATGCGGGAAAACCATTCCCCAGCTGGTAGAACAGGTGGTGCAATCGATCCCCTCGCTTGTTGTGCCAACAATAGGTGACAGTACGCGCGCCCAATATTATTGTGGGCAAACAGTGCACGTTCCTGAGGTGGGCAATGTGGTAATAACGGAGGAGCATACAATGCAGGCTGAAGTTCTCAACATCACTGTTGGACAACTCCCCGAGATCGAGCCCATGCCTTTGCTTAGAGAGGATGAAATAAAACGGAAATATGTCCGGGGCCAACCTTTGGTCGCGCCAGACAAGGTCAAGAACCTCCCAACGAGAATGTATTGCATCAATGGTACATGAACATTACCAAGATTTCAGATCGATTGTCCTTTATGGTGAATGTCAAGTAGGACCATTACTACCATGAGAAAGCTGTGTCCGTTGAGTATTTAGAACTGTTTCAGTTATACAATCAAGACGCACTCGACAAATCTATCGTCAGTTGCTATTGTCTGTAAGTGATTTCTTTCTATAATTTAAGTCTCAAGATAGCTGTAGTGATATCCTTTTGATCAATCATTACCTGTAATTATCCTCACTATATTCTTTTCTATGGTATTATGCAGGATGAAGATATATGAAATGAGAAAAGGTTGACGCTTTGGCATTGGGTTCATTGACCCAAACACCGTTAATGAATACACCTGGAAGATAAATGAACGTCAGCAAAAGTACATAGAGGACAGCATGCTAGAGTTCTTGAAGCGCCTCAAATACAATGAAGATATACTACTTCCTTACAACTTCCAGTGAGTCACACTGTCTTGTACTACAAATTCTCTGTTTTGCCTACTAGCTAGCTACATGTTTTTGCTTACATATGCCCGCTTAATTAAGACATGCAAACGTGTGTGCATGCAGATTTCACTGGGTCTTGTGTATCATTAAAGTTGACACCGGAACAGTTCAAGTACGGGACTCACTAATCTCAGAAAAAACTGACTATAACATCTTGTATGGGATAGTCAACAGGTAATTTCAATCATTATTAACTATATATCTCGTCCTATTTAGTTCGTCATTTCATGATATGAACTATTTAATAGCCCCTTTATTCATTTTCTTTGTCGGCGGGCAGGGCTTGGCAAAGGTTCATCGCCGTCACGCCCGGCGAATGGAAAAGAAAGCTTAAATGGTTTCGACCCAAGGTAAGCAATTAAGTAGTACTAGCTAGCTAGCTAGCTGCCATCTCTTTAATTATCATGCTTGATTAATTTTTATCTAATCAAATTCCATTCTCGTAAAGGCCCTGAAGTAGGCGCAGGGGACTGATCTGTGTGCATTCTGCGTTTGCGAGAACATTCGCATGATGGCGTCCGAAAGGAGCAGATCTCAAAGACAGCAATGGGTACGCTCGTGAGAACACTATTCACAATTTTTACACCATTATCGATATATAGTCACACAACTAATACACATGCATATTGATCTCCTTCTTAACAGTTCAAAGAGGTGCGGGAGAAGCTCATAGAAGCGGAGGCGTAGAAGCACTTCAAGAGGAAATAGCGGGATTTTTGCTCGACCGGTCATAAATCCGAATGGAGAATTCTATTACCGCTACCGCCCCATGAAAACCACTTCCAATTGTCATCGTGCTCCGAAGGCACCAATTAGGCTAATGCCACTGGCTCCGAAGGCAACATTCATATGTAGGAGAAATTGTTTATAGCTATACATGTGTGTATGTGTGAATTAATTAATATGGCGGTTTGTGAGACGTTGATGATATATATATGCATGATTGGTTCTACTAGAAATTTATATATATATATATATATATATATATATATATATATATATATATATATATATATATATAACGTGTACAATGTGTAGTATCGTAAAATACCAGCAACCAAAAAAGAATTAAAATGGAAATACAAAATTAAATGAAAAAGAAATCATAAAACTAAAAAGCCCCCAAACCTTATAGTACAGTTGGTCTTACCAACCGGTACTAAAGGGCTCCAGGCCCCCGGAGCTGGCTCGTGCCACGTGGTTGCCCTTTAGCGCCGGTTCGTGCTGTACCGGTACTAAAGGGGGGGGGCCTTTAGTGACCACAATTTAGTGCCGGTTATGTAACCAGCACTACAGGGCCTTACGAACCGGTGCTAATGCCCGGTTCTGCACTAGTGTATGCTTTCACTTTCATATACTAGTGGGAATTTTCAATATAGAACTTGGCTTGTATATTCCGATGATGGGTTTCCTCAAATGCCCGAGGTCTTCATGAGCAAACAAGTTGGATGCACACCCACTTAGTTTCAGTTTGAGCTTTCATACACTTATAGCTCTAGTGCATCCGTTGCATGGCAATCCCTACTCACTCACATTGATATCTATTGATGGGCATCTCCATAGCCCGTTGATACGCCTAGTCGATGTGAGACTTTCTCCTTTTTTTGTCTTCTCCACATAACCCCCACCATCATATACTATTCCACCTATAGTGCTATGTCCATGGCTCACGCTCATGTATTGCGTGAAAGTTGAAAAAGTTTGAGATTATTAAAGTATGAAACAATTGCTTGGCTTGTCATCGGGGTTGTGCATGATTAAATACTTTGTGTGACGAAGATAGAGCAACAGCCACACTATATGGTTTTGTAGGGATAACTTTCTTTAGCCATGTTGTTTTGAAAAGACATGATTGCTTTATTGTTACGCTCGAAGTAATATTGTTTTTATGTCAAATGATAGACTATTGCTTTGAATCACTCGTGTCTTAATATTCATGCCATGATTAGACATATGATCAAGATTATGCTACGTAGCATTCCACATCAAAAATTATTATTTTTTATCATTTACCTACTCGAAGACGAGCAGGAATTAAGCTTGGGGATGCTGATACGTCTCCGTCGTATCTATAATTTTTGATTGTTCCATGCCAATATTATTCACTTTCATATACTTTTTGGCAACTTTTTATATTATTTTTGGGACTAACTTATTGATCCAGTGCCCAGTGCCAGTTCCTGTCTATTGCATGTTTTATGTTTCGCAGAATATCCATATAAAACGGAGTCCAAACGGGATAAAAACCGACGGAGCTTATTTTTGGAAAGTATGGAAATTTCCGGAAGGAAAATCAACGCGAACCAGTGCCCGAGGTGGTCACGAGGCAGGGAGGTGCGCCTGCCCCCCTGGACGCGCCCCCTACCCTCATGAGCCCACCGTAAGGCGGTTGACACAATTCTTGTGCCGCAAGAAAGCTAATATTTAGAAAAAAATCAGGGTGAAGGTTTCAGGCCAATCGGAGTTACGGATCTCCATATATGCACGAAACGATGAAACAGAGCCAGAACAGAACGCAGAAACAAAGAGATAGATCCAATCTCGGAGGGGCTCTCACCCCTCCCAAGCCATGGGAGCCAAGGACCAGAGGGGAAACCCTTCTCCCATCTAGGGAGGAGGTCAAGGAAGAAGAAGAAGAAGAAGGCGGGGCCCTCCCCCCTTGCTTCCGGTGGCGCCGGAGCGCTGCCGGGGGCCATCATCATCACCGCTATCTTCACCAACAACTTCTCCGCCTTCATCACCAACTCTTCCTACCTCTATGCAGCGGTGTAACCTCTCTCTTACCCGCTGTAATATCTACTTAAACATGGTGCTCAACGCTATATATTATTTCCCAATGATGTATGGCTATCTTATGATGTTTGAGTAGATCCGTTTTGTCCTATGGGTTAATTGATGATCGTGATTGGTTTGAGTTGCATGTTTTATTATTGGTGCTGTCCTATGGTGCTCTCCGTGTCGCGCAAGCGTGAGGGATTCCCGCTGTAGGGTTTGCAATATGTTTATGATTTGCTTATGGTGAGTGGCGTGAGTGACAGAAGCACAAACCTGAGTAAGTAGGTTGTTTGCGTATGGGATAAAAGGGGACTTGATACCTTAATGCTATGGTTGGGTTTTACCTTAATGAATCTTTAGTAGTTGCGGATGCTTGCTAGAGTTCCAATCATAAGTGCATATGATCCAAGTAGAGAAAGTATGTTAGCTTATGCCTCTCCCTCAAATAGAATTGCAATAATGATTACCGGTCTAGTTATCGATTGCCTTGGACAAATAACTTTCTCGTAACAAAAAGCTCTCTACTAATACTTACTTTATTGCATCTTTATCTAAACAGCCCCTAGTTTATATTTACGTGCTTTTTGTTATGTTGCAAACCTATCCAACAACACCTACAAAGTACTTCTAGTTTCATACTTGTTCTAGGTAAAGCGAATGTCAAGCATGCGTAGAGTTGTATCGGTGGTCGATAGAACTTGAGGGAATATTTATTCTACCTTTAGCTCCTCGTTGGGTACGACACTCTTACTTATCGAAAACTGTTGCGATCCCCTATACTTGTGGGTTATCATCTCCAAAGGTACATGTTGAGTTGGCGTATTTCGAGATTAGGTTTTGTCACTCCGATTGTTGGAGAGGTATCTCTGGGCCCTCTCGGTAATGCACATCACTATAAGCCTTGCAAGCAATGTAACTAAAAAGTTAGTTACGGAATGATGCATTACATAACGAGTAAAGAGACTTGTCGGTAACGAGATTGAACTAGGTATTGAGATACCGATGATCGAATCTCGGGCAAGTAACATACCAATGACAAAGGGAACAACGTATGTTGTTATCCGGTTTGACCGATAAAGATCTTCGTAGAATATGAAGGAGCCAATATGAACATCCAGGTTCCGCTATTGGTTATTGACCAGAGACATGTCTCGGTCATGTCTACATAGTTCCCGAACCCGTAGGGTCCGCACATTTAAAGTTAGATGACAGTTATATTATGAGTTCATGTGTTTATATGTACGGTAGATAGTTCGGAGTCCCTGATGTGATCACGGACATGACGAGGAGTTTCGAAATGGTCGAGACATGAAGATTGATATATTGGACGACTATATTCGAACACCGGAATGGTTCTAGGGGTTATCGGATATATACCAGAGTACCGAAGGGTTACCGGAACCCCGCGGGGGGTTAATGGGCCTCATGGGCCCAAAGTGGAGAAGAGGAGGGGCGGCCAAGGCAGGCCGCGCACCCTCTCCTCCTCTAGTCCGAATAGGACAAGGAGGGGGGCATCCCCCTTTCCTTCCTCCTCTCCTACTTGGACAAGGAAAGGAGGGAGTCCTACTCCCGGTGGGAGTAGGACTCCTCCTGGCGCGCCCCCTCCTGGCCGGCCGCCCCTCTCCCTTGCTCCTTTTTACACGAGAGCAGGGGGCACCTCTAGACACAACAACAATTGATCCTTGAGATCTATTAGCCGTGTGCGGGGCCCCCCTCCACCATATTCCACCTAGATAATATCGTAGTGGTGCTTAGGCGAAGCCCTGCATCGGTAGAACATCATCATCGTCACCACGCCGTCGTGCTGACGGAACTCTCCCTCGACACTCGGCTGGATCAGAGTTCGAGGGACGTCATCGAGCTGAACGTGTGCAAGAACTCGGAGGTGCCGTGCTTTCGGTGCTTGATCGGTCGGGCCGTGAAGACATACGACTACATCAATCGTGTTGTGCTAACGCTTCCGCTTTCAGTCTACGAGGGTACGTGGACAACACTCTCCCCTCTCGTTGCTATGCATCACCATGATCTTGCATGTGCGTAGGAATTTTTTTGAAATTACTACTTTCCCCAATAATAGTTTTATACATACTTGCAGTGAAGCTTGTATTTACCAGAAAGTGAATGGGAGCACTACAGACTTTCTGATAAGTATGTGTGAGTAACATATTGTTGATCAGAAATAATGTAGGATTTTCTGGAAAGCATAAAGGAGTGTTTGAAAGGAGTTTTTCAAAGAAAGACCTCGGTGAAGCTGCTTACACATTGAGCATCAAGATCTATAGAGATAGATCAAGATGCTTGATAAGTTTTTTCAATGAGTGCATACCATGATAAGATTTTTAATTAGTTCAAAATGGAACATCCAAAGAAGGAGTTCTTGCCTATGTTGCAAGGTGTGAAGTTGAGTAAGACTCAAAACCCGACCATGGCAGAAAATAGAAAGAGAATGAAAAATCATTCCCTATGCCTCAGTCATAGGTTCTATAAAGTATGCTATGTTGTTTACCGGACCTATTGTATACCTTGCTCTGAGTTTGACAAGGGAGTACAATTTTGATCTAGGAGTAGATCACTGGACAACAGTCAAGAATATCCTTAGTGAGGACTAAGGAAATGTTTTTCGATTATGGAGGTGATAAAAGAGTTCGTCGTAAAGAGTTACATCGGTGCAAGCTTCTACACCAGTCCAGATGACTCTAAGTCTCAATCTGGATACATATTGAAAGTGGAAGCAATTAGCTAGAGTAGCTCTGTGCAGAGCATTGTAGACATAGGATATTTACAAAATACATACGGCTCTGAATGTGACAGACCCGTTGACTAAACTTCTCTCACGAGCAAAACATGATCATACCTTAGTACTTTTTGGGTGTTAATCACATAGCGATGTGAACTAGATTATTGACTCTAGTAAACCCTTCGGGTGTTGGTCACATGACGATGTGAACTATGGGTGTTAATCACATACAGATGTGAATATTGATGTTAAATTAGATGGTGATGTGAACTACATTATTGACTCTGGTGCAAGTGGGAGACTGAAGGAAAAAATATGCCCTAGAGGCAATAATAAAGTTGTTATTTATATTTCCTTATATCATGATAAATGTTTATTATTCATGCTAGAATTGTATTAACCGGAAACTTAGTACATGTGTGAATACATAGACAAACAAAATGTCACTAGTATGCCTCTACTTGACTAGCTCGTTGAATCAAAGATGGTTAAGTTTCCTAGCCATAGACATAAATTGTCATTTGATTAACGGGATCACATCATTAGAGAATGATGTGATTGACTTGACCCATTCCGTTAGCTTAGCACTTGATCGTTTAGTTTGTTGCTATTGCTTTCTTCATGAATTATACATGTTCCTATGACTACGATATTATGCAACTCCCGATTACCAGAAGAACACTTTGTGTGCTACCAAATGTCACAACGTAACTGGGTAATTATAAAAGTGCTCTACAGGTGTCTCCGATAGTACTTGTTGAGTTGGCATATATCGAGATTAGGATTTGTCACTCCGATTGTCGGAGAGGTATCTCTGGGCCCTCTCGGTAATGCACATCACTATAAGCCTTGCAAGCAATGTAACTAATGAGTTAGTTACGGGATGATGCATTACAGAACGAGTAAAGAGATTTGCCGGTAACGAGATTGAACTAGGTATTGAGATACCGATGATCGAATCTCGGGCAAGTAACATACTAATGACAAAGGGAACAACGTATGTCGTTATGCGGTTTGACCGATAAAGATCTTCATAGAATATGTAGGAGCCAATATGAGCATCCAGGTTCCGCTATTGGTTATTGACCGGAGACGTGTGTCTCGGTCATGTCTACATAGTTCTCGAACCCGTAGGGTCCGCACGCTTAATGTTTGGTGATGATTTATATTATGAGTTATGTGTTTTGATGTACCGAAGGTAGTTCGGAGTCCCGGATGAGATCGGAGACATGACGAGGAGTGTCGAAATGGTTGAGACGTAAAGATCGATATATTGGACTATATTCGGACATCGAAAAGGTTCCGAGTGATTCGGCTATTTATCGGAGTACCGGAGAGTTATGGGAATTTGCCGGAGAGTATATGGGAGTTATTTGGCTTTAGGGGAAAGAGAGAGGGGAGGCTGCGCCCCGCCCCCCCAAGGCCTAGTCCAAATTGGACTAGGGGGAGGGGCTGCGCCCCCTCCTTCCTTCTGTTCTCGTTTCCCTTTCCTTTTCTCCTACTTCTACTACATGGAAGGGGGGGGGGAATCCTACTCCCGGTGGGAGTAGGATTCCCCAAGGCGACACATAGTTGAGGGCCGGCCCTCCCCCTCCTCCACTCCTTTATATACGGGGGAGGGGAGCACCCCATGGACACACAAGTTGATCATTTATCTTTAGCCCTGTGCGGTGCCCCCCTCCACCATAATCCACCTCGGTCATATCGTAGCGGTGCTTAGGCGAAGCCTTGCGTCGGTAGCTTCATCAACACCATCATCACGCCGTCGTGCTGACGGAACTCTTCCTCAAAGCTCTACTGGATCGTGAGTTCGTGGGACGTCACCGAGCTGAACATGTGCAGATCGCGGAGGTGCCGTACGTTCGGTATTTGGATCATTCGATCGTGAAGATGTACGACTACATCAACCGCATTGTCATAACGCTTTCGCTTACGGTCTACGAGGGTACGTGGACGACACTCTCCCCTCTCGTTGCTATGCATCACCATGATCTTACGTGTGCGTAGGAAGTTTTTTTGAAATTACTACGTTTCCCAACACGTTGCACATGCAAACTTACTAGTTAGTTAAAGGATATCTCTTGCTAAGAGAAGCCACAGTGTTGTCTTTTGCGGCTTCTAGGACAACCTCTAAGGCCATAGAGACTGCATCTATGCACTATAAACCCGTGCCTCTAATTTTTTTCCCTTGGCATCACCTCTAGGCTTGGTGGCAGCCTCCAAGCAACAAAAAATAGATGGGAACATCCTGTCAGTCTAAAGGCATAGCAGGGTAAAGTATTTAAAAATGATGCATGACCATAATTTTTTTAGTATCCCATGGGTCCACAATATGGGATAAAACCATCGCTACACACTATGTAGTTTTGGGCAAAAGTTAGGGGCTAGTTTTGGACCCAGCTTAGAGGCAAGCCAGCCTCTAAACGGTGTCGATGCCCTAAGAGCATCTCTAATAGAAGAGGTAGATGCAAGAATAACTACCTTTTGCATCTTCAAGACCCCAAAACGCTACTCCAACAGATGATATAGATGTAAATCTTTTTTTTACGTCTTCACCTCCTAGAGATGTAAACTACCACACCTCATGGTGCAGATTTGCATCTCTACCTGCAGGAGATGTAAAAACGCGTGTGCCCGCCAACCGCCCAACTTCCTTCCCCTTCTGCGTGACCGGCACCGCCGCCCTACTCCGCCGCCGGCCAAATCCGCACCAAATCGCGCCGCCCGGCCCGCTTGGTCGCCACCCCCCCCCCCCCCCGCCGCCGCCGCCGGTGTGCCGCCTGGAGCCGCCGATTCACTTTCGGCCACCGCTCAATTAAAGCTTCTCCGGCAACTACGGCTAGCCTAAACGCCTTCCCCGGCGAGGTCTACGATGAGGTAGGCTTCATCTAAGCCTAGACCCCCCCACCGGAGTTAGCGGAGGCGCGCCATTCCGCCCGCCTGACGGTCGTGAGGCTTGGCCGTTCTTCCGATCGTGCGAAGCCGCCCGGCTGCCGTGCGGAGCTCCCGCCGACATGCGGCTGTCTCATCTGCCCTGCAGTCGCCGCCGCCCACAACCGCCGTCGCCGACGGCTGCCCAACCCGCCGCTGGCCGATTTCGTCCACCCCGCACGGAAGGTTTTTGATGAAATTCCCGAAGGTAAAAAACGACGAAACTTGAGGTTTTTTTTGTTGGGTAGGGAAAGTAGTTTGACGTTGATTTCCCGCACTGTAGATGAGCTCGTGTGACGCCGCTTTCATGGACGATTCCTTGTCGAACGAGGAATTTGTTTTAAAAGAAGAAGAGAACATTGCAATGCTAGTAACAATGCACAAGGGGAAGAAGCGGAAGCACGGTGGTTCCATCTATGACCATCCATTCATTTGATTATGGGATGTTTTATTTGAATTTGTGTGGCTGGTGAACAGCGGCTGTACATCATCTGAACAAAAGCTACAGTTGCCACGCGACGGCCGGTCAGTTTTAGATCTCCGGTTTACATCACTTATTGGAGTTGCCCATTTATATCACCATTTTACATCATTTGTTGGAGTTGAATCTTTTTTGGAGATGTAAATTATACAACACCTACTTTTACATCTTCAAATTTATATCATTTATTGGAGATGCTCTAAGAGTGAGTAAAACTCATTTAGGTGACAAGCGGCAATATGCATATGTGTCATTTGTCGTCACCAAGAAGTTCTAATGGTTTTTTGGGTCCAATTGGATGGGAGGACCGTTACGTAATTTTTTTGTGAGATCAATTTTTAGAATGAAATATCTCTTAAACTGTGTTCAAATTATAGACTGTTTGCACCCTTGCATTCCATGCGTCGAGAAGTTTGGAATTAAATCCCATCACATGTTTGATATATTTTGATGAAAATTTTCATACAAAGCTTGTAAAAATAAAACAAACATGTGCTTCACAAAGAACACAGCTGCAACTCTCCGAGACAACATACTTATACTCCTTCACGGGTACTACTCCCATGTAATGCAACTTGTGTGCGATGTGACACTATGTTAGAGCATCTCCAGCGGCGCCCCCAACACGGCTCCCCTAGGCAAAAAATTTAAGCCTGTGCCGAAAAATGCCCCAGTCACGTCCCCAGGAGCCCGTTTTTCGCCGGCTTGAAAATAGTGCCGGCGGGCCCAGGCCGAACCCGGCGCGCTGGGGAGCGCCCGGGGGCGCCGGGGCGAGCGATTTTGGCGCGAATGGAGGGTGGGCCCTCCCAGTCAGGGAGACGCCACTTCGTCGCCCTCATCGCCTCGGTTTCCCGCGTGGAATCAATGGCAAGGCTGCCGCCGGTCAGCCTTGCCATTGATTCCTCATCATGGGCGGCGCGTCACGGGCGGCGCGGTGACGCCTCCCCTCCCGCCACGCATACACACAGGCGCGGGGCTATATAAACGGTGGCCTCCCTCGCCTCTGGCCACACCAGCTCACAGCCGCCCACCGACCGTCGCCGAGCTCTGCCTCTCTCCCTGTGCGCAGCCGCCCGCCCACGCTTCTTCCTTCCCCTCTCCCTCTCTCCCAAGCCCGATGGCCGTGCGATTCCCCGGCGACGTGGCGGCGGTCAACGGCGTCGGCCGCCGCTCGCTCCACGAGTGGGAGGCCTGGCTGCTCTTCGAGGCGAACATCCCAGCGCCACCGGACATGCGCGCCGGGCCGACGGGGTGGAGGCTCAGCAACGGAGGCGTCTCCATTCCCGCGGTGCGCAATGTCGAGGCACGCCCCGCCTTCTTCGCCGTCGAGGTCGACCGCGTGCGATCCTCCCTGACAGAGGAGCAGTGCGCCCTCCCCCAGTACGCCGTCGACAACCACGGGTCGTGGGCAGCGTACTTCCAGCACCGCTAGGAGCAGAGGCTGGCGTCCACCAACAGGGCGCCGGTGGTGGGCGGAGTCAAGAACAGCGAGGGGCGCCGCGTATGGTGGGCGCCCCCGGCCGCACGCTCCAGGACGTGCTGGAGTACCTCGAGGGCGGCAATGATCCGCCGCTGGCATACCTTGCCGCGGCGTCCACCCTGGTCCACCGCCGGAGCGCCAGGCAATGGATGCCCAGGAGGTTCGGCTGCTCCTCGTCTTCCTCCTCTCACTCCTCCTCCCGCTCCTCTTCCCATTCCTCCGGCTCGCCGGCGGTGTTCGGCGTCAAGGCCGAGCCCGCAGCGGAGACGCCGCTCGGCCGGCGCACTCGCAGCGCCGGCATCGTCATCAACGAGAGTGGCCGGCGCGCCTTGATACGTCTCCAACGTATCTATAATTTTTTATTGTTCCATGCCATTATATTATCTGTTTTGGATATTTAATAGGCTTTATTATACAATTTTATATTATTTTTGGGACTAACCTATTAACCGGAGGCCCAATCCAAATTGTTGTTTTTTGCCTATTTTAGTGTTTCGCAGAAAAGGAATATCAAACGGAATCCAAATGGAATGAAACCTTCGGGAGAGTGATTTTTGGAACAAACGTGATCCAGAGGACTTGGAGTGGACGTAAGAAAGAAGCGAGGAGGCCACGAGGCAGGGAGGCGCGCCTGTCCCCTGGGCGCGCCCCCACCCTCGTGGTCCCCTCGCAGCTCCACCGACCTACTTCTTCCTCCTATATACCCATATACCCCGAAAACATCCAGGAGGACAATAGATTGGGGGTTCCGCCGCCGCAAGCCTCTGTAGCCATGAAAAACCAATCGGGGCTCTGTTCTGGCACCCTGCCGGAGGGGGGATCCCTCACCGGTGGCCATCTTCATCATACCGGCGCTCTTCATGACGAGGAGGGAGTAGTTCATCCTCAGGGCTGAGGGTATGTACCAGTAGCTATGTGTTTGATCTCTCTCTCTCTCTCTCTCTCTCTCTCTCGTGTTCTTGATTTGGCACGATCTTGATGTATCACGAACTTTGCTATTATAGTTGGATCTTATGATGTTTCTCACACTCTACTCTCTTGTAATGGATTGAGTTTTCCCTTTGAAGTTATCTTATCGGATTGAGTCTTTAAGGATTTGAGAACACTTGATGTATGTCTTGCATTGCTTATCTGTGGTGACAATGGGATATTCACGTGATCTACTTGATGTACGTTTTGGTGATCAATTTGCGGGTTCAGTGACCTTGTGAACTTATGCATAGGGGTTGGCACACGTTTTCGTCTTGACTCTTCGGTAAAAACTTTGGGGCACTCTTTGAAGTACCTTGTGTTGGTTGAATAGATGAATCTGATATTGTGTGATGCATATCGTATAATCATGCCCACGGATACTTGAGGTGACATTGGAGTATCTAGGTGACATTAGGGTTTTGGTTGATTTGGTGTTATTCTAGTACGAACTCTATGGTAGATTGAACAGAAAGAATAGCTTCGTGTTATTTTACTACGGACTCTTGAATAGATCGATCAGAAAGGATAACTATGAGGTGGTTTCGTACCCTACAATAATCTCTTCGTTTGTTCTCTGCTATTAGTGACTTTGGAGCGACTCTTTGTTTCATGTTGAGGGATAGTTATATGATCCAATTATGTTATTATTGTTGAGAGAATTTGCACTAGTGAAAGTATGAACCCTAGGCCTTGTTTTCTAGCATTGCAATACCGTTCGTGCTCACTTTTATCATTAGTTACCTTGCTGTTTTTATAATTTCAGATTACAAAAACCTATATCTACCATCCATATTGCACTTGTATCACCATCTCTTCGCCGAACTAGTGCACCTATACAATTTACCATTGTATTGGGTGCGTTGGGGACACAAGAGACTCTTTGTTATTTGGTTGCAGGGTTGTTTGAGAGAGACCATCTTCATCCTACGCCTCGCACGGATTGATAAACCTTAGGTCATCCACTTGAGGGAAATTTGCTACTGTCCTACAAACCTCTACATTTGGAGGCCCAACAACATCTACAAGAAGAAGGTTGCGCAGTAGACATCACGCCTCCTCCTCGGCTCCTCCGCGCTTCGTCAAACCGAAAACGTAGGCGGGACTCGCCGTCGTGAAAACCGAGCTGGGGCTCCTCGCCGTGAAGACGGAGCCTGGCGTCGGGGAGCTCGACGAAGCGGCGGCCATGAAATGGGCGTGCGATGACTGGGTGCAGATGGAGATGAAGCGCCAGCGTCGCGCCCTAGAGCAGTTCGAAGCTCGGCGCCGGGTCGCGACGAAGGGGGCGTCGTCGTCCTCGACGACAACGACGACGATGATGCGCCGCCACCGCCACCAGTCCGCCAGAGCGACGCCGGACAGGGGTCCAGCAGGGGCGGCCGTGTCAAGGAGGAGAAGGCCGCCGCCGAAGACGGCGAGGATGGCGGCGACGTAGTTGTAGTTGCTGCCTTTTTTAATAACTTTGCTATGTAAAATGTCGAACTTGTCGAATATATGCCCCAGTTTGCCGAATTTCAGCCGAACTTTGCTAAATACTTTTTTTTAACATAAACGGCGTATGGAGGGGGGGGGGGCGGCCCTGGAGTCGACGGCTGGGAACCCACTCGCCCCCACGACGATTTTTTGCGCCGGCCCACCCCAGGCGGCGATTTTACGTGCCCCGGGGGGGCGACGACTGGAGGTGCTCTTACTCCCTATGCAGTGTAAGGGCATCTCCATTAGTCCCCCCAAGAAGCCTCCTCAGGGCACTTTTTCACTGCCGGCGAGAAAAATTCCTCCCAGTCGCACCCCCAGCCTCTTAATTTTCGCCGGATTCGAGCAAAAACAGAGCCGGTGTTCCCAATGGAATTCAAGAAGCTGGGGGGCACCTGGGGGGCTTAATCTCGCCGTTTGCAGGCGCTGGCCCACCTGCCAGCGTCTCTGTGCTCTCTCCTTCCTTTTCCTTCCTTTTTATTAGCATGGCCTTTCGCCTAATCGCGCTTCTTGTGTAGTAGCATCTGACGACCAGGATGGGCCTTGCCGTGCTCGCCCGCCGCCACGCCCAGCCGCCCGGCTGCCCAGCAGCCTCAGCCTCGCCGTCGTGCTCGCCCTGTTTCTTGCTCCTCCCCCTGGTTGGTTCTTGCTCCTCCCGCAGAGCTCACGCAGGAGGAGGCGGTGGCCGCGGCAGTCGACGAGGATGAGCTGTTGCAGCGAGATGCGGTCGGCGCGGAGGAACACGATGGCGAGGAAGCCGACGAAGCGATCGAAGGTGACATGCGAGACGTGGCGCACCTTCGTGGGCTGCCCTATCTGCATCCCCGCAGCCGCGGTGCCGGCGCCATCCTCGGTGCGCACGCTGCTACAGAGCAGCAGCGACCTCCGTAGCGCCGCAGCCACCATATCCACCACGGAAACCCCTCCACTCGCCGCCGGCAGTATCAGCGGCGAAGCAACCGGCACCTCTTCCTCCCCCTCCTCCTCCTCTTGTGTCGCCAGTGGACGCGCACCCGACGCCGTTGATGGGGCGCGAGCGCGACGCCCGCGGTGAGGACGAACGGCGGCAGCGCGCCGAAGTGGCGGGGCGGGGAGGCTGGCCTGTGAGGACACGACGCGGCGCCAGTGGCAGACACCGCCGACACCGGCAGACCACGAAGACCTCCAAGAAGATGCCGTGGGGCAGCAGCGGACGTGATCGGCATCCACGGCCTCATCACCTCCCGCTCCTCCGCCAGCATCTACCCCGTCTTCGAGTACATGGAGCACGACCTCGCCGGACTCGCTTCCTCCCCTGACCTCTCCAAATGGAGGGACTGCGCCGCGAGCAGGGCCTGTATGCACCGGAGCGTGCCCACGGCATCGCCTGTGACCTGCTCGACGAAATGCTGCTGCCTACTTGAGTCTCAACACTGCTCCTGGGGGGCGCCACGAGTGGAAAGATTTGTGCCCCCATGCAAAAAAATTCGCCGGCAGCCCCCCAGGAGGTGAAAAAAGTGCCTCCTGAGGGGCTCAACGGATGGAGATGCTCTAACGTGTACTCTGTGGTCCAACTCGTACTCCCGGCGCTATGTAGCCATTGTGCACAGTGCAACCTATAGCCGTAAATGCAATATGTACTTACGGCAACTGTAACTGACCCCCAAAAATAAAGGAGGATCAAGGGAAGTAAATCCTTAGTGGAGTATTTTTACTCCACTAAGTTTTGACAGGACCTGCTAATCCCCTATATATAATGGAGTAATTTTTTCCATTTGCATTTGATTTTTAGTCACCGAAACAAATTTCATTGCTTCTTTATTTATTGAACGGAATTTTGATACAATGGAGTACATAATTCACTAATTCTTTGCTACGAGAACGAAACCAAAGAAAACAGGAGTCACAATTAGACACTTTAAAGATATCCAACTTTCATAACGGCTCCCACTAGTTGGATAAATATTTTCTCTATGCCTTCATTATTGATTCTCTCTATTGGCTTCTTGAAGTTGCACAATTCTTTCTTCTTCAATTCTGACAAATTTGATATTGCTTCGCATCTAGTCTCTATTCTAACAACGAGTGCATGTACATCTATCAAATTTCATGCTATCAATAGATTGATGTAATCTTCTTCTCAATACCAAAACTTGCATCCATCCTACACACAAATTTGAGCAAACGATGAGCTCGAAATTGCGCCGAATCCAGTGAACCACCGAATAAAAAAAAAGCACAAACACCATCTTTTTTGCACTTGAAGAACACCCATTCAGGGTGTTCCGCTGTGGTGGAAACTCCGCGCACCACCTGCCGCCGGCAATCATCGCACTTTATGACCGGCAACAGGAAGCCGACGAGCTACTGGGCCAGTGCTGAGCCCGGCGACAGCCAGGCATGTCTTTGTCGGCGAATTGCCGACAAGTGAGACCCGAGCGGCTGGAGGTATAGTTGATACCTGCATGCGACACGGCGGCGTTGCCAGGGCTGTGCGGTCCGGTACCTGGCCGCAGATCTACCAATTTTGCGTCGGGGACGGGGCGAGAGAGGCACAAATTCATGTGCTCAATGACCGCGGTGGAGCCTTCGGAGCGTCCGTCGTGGCGGGTAGTGGTCGGCGGGAGGGGGGAGGGTGGGAAAGATGGCGCCGACGTAGATGCGGGGCAGGAGTAGGGTGTGTGAGGCCGCGGAGGGGAGGAGATTTTTACCTCCTAGCGATAGTGGCGGAGCAAATATAGGGGCGGCATGCCCGGCTCAGGATAATTTTTTTTCTCCAATAACGACTATTGGGGATCGGCTAGGTGTCGGTTAGAGGAGTAAAACCGAACGTTTTGCTCCTCTAACCGGTTATAGGGACCGGTTAGAATTACTCTTTGCGCAAAACACAACATGTGATCCTCACGCCATGGAGCATGTACTTCCTCGATCAGACAAGTACTTCCCCACGGTGTAACATGTACTCCCCACGATTAATAACCAGAACACTATATCTAACAAAGTTTACGCTCCCAAGTTTCACCACTTGGTTGATTGGGACTGGTGAGCCTACAGAGTGCGGGCACGTGTATTTGTTTGGGCTGCTGTGGTGTAGAAATCACATGTGGCTGTAGGTCTTCCGTGAAAATTTTCTTAACGTGTTATCTACCTTCGCTTGTGGACCTAGCAATTTGGATTCTGATTTCGGGACATTATTTTTGTTCCGCATGGCCTTGTGTTTGTTTCCGTTGTGCAGTTTTGTTTCCGTTGGAAGGATTTGCACTGCGGCCGCTGTATGTGGGCTGCATGGTTATGATTTTCCTACGTAGATTTGTTGCGTTGTATGATGGTTGATTTCTTGCCGTTCTGTGGACGCGTGGGTTGTGGATCATGCCCTCCTGATCTACATGGGATTGGCAGCATGTGACTGCGTGTTTGCATGCAGTTCATCCCAGAGCTTTCTCGATGCTGCTTGATCCGATTTTTGTGGAGCGATTGCCTACATATAAATACGTTGAGCATCCATGTCCCTCGCTGCACCCCTTCAACCACTGCTGCACCACGTCCTCAACATCTATATACCTTAGCCACCCCGGCCATCTTCATGCCACTGCCACTGTTCTCATTTGCGCGGCAGCGACGCGAGCGGTGCCTGTAGGAGCTACTTCACCATCGACCCCCTGCCACTCTGAGAACGAGTCTGTGTATAGCTGCCTCACAGAGATAGAGGGCGCCATCGGGATTCACACCGCTCTCCCCGACGAGTTGCGTGACCCAGAGGACCGCGTCGGCGCCTCGGACGGCCTGAGCTGCCTGTACTCCAAGAAGCACTGGGAGGTTCCGTGTCGATGTCTACGCTGAGGCATCCATGTTCTTGGGCTCGAGCTTGCCGAACCCGTCGGCGCCTGGAGCCCATCCAACCCGGCTGTAGCTCGCCTGCGGCCTCATGCACGCCAGGCCGCCGGCGCCCCGTCGAAGACGAGGCGAAGAGGCGCTCCCGTTTCCTGTCGCTCCATGAAAAATATAAATTAAAGTTGCCGCCATCGTCACTTGGGTCGGGAGTCGGGAGGGTGCCGGCTGCTACGTTATCGCCACTCACAGCGTCGGGCTGTTCAAGCCGCTGACCTCCGAGAGGATCACCCTCAAGCGCCTTTCATCAGTCGAAGAATCTGACATCCCTGGCCAGCGTCGCCGCGTTGGGTCCCCTGTCAGTGTCTCGCAGGTGGTGCTCGGCCTGTGAGACTATATCGCGCAACTCGCTCCAGCGGCAGCATGACTGCTACAGGATGAGCACAGCCGTGCAAGGACCGCAGCTCCTCCTGCCGCTGCTTGATGACTTGCCAGTCACTAGCCATAACCGCTTTTCTTCTATCTCGTGCTCGCCGCCCACAGTAGGCGTCCGCCATCGCGTGCTCTTTTATCTGCCCATGCTCTTCTGTCAAGCCTCTTGCCCGCCACTAATAGTCTGCTTGCCGTGACCCAGGAACTGGTGGTGTCAGCGCACCGCTTGCTGTCCTTGCCAGTTCGCTACCACATAGCTTCCTGACACCTTCTCATGTCGTGGTTATCCTGGCAACGTTCGTCTGCATTGTCGGCCTCGCCGTTGTGAACGGATCAGCGCGCTCTTGGCGCGACGTCGGCGGCACCAACTACGTCTCCTCCTGTTCTGACACGGCAGCGGAGAAGAGGGGCTCAAGAAGACGGCGTTGGTGGTGATGTCGAAGCTGATATACGAGGACGCCGGGGCGACGACCGTCGCGGCCCATGGCAGCTCGGCATCCGCGGAGGCCACAGAGGAGAAGAAGAACTTGATGGAGTGCGGTATCTGCCTGTCGAGTTCGGGGAGGAGGAGGATATTCACCTCGTTCCGCAGTAAGGCCATGGCTTCAACGTCGCGTGCGTTGACGCCTGGCTCCTGCATACAGTTTATGTGTATTGTATTGCCTGCTGCTATTCCCGTTGCCTGATATGGCTGATGCGTGCGAAGGCACACCTTTAGTTAGTTTTATTCCCTCACGAAGGGCAGGCGGGGACAACGGATGGAGGTTTTTTTTACAGTTTTACTAAAAATCAGTCGTCTGTTTTCATATTGGCTTCAGGTCGAATTTTCAATCGTTGGATTTAGTTATGAGATCTACGTCGGTGCGGTGACCTTTTCGGGCCTACTTTGTCTTAGTGGGTCTCAGTGGATCGGTTGGGGTTATTTTCGCGCCCGCTTTCTTTTTTCCAGGGTCGCGTGTAGGATCTGGTCTCTCCTCCCCATCCATATCCATGGCGACAACGGCGAGCTCGAGGCGACGGCGGCGAGGTCCTGGCAACGGCGGCGCAGGTAACCTTCAGATATTATCTTCTCTAGCGTATCTCCTTCCTTTCTTCTGTCCATTTGTTGCCCCTCTCCTCCGGCATGCCCTTCCCTACCATGGCGCCTTCTCTCTCTCCCTCCCTCCCCTCTCATGGTGCCCTTCTCTCCCTTCCCATGGGATCCCTCCCCCTCCCTTCTTCATGTGGCGCCTCATTACTCCCTATTCTTGTGTCTGTGAGTCTGTCCTCTCTCTTCTTAAACCCTAAAGCACAAGCAGATCTCAAATCCTAATTCTCTGTTTTTTTGTATAGGTTAATTTAGGTTCAGTTTTGCAAATCTGCAGCAATCAAGTCCTAATCCCTTTCCGCTGTTTCAGGTTAATTGGAATTCAGTTTTCCAAGTCCCTGCAGCGGTCAATTAAAAAGAAGGTAACAACAATGCTTTTGTGATGGTTTTTTTTGTGTCGAGATGGAACTAAAATGCTACCGTATGCTCAATTTTATTTAATGTGAAAGTTGTGCTATCTTGTAAACATAGTATACTACATATACTAGTTAGTAGGTGTTTGTTTTGATTCATGGTGTCCATGAATGTTGTAGTCTTGTGTTACATTCTGCACATATGAAAATCTGCAGCAATTTGGTACAAGCAGTACCCTGAATCACATACTCTGAGGTGTTCCATCTTATTTTGTTGTCTCTATATCTTTCTCTCTCTTTTTTTGTTACGTAAGTCCCTGTTTCTTGGTCATTAAGCTTGTACAGCGAGTATGCATGTCAGTTTTTGTTGCTTCCCTCGACCAATTTTTCTTCAAAAGTCAGAAGGTTTCATTGCAACTTTATATAGCTTAAGTTGTAGTCTATGCAACCCCATCTTTCTTTTCGTCTCTAGTGTTTGTTAAACATATAAATTCCCCCCCCCCCCCAACCAATTCACACGGGCATTTTTTTCCTGCGGATGTATTGATACTTATGCAAAAGCTGTAGTCCCGTCGAATTTTTTTCTATGAGTAGTCTCAACCAGATTGCTTGAGGTGGCCAAGTTTCCCTTTTTGGGGGGTTCCTAATCAGTTGAGCTCTGGCCCATTCTCATATGCTAATCTTTTCTAGGAAGATTGCTAGTGTTGCACGAGCATGGAATCGTCGATGTCATCATACACTATTCTAAGGTGTTGGCCAGCTGGCTAGAGACGTGTGTGGTCACGACCTAGTGGTTTTTGTTCATTTTCTTCACTCTAGTGTCTTTTGTCCATTTCTTCCTATGTCTCCTGTTCTGTTCTCTTATATTGTTATCTATCATTTTATCTATATATTCATTCTAAGATGAACAACTGATTTCTTACTATTCTTCTTGCAAATCAGCTTGTAGTGTCCTACTTAAGTGTCTACCTTTTAAAATTCAAGCTCAAAACATAAAATTGGCTATCCTCTTGGTAAATATTCACTCTTTTTTATTTAGTTTTCATTTTTTGTATATAAATAGGAGTGTCCTACTTAAGTGGCTCCAGATAGGCATGGCTGTTACCCAATCATCATTCTCATCCTTCTTCAGTCTCGCCCCCTCTATTTTTTCAGTCTGTACTTTGTTTGTCATTCTGTAGGCTTTCTATTTCATTTTTTTCATTTCTCTGTTTTCTTGTCATTCTTCATTTATCTGCCCTGTTCTTCTCCATCTTGTCATTTATACAGGATGGAAAGTTTTCACTTAATTTTCCTTGCCATTCATCATTTCTACTTTTTCATTTTTATCAGTATTCAGTCTCTTTTTTTAGTCTGAGTTAGCATAGCTTTTTCAGCTAAAAATGATAGTAGATTAGTCTCTCATCTGTCCCACTTATTTTCAATACTCTTCAGTCTCCATGTCGTCTTTTCTTAGTTATCAGTCCTTAGTTATCTTCATTCCTTAGTCTTCTTGGTATTCTTCTCAGTCTTATCATTCTTAGTTATTTTTATGAGTTCTTCTTTCTATCAATCCTCTATTTCCATCAGTTATCTGCTTCGGATTCAGTAATCAAGTTCTTCAAGTCATATTCAGTGTGCGTTCCTCAGTATGATTTTTTCTTTCTATCAGTCATCTGTTTCAGATTTA
The DNA here is from genome assembly GCA_021437245.1 of Aegilops speltoides. Classification (NCBI taxonomy): domain Eukaryota; kingdom Viridiplantae; phylum Streptophyta; class Magnoliopsida; order Poales; family Poaceae; genus Aegilops; species Aegilops speltoides. Next base: position 361,042,103 of record CM038141.1, on the reverse strand, counting down.
GTACTCAAGGTCTTAAAGTCATATTTAGTGTGCATTCTTGAGTACGATTTCAGTGTAGTGTTGCTTGTTGTTATGATTTCTGTTTCGGATTCAGTAATCAAGTTAGGTTTGTTATACTAAAAAATGGAGACATGCTTTGTCCTGCTACTCAGCTGTCAGTCTTCAGTGTTAGGTTTGTTAGGTTTATCAGTCTTGGGACCTCTCCTGTTGCACACCACCTAGCACCCCACCATATCAGTATCTTAAGTGTCAGTTTTTCTAATGTTATGCATCTGTCAGTTTAGTGTCCAAACCCGTAGGTGTTTAGTTCATTCTGTGGTGTGTATCACTTTTCTATCGATGTGATTTTTTTAAAACCTCACTCTATGTGCCGCTCTTTTTTGACAGATGTCATGCTCAGTCTCGCTACTGCTACGAAGACTCTAACAAAGATGTCTAGAATCAGTCCCTCTTCGCATCTCTATCAAATAACATGAAAACATCACACTCATTTTTTGTTCATATTCTTAAGTGTTCATTGTTCATTATTTTTGTTCGTCGATCTGTAAGCTTGCCTTCTCAGTCTTAATTATCATTTGCATCTTTCTTCAGTCCTATCTCTCATGGGTTTTATCTTTTAGTAGATGATTATTTCTGTTGTGAACCTTATGTTCCTGTAAGTGTTAATTTTTTTCAGTTTTTTGCACTGGTTTTTTTGTTAGATTATTTTCAGTTTTTAGTCGTCAGTATACCTAAGTATCAGTCTCAGTTCACTTCAGCTATATGTTAAGAGGTTATTATTTCGCCAGTATCTTAAGTCTCTCATTTTAGTTCTCTTTAGTTATTTGGTCAGTGTTTGTTCTTGTCTATCAATTTTAAGTTCAGTCATTTATTAGTGTACTTTCCATTCAGCTTATTATTTTCAATTTATTTTGTTGTTCTTGTATTTTCAGCATTCATTCTAAAATGGTTAGACTTGATATGTGTTTATAATTCCTGTAGTTTAAATTAGTTATCTGGTGAGTCTCTATTCTTAATTTTTCAGTCATCTTTTTGCTAACAAATAGTTTTTTTCTGTCACATGTGTAACAGTAACAGGGATGGTGTGCCCAATCTGCAGGTCCGACTAAGCTAGCCATCGCTCGTCGGGTTTAAATTTTGGTGTTTGATTGTCTGAAGACATTGAAAGCTCGGTATAATCTAGTTCCCTGTCATGGTCAGTTATTAGTTTATCACTACAATCTACTTCTCTGTTATGGTCAATTTTTCATTCATCGCTCATTTATAGGAGGCTATGATGTGGATATTACCACACCTCCCTGTATGTTTTATGATAGCATGATAGTTGTCATGTTCAGTTAAACATTTCATTTCTTCTTTAGTTTGTGTATGATTTCATTAATTTTCTTTTCAGATATAAACTTAGTCCTTTTAGCTGATAGAATTATAGCAACTTTAGCTTTTTCATAGATTTCTTTTTTTTTTTTCTAATTTTCGGTCATTACTTTTGTTGCATTTATTTTCTTTTTTAGTCTATCAATTTTTAGAGTTTAGCTATTTGTCAGTCTCATCTGCAAACGTCTCATGCCCCAACAAGCATGAGGATAGCCTATCTTTTGTTCTTCCTTTTCCATTTTTTTGCTTTTTTCTGCAGTTTATCCCATGCCACTCAACGGCCGAATTCAATTGCGCCACTGGCGACTGCATGCTGTTTGAAGAATGTGAGGGGCACAAATTCATCACCGAGATCAGGAAAGAACACAGGAGGACCTGCATCTCTGGCGTTGGGTGGGAGGAGTTCATCAGGTTGAACAATCTCAGTGAGGGAGTTTTGCTCCGTTTTGTACTCGATGGACCAGTGCCAAAGTTGCAGATTTGCATGGTTGCGCCACCTCCCAACCAGGCTGATCTAGCGCTTGAGGCTGCTGTGTTCATGGAAGACATCAAGAAGAAGGCAAGAGAGTGTGCAAAGCTGTATGAAACTCTACTATATTGACCAACGGATACATGGGGTGCCATTTGTGCATCTTTTTTTGTTCATTTTGAGTGTGACCATTCAATCTTCAGTTTTCTGGTCTCCAGTATATTCTTGTTGTGGTCAGTTTTGAACTAGAGAACAAAGTTAAAGGGACGTATAAGCGAGACTCTGGTTTGCATCCAGCATCATGTTTACTTGGCTCCTATTTTTGTTACTTTTTTTAAGCTATACTGTCACTCCCATTTAGTCCATATCCACACAAAATTCAAGGTATGAATCAGTAGCGGGTTTGCAAGTGACCCGTTAGGGAGAGACGCCAACATGTGTTTGAAGGTCCACGAGGGGGAGGGAGAATACGACCTGAAACTGAAATGAAAACAATCGTTTTTTTGGCTCTACAGTCTGGATTGAAACTACTAGAAAGACACGTGTAAAGAACTATGTGGACAAGAAAAACGACCTAAACCAAATGGAAAAACAGATGACTGAAAATTAGACACTCCCTTTTTTTATCTAATTAAGTATTTCCCACTTTGTATTGTTATGTCAAGACGTTGGCTAGGTGAGCTCAAATGTTGTTCCTACCTGGGACCTAATGGTGTTATAGCACCTACAAATTAATGGGGTTGCAGGAGTTCACAATGATGGGATTACACCTAGGGGTAGGAGATTTTGCTTTGTTTATTCCAGAAAGTGATTTTGCAGCGGAAGGAATGGTTATGTCATCATTCCAGAAGTTGAATCTTAAAAGCAGACCTATGCTTTCTGAGTTTTTCTTTCAAAAGATAAAGAAACACTAATACACCAGAGTTAAAGAAAAATTAAAACACATAACAATGCTTCCATATAACAGATCAACCCAATTACACATCAACAAATTGCGTGCATCCGTGCAAAGAAATGATGTCCAGACTAGCAACCAATCAAATAATCAAAGAAATAATACACGAGTCTTCTTTTTACCATGTACTATATAATTTCAACACAAAGTATCAACTTAGCTCTATATTATCTTATCACCGGCACAATCCAACATGGGATCAAACAAGGACATTGTGTATTACCAAAGAATCAAAAATTATCATGCAATATCAACATGTTCCATTTTATACACAAAGTACAGCCTTTTTTTATTTAATAGAACTTTTCTTTTTGAAAGATTCAAACATCCGCACCAACATGATTTTTGTACATATACGCCAGAATAAAATAAAAGATAAAGTGAACAAGCAAGAACTGAATAATTAAAAAAATATTTAAAAGATAGAATTTAATATCACCATACACAAAATTTCTCACATGACGTATCAATAGGCGCGGCGTGCCGCCGCGTGGGCTTGACTAGTAAAAGAACTAAAGAGGAAAACCAAGAGAAGAATAAGGGAAAAGCCAAAATTGAAAAGAGGAACATGGAAAGAAAGGGAAAGCCCACTAATCCTCCATTTTTTTAGACAAGACGCCAGAAGTTATTTTATAATTGAAAAATATTATCAAGGATAACAGTGAACAATGCAATGGAATGACACCAAACTACAAGGCGACTAGCAAAAATTAAAACTACATAAAAAATCATGTTGGCCGTCTTCTTCCTTTGACTGTATGCCGTCAGCCGAAGTTTAAAAATTAAACTGAAATAATGGTAAGAAAAATGGTATCACTTGGGGCATCGCCCCATGTAACGTCGGCTTGCAATTCTTCACCACCCGTCCAGATGGTAGAAGCAAGAGTACGCCCTCTACACAGCTTGCGCGTGTTGTTGAGCGGCAACAGGGTGGCCGATCGCGATCCCGTCAAGCCTGATCTCGCCTGCCGACGACGGCCCCGCCACGGCCCCCCTTGTAGTAGTAGTACTAGCACCAGTCGCCGCCGCGTAAAGCGTGATGTAAGATATGATCCCGAGCACGGTGGCGACGATGCTCAGAATGGCCCCCATCATGAAGACGCCGTCCTTGACGGGGTCACACCCCCGGCCCTGGCTAGTTTCGCGCGTCATGGGGATGTTCCTCGCCGCACCCAGCAAGAAGAACCGCTCCGCGATCAACGCCATTATCCTGCACACACGTACGGAGCATATTCATCGCCCGTTGGATTGGCCGTCACCTCGATCGAACCCTCGACATGCATGTCAGGAATGGATGGACTATGACCACGGACACGAAAGCTCACCATGAGAGGACGCAGAGGGCGGCGCCAGTGGCCCGCTTGGACCTGGCAACGGGCTTGGACCCGGAGAAGCCGGCGCCCCGAGGCATGCAGCGGCCGCAGCAACCGCCGACGGCCGAGGCGGTGATCTGGGCCACCAGCAGCAGGAGGGCCGCCACTAACCCCAGTGCGTATGCCGGGTTGTCAGGGTACACGCACTCGGTGCTGTACACCTCAATGTCATTCCGCTGCGCGCCACGAGCATCGCAAGCGCGCGGGTCAGTTTAGTTTGCTTGAGATGGACGGAGCCACTACCAGTGTACATACTTACCGTGAGCTTGGTGCCCTCGGCGATGAACCCCAGGACGGCACTTGCGACCCCAAACAATGCTACCACCACAGACAAGACGATCACGGTAATCTTCATTTCTCTAACAACTTCACGACTTCCTTTTTTGGTCCGTCGTCCGAGATAGTGACTGCGTGAGGTGATGGATGGTATAAAAGCCATGATCAAATGTCCTGATGCTTATATAGAGGACGCTGATCAGGTCGGCCAGGCTATTAGGTTTTCCACGAAGGTGCCTTCACGCGTACCGCTCTTCTTGTCCGCAAACATCGTCTCGCACCGGCTGGCGAGGAACGCGAGGTTAAGGCTGACGATCGTACATAGTCGTATCCGAAAAGGATCATCTCACGACAAGCCTGATTACGCATCCATCTAGCAACGCAGGACGTGTGCATCTGCCAAGTTTAATTGATGCTGGCCGCTGATTACGAGTGTTTTCGAAGCCGATATGCTGTGTACTGAACATTCCCAGAAACATGATTAGCCGGCGGTAAGCCAATCCATCGAGCCAAGAAGAACAACCGTAGCTAGCAGACTCACCCAGCCTTTAAAATCGACAAAATAAAGGTTAGAGGGCAAAACACACTCTTAACCGATTTTCTAAACCCCCTCTATCTTGAATATTTTAAAACGATCCCACAAAAAAAGAGAGAATATTTCTAAACCCCCACTCCCTTCCACGTGCCGGGGGAAACCCTAGGACACGTCCGAGCAGCAGCGTCGTCGGCGTCGCATCCCTTCTTGGAGGTGCTGCTTGGTACGCGGTGGATCGGAGCCTTGGTCTGTGGTGGGTCGATACCGGAGGGCGCAGCGGTGGCGAGTCATCAGCGCTTTATCGAGCGGTCGTTGTTGGCATTTCTTTCTTCTTCTTTCTTTTTCTTTTCTTTTGGGCTTGTTGTGCTTCTCGCCCGAGCATTGCTATGTGATCGGTGTTGGTTGCTTTGTAATACAAAGCGTGGGGAAACCCTTTTCCGGTAAACAATAATCGACTTTAACATTTCTGAAATGGAAGGGGGGGGGGGGGATATAAAGGACCCTAATATCCACGGATCGATCCCTAGGGAAGAACTTCTAATTCGTTCGCCGGGGGAAGGAGCTCGCAGCAGAGTGGGCCGGCCCACGAAGGGGCACGAGACCTCAAACTAGCGCCCTACACACTACTGCTAACCATTAGGGCGTGTCGTTGTAAGTGTCAGAATGCAGCGCTGACGCTTTAAATACTATCATAGCCACTCATACATGATTTTCTTTAAAAAAAGTAAACTTCACATATTTCAGAAAAAGTTCATGAACATGCAAAAAACATTGTCATGTTCAAAAAAAGTTTCAATGATTTTGAATTTTTTTTATCAATTTTTAAAAATAGTTCACTAAAAACTAAAAAATGTTCATCAAAATTTTGAGAAAAGTTCACAAAATTTAAAAAGTTCATCATTGTTTGAGAAAAAAGATGGAATTTCAAAAAATAATCCATTGAATTAGAAAAAAGTTTATCAAATTTGAAAAAAAACATCAAACTTGAAAAAAAAGTTCACCGTTTTTGTAAAATGGTTCATCAATTTTGATTTTTTTAATTTAGCAAAAGAGAAAAAGAAAAATAATAAAAAACCCTACAAAAAGAAAAAGGGATATGAAGAAAAGAGCAAGTAAGATATAATTGAGCACATGAGGTGAGGCCGGTAGGTGGTTAGTTCAGTGAATGAATGACCAGGAGGTCGGTTGTTCGAATACCATCGGCCGCACATTGATTTTTTTGTTTTGTTTTATACAACAGAAAAGAAAGGGGAAGATGAGCCAAGCCCAACTAACCGCGCCCTTCAGGCGCCCGTTTGTGAACGGGCGCTTAAGCGTCAAATAGGATCCACCCTCACAGCAACCGTTTCTGGTTGTTCGCCTGGAGGACAGGCCAGCCCCCCCTCTCCCAGACCCAAAAGGTCCATTTAAGTTTTTTTGGTTTAAAATTTCCACGTTAAAACTATAAAACAAAAAAAAATCAAGTGACCTAGAATTTGTTTTTTCCATGCTAAACTTTAAAACTGCCATGCTCTATATAAAAAAATACCATGAACAAAAAATTACATATAAATTTATAAAAATGTCATGCTCTGATAAAAGGTGAAATATAAAACTGCCATCCTTTACTAAAATATTTTACCTGGATAAGCCCAAAATAAACTGCCATGCAATTAAAAATAAAAATGCCAACCTTTTTGTTTTTAAAAATGCCATCCTCTTGACATTAAAAATGTCACCCTCTTTATAATAAAAATGTCAGTAATAAAAAGGGATTTCTATTTTTGTGCCACTGATTGTTTAGTTGTGCTCAGTTTTACTCAAGCCAACTAACTTTGCTCACCTTTGCCTCCCTCCTTAAACATCTGCTAACAAAAGCCCGGACGGAGCATTGCCATCCAGTCAAAGCCTTTGACCGTTACCTCTTGGCGAGTGAGGCCGCGTGATATCCTGACAGGTGGGGTCAGGCCACTCTCTATCCCTAGAGTGGTGACGCTTTAAAATCATGATGTGTGGGGCCGAGGCAACTTATGACATGTGGGGTCGCGTGATATCCTAACAGGTGGAGCCGGGCAACTTTCTCTCCCCATAGTGGTGATGTGTTAAAATGCTGACATGTGGGGCCGAGGCAACTTATGATAGGTAGGGCTGAGGCAGCTAATGACAGGTGGAGCCGGGGCAGATATGATAGGTGAGGTATGTTCTCTCTATCATTTGTCAACAACCAACCACGTGCAGCCTGCGGAGCTTCCCCCCATCTCCCACAGACTAGCCATGGCCGCAGTTTGCCCACATCACTAGCTCTGATCCCGGCGCCGGCCAATGGATGGCAGCACTGCATGTCCGCGATGGCCCATCCTTATTTCCTTTGCCTGCATTGTCCCTCGAGTCCCAACCGACCGCACGCAGAGCTCACGGTGCCCCTTCCCCCACTATCTAGATTTGTTCTGCCATCGAAGAGAGAGGCCGACAGTCGTGCGACATTGCTCGCATTTCTTAATAACCCCTTCGATCCTGATCCACCTTATTCAAGCGCTTCGGGACACCTTTCCCATAATCTCATCTAAAACCTAATTTTAGGGGCGCCGTCACGTTCAATTTTTGGTCGCAGCGGGTACACCGACGAGGGAGGGGATTCGATCATGTATTGTCCATGTTCACCTACACCAGATTCAGAGGAAGTTCAGTTAGTTAGTGCTCACGGCCTATCTGAACGATCCCTTGGTTGATTTCAAGTGTTAATTGTGTTTTGGAGGGATTATTACAGTTTAAGAGGCAAGCTGATGATCCTTGGTATATTGCACATCAATATGTGTCAATCCAATGAGGTAGAGAGAAGATGGCATTGAAGGAGACGATGGCTAATTTGGGTGTTGAATTAGCGAGTAAAAATAGATTGATTGTTGAGCTGAAGCATACTATAAGGATGAAAAGATAATTGCAGAGCTTGTTCGCAAGGATAAATTGAAACTAAAGAACGATCTAGCTATATTTGATCATGTGGTAGAGGATCTGCAAATGGATGGAGAGGAGAAAGCAAAAGTCATACAAGGACTTGAAGTGATGAAGGGAGAGGAGAAAACAGATACATAATGGCACTTATTATAGTTGTCATCTCTGTACTAGCTTTTTACTATGTAGTTTAGGTAAATTGAAATAATGTAAGGGATCTGCAAACGTGATGGGTTGTTGAGTAAGTTGTACTACTGGAATCTAGATAAGATGTGACATCTTGTTAACCGCTTGTTATTAGGCTATTTGGTGTGTAAAAGCTCTGTAATTTAGTCCACATGATATGCATCTTGGTTTGTAAAACTTTCAGGAAAAAATGTCATTTTTATTAGGATATTTGATGAAATTTCACATATCAGTATAGATCATATGCAATTTGGTGTCTACAAACTAAAAATTCAAGGAATTGAAAATATCGTGCATTGTGAACTAGTCCACTTGAAATTATCGTTGCATCTACATGTTTCTTACACTAGCATGTTCAAGATGACAACTTGGCAAACATAGAAAATAATGCTACTACTAAAACACATTTGAGAACAAATTTCCCTCCCTCTAATTTCTTTTGCTTAACTTTAAACTGGTTAATAGCAGCACAATTATCAGCACCTTTCTTCAATAACACCTCAATTTGCATATACTTTTTTATTGAATAAATATTTATTCCAAGTCTTCTGCTGCAGCAATTCTTGTTTCCATGCTTTGTAGGCATGTAATTCACTAAGAAGTGCATCATTTTTTAGTTTGAGCCGACGCATCATGTCACACAAATCAATCAAGTGTTGCTTTAAGAACTCGGGAACTTCTTGATAGAACCATTTGAAGAACTTGCATCCACCAACCTATGATATTAAGACAAATCAGAGTCAAGAATATTTTTTCCTTTTTTGCCAGAAAATGTTGAAAAATGCGAAGAAAAAGGAAATCACCCGAACTTCAGTGTAGTTGAAATATCTCTGCCCTGGGTTGCAATCGCTCCAAGAAATTCATCTGTAAGTCTTCTCTTTGCACTAACATTCAGTTGCCGGTGAATATTGCAACGGCTTCTCTTTGTACGGTATTGGGGAGCAGAACGAGGACTCGTCGTCGCTGCGCCATGCAGTGTTGCTGATGCTAGAACTAGACATGTCCTAGCTTTATGCATACTTATGAAATAATAAAAATGTTAGTGGTCATTAACTAGCTCATGAACTAGTTCAGTGTGTAGTGGTTGTCGTGATAAACTAGCTCAATGTGCAGTGGGCAGTGGCGGCTGATAAACTAGCCCATAAAACTAGCCATGTCCATAATCTAATCCCACAATACTCAAACGTGCGACTTCATCAAAGATGATTTGGCGAAGTAGGAATTTACCTACGGCGCCAGTGAGAGGGAGTAGCCAACCCGGCACCAACGCGTCCGCGCCACCCCGCACAGATGTGCACTGATGGAGTGATGGGGGAAGCAACCCCGCCAGCACCACTGCATATGCACCGTCGCGCCCCACCCAGATCCGCACCGCCACGTCCAAGAGCCGGACCCGCAGCTCCTTGTCTAGATCCGCTCTGTGCAGACGACACTAGAGGGCGAGGAGGAAGGCCATGAATGCGCCTCTACGAGGGGGGACACGTGTCGATCTGTTGTGGCAACAGGGAGGAGGTGGAAGACCAACGCGTCGGAGACAAGCATCGCCGAGGTGGTATGGCGACGACTGGTGATGTAGCGCCTGCCTCTAACCAAGACTTAGGGTTCGAGGAGGGGGGGGGGAGGGGGAATGCGGGTGTAGTAAGTCACCTGTGTTGCGTCTGTGGCGGCTGAGCGCATGACTTGGCTTGTCCCACCTCTTTTGCGCCAAAACCTATAGCGCTCTGTACAAAAAAGACATATCAGTAGCCAAAATAGGATTTAACAAATATTTTTTAGAGCATTGATTTTTCTTTTTTTCGCACAGAGCACCACACAGTTCATTTCACCATGGAATTTGACACTCATTTAGAACATTTGTATATGTTCACACCAAAAAAATTCAGATTTTTTTGAGATGTTTTAATATTTTTTGATTTTTTATTCAAGCAGAATCATGTGAGCATGGTACCAAAACATCATTCCCAACTAGTAGGCTATTTCCTACCTGTGGCTATTGCTAGTGTGTTGGTTATGTTTGTGTGTTGGTTATGGTACTACTAGTATGTAGGTTTATGTTTTTTTAACACAGTACAGACGCAAGCGCTCATACATACGCGCATACACTCACACATATGAACGCACATGTGCACATCCTAGCCCAATGAGCACATCCAAGAGACTGAGCCGTCATATCATCTTGAGTTTATGAAGTCGCCGTAGATGCCTCGTCGTTGACGGGAACGTTTCCTCCCACTGAAAGCGCATCGCCGGAAATCCTGAAATAAATTCAAGAATAGTGCGAGCACCAGGACTTGAACCCTGATAGGCTGGAGATACCACTGTCCTTGATTGCTCATGAATTTCTGTGTTCATTATGGTAGCGTTGTATTTGTTTCCATGCTATGCCGGGTAACCTCACGACATGGAAAAGAGATTACCATAGCGACAGTTTTGCTTCCAATAAAAAAAATGCATAACTGCGTTAGAAAATGCAATGCATCAAACCAAACAGCCGCATCCAGTTTTTTGAATGATCCAAAATAATGTTCTGCAGGCGATCATATGAACTGCACAACATGCTTTTAGAGGTGATTCTCCTGCAATAGGCCCTGGCCAGCCATGTTTGAGCATGGTTAATAGTATAGTCAATTGTTGGCTATATGGTCTTGCCACAACATCTATAACCAACCTTATAGCCGGCAAATACAATAGTTGTTGGGGAACGTAGTAATTTCAAAAAATTTCCTACGCACACGCAAGATCATGGTGATGTATAGCAACGAGAGGGGGAGTGTATCTTCATACCCTTGAAGATCGCTAAGCGGAAGCGTTTATCAACGCGGTTGATGTAGTAAACGCGTTTTCACGATCCGACCGATCCAAGTACCGAGCACGCACGGCACCTCCGAGTTCGCACACGTTCAGCTCGATGGCGTCCTCTCCTTCTCGATCCGGCAAGGCAGGCGAGGTAGTAGATGAGTTCCGCAGACGACGGCGTGGTAGCGGTGTTGGTCAAGAACAATCTCCGCAGGGCTTCGCCTAAGCACTACGGAAACTATGACGGAGGCTAAACTAGAGGGGCGGGGTTGCGGCACACGGCTTGGTGTTTCTTGATGTATCTTTGGTGCTAGCCCTACCCTCTATTTATATGTTGAGCCACAGGGTGAAACTTGGAGTAAAAGCCTCCTCAAAGTCGGTTTTGCCGAAAGGCAAGAGTCCTTCTCGGACTCGGGGCTAGACGCCGGGGTTCGGCGTCTACCCCTAGACGCCAGGGTTCTGGCGTCTAGCCTCTGTCTCATAAAACTTCCTTTTGCACTTTCCATAAGCCTCGTGGGCTTTCCCTTTAGCCCAAATAACGTGTTCTCGTACCCAAACATTTGAAACATCCGGAACCCCTTCGGTGAATTCGGAACCCTTCCAAGATCAAACACTATTATCCCATATATCAAACTTTATCTCCGGACCATTCCGGAGTTCCTCGTCATGTCCATGATCTCATCGGGACTCGAACAACATTCGGTTACCAACATACATAACTCATATAATACTATATAAATCGGCGAAGCGTTAAGCGTGAAGACCCTACAGGTTCGAGAACTATGTAGACATGACCGAGACACGTTTCGGTCAATAACCAATAGCGGGACTGGATGCCCATATTGGCTCCCACATATTCTACGAAGATCTTTATCGGTCGGACCGCATAACAACATACGTTGTTCCCTTTGTCATCGGTATGTTACTTGTCCGAGATTCGATCGTCGGTATCTCAATACCTAGTTCAATCTCGTTACGCAAGTCTCTTTACTCGTTCCGTAATACATCATCTTGCAACTAACTCATTAGTTGTAATGCTTGCAAGGCTTAAGTGATGTGCATTACCGAGAGGGCCAGAGATACCTCTCCGACATTCGGAGTGACAAATCCTAATCTCGAAATCGCCAACCCAACATCGCCTTTGGAGACACTGTAGTACTCCTTTATAATCACCCGATTCACGTTGTGACGTTTGGTAGTACCCAAAGTGTTCCTCCGCAAAGCGGGAGTTGCATAATCTCATAGTTATAGGAACATGTATAAGTCATGAAGGAAGCAATAGCAACATACTAAGCGATCGTGTGCTAAGCTAACGGAATGGGTCATGTCAATCGATCATTCAACTAATGATGTGACCTTGTTAATCAAATAACAACTCCTTGTTCATGGTTAGGAAACATAACCATCTTTGATTAACAAGCTAGTCAAATAGAGGCATACTAGTGACACTATGTTTGTCTATGTATTCACACATGTATTATGTTTCCGGTTAATACAATTCTAGCATGAATAATAAACATTTATCATGAAATAAGGAAATAAATAATAACTTTATTATTGCCTCTAGGGCATATTTCCTTGATCTCCCACTTGCACTAGAGTCAATAATCTAGATCACATCACCATGTGATTAACATCGATAGTTCACATCATCATGTGATTAACACCCATAGTTCACATCGCCATGTGACCAACATCCAAAGGGTTTACTAGATTCAGTAATCTAGTTCACATCGCTATGTGATTAACACCCAAAGATTACTAAGGTGTGATCATGTTTTGCTTGTGAGAGAATCTTAGTCAGCGGGTCTTTCACATTCAGATCCGTTATGTATTTTGCAATTTTCTATGTCTACAATGCTCGCTTGCGGAGCTACTCTAGCTAATTGCTCCCACTTTCAATATGTATCTAGACCGAGACTTAGAGTCATCGGATCGGTGTCAAAACTTGCATCGACGTAACTCTTTACGACGAACCTTTTGTCACCTCCATAATCGAGAAACATATCCTTATTCCACTAAGGATGATTTTTGACCATTGTCTGTGATCTACTCCTAGATCACCATTGTACTCCTTGCTTAACTCGATTGTAGGGTATACAATAGATCGGTACACAGCATGGCATACTTTATAGAACCTATGGCCAAGGCATAGGGAATGACTTTCATTCTCTTTCTATCTTTTGCCGTGGTCGGGTTTTGAGTCTTACTCAATTTCACACCTTTTAACACAGCAAGAACTCTTTCTTTGACTGTTCCATTTTGAACTACTTCAAAATCTTGTCAAGGTATGTACTAATTGAAAAACTTATCAAGCGTCTTGATCTATCTCTATAGATCTTGATGCTCAATATGTAAGTAGCTTTACCGAGGTCTTTCTTTAAAAACTCCTTTCAAACACTTCTTTATGCTTTGCGAGAATAATTCTACATTATTTCCGATCTACAATATGTCATTCACATATACTTATCGAAATCTTTGTAGTGCTCCCACTCACTTTTTAGTAAATCTGAGGCTTCACCGTAAGTCAGTATAAAACTATATGCTTTGATCAACTCATCAAAGCGTATATTCCAACTCCGAGATGCTTGCACCAGCCCATAGATGGATTCTGGAGCTTGCACACTTTGTTAGCTCCTTTAGGATCGACAAAACCTTCGGTTGCATCATATACAACTCTTCCTCCCGAAACCCATTCAGAATGCAGTTTTACATCCATTTGCCAAATTTCATAAATTGTGGCAATTGCTAACATGATTGAGACAGACTTAAGCATCGCTACAGTTGAGAAAATCTCATTGTAGTCAACACCTTGAACTTGTCAAAAACCTTTTTGCGACAAGTCGAGCTTTGTAGATAGTAACACTACTATCAGCGTCCGTCTTCCTTTTGAAGATCCATTTATTTTCTATGGATTGCCGATCATCGGGCAACGCCACCAAAGTCCACACTTTGTTCTCATACATGGATCTCATCTTAGATTTCATGGCCTCAAGCCATTTCGCGGAATCTGGGCTCATCATCGCTTCCTCATAGTTCGTAGGTTCATCATGGTCTAGTTACATGACTTCCAGAACAGGATTACCGTACCACTCTGGTGCGGATCTCACTCTGGTTTACCTACGAGATTCGGTAGTAACTTGATCTGAAGTTACATGATCATCATCATTAGTGTTGGGGAACGTAGTAATTTCAAAAAATTTCCTACGCACACGCAAGATCATGGTGATGCATAGCAACGAGAGGGGAGAGTGTTGTCTACGTACCCTCGTGAGACCAAGCGGAAGCGATCTGGCGTAGAGGAAGTAGTCGACGTTCTCCTCGCGATCCGACCGATCCGGCGCCGTTACTCCGACGCCCCGAGTTCTTGACACACGACAGCTCGATGGCGTCCCTCGTACTCGATCCAGCCGAGTGTCGAGGGAGAGTTCCGTCGACCGACGGCGTGGTGACGATCTTGATGTTCTATCGCGCAGAGCTTCGCTTAAGCTTTGCGACGATATGACCGAGGTGGAATATGGTGGAGGGGCACCGACACGGCTAAGGAATGATCCGTAGATCAAACTTGTGTGTTCTAGGGTGCCCCCTGCCCCGTGATATAAAGGAGCAAGGGGAGGGGCTGGCGGCCAAGGGTGGCGGCGCCAGGAGTCCTACTCCCTCGGGAGTAGGATTACCCCCAATCCTAGTTGGACTAGGATTCCGGAGGGAAAGAGAGAGGGGCGACCCTTTCCTAGTCCTAGTAGGACTAGGGAAGGGGAGGCTTGTGACCACCTAGGGCTGGCCCTTCTCCTTTCCACTAAGGCCCACTATGGCCCTTTTACTTCCGGGGTTCGGTAACCTCCGGTACTCGATAAATTCTGTTTTCGCTCGGAACCATTCGAACTCCAAACATAGGCTTCCAATATATCAATCTTTATGTCTCGACCATTTCGAGACTCCTCGTCATGTCCGTGATCACATCCGGACTCGAACTTCGTCGGTACATCAAAATACATAAACTCATAATAAGCATCATCGAAACCTTAAGCGTGCGGACCCTACGGTTCGAGAACAATGTAGACATGACCGAGACACGTCTCCGGACAATAACCAACAGCGGGACCTGGATGCCCATATTGGTTCCTACATATTCTCGAAGATCTTTATCGGTCGGACCGCATAACAACATCGTTGTTCCCTTTGTCATCGGTATGTTACTTGCGAGATTCGATCGTCGGTATCCAATACCTAGTTCAATCTCGTTACGGCAAGTCTCTTTACTCGTTCCGTAATACATCATCTCACAACTAACTCATTAGTTGCGGTGCTTGCAAGGCTTGATGATGTGCATTACCGAGAGGGCCAGAGATACCTCTCCGACAATCGGAGTGACAAAACCTAATCTCGAAATACGCCAACCCAACATCGCCTTTGGAGACACCTGTAGTACTCCTTTATAATCACCCGATTCGTTGTGACGTTTGGTAGCACCAAAGTGTTCCTCCGTAAGCGGAGTTGCATAATCTCATAGTTACGGGAACATGTATAAGTCATGGATAAAAGCGGTAGCAATATACTAAGCGATCGTGTGCTAAGCTAATGGAATGGGTCATGTCAATCGATCATTCTACTAATGATGTGACCTTGTTAATCAAATAACAACTCTTTGTTCATGGTCGAAACATAACCATCTTTGATTAACAAGCTAGTCTAGTAGAGGCATACTAGTGACATCTTGTTTGTCTATGCATTCACACATGTATCATGTTTCGGTTAATACAATTCTAGCATGAATGATAAACATTTATCATGAAATAAGGAAATAAATAATAACTTTATTATTGCCTCTAGGGCATATTTCCTTGATCTCCCACTTGCACTAGAGTCAATAATCTAGATTACATAGTAATGATTCTAACACCCATGGAGTCTTGGTCTTGATCATGTTTTGCTCGTGGAAGAGGCTTAGTCAACGGTCTGCAACATTCGAGATCCGTATGTATCTTGCAAATCTCTATGTCTCCCACGGACTAAGTCCGGATGGAATTGAAGCGTCTCTTGATGTGCTTGGTCCTCTTGTGAAATCTGGATTCCTTCGCTAAGGCAATTGCTCCGATATTGTCACGAAGATTTTCATTGGACCCGATGCACTAGGTATGACACCTAGATCGGATATGAACTCCTTCATCCGACTCCTTCATTAGCCGCTTCGAAGTCGCTATGTATTCCGCTTCACATGTAGATCCCTTCACGACGCTTTGTTTAGAACCGCACCAACCGACAGCTCCTCCGTTTAGTGTAAATCGTATCCGGTCTGCGATTTAGAATCGTCCGGATCGGTGTCAAAGCTTGCATCAGCGTAACCGTTTACGATGAGCTCTTTGTCACCTCCATATCTGAGAAACATATCCTTAGTCCTTTTCGGTATTTGGGATGTTCTTGACATTGTCCGATGATCCACTCTGGATTACTTTGGTACCTCCTGCTAAACTTATAGCAAGGCACACATCAGTCGGTACACAACATTGCATACATGATAGAGCCTATGGTGAAGCATAGGAACATCTTTCATTTTCTCTCTATCTTCTGCAGTGGTCGGGCATTGAGTCTTACTCAACTTCACACCTTGTAACACAGGCAAGAACCCTTTCTTTGCTTGATCCATTTTGAACTTCTTCAAAATTTTGTCAAGGTATGTGCTTTGTGAAAGTCCAATTAAGCGTCTTGATCTATCTCTATAGATCTTGATGCTCAATATGTAAGCAGCTTCACCGAGGTCTTTCATTGAAAACTCTTATTCAAGTATCCCTTTATGCTATCCAGAAATTCTATATCATTTCCGATCGCAATATGTCATCCACATATAATATCGAAATGCTACTGAGCTCCCACTCACTTTCTTGTAAATGAGGCTTCTCCAAAAGTGCAGTACAAACCCAAATGCTTTGATCACACTATCAAAGCGTTTATTCCAACTCGAGATGCTTGCACCGGTCCATAGATGGATCATTGGAGCTTGCACACTTTGTTAGCTCCTTTGGATCGATAAAACCTTCGGTTGCATCATATACAACTCTTCTTCCGTAAATCCATTCAGAATGCGTCTTTACATCCATTTGCCAAATTTCATAATCATAAAATCGTGATCGCTAACATGATTCGGACGGACTTAAGCATCGCTCTGGTGAGAAGGTCTCATCGTAGTCAATCCCTTGAACTTGCCGAAAACCTTTTGCGACAAGTCGAGCTTTATAAACGATAACATTACGTCGTCGTCGGTCTTCTTCTTGAAGATCCACTTGTTTTCTATTGCTTGCCTACCCTCGGGCAAGTCAACCAAAGTCCACACTTTGTTTTCATACATGGATCCCATCTCAGATTTCAAGGCTTCAAGCCATTTTGCGGAATCTGGGCTCACCATCGCTTCTTCATAGTTCGTAGGTTCATCATGATCTAGTAGCATGATTTCCAGAACAGGATTACCGTACCACTCTGGTGCGGATCTTACTCTGGTTGATCTACGAGGTTCTCACTACAACAAAAACCCCCTTATAACAACGCATGGCTAGCAACGAAACATACCTATATGTTGTTGGGTCAACGTCCCACCTCCCACCACCCATGATTTGCTAACCTCCCCGTACCCACCTTCACATTATCCACACACAAAAAAAAATTCTCCGCATTATCTCTACCTCCTCCGTCCTAGTAGCACGCAGCCAAGCAAATCTCTTCTCTCCGTGACCACAACGCTGCCGCCGCCGCCACCTCCTATTCTGGCTAGCTCCGGCGCTTGCTACGCCGCCGCTCACACAAACGGCTACTCCTCGCTGCCCTCCCCCGATCCCCCGCCATGGCGACTTTCTCGGCGCCCCTACATGCGGGCCACAACAACCCTAGTTACCACAAGTCGCCAGCGCCTGTGCCTCCTCCGGTTTGTCGCCCTACTGCCCCGCGCCACGTCTCCGCACGCGCCGCTCCAAGCTCGGCCTTGGTGGTGCTGATCTGCCTCAGCAATCTCGACTCCGACGCCGCCGATGGTTCAGCAAGACTCTCCTCTTCTGACCTGCTCTTCTCTTAACACTATTTGGTTCTTTCTGTGGCAGGCCATGGCGGATTCTTTGCCGGCCATTCTGACGACAATCGATGCTATCGTGATTACTCATCCTGATCCACCGCCGCCGGTGCTGGCTTGAACCGGCATCAAGGTCACTACACTTCGTAAATCAGAGGATCCCTAAGATGACAGTTTGTACCCTCCCTTTTCCTTCCTGTCTTTGAGACTGTATAACACTGAGCGCTTACTTGTGTGCCTCTATCCCTCTCTTGTGGTACTACTACCATGTATGACTGATTGAAACTGTGACAATGCGAAACACGGTGCTTATGCATCGTTCATGTCTATGCATCTCATTATATACAGTAATGTTCAACAATATATGTACAGCTCACACCGTTTTCCCTTCTTATTAATTAATTTCAACGTATGATTATTTTTTTATGCAGCTTGCCGTCTTTAATTAGTCCCCTAGAAAACATAACCAACGAGATGGCTATATCTTCCAGGTAATGATCTGCGTGGGGTGATGTTAGCAGAGAGGCGGGTACTTAAAGTGGTAGTATCAGAATATCTTCACTGGTGGCGTGTTGTCTGCTGGAAGCAATTCGCCTAGAGGGGAAAGGGCGTCTGTTGTACCGGAGGTTAGTATGATCGAGGGTGATGCACATGTGGGTGGGGAGGAAACACTTGCAGCTAGTTTAAAGAAAGGGCTGAGTACGATTACTCCAGTGTAGTTACAGGTGTTGGCCTCTAGCTAGCTGTCAAAGACGTGCTCTTGCAGGAACGAGAGTAATGTTTTAATTCTCACCAATGCATCAATGCATTGCAAGGTATGGTGCGCTTGAAACTTTTGTGGATCGTTCACTACATAGCAGTGTTAATGCTTTTCCATGCTTATTCAAACCATACTTGATACTTCAATCTACTAATGTACATGCTTCAATATACCCCATTTGAGAACAGTTGGTCGGGATATGAGGATGAGTCAAGTCAGTCCCTTTGGACTGATCTGTATAGAACCCAATATGTTTCAAACCCCAACCTTATTTCTTATACTGTAGGGCATCTATTTTAGACTCTGGATTAGATTATTTTTTCCTAACAAAGAAATAACTGTCTGCTCAAGCGGTAGATGAAACATTATAATTCCCTTCATTATATATTAAAATATGGTTACCTTTTTTTGTGGGGGGTGGTTAGCTTATTTTTATCTAAATCATATGGAACTTGAATGTAATGTGAACAGTAATTACAATGTTAATATTAATAAGATAGCAGGCCATAGTTTAAGATTTACAAGAAAACCAGATTAGATATTTCCTCCCCCGCAAAAAAAAGATTAGTTATTTCCTGATATAAATTGTTCTGAAAATGAAAGTCGTCAAGTCAAAAAAATTGAACTATTTATTTTTATTGCTCGAGTATTGTTCTATAGGTAGCGAGTTTGATGTTGAACTGCAAATTTAGATGAAAAATTCATCAAAAGGTATAAACAAACATCACACAAAATATAGATTACTGGCAAAGATTTCTAGGTAGAAAGTTAAGAGGTGAAAACCTACAATGCCACACAAGATGAACATTTGCCCGTGCGAATGCTCGGGTTAACGACTAGTAGTATAAAATGCTTAAATATGGTGATTTCACCAATATTTTTTGCACATGGATGTTTCAAAAAAAGAGCTACATGGAGTTCCACCTCCATTTTGTATTTCTGGTTTAACCTTTTTTGAAAGGTGCTTATAATACAGGAAACACTTTAGAATGTGGGTTACTTTAGACTTGGCTTGAGGAACTGATGACAAAATACACAGAAACCAAGTTTGTTAAAATTATCTCCACGAACTATATTCCAACTACCCATATAGGATGTTGGCAAAGGGATTTTTATTGGTCTGCTGCAGCTTTGTGGAACGAAATGCACACCTGAATGTAATATGACACAATTAGTTTCCATTATCTTAGTTCAAGTTTTCTTTCTTAAAGTTGTAGCTACCCAATCGCAGTATACAATTTACAATTTTTGTGTACTATAAGCTCGATTCCTTAATGTGACTAATCTTTGATCTTATGATGAGACTTCTCTTTTTGTACTAAGAGGGAACCATGTTAATTACGACATGCATGTCTATATATTAGATATATGTCCTAATATATGTGTTTGGCTTGACATATGGAGAAAGAAAAGAAAAAGATCAAGGGCAAAATTAGGAGTGCCTAATAGTGTCGCACGAGTTATACATTCTTGTTACAATTAAATCGAGCATCTGCTAGGAATAAGGAACGGCAAGGATTTTTCTTGGTCATTTACAGTACACTGAACTGATGTGAACCTTCCTTCTATAAATAATCAATCCCAAAATATTTAAGTGTTACATGTGGCTTCCATCTCCTCATGCAGAATTTTCATTTTGTCTATTTAACCTGTTGCAGTGGCGCATTGCTAGTCAATTCCAGTACTGAACGATGGGCAGGGTGGTGGTCATTCATCCTATAACAGTGTCATAGAAGGCATCCTCAGGAAGTTCGTAGAAAAGCTTGTCATCCAGCATGAAGGGTGATGAAGACGAAGATGATGCATGGCTAAGTTGTTGATAGGAAAGGTGGAGAATTGGGCTAATACAAGATAGTTTTACATTTACCTTATATAATGTCATTTTCATGGTTAATATGTAGGAGATGATGTACTATCTTTTTCAGAATGTGTTCCATGTAATGCAACTGAGTTGATTAAATATATGAAATCTTTCTGTTTATTGGATTGCTGCTCTTTGCACTATTGTTCGTAATATATAAAATGGCATTAATTGTTTAGCTATGTACAGATGGATGGAAGCGATGCACTAATTTGTATTGTGAAAATTATTTTGTGTAGGGTAATCAACAACGGATATGAAGTGTTGTTAGGCTGTAGATATATATGTTGCTATCTTGCAACGGTTCTACACGCTGATTACCAACGCAACTATATGCGTTGTTGTGGACCCTTCCAACGCCACCAACGGCAACGGATACTAATCCGTTGGTGTAGACGTTAGCAACACACATATGGACATTAGGCAACGCAATGATGCGTTGCTAAAGGGGGGTTCCTGTTGTAGTGTCTGTAGCAACTTGATCTGAAGTTTCATGATCAACATCATCAACTTCCTCACTACTTGGTGTAGATGTCTCAGAAACCGGTTTCTGCGACGAACTACTTTCAAGTAAGGGAGAAGGTACAATTACCTCATCAAGTTCTACTTTCCTCCCACTCACTTCTTTCGAGAGAAACTCCTTCTCTAGAAAGGATCCATTCTTAGCAACGAATGTCTTGCCTTCGGATCTGTGATAGAAGGTGTACCCAACTGTCTCCTTTGGGTATCCTATGAAGACACATTTCTCCGATTTGGGTTCGAGCTTATCAGGTTGAAGCTTTTTCACATAAGCATCGCATCCCCAAACTTTAAGAAACGACAACTTTGGTTTCTTGCCAAACCATAGTTCATAAGGTGTCGTCTCAACGGATTTCGACGGTGTTCTATTCAGTGTGAATGCGGCCGTCTCTAGAGCATAACCCCAAAATGATAGCGGTAAATATGTAAGAGACATCATAGATCGCACCATATCTAGTAAAGTACGACACGACGTTCGGACACACCATTACTGTTGTGGTGTTAGGGTGGCGTGAGTTTGAAACTATTCGCATTGTTTCAAATGTAGACCAAACTCATAACTCAAATATTCACCTCCACGATCGGATCGTAGAAACTTAATTTTCTTGTTACGATGATTTTCAACTTCACTCTGAAATTCTTTGAACTTTTCAAATGTTTGGACTTATGTTTCATTAAGTAGATATACCCATATCGCTTAAGTCATCTGTGAAGGTGAGAAAATAACGATATCCATACGAGCCTCAACATTCATTGGACCACATACATCTGTATGTATGATTTCCAACAAATCTGTTGCTCTCTCCATAGTCTTAGGAGAACGGTGTTCTAGTCATCTTGCCCATGAGGCACGGTTCATAAGTGCCAAGTGATTCATAATCAAGTGACTCCAAAAGTCCATCAATATGGAGTTTCTTCATGCGCTTTACACCGATATGACCTAAGCGGCAAGTGCCACAAATAAGTTGCACTATCATTATCAACTCTGCATCTTTTGGCTTCAACATTATGAATATGTGTATCACTACTATCGAGATTCATCAAAATAGACCACTCCTCAAGGGTGCATGACCATAAAAGATATTACTCATATAAATAGAACAACCATTATTCTCGATTTAAATGAATAACCGTCTCGCATCAAACAAGATCCAGATATAATGTTCATGCTCAACGCAGCACCAAATAACAATTATTTAGGTCTAAAACTAATCCCGAAGGTAGATGTAGAGGTAGCGTGTCGACCGCGATCACATCGACTTTGGAACCATTTCCCACGCGATCGTCACCTCGTCCTTTGCGAGTTAAGCAATCCGTAGTCCTGTTTGAGTTGCAAATATTAGCAATGAACAAAGTATCAAATACCAGTGCTACTACGAGCTCTAGTAAGGTACACATCAATAACATGTATATCACATATACCTTTGTTCACCTTGCCATCCTTCTTATCCGCCAAATACTTGGGGCAGTTCCGCTTCGGTGACGATCGCTTGCAGTAGAAGCACTCAGTTTCAGGTTTAGGGCCGGACTTGGGTTTCTTCTCTGAGCGACAACTTGCTTGCTGTTCTTCTTGAAGTTCCTTCTTCTTCCCTTTGCCTTTCTTCTTGAAACTAGTGGTCTTATTGACCATCAACACTTGATGCTCCTTCTTGATTTCTACCTCCAGCCTTTAGCATTGCGAAGAGCTCGGTATAGTCTTTACTAACCCTTGCATATTATAGTTCATCACGAAGCCTTTGTAGCTTGGTGGCGGTGATTGAAGAATTACATCAATGACACAATCATCCGGAAGATTAACTCCCAATTGTGTCAAGTGATTGTAGTACCCGGACATTCGAGTATATGCTCACTAATGAACTATTCTCCTCCATCTTGCAGCTATAGAACTTATTGGAGACTTCATATCTCTCAATCCGGGCATTACTGTTGAAATATCAACTTCAACTCTGGAACATCTCATATGCTCCATGACGTTCAAAACGTCGTTGAAGTCCGGTTCTAAGCCGTAAAGCATGGCACACTCGAACTATAGAGTAGTCATCAGCTTTGCTCGCCAGACGTTCATAACATCTCTGATTGCATTATTAAAGGTTCGGCACCTAGCGGTGCATCCGGGCGTAACTCTTACAGGCAAGCAATGAGGATGATCCTCGTTACGGACCCGATTAGTGTAATTGCTACCATCATCTTTCAACTTTGCTTTCTCAAGGAACGCATTAAAATTCAACGGAACAACAAAGACGAGCCATCTATCTACAATCAAACATAAACAAGCAAGATACTATCGGTACTAAGTTCATGATAAATTTAAGTTCAATTAATCATATTACTTAAGAACTCCCACTTAGAAAGACATCCTCTAGTCATCTAAGTGATCACGTGATCCAAATCAACTAAACCATAACCGATCATCACGTGAAATGGAGTAGTTTTCAATGGTGAACATCTTATGTTGATCATATCTACTATATGATTCACGCTCGACCTTTCGGTCTCCGTGTTCCGAGGCCATATCTGCATATGCTAGGCTCGTCAAGTATAACCCGAATATTCTGCGTGTGCAAAACTGGCTTGCACCCGTTGTAGATGGACGTAGAGCTTATCACACCCGATCATCACGTGGTGTCTGGGCACGACGAACTTTGGCAACGGTGCATACTCGGGGAGAACACTTCTTGATAATTTAGTGAGAGATCATCTTATAATGCTACCGTCAATCAAAGCAAGATAAGATGCATAAAAGGATAAACATCACATGCAAATCAATATAAGTGATATGATATGGCCATCATCATCTTGTGCTTCATGATCTCCATCTTGCAGCACCACCATGATCACCATCGTCACCGCGCGACACCTTGATCTCCATCGTAGCATCGTTGTCGTCTCGCCAAACTTATGCTTCTCGACTATCGCTACCGCTTAGTGATAAAGTAAAGCATTACTGAAGCGATTGCATTGCATACAATAAGCGACAACCATATGGCTCCACCCATTGCCGATAACCGGTTACAAAACATGATCATCTCATACAATAAAATATAGCATCACGTCTTGACCATATCACATCACAACATGCCTGCAAAAACAAGTTAGGCGTCCTCTACTTTGTTGTTGCAAATTTTACGTGGCTGCTACGGGCTTAAGCAAGAACCAGTCTCACCTACGCATCAAAACCACAACGATACTTCGTCAAATAGACTCCGTTTAACCTTCTCAAGGACCGGGCGTAGCCACACTCGGTTCAACTAAAGTGAGAGAGCAGACACCCACGGTCACCTTTAAGCAACGAGTGCTCGTGGCGGTGAAACCAGTCTCGCGTAAGCGTCACGCGTAATGTCGGTGCAGGCGCTTCATCTCACAATACCGCTGAACCAAAGTATGACATTTGGTAGGTAGTATGACTTGTATCGCCCACAACTCACTTGTGTTCTACTCGTGCAAAACATCAAACCATGGAAAAACCTAGGCTCGAGATGCCCTTTGTTGGGGAACTTAGTAATTTCAAAAATTTTCCTACGCACACGCAAGATCATGGTGATGCATAGCAACGAGAGGGGAGAGTGTTGTCTACGTACCCTCGTGAACCGAAGCGGAAGCGATCTGGCGTAGAGGAAGTAGTCGACGTTCTCCTCGCGATCCGACCGATCCGGCGCCGTTACTCCGGCGCCCGAGTTCTTGACACACGTACAGCTCGATGGCGTCCCTCGTACTCCGATCCAGCCGAGTGTCGAGGGAGAGTTCGTCGAAGACGACGGCGTGGTGGACGATCTTGATGTTCTATCGGCAGCGAGCTTCGCCTAAGCTTGCGACGATATGACCGAGGTGGAATATGGTGGAGGGGCACCGCACACGGCTAAGGAACGATCCGTAGATCAAACTTGTGTGTTCTAGGGTGCCCCTGCCCCGTATATAAAGGAGCAAGGGGGGGGCTGGCCGGCCAAGGGTGGCGGCGCCAGGAGTCCTACTCCTCTGGGAGTAGGATTCCCCCAATCCTAGTTGGACTAGGATTCCGGAGGGGAAAGAGAGAGAGGGGCGGCCCCTTTCCTAGTCCTAGTAGGACTAGGGAAGGGGAGGCCTGTGACCACCTAGGGCTGGCCCTTCTCCTTTCCACTAAGGCCCACTATGGCCCTTTTACTTCCGGGGTTCGGTAACCTCCGGTACTCGATAAATTCTGTTTTCGCGGAACCATTCGAACTCCAAACATAGGCTTCCAATATATCAATCTTTATGT
Organism: Aegilops speltoides; assembly: GCA_021437245.1. Lineage (NCBI taxonomy): Eukaryota > Viridiplantae > Streptophyta > Magnoliopsida > Poales > Poaceae > Aegilops > Aegilops speltoides. The sequence goes on along the minus strand of CM038141.1, from coordinate 361,016,780 downwards.
CTCGACCATTTGAGACTCCTCGTCATGTCCGTGATCACATCCGGGACTCGAACTTCGTCGGTACATCAAAATACATAAACTCATAATAACTGTCATCAAAACCTTAAGCGTGCGGACCCTACGGTTCGAGAACAATGTAGACATGACCGAGACACGTCTCCGGTCAATAACCAACAGCGGGACCTGGATGCCCATATTGGTTCCTACATATTCTCTGAAGATCTTTATCGGTCGAGACCGCATAACAACATCGTTGTTCCCTTTGTCATCGGTATGTTACTTGCCGAGATTCGATCGTCGGTATCCAATACCTAGTTCAATCTCGTTACCGGCAAGTCTCTTTACTCGTTCCGTAATACATCATCTCACAACTAACTCATTAGTTGCGAGTGCTTGCAAGGCTTGATGATGTGCATTACCGAGAGGGCCCAGAGATACCTCTCCGAGCAATCGGAGTGACAAAACCTAATCTCGAAATCGCCAACCCAACATCGCCTTTGGAGACACCTGTAGTACTCCTTTATAATCACCCGATTACGTTGTGACGTTTGGTAGCACCAAAGTGTTCCTCCGTAAGCGGAGTTGCATAATCTCATAGTTACGGGAACATGTATAAGTCATGGATAAAAGCGGTAGCAATATACTAAGCGATCGTGTGCTAAGCTAATGGAATGGGTCATGTCAATCAGATCATTCTACTAATGATGTGACCTTGTTAATCAAATAACAACTCTTTGTTCATGGTCAGGAAACATAACCATCTTTGATTAACAAGCTAGTCTAGTAGAGGCATACTAGTGACATCTTGTTTGTCTATGCATTCACACATGTATCATGTTTCCGGTTAATACAATTCTAGCATGAATGATAAACATTTATCATGAAATAAGGAAATAAATAATAACTTTATTATTGCCTCTAGGGCATATTTCCTTCAATTAGCTTCCTCACTAGTTGGTGTAGTAGTCACAGGAACAGATTTCTGTGATGAACTAATTTCCAATAAGGGAGAAGGTACAATTACCTCATCAAGTTCTACTTTCCTCCCACTCACTTCTTTCGAGAGAAACTCCTTCTCTAGAAAGGATCCATCTTAAGCAATGAATATCTTGCATTAGGATCTGTGATAGAAGGTGTACCCAACAATTTCCTTTGGGTATTCTATGAAGACGCACTTCTCCGATTTCGGTTCGAGCTTATCAGGATGAAACTTTTTCACATAAGCATCGCAACTCCAAACTTTAAGAAACGACAACTTGGGTTTCTTGCTAAACCACAGTTCATATAGTGTCGTCTCAACGGATTTAGATGGTGCCCCTTTTAATGTGAATGCAGCTGTCTCTAATGCATGATCCCAAAACGATATTGGTAAATTGGTAAGAAACATCATAGATTGCACTATATCCAATAAAGTGCGGTTACGATGTTTGGACACACCATAACATTGTGGTGTTCCAGGTGGCGTGAGCTGTGAAACTATTCCACATTGTTTTAATTGAAGACCAAACTCGTAACTCAAATATTCGTCTCGCGATCGATCGCGAAACTTTATTTTCTTGTTACGATGATTTTTCCACTTCACTCTGAAATTCTTTGAACCTTTCAACTATTTCAGACTTATGTTTCATCAAGTAGATATACCCATATCTGCTCAAATCATCTTGTGAAGGTCAGAAAATAACGATACTTGCCACGAGCATCAACACTCATTGGATCACATACATCGGTATGTATTATTTCCAATAAGTCAGTAACTTGTTCCATTGTTTCGGAGAACGGAGTTTTAGTCATCTTGCCCAAAAGGCACGGTTCGCAAGCATCAAGTGATTCATAATCAAGTGATTCCAAAATTCCATCAGCATGGAGTTTCTTCATGCGCTTTACACCAATATGACCTAAACGGCTGTGCCACAAATAAGTTGCAATATCATTATTAACTTTGCATCTTTTGGTTTCAATATTATGAATATGTGTATCACTACGATCGAGATCCAATGAACCATTTTCATTGGGTGTGTAACCATATAAGGTTTTATTCATGTAAACAGAACAACAGTTTATTCTCTTACTTAAATGAATAACCGTATTGCAATAAACACGATCAAATCATATTCATGCTCAACGCAAACACCAAATAACATTTATTTAGGTTCAACACTAATCCCGAAAGTATAGGAAGTGTGCGATGATGATCATATCAATCTTGAAACTACTTTCAACACACATCGTCACTTCACCCTTAACTAGTTTCTGTTTATTCTGCAACTCCCGTTTCGAGTTACTACTCTTAGCAACTGAACCAGTACCAAATACCGAGGGGTTGCTATAAACACTAGTAAAGCACACATCAAACACCTGTATATCAAATATACCCTTTTTCACTTTGCCATCCTTCTTATCCACCAAATATGTAGGGCATTTCCGCTTCCAATGACCATTTCCTTTGCAGTGTAAGCACTCAGTTTCAGGCGTTGGTTCAGCTTTGGGCTTCTTTACTTGAGCAGCAACTTGCTTGCCGTTCTTCTTGAAGTTCCCTTCTATCCCTTTGCCCTTTTCTTGAAACTAGTGGTCTTATTAACCATCAACACTTGATGTTCTTTCTTGATTTCTACCTTCATCGATTTCATCATCATGAAAAAACTCGAGAATCATTTTCATCATCCCTTGCATACTATAGTTCATCACGAAGTTCTACTAACTTGGTGATGGTGACTAGAGAATTCTGTCAATCACTATCTTATCTGGAAGATTAACTCCCACTTGATTCAAGCGATTGAAGTACCTGGACAATCGAGGACATGCTCACTAGTTGAGCGATTCTCCTCCATCTTTTAGCTATAGAACTTGTTGAAGACTTCATATCTCCCAACTCGGGTATTTGCTTGAAATATTAACTTCAACTCCTGGAACATCTCATATGGTCCATGACGTTCAAAACGTCTTTGAAGTCCCGATTCTAAGCCGTTAAGCATGGTGCACTTAAACTATCAAGTAGTCATCATATTGAGCTAGCCAAGCGTTCATAACGTGCGCATCGCTCTGCAATAGGTCTGTCACCTAGCGGTGCATCAAGGACATAATTCTTCTGTGCAGCAATGAGGATAAACCTCCGATCACGGATCAAATCCGCATCATTGCTACTAACATTTTTCAACAAAATTTTCTCTAGGAACATATCAAAAAACAAACATATGAAAGCAACAACGCGAGCTATTGATCTACAACATAATTTGCAAAATACTACCAGGACTAAGTTCATGATAAATTTAAGTTCAATTAATCATATTACTTAAGAACTCCCACTTAGATAGACATCTCTCTAGTCATCTAAGTGATCACGTGATCCAAATCAACTAAACCATAACCGATCATCACGTGAGATGGAGTAGTTTTCAATGGTGAACATCTTATGTTGATCATATCTACTATATGATTCACGCTCGACCTTTCGGTCTCCGTGTTCGAGGCCATATCTACATATGCTAGGCTCGTCAAGTATAACCTGAGTATTCGCGTGTGCAAAACTGGCTTGCACCGTTGTAGATGGACGAGAGCTTATCACACCCGATCATCACGTGGGTGTGCGGGCACGACGAACTTTGGCAGCGGTGCATACTCGGGAGAACACTTCTTGATAATTTAGTGAGAGATCATCTTAAAATGCTACCGTCAATCAAAGCAAGATAAGATGCATAAAGGATAAACATCACATGCAATCAATATAAGTGATATGATATGGCCATCATCATCTTGTGCTTGTGATCTCCATCTTCAAGCACCGTCGTGATTACCATCGTCACCGCGCGACACCTTGATCTCCATCGTAGCATCGTTGTCGTTTACGCCATCTATTGCTTCTCGACTATCGCTACCGCTTAGTGATAAAGTAAAGCAATTACGAGCGTTGCATTTCATACAATAAGCGACAACCATATGGCTCCGCCGATTGCCGATAACCGGTTACAAAACATGATCATCTCATACAATAAAATATAGCATCACGTCTTGGCCATATCACATCACAACATGCCCTGCAAAAACAAGTTAGGCGTCCTCTACTTTGTTGTTGCAAATTTTACGTGGCTGCTACGGTCTTAAGCAAGAACCAATCTCGCCACGCATCAAAACCACAACGATACTTCGTCAAATAGACTCCGTTTAACCTTCGCAAGGACCGGGCGTATACACTCGGTTCAACTAAAGTGAGAGAGCAGACACCGCCGGTCACCATTAAGCAACGAGTGCTCGTGGCGGTGAAACCAGTCTCGCGTAAGCGTCACGCGTAATGTCGGTCCGGCCGCTTCATCTCACAATACCGCTGAACCAAAGTATGACATCTTTGGTAGGCGGTATGACTTATATCGTCCACAACTCACTTGTGTTCTACTCGTGCATATAACATCAACGCATAAAACCTAGGCTCGGATGCCTTTGTTGGGGAACGTAGTAATTTCAAAAATTTCCTACGCACACGCAAGATCATGGTGATGTATAGCAACGAGAGGGGAGTGTATCTTCATACCCTTGAAGATCGCTAAGCGAAGCGTTTATCAACGCGGTTGATGTAGTCGACGTCTTCACGATCCGACCGATCCAAGTACCGAACATACGGCACCTCCGAGTTCGCACACGTTCAGCTCGATGGCGTCCTCGCCTTCTCGATCCAGCAAGACGGGCGAGGTAGTAGATGAGTTCCGGCAGCACGACGGCGTGGTGACGGTGTTGGTCAAGAACAATCTCCGCAGGGCTTCGCCTAAGCACTACGGAAACTATGACGGAGGCTAAACTAGAGGGGACGGGGTTGCCGGCACACGGCTTGGTGTTTCTTGATGTATCTTTGGTGCTAGCCCTACCCCTCTATTTATATGTTGAGCCTTGGGGTCGAAACTTGGAGTAAAAGCCTCCTCAAAGTCGGTTTTGCCCGAAAGGCAAGAGTCCTTCTCGGACTCGGGGCTAGACGCCAGGTTTCGGCGTCTACCCCTAGACGCCAGGTTCTGGCGTCTAGCCTCTGTCTCCATAAAACTTCCTTTTGCACTTTCCATAAGCCTCGTGGGCTTTCCCTTTAGCCCAAATAACGTGTTCTCGTACCCAAACATTTCGGGAAACATCCGGAACCCCTTCCGGTGAATTCCGGAACCCTTCCGAAGATCAAACACTATTATCCCATATATCAAACTTTATCTCCGGACCATTCCGGAGTTTCTCGTCATGTCCATGATCTCATCCGGGACTCCGAACAACATTCGGTTACCAACATACATAACTCATATAATACTATATAAATCGGCTAAAGCGTTAAGCGTGCGGACCCTACGGGTTCGAGAACTATGTAGACATGACCGAGACACGTTTCCGGTCAATAACCAATAGCGGGACCTGGATGCCCATATTGGCTCCCACATATTCTACGAAGATCTTTATCGGTCAGACCGCATAACAACATACGTTGTTCCCTTTGTCATCGGTATGTTACTTGTCCGAGATTCGATCGTCGGTATCTCAATACCTAGTTCAATCTCGTTACCGGCAAGTCTCTTTACTCGTTCCGTAATACATCATCTTGCAACTAACTCATTAGTTGTAATGCTTGCAAGGCTTAAGTGATGTGCATTACCGAGAGGGCCAGAGATACCTCTCCGACATTCGGAGTGACAAATCCTAATCTCGAAATCGCCAACCCAACATCGCCTTTGGAGACACTGTAGTACTCCTTTATAATCACCCGATTCGTTGTGACGTTTGGTAGTACCAAAGTGTTCCTCCGCAAGCGGGAGTTGCATAATCTCATAGTTATAGGAACATGTATAAGTCATGAAGGAAGCAATAGCAACATACTAAACGATCGTGTGCTAAGCTAACGGAATGGGTCATGTCAATCAGATCATTCAACTAATGATGTGACCTTGTTAATCAAATAACAACTCCTTGTTCATGGTTAGGAAACATAACCATCTTTGATTAACAAGCTAGTCAAATAGAGGCATACTAGTGACACTATGTTTGTCTATGTATTCACACATGTATTATGTTTCCGGTTAATACAATTCTAGCATGAATAATAAACATTTATCATGAAATAAGGAAATAAATAATAACTTTATTATTGCCTCTAGGGCATATTTCCTTCAATAGTTACATGTAAATATGTACTACTTTTTTTCAAGGCCGGTCCTGTGTTTGAGGGGTCCGGGGCGAATCTAAAATACGAGGCCCCTTAATATAAAGATCAAGATAATACTCAATATGCATATTTTTTATTTACTTTGATACTGGTCTAAGTTGAAATCGTCGACAGTGAAGGAAACATTTGAATGCTGTTAAGATAATGCTTTTGCAACACCACTATAATACCATAAAATTGATCACTGAGTTAAACTAACGAGTTCACTAAAGAATTTGATGCAACTTAGTGGTTAATCCTGTTTTAGTAGATATTGTCTCATAATCAAGGAACACAACTATGTAACTGTCTGTCTTTCTTTAGATCGGCAGGTTTTCTTCATTTACCATCTTTTTAGTTTCTGAATTACAAAGTGTACATATGGCATATTACTCAGATTCAAAGATGTGTGCCTATTTTGTACTACTAACATTTGCTACACTACAACATAAAATTACCTCTGTTTCCCTCAGTTTTCTCCCTCTCTTCCCAAGATATATATGATTGTTTTTTTGGTGTTATCTCCATTCTTTTCCGTCGATCACAGCTGAATTAGAACAATAAATTGTGCCTTGCGTAAACACATCGTATATTGACTAGGGTATGTACTTCACTTGCTACTAGAGTCAAAAGTGCCGAGAATTAATAATTCATAGTCGAACTATAATACTGCTGATTTTGTAATGCTAAGTGAAGAACCCTACTGATTATAGCGACTACAATTGCTCCAGCCAAGGCAAGAAAGTGTAGAAATCTAAAAATACATGCAACCCTCAAAGGATTCGATCAAAAAAGCCGCGTTGGTACTTACCAGAGTCCGACCATGAATCTATAGGCATGCTCCTCCATCGCCGCCGCTGCGACATCAGAGGCCATGGTATTGCCGTGTTGGGGACTAGAATTGGGCGTTGGCGGCGAGTGTGGACGATAGAAAACACAAGGCGTACGTGGACGTGGTATGCTAACTATCCGTCAATGTTGGTCATGCCGCTAGGCAAGACCTAATATCATGGCGTGATTGATGTTCAGTACTCCTTGCGATCTCAAGGAAAAAGAGGAATGGTTCTAAAAAATAGGAAAAAGAGGAATGACTGCAAACCTGGAAGGGGGCCCTTAGATTTTGGGTGGCCGGGGCAGCCGCCCCTCCCCAGGACCAACCCTGCTTTTTTATAAAGGACAACACTAACGTCGACACGTGTGGTGGGAGCGAAACCCGTCCACACGCCTTATAACACACAGACTGCGCCACATCACCACATGAATGCATGTGGGAATCTTTTTGGATTTTTAGTTTTTAAAATATTTTATCTCTTAAATGAAAAATCCGATTAAAGATCCCTCGTGATGAGATCTTTGAATAATATCAATATATTTTGACGAATTTTTTTTTGGTTTAAAAGTTGCCATGTCTATTGCACATGAGTTGCCATGGTGTTTACACTGAAGTTGCCATGATATGTTTCAACTATTTTCTTCTACATTTAAAAGTAAATTTTGACATTTATAAAACGAGAAATTAAGAAACTAGACTTGTCATGAACCATAAACTAAAATTACCATGATACATGCACTTAAAATTGCCATGGTTCATACAAAAAATAATTTTCATGGTCAAAGTACTGGAGTTACCATCATCAAAATACTAAAATTGCCATGCAATACAAACTGAAATTGCCACATGGCAACTTTAGTTTAAGCATTATGGCAACTATAGTGTAAACATCATGCCAACTTTTGGGTAAAAAAATCATCAAAACATATCAACATGGTGTCTAGTTTTGAAGATCTCGTTGAGACAAATTTAATAGTGAAAACAGATTTTTAATTTGATTTTTTAATTAGGAGACAAAACATTTTTAAGCCAAAAACCAAAAAAATTGTTGTTGATGTCATCTGTTCACATGTGCCAAATGAGTGATAAAGGAGGCGTGTGAGCGATGTGCAAGATGCCACACGTGTGGGCGTTAGTTTTTTCCTTTTATAAATGATCCACCTTCCTCTCTCACAACATGCCTAGAAGCACGTGCCGCAGCCGGTTGTTAATCAGTAATCCGCTTCCCTTCTCTCTCCTCCTCTTTCTCCTTCAACTCATCTAAAATATAACATTTAAAAGCTTATAGCACGCCTACGTCATCCTATTATACTTGCTCTTCCTAAAAAGGCTGCATGCTACCAATTACACACCTATCGTACATCTTCAAAAAAACTGCAATAGAGTGTGGCGTACAAAGACTTTTGGGTGAGAAATGCAAGGCAAGAAACCCATCAAATAAATACCTTGAGCTGGAACACACACCCTAGCGGAGTGTAGAAATATCGTAGACCACCAAATTGTGAATCCACGGCTGTAGATAAAAGTATAATAAATTTATCATGTTAATCATGATATTTTTCTGGCCTGCGACAGCACAGGTGAATTACAAATACTGCCATTCTGGTGTAGATGAGGTTCAAGCCTGAGGGGGAAAAAAGCAGCTGGATGAAACCGATAGACAGTCGTCACACCTTGGTTTCATGCATCACAATTATCTAACTAGCTCTCACCGTGTAAACACCGATGGCATCAATATATCTGCCAGATCTACCATAGAACCCCACGATGCTGCTGCCCTCGTCAGCCACAAACCTGAAATGAGTTGCCGACACGTCTGGACCTGGATGATCAGGAGTTCCGAAAGGCCCGTGCGTTCCTTCGTTGGTGACAAACGTAAGGAACTTCACGATAACGATTCCATTGTGATTCCCATATGCTCCACATACTTCCTTTACAAACTCCGATGGGCCAAAGCGGATCTGCACCCAAAAGTGATGCCATAATTAATTCTAGCAGTTCTTCAAGGTGCTACAAAACTATACTATGTATTACTCCCTCCGTTTCTAAATACTTGTCTTTCTAGGCATTTTATATGAACTCAACATACGGATGTATGTAGACATATTTTAAAGTGTAGATTCACTCATTTTGCGCCGTATGTAGTCACTTGTTGAAATATCTAGAAAGACAAGTATTTAGGAACGGAGGGAGTACCATGCATGCATGAGAAAGCAAATGAACACACCGTTTTAGTCGTGTCATTGTAGTATCCTTCGCCCCAAGGACCAACACTTTCCTTCTTCCCAGCTTGGTCGATGTAAGAAAAGGAGAATGCATCGATTAACCCTTTGTAGCTAACCGTGAGACTTGTGAGACGCCAGGGCTTTTGATTAATGTCTTGATCACTACCTCCACTTCCACCCCAGGATCCACTCTTAGTGGGGGTGGGCAAGCTCTGCATGGATATGTGAATGTAGCGTGTCAGCAATTTTCATCCAAAAAATGTGGACGGACATGATATCAAGTAGAAAGAGAACCCGAATCAAAAACCACACAAGCTTATTAATGTGTGTATATGCAGAACGTGCGCACATAATCTTCTTAAGTGTGCAGAAGATACGAATTCCAGTCTTTCACAACAACTTCTGATATTGAGCTTAATTTCCTTGTAACCGAGAGATTACTTGACCATGTAGTAATTTGTAAGGAGACTTGTAATCCATATATTTAATAAGCGCACTAGATTCCTCGAGCACACACCTAGTAACTTATTTTCACTTAGCAGTCATGAATTGTCATTTCTTGCAGCCCACAACAACACTTCTCGATCGGGCTTTATCTTGTATTATCATGCATTGAGAAGTTGAGGCGTTCAGAAAGAAATCAATTCAATGACCCCCCCCCCCCCACCCCCTTCCATAATGTAAGACGTTTTTTGACTCTAGTGTACTGTCAAAACGTCTGATATTATGAGACGGAGGGAGTAGCAAGTATCCCAAGTCATGCTTTGTTTAAAGGGCATCAGATCACCGGCTCTAGTGTGCCTTGGTTCTTTTTTTACCAACAAGCGACATGTCATTCTTTTTTTATGTTTTCACTTCTCAGGAAGATATTAATGTTTGGAATAATCAGGAGCCATCAAATTTATTTTGAAGCATTTCATGAAAATTTATTATGCAAACGGAGGGGTGTGCAGAGTACATTTCTCGAGATACACTTATCTAATGTCAGTACTGTACCTGGCCATCGAGAATCAGCGGCACAGAAATAGGCCCGACTGTCGTCCTATCGTTGGGATACTGAAAGCAAAAGCAAATTAATAAGAACATGCCTCTGCTAAGAAGGGAACATGTTGCACGCATCCAAATGTTGTAATACCATGTAAACACCAATGGCGTCGATATAGCTCCCGGATCTACCATGGAAACCGACGATGCGGCTGCCCTCATCAGCCATGAACCTGAAATGAGTTAGTCCTGCCATATTTCTATGATAAGGATTTCCGAAAGGTCCGTAGGTTCTGACATTGGTGACAAACGTAAGGGATATCACACGAAGGATTCCCCTATAACTCCCGTATGCTCCAGATACTTCCTCGACAAACTCCGAAGAGCCAAAGCAGATCTGTAGCACACCAATAAATGATCAGAAGGCAATGAAGTGGTTCCATGATTCATTCTAGCAGTTCACCGAAACAACTCCATATCTTGATTATGTACCACACATGCATGGCAAAGAAATAAACACACCGTTTCAGTATTCTGGCTAATGTAGTCTACGCCCCAGGGACCTACATGTTGCTTCCTCCCATATTGGTCAATGTAAGAAAATGAGATCGAATCAATTATCCCTCTACAGAAAATCGTGAGACTCGTCAGGCGCCAAGGATTTTCTTGGATATCACAAATAGAACCTCCCGTTCCACCCCTTGGTCCAATCTTAGTGGGAGTGGGCAAGCTCTGCATGCATGCATAGATGTAGTATGTGAGCCATTTTTCATCTGACAGGGGTCTATGTGAGATCGAGTATTGAAAAAAAACTATAGAAGTTTGTGTATATGTAGAATGTGCTCACATAAACTTGTCAGCACAAAAAATATGAGTCCTTATTTTTCACAACAACTTTCGAAACATTTCATGACAATTTCGGTTGTGCACGGTATGTGTTGCCACTTGTGTTTATATATTCTTAGGGATCATACCTGGCCCGAGAGATGAAACCTTTTTTCTGTCTCCCGCAGGGTATTCAAAATTTCTGCTACAGTGGGTCTATTATTTCGTTCATGATCCACACATTTTATTGCTATTTTGATGCAAGTCTCCACTTGATCTATTTCTGCTGATGGGCATGGTGATGTCATTGCATATATCCATTTCTGCCATTTCTCAATTACCTACCGAATCAATATACAAAGATATAATTCAAAATAAAATATAGTGTAAATAGTATAGAAAAGTTAGATGCATGCATGTTCTTGAATTGAAAATTGCTCTCGGTAATGAAATAAATTATCTTACCAGCTTAGTAAATGGTGTGACATCATCCATTTCACGAAATTCCAAGTAGCCTCTATGTCCTACCAATATTTCTATGATTATAATCCCTAAACTGTAAACATCATTCTTAGGTGAAATCTGTCTTTTAGACCAGAACTCCGGTGGCATATAACCCCTGCATGATGTCGAAAATATTTAGCTCAAATTTAGTGCCAAGGTAAGAACATTTATAAATGCACATTAGAAAGGAACGTATTTAAGCTGAGGCGCTCCAAAGTCCACTTACTCTGTTCCTGTAGTTGTATTTGTGACGTGGGTATGTGTTTTACTGAAGACCCTTGACAACCCGAAATCTGCAACTTTTGCCCGCTTGTTCTTATCTAGTAATATGTTTCCTGGTTTTAGATCCAGGTGAAGAATTTGCGATCCACATCCCGTGTGCAGGAAATTTAAACCTTCACATGTCCCCTTTATTATATCGTAACATGTTGGCCAGTCATAGTCACGAGATTCTTCAGCATTGGCAGAACAAAAGAATATGACTCAAGTTTGAATTTAAGGAATTGGTCTTTGGTAAATACAAAAGAAATAACTTGAACTTTGTGTATCTTACCATTGAGGTACTTGTCTAGGCTTCCTCCCTGCATTAACTCAAAGCAGAGAATTTGATATATGTGCTGAGAAAACCGCAGGCCACCATTGTACACAACATGTTTACGTTGTGTTTCGTAACAATAGCCAACTAACCGTACAATATTTGGATGTTGGATCCTTAGAATGTTAAAGCATTCGTTCTCAAATGTCTTGTCGTCAAGCACATCATAAAACAATTTGACAGCAATGTGTTGTCCATTGTAAACTCCCTGTTAGACAGAACTAATTGATATTAAAACTCCATATTAACTTGCATCACCACGTGTTTTTAATTTAGTGGAGAGGAAGTTAAGGGAGACCGATAGAATATGTATTAAATGCACCACAGATATACGCAGTTCATTTTTATTTACTTAGCATATTAGATTTGTCTCGAGTCAAACTTTCTAAACTTTGACCAAGTTTATATAGAAAATTATTAACGTCCACAATATGAAATCAATACCATTGGAATCGCCATTCAATATATTTTCATACCATATATATTTTTTATTGTGAAACTTTGGTAAACTTGGTCAAACTTTATAAAGTTTGACTTAGATCAAAGCTAATATGGGAGTAAATAAAAACGGAGGGAGTATCCAACAATAGTTGGTAGTGTTGGCTATATTTAGTTATGAAAGCTATTGACTATATCTAACAGTTGTGATGTCTCCTGTGAAAGGCGTGGCATTGGTGCAAGTGAACGCTTGCATGTCTAACCTGACATATTATTTTCAAAATGGAGGCGTAAGATTCGCCTCATCTATTAAATAAGAAGATAATAGAGTTTTTACAAGCAACCCACAACCACGACATGGCAATTACTCGCGTAATACAATGTGCCATAGGTGCTTGGCACCCGCGGTGACCCATATCTTTGCTTCATCGGAAATTAAGCACACCAAGATGGGGGGTGGCGCGCTCCTGTGACGAAGGATGCTAGCATTTCTTTCTTTCCAAATGGTCCAACAGACAAGCATGTTGAGGGATGCCCTCACGCGGCGGTTTGGAGTTTGCATGTCGGTAATCTTGTCCCACCAAGCCAACATGGAGTCCTCAGTGTGCCACGTTGAGATGTCGTCAAGAGGAAGGCAAAGTCTCTCAAAACCTAAACGCCAAAGCCGAATGTTATAACGACACTTGAAGAAGAGATGTGGGCCTATCTCCTGCTCCCTCTTGCAAATAGGACAATGACCCATGCTTATCCAACCGGCCGGCCATCGAAATTCGATCTTGAAGAGCAAGCGAAGAGAAGAATTTAACTTTTGGGGGACCCAAGCCTTCCTAACCATGCGATCTATAGGAGAAAGGGTCACCCCAAAAAATTGCGCATTGTATGCGGTGGACGCCAAGTAGATGCCGTAATCAGAGTTTTCCACATGATATCATCCTCCCCAAGATCATCATGAGGAAAATCATGAACGAGCATCCAAAACGTACAAAACTCTTGGATGTGGGCACTGGAGATAGTCATGTCTTGTTTGATCTTGAGGATCCAATCATTATCTTTGAGGGCATCACGAACCTTCCAGTTTTTCCTTCTCAAGGCTTCAAAAATAAGGGGCGCAATGTCCGTAGGCTTACGCGCAGCCTCGGGGAATACCTAAATTGCGTTTTTGCTCCATTGTCAACGATTATAGTGGTCGAGGCATAGAAAATTAAAGATCCTCCTTGGTCCATTGGTTTCCAAGCCCTACCCACAATTTATTTGGCTCCTTCCATTCATAGCACGACCAACGAAGGCGGAGCGCGGGCAAACATGTCGGTGTTGAGAACCCCAAGCCCGGCGTATTCGCGGGCGTGGTAAATGATCTCCCGATTGACCTTGCACTTGGCATCGGTCGTCTTACTTGAGCCGGACCAAAGGAAAGCCCGCTCTAATTTGTTGAGGTTATTGAAGGAGCTTGGCGGTGCAATGAGAGGCATGATTGAGTACACTGCTTCAGAGGGAATGACTAATTTGACAAGCGTCATACGACCGATGGCAATGATATTTTGGCCCTCCCAAGTGATCAATTTACCAGCTGCCTTGTCTGCAAGATATTGGAAGTTCACCTTCTTAAGTTGCCAAACTGAGAGAGGAAGACCCAAATATTTCATAGGGAATTAGAATCTAGACGCCAACATGTTCTGAAGAATGTACCCCAGGTGAAGGTGATTGCATCAGATGGGCACCACCAAGCTCTTGTGGAAGTTTGTGCATAGACTCATCACCTTACCGAAATCCCTTAATATAGCTGAAAGGTTGTCAATACCCCTCTTGATGGGAGCCATATAAACTGCTGCGTTATCAGCATATAGGGAAGTTCACACTGCTCCACAACCACAGATCTTGTGCAAGAGGCATTTTCCATGTCGCCGGCTTGGGGATTTGCTAAAGAGGATTAATCGCTAGGGCAAACAACAACAGGGAGAGTGGGGCCCCCTGCTTAAACCCACGAGCATGTTTGATGGGGTGACCGGGCGTCCCATTTAAAATGATGCATGAGGAAGAAGTGGAGAGAATAGTCACAATACAATCCCGGACCTTGCTTGGGAATCCCTTCCATTGGAGGAGGTCAAGAATATATTCCCATTTGACTGCGTCGAAGGCCTTTCTTGATGCCGAGTTTGAAACGTAAGCCTGGGATTTTGCACTTGTGCAACCGATGAGCAAAACTCCGGATGTACATGAAATTGTCGTGTATGTTGCGTCACTTAATGAAGGCGCTTTGAGCGTTGGAGACAAGAGGGTTCATGTGGGGAGCGATGTGAAGGGATAGGACTTTAGTGATGATCTTGGCCATGGCATGAATGAGATTGATGGTCCTATAGCCGGCAATTCCCTCGGCACCCTCCTTCTTGGGCAAGAGCAGCATGTTGGCAGAGTTGAGCCATTAACGGCTAGTTGTGTGCATGGATTCAAAGCTTTGGATTGCATTCATAGTCTTGGTTGATGAATCCCCTACATTTCTTAAAGAAGAGATCCGTGAAGCCATCGGGTCGGGTGCCTTGTCACCAGTAACTTGACATATTGTCCATATGAAGCTATGCAAGCATGGATATATCCAGATGCCTAACCCAAATAATATTTCAATAAAGGGAAGCGTATGGGTTGTACATATCGAGGTAATCCTAAGAGAAAGGTCGAGATATGCTTTTATGTATTCTATAGTTGGTTGTGTGTATAAGCCTAACATGTGGCCAGCTATGTAAGGTTAGTGGTGGTAGGGGGGCTTTCAACATGGGTAACATATAAGAACAATTGTGCGCACGTGTGTGTCAACTAACAATATTGTTTATTTGCGAGAACATTGATATTAGGGCATCTCCAACACCGACCCTTAAACCGCCTGCATAGGTCTAGACGTACGGTCCGGATCATTGAAGCCATCCAATGCGGGCCTACCTCGGTCCACTGAAACCATCCAACGTGGCCCTGCATCAGTTCGCTGAGCAGTCCGGACATGCCTTTTTCCGCAAAACGGAGGCAAAGTGGAGGGGGGAGTTTGCGGGCATCCAGATCATTGCCACGTTTGCTTGTGACTGACATGTCCCACCCAAAACACTCCTCCTTGCCCGCGCACATTCCAACTCATGGCCACCTGCCCGCATTCATGCCGCTATAGAGAGGCCGCTAGGCATTTACGCCGGCCTAATGCAAATGCAACATCTCACTATCGGCATTGAAATGGAGCGTGGGCCGAGAGAGCATCGCCCGATGCACGCCCGATTTAACATGCTTCCTAGACGCATTCAAATGGGAACAGTTTGCCCGCCTTCCACCCGCTATTTTAATGATGCCATACGCCGGGCAAATAATGGCACCACACCTCTGCTCCCCATCTCCTCCTTGCGCAATTCTCTCCATACTCTCCATGGCATCCGACTAGCAGGAAGAGGACTTCTCCAGCATGAAAGCCGGCTGGGTGGCCTGCCAAGCCCGCCTGATAAGAGCCAGGCAACTCTGTGCCCCACCTCCTTCGCCTCTGCATTACCCCGAAAAATCATAGGTACGTTTCCGGAATAAGTGGAGGATATTGACCAAACTTTGATTTTCAAACATAGGTATTATATGAAATCTGAAGCTGCGGTCCAATTTGCCTCGTTGAGTAGGCCCAAATGAGTATAAGATTATTCAAGATGGAGTCCGAACGAATATTGGGAGAGCCGATTAATTCTAGCCTTTGGATGATTTTGAGAAAAAAGGGAAAAAAAAGAAAAAAACACTGGTGGAGATAAGTTTAGAGGAGAGGAAAAAAGAGAAGGCAATAAAATCTCTTTTGTCCTAGTCTCACGGACGAACAGAACCCACACCTGCCAACACCCAAGTCGCCACCTCCACCTAGGGTTAGTGCCCTTGCTGCCCCCATCACGGGAGGAATCGTTGGTGACTGTCACCGGAGACACCGCTGGTCACTAGTCACTACCACGTCATGTGCATGCCTAGGTTGTCATCATCTACATCATTGCGGTGGTTGGGGAGACTGACATACTTGTCGGGTTTCAGAGCTTCAGGTGCAGGAGTAATTCTTCTATTTAAACATTTGTCCAAAGCAATTGCATGGCGGATTGCCTCGGTTTATGTGCCAACAATGGTCCTTTCTTGTTTTTGTTTGTTACTGTCTCATCATCATATTCATGCATGTATTAGGGTATCCGTATATCAGTTTGGATATATGTTGACTATTCCAGATATGGTCGGTGAGAAATGTCAAATGTGTCTAGCCCGGGGTGTGAATGACACTGGGTGTCCCGCCGCATGACTCAGATTTACTTTAGTCGTGCATCAGTGTAGCATTCAATTGTCCATTCATAATTACCTTCATATATTATGTTTGTTGATGGTTTGGCTCTACCGTGCACTTGGCTAAGTATTCTTTGCTCACTTTTGTGTTTTTCTTTGTTGGTTTTTATTTGGATTTCAGGTCCTCAGAGTAACGATATCCAATGGAGGGAGTAGTTCACCACCACACACGGACACACGCATCTATACAACATACATTAGTTCTACCTATTTTTTGCTAGGATGGTTAACTCGCCCATTGTTTATCCTAATAGACCACATAGGATATAACTACTAAATACTTGACACACTAGTGCACTATAGGATGGGTTTGGGGACATTCATTGCATATACGCGTCCACTATGTCTTGATGTTGATGTTGATTATTAATGTTATTCTACCTATGGGCAAGTTGTTGCTGCTAGAGGCTTATAGTGACTTGCTTTAGGTACATCGTATGTCATGCTTTTGGTTGCATCTTGTCTTTTGGTTATAAATATTGTCGAATCGATATTTGTTAGATGGTTGATGAGATCGGCATAGGAAGGAAATAACTGATCATTTGCACTGGTCTCTTTGGACCAATGAGGTGAAACGTGTTAAGATTGGAATGGTTAGCCAAAGTTTTATCTAAATTTTACTCTGGATGGCTTAAGTTTAGCTCAATGCTTTTGGAAGTATGGACATAGTGAGTTGCAAGTCAAGCTTTGTCAATGGTGATTGTAGGAAGGTTTTGCTACTTTGATGGGATTGATATGGTGATAAGTTGATCTATCTAGTTTATACGATGGAATGGAGTTTATAAATTAATCCTAGAGAGCCTTAAGAAGATCCTAGACATTACAAGAAGCTAGCAGTCATTTCTAGCCATTGATACCAAAGCGACCATATACACATGGCGTATACATTCCACTTGAACTGTTCTTTCCGGTGCACCGCATGTACATGTCTTGCACAAAAGTCACTAGTCACTAATCATTAATTAGCCATTCAAAATTATGCCTTATGTTGAGCCCGTCATCTAAATCTTGTTCCCTTCTTTGGTACTCATTCGTACCATTCTCCTGCTGTTAAGTATCAAGAATGGTGATCCTTGCATTGGGATGTAACATTAGTCCTTTAAGTGTGAGGCGATTGTTATGAGGTTCTACAAGACAACAATCTTGCTGAGATGTTCTGGGCCGTCCTTTGATATGTGATCTTTGAAAATAAAACATTGTTTATGGAAGCCTTTTCCTTGTCTGCCGTTCCAGATGAAAAACTAGTCTTTTCCTTATCTTCACTAAATCTCATTTTTTTTCTAGATCAAATCACTCTTTATCCCCTATTTCATGTTGTTTGCAAAGGACTAAGAATATAGGCAACCTTGAGAATTTTCAAGGACCAATAGTTTAGCTTTATACTGACTTGCAAATTGAATACATGGGAAGTCAAGCACAAAACCTTTGGTTCGCACTATTCTTCCAAGGTGAGTGAGGTTTCCCCAATGCTAGGTTACCCATGTCACCTATTCAACATACATAGTTAATAGTTTGGGTGTGGGATGGATTGGCCCCCATACCAACTACCCTTTATTCTCTCTTGTTATGTTAGAGTTGTTATTCCATGCGTGCTTTTATCTGTAAGTAGAGAGCTGGTGATGTGTAACCTAGACCATAGAGCAGAGTGACGTTCCATATTTGGAAGAGGCCACCCCTGACAAGTGTAGGAGTTGTAATGAGAATGAGAACACATATTGTTTTGAGGGTACCTTACTAGAGTTCTGCCTAGTAGGGTACCATGAGTCTTTCGGTAGTTACATTGTGTTCCTTAGCTTAGTTTTGATATTGAAGAATGTCGACGGTGGATTTCTCCTATATTTTCAACACCATTTGCAGGAATAGCATAGCGTATGATAAGTCATTAAATTTGACCAATACATCTCTTTTGTTCCCAAGATTCTTCGAAAAGTTTAAAGGGATGCATGATGTGCTTCATGTCTCTATATTGCGTAAGTACCTCCGAAAACCAGAATGACATATCACCATTGACCCACTTATGACCAAGCAAGATCCGACCTTTGAGGCTCGGCCGGTGAGGATTCTAGAGGAGGTCGATAGGGTGATGGGGCGCCAAACAATCAAGTTCGTGAAGGTGCTTTGGATGAACCAAACCAAATGAGAAGCAACGTAGGAACTTGAGTTGAAGATGCGAGAATAATACCTATAGTTATTCACACATAGGAGTAATTTATTTCGTGTTAGAATTCGAGTTATTCTTTCTCCAAGTAATTAGTTTTAAGAATCCAAGGGCAAATTCTATTGAAGTGGGGAGACTGTAATACCCTAAAAAAATCATAGGTTCAATTCCAGAATAAGTCCAGGAGGTCGACCAAACTTTGATTTCCAAACCATAGGTATTATATGAAATCTGAAGCCGCGGTTCAGTTTGCCTCGTCGAGTAGGCCCAAAATGAGTATAAGATTGTTCAAGATGGAGTCAGAACGAATATTAGGCGAGCCGGTTAAATCTAGCCTTCAGACGATTTCAAGAAAAAAGGAAAAAGAAGAAGAAAAAACAATGCAGATAAAAGTACAGGAGAAAAAAAAGAGAAGGCAAGAAAATTTCTTTTCTCCTAGTCTCACGCACGAACAGAACCCACGCCTGCCAAGTCGCCGCCTCCGCCTAGGGTTGGTGCCCTTGCCTCCGCCATCGCGGGAGGAGCCGCTGGCGACCGTCGCCAGAGACGCCGCCAGTCACTAGTCACAACCATGTCCTATGCGTGCCTGGGTTGTCGTCATCTACATCGTTGCGGTGGTTGGGGAGACTGACGTACTTGTCAGGTTTTAGAGCTTTAGGTGCAGGAGTAGTTCTTCTATTTAAACATTTGTCCAAGGCAAGTCTATGATGGATTGTCTCGGTTTATGTTTGCCGGCAATGGTTATTTCTTGTTTTTGTTTGTTATCGTCTCATCTTCATATTGATGCATGTATTAATGTATCAGTGTATGAATTTGGAGATAGGTTTACTATTCCAGATATGACCACTGAGAAATGTCAAATGTGTCCAGTCCAGGGTGTAAATGGCACTTAAGGTGTCCTGATGGATGAATCAGATTTACTTCAGTCATGCATCAGTGCAACATTTAGTTTTACGTTTAAAATTACCTTCAGGCTCTACCGTGCACTTGGCTAAGTATTCTTTACTCACTCTTGTGTTTTTCCTTGTTGGTTTTAATTTGGATTTCAGGTACTCAAAGTAACGATATGCAAGGGATGAAGTAGTTCACCACCACACACGGGCACACACGTCTATACTACGTACATTAGTTCCGATAAATCATGAGTGGACATGGTGCCAAGCGAGGTCATTATCCCGCCCGTCCATTCCCACGTGATTCGTGCATATATTATACGGTGAGCATGTATATTCATTTCTCTGCACCATATCCAACCTGTTTATCTTTTGTATTTCATGTCGACAGTCAGGTCTGCTGCATGCAAAGAAACCAGACGCATTGAATCACTCATTTGTTGTAACAACTACCCGCACCACGCCCCCTCTGTCTCTTTAATCCATTCGGCCTTGTTGCTTGGCTGTCCAACCATTTCGCTTTCGGCGCTCGTTCCTCGCTCTCTCTTGCAACCATCCACCCATTGCAGGTCAGAACCATGTGTTCATCCATGTCCCAGGGAAGCTCTCCACCACATTCATCTCATGTCATCTCCAACTAGGTCGCCTCGCTCTCTCTCTCATCCGTTGCCCTAAGTGCAAAGCCGGGCATGTAGTCTGGTTCATTTCAGGCCGTAGTAAACCCGGGGAGGCATTTCTACAACTGTGATTGCCGTGGTGTGGTGTAAGTTCATCATCTACTGTTCCATACATCGTTTGCACTCTGTCCGACTAACGCAAATGAGGATGCAGGTTTTGGAAGGGGAAGAACAAGTATATATAGTACTTGAGTGCTAGATGGATTCACCAAACATAGCACGCCTCCATCCATCGCCATTAACGTCCTCTTCGTCCACAACCACCGAAGCTCACCCCCTGCGCAATGGTCGTCGTTGACGTATGCATTTAGCAGTGCAAGTCCACCAGTTCTTGGGCTAGCCACTCCATAGCTAGTATAGTATATATTTTTACTTCAAGTCCTCCCCGTGTTTCTCCTAGTACGTGATGCGTGCTCACCTACTGCGCATTTAGTCTGTGTTTACGGTTTTTGTACCAGTAATTTGGTTGATCTATTGCACCTATCCACCACCATTTGAGTTATTCGGCTCCTGTAACTACGCAAAACACATGATAAAGATAGTCCTCGGCACACAATTCAGTAGGAACTACATAGCTTTAAATCATCCACATGTGGCCGACAGTGGGTTAATTAGCTGCCAAGGCAGTTTTAAATGTGACGCAGGCCATCAGTTCATCCAGGATGGGTTATGTCTATATTTATCACCCCAAAACAACTGAATCTGGAAAAGCCCATTCCATAAGTTTCCACTAAAACCCTGGACATGCTAATGTAGAAACAGAATAAACAGAAGTCAGCACGCACCTCCATAACAAAGAATCAAAGCCTCAGAAACAAATTGAGTTTGAAGCCCTGGACATGTTGTTGGGTGCTGGACATGTGCTGCGGGAGGACGGCTCAATTACGCACACCCACCGAAGGACGGGAGTTAATCCATCTCCCGGACCGGGCCTTCTGCTTTTCTCCTATGATCCATTGAATGCGGCCTGTGCGGCTGGTCCACTGCTGCAGTGTATAACGTGGCGTATTCGCGTGAAGTGTGAATGCACGGGCGCGTATTGCGAAAGTCCTATCAAAAGTAGCAATCTCAGCGCCTTGGTGGACCACCGGGATAACGGCAGCGCGTAGCCGCATGTCCCAAAAATTCACGTCGCATTAGTTTTGCCTATCACATAATGCTTAAGACTATCATTTGTTATTCCTCATAGTATGAAAGTTCCTTGCACGGCTTAAGGAGCTTTGGTTGTTCTTCTTGTTTTCACATGTCTATTTTGCCTTTCGAAATGAGTGGATGTATATCAAGAGATGCTATTGCTATATATATATATATATCATATTCTTGATGTTGATTCCTTTAGAAACAAAGAACTTACTTTCGAAATTTGGAGTTTTATAGGTACTTGTTTTTAATCAGAGAAGCGTGGTAACGTCGCCAGCTAGTGTACAAATATGGGGCGTTACAACCGCTCCAGGCTGGTGCAAGCCAGCTTGCGGAGGAGGCGGCTCCAAGCCGGCGTGTGGTTCATCAATTTGCCGCTCCAAGCCAGCTCGCCGTGGGGTGGAGAGTTGCTCCAGGCCGGCACGTGGGGGATCACAACGGAACGGGTATTGTGGCTGCCGTGGACGAGGCCGTGTCGTACAGCTCCTCTCGTGCTTGCGACCGCGCCATCCGCCACCAACGTTGACGGAACCGCGCCTTGCCAGCGGAGATAGAAGCTAGCTTCACAGAGATCGACAACGCGGCGGCTAACACATCCTCGCCTTCTGCCATGAATGAGGAAGAGTAGGACATGGGAGGCCGCCGCCGCTTGGTCCTATGAAGACCAGTGACGCGGCATGCACAACTCATGACATGCCCGCTCTCGAGCCACTATCCCCCCCCCCCCCCCGCCCAGTGATCCGGTGCCACTCCGACTAGCGGCTTTGCCGACCAATGGAGAGCGGTCCTTTGCTCTGAAGCATATGCCTCCAAGCCTCACGACCGTCCGATGAGTGGACTGCCGGACATGGGGAAGACAAGGGAGACCTGCTGCGGCCGGTAGTAGACTAGTCAAGGGTATCCGTGTCATCAGCATGGATATCCGCCGGCACCGGACATCGACTAGGTGTAGTTTAGTTAAAAATTATCCAAAGTGTAATGAATTTCATCTGGTTTAAATCCGCCGTATTTGCACGAATTTCATCCGGTTAGTTCAAATTATGGTTGAAATATATGTGGGCAGTGTTGGATGGCCAGCTTTCACATCCGTGTTCATAGACTGGTCCCACCTGCCTGCTCAATATGTCCGTTCGGTTTATTCGGTTTGCATGGTTCGGTTTATATGGTTTTCTGGGTTGTACGGTATTAATACTTCGGTTTATACGGTATGATATTAAAATACGGTTCGGTTTCGGTATATACCAAAATATTTTGGTACCGTTTCGGTATATACCAAAATATTTTGGTACGGTTTCGGTATATACCAAAATATTTTGGTACGGTTTCGGTATATACCATAATAACCAAAGTTGACAAGAATTTGAAAATAACATACTATATTTTACAAACTTATAAATTCAAACAGATAATTTTTAAATAGAAACAGTATATAACTTTATATAAGTATATATGCATGCCGCAATTCATGCCTTGAAAGGTTATGAACAACGTGGTTAGCATTTTTGCAAGAGAAAAATTATTACGTTACAAGAAAAAATGGATGTTCTTTGTAGGAAATTTTACTCTTATACAAGAAAAATGACTACTTGCATCGTTGTTTGCCTCATATATTTATTCTGGTTTATTTGGTTAACCATTCGGTTTTTTGGTATATACCATAAAAACCGAAATTCGAAACGGTATGAAAAGTTCATATCATATCGAAACCAGAAACCATAAAAACTGTGAATTCGGTCGGTTTGGTTTATTTTCAGTATGGTTTTTCCGTTCGGTTTTAAAATGCACAGAGTGACTGTCTGCGGTGGATGCGAGAGCAAATATGCGGGTCAGCGTTGGAAATGCCCTTACATTGTATAGATTTGGTGAAAGCCGGCCTGTATGGTGCCACGGCTGTGCATCTTCTAATTTATACTTGAATATCAACTAGCTTAGCTCTTCTTTGTACACTAAAAAATCCTGCAAGAATGATATGTTTGCTCTCTGAACCTTGTATGCTTTTCCATTGATATTGCATTGGAGATTTAGTGAAAGGGCAGTCTGTATGGCGCAACGTATTGATACTTGAATATCTTCTGTATAAATAAAAATACACTAAAAAATGTTTAAAACTGATATGCTTGTTCTCTGTACCTTGTAAACTTTTCCATAGCCTCCACTTCCAATCATCTGCTTGTCCGAGAATTTCTCTGTAATTTGCTCCAAGACATGAAACGGTATACTCATATCCATTGATGTCATATCCAAATGGTGTTAACCTGGCTCTTCTCTGCATGCACAAGAATATGTACGGATAAAAAAAATACGGTTATCATTAGACAGTATCCATTGAGTATATTGATTATTAGGAAAGAATAGATAGACTAGAATTTATGCTGGCTTGTCTTGTATTTCAAGTTGATCATTGTACTCCTATATATATGTTCACGAGGCTCAAGCAATAAAACAAATTATTCCACCAAATTTTTCTCTCCCTTCTAACATGGTATCAACCTTACCTCAATCCTAAACCCTAGCTACTGCCGCTTCCGCCCCCGCGCATCGCCCCCGAGGCGGTCGGCCTCCATAACCGCCGCCGAGGGCCACGCCGCCCGTACCTAGGGTTCGTCCGCCGGTCATGTTGACCGGTTGCCCTAAAGAGTCTTTTTTCCGGATCTGTTGATTGGGGTTTTTCTCTCTCGCAGATCGATTCATCGGCGTTATTTTTCTTTGATTTTCCGATTTCAAATCGGTTTGCGTCACCTATTGCCGTCCCTCGTCTACAACTACAACACGCGTCTACTCCAACAACATCGGTACAAATACTAAGCTCCCACGAAATGGGAGCCTCTGGTTGATCGGGGCTGGTTTAGGCGGTATGTGGGCCCAGTTTGCCTATGGTCGGTTTGTAAATGGGCTTTTGACTGAGGCGTGCGTGGCCTTTTTACTCTGTGTCGTCGCTGCCGGTTCCTTCTGCTGTAGCGTTGTCTCTGGCGATAGCATAGGCGGTGGCGGCTGGGGGTCTTCCATTCGCGGTGGAGGGCGGCGGCGTTGTTCTTGCTGGCTGTTGCCTCTGCTATTCTCTTGGGAGGGTGAGCTGCTTTTGTCGCCGGGGCCTTGTTGCCGCCGTCTTCGTTTTCGCATTGGCCGCGTGGAGGCGTGGGGGGCGGCGGCTGCTGGTCTTCATCATCTTCGACTGGATCAATTGCGGGCGCGACGCCCAGGTTTTACCCATGACACGCGTGCGATGTGCCCAGGACGGCGGCCGCTCGCGCGGTTCTGTGCTGGCCGCTCGTCCTCGCCTCGTGCCCCGCGAGCATGGTTTCCTGCTCAAGTGTCCGCGTCCGCCCATCCTTCAACACAGCGCGTGGTCGTGTCCCTACGTGCATGTGCTTTTGCTGCCCCTTGGTCCACACAGGCCTGTTGGCTGTTCGTACCTGCTGCATCCAGTATGGGCGAAGGCTCTCAGTGTGCTTGCACGCGTACAGCTCAGCCTCGGGCGTGGACAGCTCTAGACGTCCGGTTGCGAGCCGCTGCATCGTTCGGCCGCGCGGACGCAGGTCACAGAATTTCATGAAGATCGTCCCTGAGTTTACACGTCTCTTCACCGATCAAGCAAACGGGATGCAGCTGTGTCGTCCCTTCGGACCGCAGCGTCGCCGCCCTATGGTTCTTTCCATGGTTGCATCGACCCGCACGCTACCGCTGAGTCGCCCCTTCGGGCTGTAGTGTCGTGGACCGCGGTCCATCGCCGCCCCGAGGCCGTCTGCTACAGGCCGTCCCATGGCTGCACCGACCGTCTGCGTCGCCCTGTTAGACCGTAGCGAACGTGGCACACGGTCCCTGCCGTCGCCCCCGTGATTCTCCCTGCAGCTGCATCAATCCGCGCGCTGCCGCTGCGTCGTCCCTTCGGGCCGTAATGCCGCGGTCCGCAATCACCGCCGCCCCGAGGCCGTCCGCTTCAGGTCGTCCCCGTGGTTGCATCGACCATCGCGCTGCCACTGCGTCGCCCCATCGGGCCGTAGCGAGCGTAGCACGCGGTCCTTGCTGCCGGCATGAGGTCTACCCCATCGTCGCTCTGACCCGCGCGCTGCGCTGCGTCGCCCCTTCGGCTTGTAGCGTAACGGTGAGCGGTCTACTCCGTCGTCCCCGCGCGCCGACTTCTATGTGGTATACGTCGCGCCGCCCCTCTAGGCGCCGGAACGCCACCATCCGCGCCGGTCTTCGTCATGCTGTCGGGTTCTTTCTCGGCTACTTCAAGCACCATCGCTGCGCTTCTGACCTAGCCGCCACCTCCTCCTCCTCAGGTCGCCGCTATCGCTCTTCTTCCCGGTCCACGGCGACTACCTCGACACCGGCCACGCCGACTCGATATCGACCACGGCGTCCCTCGCATGACTACCTCGACCACGGCTACACCACCCTACGCTCTCGGCTACCTCGACAAACGGCACAAAGGGTTACCGCCTTGCTTGAACAACCTTGTTGGTTTCTACTCCAGCCACGCCTTCCGCGATGCATCGACCGTTAGGACTGTGGGGGGTTGTCCGTCGGCTTGCCTTCGGATTCTTCTTCAGTCTCACCGTCTGCGTCGCTATCGTTGTGACTGCGGGGGATGTTGAGTATATTGATTATTAGGAAAGAAGAGATAGATTAGGATTTGTTCTGTCTTGTCTTGTACTCTAAGTTAATCGTTATACTTCTATATATATGTCCACAAAGCTCAATCAATAAAACAAACTATTCCACCAAATCCCTCTCTTCTTTCTAACAGTAACTAACTGCCTACCAGGGTGTAACTACAGTTGGATATTAGTTCATCCGAGACTATATATGGACATAGTCCAGTACTGCTGATCACATTGCATAGGTCTATTGACTATAGTTTACAAACTGACCAATATCAGCCACGAGAGTTTCAAGTGATTGTACGCAAAACAAATTGTACACGACCTACTCCTGATGACTTTGTTTCCATATACCATAAGTACATTACACCGTGCAATATAAGACTGAGCAAGGTCAAGTTTTAGCCATGAGCAATAATTAGCATATAACCAACTAATAGACGCAGCCATGTGCTCAATTAGCATAGTCATCTAATAGTCGCATAATTCGTACAAACTCAAATATTTTTTGAATACTTTTTTTTGAAAAGGAGGTTAAAACCTTCGACCTTTGCATCAATCGATGCATACAATCATCTTTATTAATTATTTAATAAAAGTCGGACAAAAACATACATCAAACCACCCGAAGCAACCACTAACACCTAAAAACTCGATAATGTGGAGTGCTCTCACTCCCCATATCTAAAATCGGTATGGTCTTTGATCCATCCGCATAACGTATCGGAACCGACAGCCGATGCAGCAAACCTAAAGCGTACACCACATGCACACGTCTTAGAGCCGCCGCCATCATCGAACCGCTGACCCATCTTCAAGAAAGAGATCCGCATCATCCTTGCCAGCCCTGCCATCCGTCGACGCCACCATGACGCCAGACAACCCCACCATCCTGCGCACGTCCATCAACACACGTCCATTGCTGAGACCCCGCTGCCCCCATGTCGCCGAGACCCGTCGTTGTTAACACGCCAGATGCCATGTCGCCCCACCTTTGCGAACACCACCTGCTGCCACTGGTCCCATCCTCTCTTCCGGCAGTTCCTCTAACTGAATACCCGAACACCCTAGGCAGCGCCTCCAAGAAGGGCATGACACATGCAGTGCCGCCGCTGCCTAATCCGAGAGGAGATTTTGTGTTTTCACCCTGGCATGGGGTCAGGGTGGAGAGGAGGGACCTCGACGGCGCATAAGGAAGAAAGTGATGTCGCCTCTGTCGGGATGATTGAGCCATCCAGAGGCTCCTACAGTCCGAACCCACCTCCACCAGCCCCCGACAATGCACCGGGACTGACGACCGAGACCGCAAGCCACCGAGTGGTGGCGGGAGAGAGGATGTAGCGGAGAGGACATCTACCGGCAATTCACCGCCCACACGTTCCAGAAGCCGTCCATCTACCACGCGCAAGAGCCGCCAACCAAAGACGCTGCCGACAAGATCAGCGCCATCCCCAACCCGCCGGTGGTCCGCCGGCTGCCCGAGCTGCCTCGCGACGCCACCGAACAGCGAGACGCCACCAAAGGGGCCGCCGCCCGAGCTCCACTACCCCCGGCCGCAACCGCCCATCACCACGTTGCCGCCTCGCGCTGCCACCGGAGGCAGGCCGTCGCTCCACGGCAAACCGGATCAGGGGATGTGCCTCCGCGCGGGTAGATGCCCCGCCCCATCCAGGCCTGACGCTGGGAGGAGGAGAGCACCTCCGCCACCGATGTCGTCCGCCCAGGCTTCGGCCGGCGGCTTCCTCTAGCGGTGACGGAAGGAAGGGATGAGGGGAAGGGCGCCTCGACGGCTTGGTACGGGAGCTCCGCCCGAGCCTCCCAAGCAGGGAGCGGCGCGTGGGCGATCCGAAATTCACGGGGATTACTAGATCCCTTAAAAAGGGGACAGATTTTCACTTCCCAGCCTCTGCACTAACTAGGGATGCATACATCCATTTTAGTATGAGTACCAAGATAAGCATGATCCTCGAATTTTTTAAATGAGCATCAAGATATTTTTTATTAGTGGTTCCACCATACATCAAGTTTGATCCTCAATAAATGGGGGAAAAACTCCATATGCATCACCTGTCAATTTTAGAAATTGAACTCGGGTAATTAGGCTACACAACAGCATGCCCAGCCACCAAGCCAAGGCTCTCTTTGCAATCACAAGCTAAACAACTAAAGTTTGAGGGAATATTGGCAATCTGCCATTCTCTAAAACCAGTCCTACCAACGATATACCAGTAAATGTTCCCCACAAAAAAAGAGACCAGCAAATATATGTGTAATAATAAAGTAACCATCAGCGGTAACTTGGTCAGTTTCTGTCATTTCTGTTTGAAGCAATTATAAAACATGAAAAATTGGTGAATTTGAACTATTGAAACGAGGAAATACTAGTAGGGGACTTAGATTATTACTGTATAATGCCACGAGCGCCAAAAACCGTGGGCACAGGTGAAAACAGTCTGGACAGAATTTCCTCAATTAAGACCAACAGTCGGAGCGGCAAAGTATCTTGCCAACTCTGGTGGAGACACTGCGTTTAGCTAAATATATGATGGGAGCGACAAAGTATCTTGTCAACTCTTTATCCGAAGAGAGAAGTCCAATAATTTACCCCCCTAAATTTGTCTCAAAGTTCACTTTACAACCCAAGTGAACTTGGGGACAAGTTTAGGGGTGAAAATTAAACCAACTTAGAGTTAAGGGCTGTAAACTGAACTTGGGGACAAGTTTAGGGGTGTAAATTGGACTTCTTTCTTATCCGAACGATGATAATGTCAAAACTGTCCTAAGTGCCACAATTGGGCGAAAGTGGACCAAAACGAAAATAGATTTTTCTTAGTTCTATGCTTTAATCACTTTGGTTTATCGAACGAAAACATGTTCATACTCTTGTCTGTAGCCATGCATCAAGTGGCTAAATTTCTAAAAAAAAGTTAGACCAGATATTAGTGTTGTGAACCAGATTTACATGTTGCCTGCTGTGAAAAAGTCTTGCTCAAACAACAAAACAAAACAAGATGGATCGATCAGTAGCCTAAGGTATCAAAGAAAGTTACTGCAAAATGGAACACTTGCTGTTCCAGTTACTGTCAGCTGAAAAAAGAAAGAAAGGCCTTGGTACATCACATGCTGCAAGGACTCCAAGTCCCTAGATTTGCACGGAGAATCCATCAGAGTGGAAGGAGGATATATTCTACCTTGGAGAAGTGACGAGCTGCCTGAGGACGACGAGCTGCCGGAGGATGAGCGGTGCCAGAGTTAGGCGTTGGGGTCGCGGGACGACGGAGCAGCAAAGCACAGCTGCGGGAGGGCGGCGCGGAATCAGCTTCCACGGAATCGACGGGGGGGACGGCGGACGATTACCTTGGAGAAGGGCTGCGGAGGGAGCCGGTGTACTTTAGAAGAAAGGACGATCAAATGGGACGGACGTCCAAGGACAATGATTAAAGATGAAGGAATATGGTGGCAATCCGGTCAAATGCAGTGCTGTCACTATTGCAGAAAAATGCAGTGCTGTCACTAGCACATGCTCCTTCCACTCTGAACAAGTGGGTTGGCCATGACCATTTCTTCATGGCAAGGATGTCCACCATTACTAAAAAAAAATATACAGACGCGCGTCGGTTGCTCTTTCCACGGTCAGCTGCTGCGGAGGGAACCAGTGTACGCTACAGTAGTATTTTGTTCAGCAGTACTTACAAGAAAGACCGGTCAAATGGGACGGCGTCCAGAACAATTACACAAGTGGCTAAGGAATCACTGGTTGCGACCCGGTCAAATGCAGTGCTGTCACTACCACATGCTTGTTTTTATTCATACAAGTGGATTTAATTTACATGACAAGGAATTTTATTTTATTTGTGTCCATTGTTTTTTTTTTTTTTTGCGGTGTTATTTGTGTCCATTGTTACCATATATAGGCCGAGCTGGCAAAATTTGGGCCACCCTACGAGACTCTCAAATTGGGTACAATCTCACTAAAAACATTGAGAATCATACCTACTAGAAGGGTTGGGCGTGCTTTGCTACGCCGTAGGTGTTGTTGGTTTCTTTTAAAAAATTGATATGTTTCAAAATATAAGGTGTATTGTGTTAAAAAAAAGGTGCATTACCTTTTTGAAAAATCAAACCTTTTAAGTTTAACCAAATTTGTAGAGAAATATATCAAAATCCAAATATCAAATCGGTATTTTTAAATTCATCATAAAATGAATTTTCATACTTTTTTGTCTAATATTGTGGATGCCGATATGTTTGCTCTGAACTTGGTCAAAGTTAAAGAAAAATTGACTTCTACAAAACTAATACCCCTTATATTTTGGAACTGATGAATACTTAGTTTGGTCGGGGAGGGGGAGGGTGATGGATTGTGTTTTATTTTTGTTTATAATATGGTGATTTGGTGGGCCAATCGTGGTGTAATTCTATGTTATCCACTAACCAACTTATATTTATGTGGGGAATTTCTATGTCGATAATTGCATGTTCTATTATATTGGTGTTACAATATCACATGGTTGTGCTTCTTTTTTCCAGGTGGTGGGAGGGTGCGCGGGATTAATATGTCTTTATAGGTCGATTGCTGCTGATTGATTTGATAAATCGTTGGCCCGGTCAAAATCGTAAACCAAATTCAAAATTGAATACCTTAATTGAATGAAAGAGCTTCGAAATTAGGGAATATAGTGAACTAAAAGAATTGCATGGAAGAGTTTGAGAAAGTGTTAATTCGATCAAAATCGGTTGACCCAATTCTAAATTGAATACCTCAATTAATTGTGAGGCCTTAAAAATTAGAAAACATAGTATAAAAATAATAATTGAATGGGAGATCTTTGAGAAATTGTTGATCCAGTCAAAATTAAATGACCCAATTCTAGTTGAAGATCTCAATCAAATATGAAGCCTTTAAAAGTAAGAAGCTTAGTGTTATAGAGGATTCAACTTCCAACTGCATAATGTTTAATAATTGACCAACACATTACCTTCGTGTTATTTGAATAACTCTAGATTGATGTTTAACCACGAAGACTAAGATATAGATTCTTTAAACACTAGGTACAAAAGATGAATAAAACAGAAATAAAAGGCATCAATTGAAGTATTAACAGAAGTTGCAAACTTGCTTGCCGAATAGACGAACCGCAAAACACTTCCACGGAACTCACATGGCGACCAAGGACAGATCCCTTCACGAAGCGCACGGGGGAGATTGGGTTGGTCGCCGTTCAGGCCAACTCGAAGGCAAGACCTCAAATCGTCCGGCTGTCCGTTTACCAGACAGATGAGAAGGCCCGATTTCATCAGTAAAAAGACGTTTGTTTTTAGTCCGGCTCGTCCCATCCTGCATGCAAAATTAATCTGGCTTTGTGTCTGAAACGGACATAGGGGGATGATTTCTTGTCTTCCTCGTCCGGCCGTTTCCTTTGCATGTGAGCCATGGCCCACCTGTCATAGAAACCAGAGGGGTCGTCTACCCACCCACCCATGCCTCTCTCTCCCACCCATGCCTCTCTCTCCTCCTTTCTCTATTCTTCGCCACCATGCCACCGCGAGCGAGCACGGGCGGGCGCGTGACAAGCAGGGCACAGCGTAGGCGGTTAGGGAGGCGGGCGGTCGGCGCGCGGGCACACACAACGAGCGCGGCGAGCATGGGACGCGAGCGCGGAGAGCGGGGCACGACGCGGGCGGGTGATAACCCGCAAGTATACGGGATAGTTGTAGCCTCTTTCGATAAGTTAGAGTGTCGAACCCAACGAGGAGCTAAAGGTAGAACAAATATTCTCTCAAGTCCTATTTGTTACTGATACGACTTTACGCACGCTTGAGTTCGCTTTACCTAGAACAAGTATGAAACTAGAAGTACTTTGTAGGTGTTGTTGGATAGGTTTGCAAGATAATAAAGAACATGTAAATAAAAAGTAGGGGTTGTTTAGATAAAGACACAACTAAGTTAGTTTTAGTAGACAGCTTGTTGACACGAGAAAGTTATTTGTCCCTAGGCAATCGATAACTAGACCGGTAATCACTATTGCAATTTTATTTGAGGGAGAGGCATAAGCTAACATACTTTCTCTTGTTGGATCATATGCACTTATGATTGGAACTCTAGCAAGCATCCGCAACTACTAAAGATTATTAAGGTAAAACCCAACCATAGCATTAAAGCATCAAGTCTCCTTTATCCCATACGCAAACAACCTACCTACTCGGGTCTGTGCTTCTGTCACTCACGCCACCCACTAAGAAAATCATGAACATATTGCAAACCCTACAGCGGGAATCCCTCACGCTTGCGCTACACGAAGAGCACCATAGGACAACACCAATAATACAACATGCAACTCAAACCAATCACGATCATCAGTTAACCCATAGGACAAAACGGATCTACTCAAACATCATAGGATAGCCATACATCATTGTGAAACAATATATAGCGTTGAGCACCATGTTTAAGTAGAGATTACATCGGGTAAAAGAGAGGTTACACTGCTGCATAGAGGGAGGAAGAGTTGGTGATGAAGGCGGTGAAGTTGTTGGTGAAGATCGCGGTGATAATGATAGCCTCCGGCAGCGTTCCGGCGCCACCGGAAGCAAGGGGGAGAGAGCCCCCCTTCTTCTTCTTCTTCTTCTTCTTCCTTGACCTCCTCCCAAGATGGGAGAAGGGTTTCCCCTCTGGTCCTTTGCTCCCATGGCGTGGGAGGGGCGAGAGCCCCTCCGAGATTGGATCTGTCTCTCTATCTCTCTCTGTTTACGTGTTCAGGATTCGCCTCGACACCGTTTTTTATATCCGAGATCCATAACTCCGATTGGATTGAAACCTTCGCCCAGATAGTTTTCCAAAATTAGCTTTCTTGCGGCCAAAGTAGAGCATCAACCGCCTTACGAGGGGCCCACGAGGGTGGGGGGCGCCCACCTGGAGTGGTGGCGTGGGCCACCCTTGTGGCCACCTCGGGCACCGTCTCCCGTTGATTCTTCCTCCCAAAAATCACAAATATTCCAAAATAATTCTCCGTCCGTTTTTATCCCATTTGGACTCCGTTTGATATTGAGTTTTTGCGAAACATAAAACATGCAACAAACAGGAACTGGCACTGGGCACTGGATCAATATGTTAGTCCCAAAATAATATAAAAAATTGCCAAAAGTATATGAAAGTTGAAGAATATTGGCATGGAACAATCAAAAATTATAGATACGACGGAGACGTATCAGCATCCCCAAGCTTAATTCCTGCTCGTCCTCAAGTAGGTAAATGATAAAAAAGATAATTTTCTATGTGGAATACTATCTAACATAATCTTGATCATGTAATCTAATCATGGCAAGTGATTCAAGGCAATAGTCTATCATTTGACATAAAAACAATAAAGCAATCATGTCTTTTCAAAACAACATGGCCAAAGAAAGTTATCCCTACAAAATCATATATTCTAGCTATTGCTCTATCTTCATCATACAAAGTATTTAATCATGCACAACCCTGATGACAAGCCAAGCAATTGTTTCATACTTTAATAATCTCAAACTTTTTCAACTTTCACGCAATACATGAGCGTGAGCCATGGACATAGCACTATATGTGAAATAGAATGGTGGTTGTGGAGAAGACAAAAAGGAAGAAGATAGTCTCACGTCAACTAGGCGTATCAACGGGCTATGGAGATGCCCATTAATAGATATCAATGTGAGTGAGTAGGGATTGCCATGCAACGGATGCACTAGAGCTATAAGTGTATAAAGCTCAAACTGAAAACTAAGTGGGCGTGCATCCAACTTGTTTGCTCATGAAGGCCTCGAGCATTTGAGGAAGCCCATCATCGGAATATACAAGCCAAGTTCTATAATGAAAATTCCCACTAGTATATGAAAGTGAAAGCATAGGAGGCTCTCTTTATGAAGAACATGGTGCTACGCTGAAGCACAAGTGTGGTAAAAGGATAAGCATTGCCCCTTCTCTCTTTTTCTCTCATTTTTTATTTTCTCTTTTTTTTGATGGGCTTCTTTGGCCCCCTTTTTTATTTGGGCTTCATTGGCCTTTCTCTCTTTTTTTATTAAGTCCGGAGTCTCATCCTGACTTGTGGGGGAATCATAGTCTCCATCATCCTTTCCTCACTGGGGCAATGCTCTAATAATGATGATCATCACACTTTTATTTACTTACAACTCAATATTACAACTCGATAGCTAGAACAAAGATATGACTCTATATGAATGCCTCCGGTGGTGTACGGGATGTGCAATGATCTAGCATAGCAATGACATCAAAAAACGGACAAGCCATGAAAACATCATGCTAGCTATGTTACGATCATGCAAAGCAATATGACAGTGAATGCTCAAGTCATGTATATGATGATGATGGAAGTTGCATGGCAATATATCTCGGAATGGCTATGGAAGTGCCATGATAGGTAGGTATGGTGGCTGTTTTGAGGAAGGTATATGGTGGGTGTATGGTACCAGCGAAAGTTGCACGGCACAAGAGAGGCTAGCAATGATGGAAGGGTGAGAGTGTGTATAATCCATGGACTCAACATTAGTCATAAAGAACTCATATACTTATTGCAAAAATCTACAAGCCATTGAAAACAATTACTACGTGCATGCTCCTATGGGGATAGATTGGTAGGAAAAGACCATGGCTCGTCCCCGACCGCCACTCATAAGGAAGACAATCAATAAATAAAATTATGCTCCAACTTCATCACAAAGCGGTTCACCATACGTGCATGCTTCGGGAATCACAAACCTCAACACAAGTATTTATACCATTCCACAATCACCCACTAGCATGACTCTAATATCACCACCTTTATATTGCAAAACTATTGCAAGGAATCAAACATATCATATTCGGCGATCTACAAGTTTATGTAGGATTTTATGACAAACCATGTGAATGACCAATTCCTGTCATTTCTCTAAATAGATATAAGTGAAGCAAGAGAGTTAGTTCTTTCTACAAAAGATATGCCCACGCTCTAATAAATATAAGTGAAGCAAAAGAGCATTCTACAAATGGCGGTTTTCTATGTGAAGAGAAACAGACAATCCAAACTTCAAATGATATAAGTGAAGCACATGAAGCATTCTATAAAGCCATACTCAAAAGATATAAGTGAAGTGCAAAGAGCATTCTATAAATCAACCAAGGACTATCTCATACCAGCATGGTGCATAAAATAAAAGTGAAAACTAAATGCAAAAGATGCTCCAAGACTTGCACATATCGCATGAACGAAACGAATCCGAAAACATACCGATACTTGTTGAAGAAAGAGGGGATGCCTTCCGGGGCATCCCCAAGCTTAGACGCTTGAGTCTCCTTGAATATTTACTTGGGGTGCCTCGGGCATCCCCAAGCCTGAGCTCTTGCCTCTCTTCCTTTTCCTCATACCGAGACCTCCTCGATCAAACACTTCATCCACACAAAACTTCAACACAAAACTCGGTAAGATCCGTTAGTATAATAAAGCAAATCATCACTCTAAGTACTGTAGCAAACCAATTCATATTTTGTTTTGCATTGTGTCTACTGTAATATAAATTTTCCATGGCTTAATCCACTGATATAAATTGATAGTTTCATCAAAACAAGCAAACTATGCATCAAAAACAGAATCTGTCAAAAACAGAACAGTCTGTAGAAATATGAACATTCACCATACTTCTGGTACCCCAAAAATTCTACCAAAATTATGAAAAATAAAAAATTTGCTCAGTAAGACAATGCAGAAATAATCAGAACCATTTGACGTTCCAGTAAAAAATTTAAAATCGCGCACTACAGCAGAAGTTTTTGTCCTACACAGTATAAACCAACAAGCATTGTAAACATCCTAAAGGCAAACCTTAGCACATTATTTTTGTAATACAATGGAATTGCACAAGCGGATAATTATTTTTTATGAAAAGTTTCTGTAATTAATATTCACAAAGTTTCCGTGAGCATGAACAAAGTTCAAGGAGCTCTCCCACTTCAACAATGCTTGTCTCTCTCACTTTCACTTTCCTTTTTGAAAAGCTTTGGGTTCCCCTCTTTATTTTTTTGTTTTTAAACTATATGAAAGCACACAACAGAAATAAATGACTCTCTAAAACTTCCGGGCTGTCTCCCTGGCAGCGCTTTCTTTAAAGCCATTAAGCTAGGCATATAGTGCTCAAGTAATGGATCCACCCAGATCCCAAGGTATATCAAAGCCAATTTTAATTAACAATGATTTGTGATTTAGTGGTGAGCACAAAGTAACATATATCATGAAACAACAAAGTCTAACTCTCTTCCTATGCATCATCATGTCATAAGATAACAGTTCATGCACATCTATCAAAATTATCATGTGCAATGGTAAAAGGCAACCCATCAATATAATCCTTAATAAGCACAAACTTCTCCGATATAGTGTAGTCGGGAGAATTCAAAAAGATAATAGGACTATCATGCGTGGGTGCAATAGCAACAATTTCATGTTTAATATAAGGAACTATAGCAAGTTCATCTCCATAAGTATAATTCATATTAGCATCTTGGCCACAAGCACAGCAGACATCATCAAAAAGGAGTATTTCAAAAGAATCAATGGGATCATAACAATCATCATAGCAATCATCCTTCGGTAAGCACGAAGGGAAATTAAACAATGTATGAGTTGAAGAGTTACTCTCATTAGAAGGTGGGCACGGGTAGCTAATCCGCTCTTCCTCCTTTTGTTCTTCGCTCTCCTCATCATCTTTTTCATCCAATGAGCTCACAGTTTCATCAATTTCTTCTTCCATAGACTCCTGCAAAATATTAGTATCTTCTTGGACAGCGGAGGAGTTCTCAATATATGGTTTAACATAGGCATTAGACGCATAATTATCATAACAATATTCAAGTACGGAAAAAATTTCAGATTTGTAAAGAGTGGCATCATACTTTTCAATCAAAGAAGCAATTTCATAAGCGTCCTTAAAAGCAACAAATTCTTCAATTTGTTGAACATCATAGTAATTATAAACACCCTTAGCATACGAAGATACGATTCCATTATCACTAAACTCACATTGGTAGGGAAGGTGTTTCTTAGGGTTTTCAGAACAACAAGTAAGATCATAAATTTCACATAAATTCCAAGCATAGCATTGCAAACGATGAATTTGATCCAGTAAAAGTTTCCCTTTTTCAGATATACGGTGTCGCACATAACAAGCATGCTCATCTAAAGATTTGCCCTCAACTAAGCTAGTTGGGGTTTTAGCATGAGCACAAAGGGATCGAAGATGATCCAAGTAAAAAGCTTCAGGAGTGTGATAGATTTTGAGTGGTTCTTCAACCATTGGTACAGTAGGTACAACTAATTTTTTTGGTATTTTGCGTTTCCTACCCATAACTAAAGATAGAAAACATCTAAAAACAGCAAATAAAAATTACTTAGTGATAAAGCAAACAAGCACACACGAGAATATTCACCCCACGCTATGACTCCCCGGCAACAGCGCCAGAAAAAGGTCTTGATAACCCGCAAGTATAGGGGATAATTGTAGCCTCTTTCGATAAGTTAGATTGTCGAACCCAACGAGGAGCTAAAGGTAGAACAAATATTCTCTCAAGAACTATCTGCCACTGATACGACTCTACGCACGCTTGACGTTTGCTTTACCTAGAACAAGTATGAAACTAGAAGTAATTTGTAGGTGTTGTTGGATAGGTGTTGGGGATATTACCACTGGGTGTAAACCGGCCAAGTTTGGGCCGGGTTAGCTCCGCTAGTGGTGTAGTCATGGAAAGGCCCAAGGCCTGTAGTCGGTTTAGAACTTGTAGCCGTAAACCGGCCTGATGTATGACTTGTATTGTAAGTTAGGAATAGGAGATACCAACCGGGATACAGTATGAACCGGTTGGGACTCGCAAACCGACAGGCGCCACTCGTGTATATAAGGGACGACCGGCGGCGGTTTAGGGCAGACAACCACAACTCGAGCCTAGGCGAAGCTTATTTGCTCCCTAGCCATCGAGACTACATCAATTCCATCACAACTAGACGTAGGCTTTTACCTTCATCGAAGGGGCCGAACTAGTATAAACCCTCGTGTCTTTGTGTCCGCTTTAACCCGCAAGTAAACCCGTAGCGATGGCTCCACGAGTAAGTCCTTATGTTAGGACATCCGCCGTGACAAATCCACGACGGTTGGCGCCACCGTGGGGCTATCGCACGATGGTTTGACGATCTTGGAGGGCAAGCTCAAAGGACTCGAAGGCTACGTCGTGGGCCGGATGACCAAGAGTCGTCGCGGCCGGATCTACATCGACGATGCTGGATGGGGTCCCGAGGCCGATTCAATCGAATATGGATACCGGGTCCCCTTCGGCGGCATACATGTTTTCATCGGCAAGACCGGAGGGCCTGGACCTGAGCCAGACACCTGCGCCGAATTCGTCGAGACGACTCATCGCGCGCGACCAGCCCAGGCTAAACCGGCCGTGAAGCATGTCTTCGTTGGAGCTACCCATGGAGGGAGTATGATGCGGTTCGTAGTACGGTAGCGAAACCGTCGTTTACTCCGGCGATGAATCTTCAGCAGGGGAGACCGAGTCATTGTACCAGCTGCAGGATGGTATGATCAGGGGCTGTTCCGATGGTGACAGTATTCCGGACCCCCCAAGCCAGCTAAACCGGATCGGTATATTCATGGCCGGTACTCAGGCCGCAAACCTCTCTTCAACCGCAGCAGCAATGCTTTCCGGTTCAGCAGCGGCAGCAGGGGCAGGAGGCCCGGTGCGCCCGCCGGTTCAGGTTTTGTCAGATCTGTTTGATGCGCTAGCAGCGCTCATGGCGGAGGATAACCCAGCAGATCAGGAGGCTCATAACGCAGAAATTGCGAAGGTGAAAGAGCAGATCACGCAAGCCAAAGCGGATCTAGCGGCAGAGAAGGAGCGCATGGCCGCAGAGCGGGCCGCTTTAGATGCACAAGCTTACAAACTCATGCTTGACCAGAACGCGTCGCAGGAGGTGTTGAAGCGGAAGTATAGATCGCGCCTGCCATCAGGATTTGACCCTAGAAACCTCTTTCGCACTTCGAGCGGACCCAAGAACCCGCCCCAAAGACAGGAGGTAAACCGGATTGAGCCACCAGGGGCCGGAGCGACGGTCCAACCGCGCCTGATGGAGCCCCCGCAGCAGAATACGGTGATTCCTCCGCCGATACAGACGCCCCCGGGCCATTACTCTAACCCTATGGACAACCTGGTTGCGGCTGCTTGCGCACGATTGAGGCGATCGATCGAGGAGATTCCCACAAGCAGTTGAGACACGCCGGGTTAAAGAGCTTCTCGGACTGCACCGATCCAAAGCGGAAGCATACTCATACTGGCCGTGATCGGATTCACTCTACACCCGCCCAAGCCGGAGCTACAAAGGCGCATGGATGAATCGCCCTATCAAAGTAACGCGGGACCGTGAAGCGCCCGAGGCAATCACCCGATAGGCAGCGCCGTAATGCTCGGGAGGTGGTGGATCGGCCCGCACGCAGGAGGCCGAGTTAGCAAAGACAGAGACGATGCGGTCAACATACACCGGTTCGCCCTACCACCTCGCCGTTCGGGAGTCACATCCGCCTGGGAGTGCCTGTTTAATCCCGCTCACGCAATGTGCGCTCGCTTAAGGATTTCAAGGGCCCGCGCAAGGTGCCAAATTACACTACAGATCTATCCCCTGAAGCGTGGATTGAAAGTTATGAGATGGCCATGGAGATGCTAGATGTTGATGAGGCAGCGTGTGCAAAGTACTTCACCATGATGATGGAGGGCACAGCCCGTACTTGGTTGAAAAGCTTGCCGCCCAATTCTATCAGTTCGTGGGGTCAGTTGCGGGCCCAGTTTATCCAGAATTTCAAGGATACATGTAAACAGCCCAAGTCTATAGTAGACCTGGCGGCTTGCGTTCAGGAAGAAGGGGAGTCAACAACCCGTTGGGTACGCCGTGTGTCGGAGATTTTGCACTCCTCTGACCGGATCAATGCTGACTCGGCGATCATCACATTAGAAAGCAACTGCCGGTTTGAGCCTCTGAAACTGAAGCTGGGGCGTATGAAGCGGTTCTGCAATGATACGGGAACCCTCATGACCACTTTGGTAAAATATGCCGATTCGAGGCGGTACCAAGGATCCCAAGCGATGATGACGAAGCGAGGAAGGGAAAGAAGAATGGCAACCCAAGCAGCAGCATTTCAAACCGCAGGTCATGGAACGGGGCAAGCGCAAGGTCGATGGTAATCCGGATTTCGTAGCCAACACTAATGCGCAGGATGAGGTTCCCTTGGCGCAGAGGCAAGGCGAATCGGGTCCAAATGCTGGTGCAAACCGCTTGAATTACTTGTTGAATCAGCCTTGTCCCAAGCACGGACGAAAGAATCCCCATCGAATCATCTTTGGAAAGACTGTTACATTATGCAAGAGTTCAAAATTCGATGCTTTCCGATATGACCAGGGATCAGGTGGTGGTGCAGGATCCGGTTTTCATGGGCCGGGCCAGGACGGAGCTTCCGGTTCAGGGCATAACCAGGGCAATTTCAACAACCAGAGTAATCAAGGTAGCCAGCAGAACAAAGCAAAGAATAAAGCTATCGAGCCAGCCAAAGCAGTTGAATGGCGGGCAGTATCATGTTTTCACAACTAGCTTGGACAAGCGGGATCGGAAGCTTCACAAACGGGCAATAAATTCTGTTGAACCGGCTTTGCCACGGTATTTGCGCTGGTCGAGCAGCCTATCGTATGGAGCGAGAGGACCATCCCACCCGGTTGATAATCCGGTCGGTGGCTTTGGTGGTAGACCCCGTGTTGGGGCTATAAGTTTACTAAGGTACTTATGGATGGAGGAAGTAGTATCAATATATTGTATTATGACACTTTCCGTCGCATGGGTCTCACAGATAAAGATCTCAGACCGTCCAATACGGTGTTCCATGGTGTAGTGCCAGGCAAATCTGCTTATCCTAT
The DNA here is from genome assembly GCA_021437245.1 of Aegilops speltoides. Classification (NCBI taxonomy): domain Eukaryota; kingdom Viridiplantae; phylum Streptophyta; class Magnoliopsida; order Poales; family Poaceae; genus Aegilops; species Aegilops speltoides. Next base: position 360,975,439 of record CM038141.1, on the reverse strand, counting down.
TGGCAAGATAGCCTTGGATGTGGCCTTTGGAGATGAGCATGATTCCCGGTCTGAAAAGCTAACTTTTGAAGTGGTGAAAATCCGGAGCCCATATCATGCCTTGTTTGGACGGCCGGCTTATGCTAAGTTCATGGCATGACCTTGTTATATCTACTTGCAGCTCAAAATGCCGGGTTACAAAGGAACAATAACGGTGCATGGAAGCCGCCGAGTCGCTTTGGAATGTGAGGAAGGAGATGCAGCTTATGCAGAGGCGGTCTGTGCCACAGAGGAGTTGAAATTTTATAAGGACAATGTTGATCCGGCAGATATGACCCCTTTGAAGAAGCCTACTACAGAGCATGAATCGGATCTGAAATTCAAATCGGCAGCTGAAACCAAGCTTGTTGACTTTGTGCCAGGCGATTCGTCCAAGCAGTTCACTGTCAGTGCCAACCTGGATCCTAAATAGGAAGGCGCGCTCATCGAGTTCATCCGTGAGAACCGGGACATCTTTGCATGGAAGCCATCTGACATGCCAGGTGTACCGAGGGAACTCGCTGAGCACACACTTAATGTGGATCCTAAGTATAAACCGGTGAAACAGTTCCTCCGCCGGTTTAATGAAGAGAGGCGCAAGGCCATTGGGGAAGAGGTAGCTGGCTCTGGCGGCTGGCTTTATCATTGAAGTGTTTCATCCGAGTGGCTTGCTAATCCGGTGCTGGTTCTTAAGAAAAACGGCACTGGCGATGTGTGTGGACTACAGATCTTAACAAGGCTTGTCCGGCAGATCCTTTTGCTCTCCCCGCATTGATCAGATTATTGATGCCACGGCAGGATGTGAGCGGTTAAGTTTTTTGGACGATACTGGATATCATCGATCAAGATGGCGAGTTATGACCAGGAGAAAACGGCGTTTATAACTCCCTTTGGAGCCTTCTGCTATGTATCTATGCCTTTTGGGCTCAAGAGCGCCCAGGCTACTTATCAGCGGTGTGTACAGAATTGCTTGCATACATAGATCGGCCGTAATGTGCACGCTTATGTAGATGACATTGTGGTGAAATCAAGACGGAAGGAGACGCTGGTGGAAGATTTGAAGGAGACCTTCGACAACCTGCGCATTTATAAGATGATGCTTAATCCGGCTAAGTGTGTTTTTGGTGTTCCGGCTGGCAAGTTATTGGGGTTCCTAGTGTCTAACAGAGGAATCGAGGCTAATCCGGAGAAAATTAAAGCCATCACCTCCTTGGCTAAACCAAAGTGTATCAACGATGTTCAACGCTTGGCGGGCTGGATTGCGGCATTGAGCCGGTTTATCAGCCACCTCGGAGAGAAGGCCATTCCTTTATACCAGATGCTGAGGAAGACAGATCATTTTGTCTGGAGTCCAGCTGCTGACGAAGCTTTCGAGGACCTAAAGCGGCAACTGGCCAACCCGCCCGTCCTTGCGGCTCCGGTTGACAAGGAACCGCTGTTATTATATGTGGCAGCAAATGCACGAGCGGTGAGCGTAGCCATTGTGGTAGAGCGCAAGGAGGCAGGAAAGGAATATCCGGTTCAACGGCCGGTTTATTATATCAGTGAAGTGCTTATTGAGTCCAAGCAGAGGTATCCGCATTGGCAGAAGCTAGTCTATGGTGTTTTTATGGCCAGCCGGAAGCTGAAACAATATTTCCAAGGGCATCCTATTACAGTGGTTAGTTCAGCTCCTTTGGGTGATATCATACAAAACCGGGAGGCGACTGGCCGGATTGCAAAATGGGCCATCGAGCTTGGGCCACATGGGCTCAAGTATACACCACGCACAGCAGTGAAATCACAAGCACTTGTTGATTTCATTAATGACTGGACGGAGTTACAAGCACCAGAGGAGAAGCCGGATCATACATATTGGACTATCCACTTCGATGGATCCAGGCAGTTGGAAGGCTCGGGGGCTGGAGTAGTTTTAACTTCCCCACGAGGTGATAAGTTTTGTTACGTTCTCCGCTTAATGTTCCCTTGTACTAATAATGCAGCTGAGTATGATGCCTTGCTCCATGGTCTCCGAATGGCTAAGGAGATGAACTTAAGCCGGGTTAAGTGCTTTGGTGACTCGGACCTGGTGGCGCAGCAAGTGTCTGGCACTTGGGATTCTAAGGACCCCCTCATGGCTGCATATCGTCGAGAAGTGGATAATATTGCAGGTTGTTTCAAGGGCTATCAAGTGGATCATGTGGATCGCCGGAAGAACGAAGCGGCAGACGCTTTAAGCCGTTTGGGTTCTCAGCGTAAACCGGTTCCCCCTAATGTCTTCCTCGACGTCTTGCACAATCCGCCGGTTCAGCTCCTGGCGAAGGATTTGGCAATTCTCGATCCGAGTCTCGGTTGGTGGCAGCATTACACGCTATTCCGGATTGGACGGTTCCTTACCTTGCATATATGACTCGAGGAGAGTTGCCAGACGATGAAGTTCTGGCCAGGCAGATAATCCGGCGCTCCAAGTCTATGACGATTGTTAATGGTGAGTTGCATCATTGCAAGAGTTTGAGGCGTTTCAACGCTGCGCTTCCCGGAGGAAGGTTGTGAAATTCTACGAGAAATTCATGAAGGGATTTGGGCATCACGCGGTTCAAAGTCCCGGTGGCGAAGGCATTCCGTCATGGATTTTCTGGTTAACCGCTCATGCCGATGCGGAGGACTTGGTCAAACGGTGCGATGGATGTCGAAATTCTCTAGGCGTGTTTCATGTACCGCGCAGAATTGCGATGATCCCAATAACGTGGCGTTTGCACTGGGGCTGGATATGGTCGGGCCTTTTAAGCGATCCAAGGATAAGAAGACTCACCGTTAGTGGCGGTGGACAAGTTCACCAAGTGGGTTGAAGCGGAACACAGCCAAGAAGTGTGATGCGGCAACAATGTACAGTTCGTCAAAAGGTGATTTTCGGTTTGGCTTTCCACACAAGATCATTATCGACAATGGCACTAATCTGTCCAAGGAGCTATGACAGAATTTCGTGAACGTGAGCATATCCGCTTGATGTATCGTCGATGGCGCACTTCATCCAACGGGCAGGCGTAAGCGTGCTAATCAAGAAATCTTGCGAGGCATCAAACCCGACTTCGTTCCATTACGAGAGAACACCGTGGTGCTGGGTTGAAGAGCTCCCATCGGTACTATGGAGTATCAATACTACGCCAAACCGTATATCGCTACATGCCTTTCTTCATGGTTTATGGAGCGAAGCGGTTCTCCCCCAAAGGATATCAGCACGATTCGCCTGTAGCGGCTTATGTTGAAGCGGACAATGAGGTGGCACGACAGACGCTTTGGACCCTCTTGGATGAGGAGCGTGATATGGCAGCCGCCGGTCGGCGATTTACAGCCAGGATCTCCGTCGTTATCACAGCCGCGGGTTAAAACGAGCCTTTCAGAAGGAGATTTGGTGCCGCCTCATCCAAGACCAGACGGATATGCATAAGCTATCCCCGCCTTGGGAAGGACCCTTTGTGGTCAGCAAGAATCTACACAATGGTTCCTACTATCTGGTTGATATTCAAGAGCATAAAGACTCACGTACATCAGAAGAGGAGACCAATAGGCCGTGGAATGTAGCTCATCTTCGACCTTACTACACATGAGTCATCGGCTCAGTTTATGTACATAGCATGACAATGTATATATTATCTTCGATATAATAAAAATCAGGGCCTCAGCCAAAGCGGGGTCTCTGTCTTTCTTCTCATGTGTGGTTACATGGAGTGTTTCTGTTTTTTAAAGCGGCCTCCGGTTTACCCCTTGACAGTTATATTTATCACTTGGGGGCTTGGTCGTGTCCGAACCAATGCAACACCTCTTGATAGGCGAAAGCCACCAGATCATTTGGGGACACGGTCACGTCTGAACCAGTCACGCCTTTTGGTCGGCCAATAGGGCGGCGTCATGGGGGCTTGGTCGAACCCAACCAATGTCACACCACTTGGCCGGCGTACTCGCCAAGAGTCTTTTGGGGACCTGGCCGACTAGCACCATCGCTACGCCTTCGGGGGGCTTGGTTGCGTCTGACCATGGTAATGCCATCTGACCAGCTCCATGAAGCTTTACTTTTTATTGCCTTTGTTGCCATATTTGGTGCTCAATTCTTGTTGCGTTTTCAAAACCCGACGAATATTTTTATCCGGTTTAGCTGTCAGTAACAAACTGACAGGACACGGTTTGGTATTACACCGAAATTTTCCTCTTTCCGGTTTATCTTTTTCCGGTTCATCCTTATGGAGAAACATGGGGGCTTGTGCTGATTCAGCACGCCTATGTGGGGGTTATTGTTTCCCCAGACGGTTATGGTTTTTAACAAAAAAGCCTCCGCTTCACGATTGGCTACACCAGCTTCATGCCCAGATATGGCAGGTATTTGTATCACATACTAATTGATTTTCAATACATAAAATATATTGGATGCCATAAACCGGCTGGCGGTATCACCGCCGCCGAAGTTCAATCTTTTGGTTGCAGGGAGTATGAATTAAGCAAAAGTTTCCTCGATGCGCGAAGGCATACCCAGGCAGCAAAGTTTTGACTAAGGCTATTACAAGGCAACACAGTGCCCAAATGAGATCAGTGTTTTTAAAACCGGCTACCGGTTCACAACTGTTCTTCATCATCCGCCGCTTCAGCATCTTCGTCTCTACCCATTGGCTGGAAATCCACAGAGGTCCAGTCGATGCCCATTAGCGCTTGGAAAACAGCCTCTTCGTGAATCAGAGACGACGGTTCAATGTCAGGAGCGTAAGTGTGCTTACGGATTGGAGGGATCAAGTTTTCCGGTTCAAAGGTTGGAGCGGACACACGCTTGTTCTGATCATTGTATTGGGCTTGGTAGTGCTCCAAATCGGCTTCTTCCGCCAATTGACAAGCAAGTGGGCGTACCGCACGGTTTATTGCACGCAAGTCCTCGTCATTAAAGTCCGAGCCGTCTTCCTTCACATCGATAGCCCCGGCTGCTTCCACGGGATCAAAATCCGCACCTGTGCTTTGGCACGGATCAAGGCGCTGATGGCTCCGGTTCTGCAGCAGATTTCTTCACCTCTTCAAGCGGGAAGGAAGGATGGAAAGCGGTTCAAGGTATCTTGGATCAGGGAAGGTGCTGGGTTATTATGTGACATTGTGGTAATAACGCACTGGGCTCCGTATATAATCGCTTCCACTAAAGTGTAGACAGCTTTCAGTTTCTTCCGCACGTCATTACCCAAGTGCCCAACGCGTGTGCCTGCATATGATGACAGGATATTTTTAAACCGGAATATTGGGACAGCAGGAAAAGCATATTGCACTTGTTAACAGGGAACTTACCAAAGATGGCTGCCGTCATAGAATGCACTTGCCGCTTCACGGCTGTCAGATCATCCACAACCGGTTTAAGGGCAGCTTCAGCATTCTCGGCCCGTTTTAGCAAGTTGGCCTTTTCGGTGGCCCAGACCGCCTGTTCCTTCTTCATATTTTCCTTCACTTGTTCCGCAGCAGTCAAAGCACTGGTTAGCTCCTTCTTGGCTTTGTCTGTCTCGACCTGCTGGGTTCTCAATGCCGCCTGTAAATCGGCAATCCGATCATCCTTGATTTTCACCTCAGCCTGCGCATTGAAAGTATGATCAGCCAACAATTACAGTTCAAGTCTCAACCACACAACATAGTTATATGCTTGACACTTGGGGGCTAATGTCCCTTCATTTTTTCTACTGCTGATACAAGGCAAAGTCCCAAGTTCAATACGAGTATTCAACTCGGCACTTGGGGGCTAATGGCTATTTGATTCTATTAAAGTGTCGTCAGGAAGTTTTTGGAGTGCCGGTTTACGTATGCATATTTCAACCGGCCCTGGCGGTTATGAGGGAAGATTGCAAAGTCTATCACAGAAAGTTATCAAGTACCAGTTTGATCAAAGATTGCAAACCGGCCCTTGGGGGCTACAAGGATTACTATATTGGTAATAAGGAAAGGAGCGTTACCTCAAACTTATCTCTCATCAGTTTCACCAAGCCAGCCTTCATAATCACGGCTCATCAGAAGCCGGTTTAGATATCCGGAATGAAGGTCTTGGGCGCTCATAGCGGCGTATGTTTCCAGCTCTACATTCCACTTTCCTTTGTTAAAAGTGGAAGAGTCTTCTTTCACAGTATGCCGGGTTAGAGTTGCAGCATTCCCCGGTTCAGAGTGGCCCGTTCCAGTGATTACAACGTCGTCATCCTTCGATTCGACGGATCGTGTGGGCACACCTTTTTCAGTCGGACTATGAGGATTTTCAAACCGACAAGACGGGCGGCGGGATCAACAGACATTGAAACGATCGCGCAGCCTCTCCTCAGAATCACATCTTCTTGAACCGGGGATCACTCGGAATGTCTTCAAGGCAACATTTTCGAGATCCGCGCCTGCCATGATCGGAAGCGGCAGCCTCTTCAGCTATTTTCTCCAAGCGAGCTTTTCTTTGGGTTTCGTTTGGTTCGAAAAACAAAGATTCAGAAATAAGGCACATACATTACAGAAGAAATTGACAAACATATGGCCATTTTAACTTACCCGACAGCTATCTTCAGCGGTGGTAGTTGAGTGGCTGACGATTCGCCAGATGATGAATGAGAGGTGACCTGATAATCGGATTCGGACGGATTAATAGGTTGACGGAATAAACCCACTTTGGAATTCAAGGTAATAAAAAGGTTGGAAACCTCGGTGCGGCGCTTTCGAGCCGGGCTGTTTGGTAAACCGGCAGAGGTAACTACCGTCTTTGTCTTGCGGGTTGTGCGGCGGGCTTCATGCTGCTGTGTCTTCATAAGAAGTTTGGGGTCCAAGTAAGCAAGGGGGTGAGAAAAGTTAACTCTCCGGTTTGCCCGGCGAAATTTTGGTGAAGGCAAATTTGTTGAATCGGAAGAGAGAATGATTACCTCAGCAAATCCTGCGTTGCTGGCCTCAGCGTCATCCTGACAAGCATCATCATCAATAAGACGTGTAAAAAACAAGCCAAGAGAGTCAAGTTCCGGATTACCCACATCATCATCGATGGCCGGGTCAGACGAAGCCGTGGTTTTCCTCTTGTGGGCGGATTTTTTAACAACTTTTGTTTTGGGCCGGTTTTGCCGCCCAGCCTTGTCCGTCTTATCTTGAGAGAGTTTCTTGCTCCAAAACGGATTATCACCCTGGATCAGAAATAATTGAGAGTTGGAAGTATAAAAGTAATAGCAGTATTTAATGATGACACAGTCAGAGACTTACCGCAGGAGGTACGTTGAAGGTGCAGTAAGGAGCCAAGCCGGTTTGGGCACAAAGGTGCTCCGGTTCATTCAAAGATCTTCCTCATCAATCCGTGACTTCATCTTCGCAGTTCCATTTGGTGTGTCGGAGTGGGTCATCGACGCTGCAGATATCTTGGCACATCAAACCGAACGCCGCTCGAGGCAATATGCCCCAAGATAACCAAGATCGTGCGGATCGATCCCGTTAAACCGTTGGCCATAAAGGCTCAAGCTTGGACAATTGTGGAGCGTATTCGCTTCTCTCTTTGGCGGTTAATCGCTATGAAAGGGATGAGTGTTGCTTAGCCGCTCGGACGAAAACCGTAAAGGATTTTCACCTTCAGGGAAGTGTCTTTGCAGAGAACCAAGTCGCGTTCCACTCTTTGGGATGTGTGGAGTTTGACGTGGGGATAAGTGATTTCCTTCCTCTTCGGATAGCCATACCACCTAACTCGTGTTAGGGCCATCGGTGAACTTCGGTCTGACGGTTTAGGTGGAAGAGATCCTAACAGCTCAACAGACGGTTCCTCTTGCAGATATGCTTCGGACAGCACTTGAAAGTGGCACAGGTTGGTAACAGAGTTGGGGCCGATGTCTTGGGGACGGAGCTGAAAGTTGGCCATCACATCCCGGTAAAATTTTGACCCGGGCGGTTTAAAACCCCGGGCCAGGTGATCCGCGAAAACTACAACTTCACCCTCCTGAGGTGTGGGAGGACATTCTTCTCCAGGAACCCTCCAATGGATTGTATTTCGGTCGTCCAAAGCGCCAATTGACACTAACTCATTCAGTTGTGTTTCCGAGACGCGGGAAGGGACCCAGTTGCATTCGTACACCTGTTTGGCCATCATAAGATCTACAAGGAGAAGGATCCGGGTTAAGAAGGTGCTTATCGCAGAGTGGTTGAGCTAAGCTATGATAAACCAGAGGCATTTCCTACGAGTCAGTTCGTTATAATATGATGTTAGATATGAGCTGGCGGTTCAACAAGGGGACTAATGGTATGCCGGTGCCGGTTTAGCAATTTTTTTACTACGGTGGGTTAAACCGCCTAATCTTGGCTTCGAAGGTAATGGGCAGAAACAGGTTTCACAAGATGTCATGTTTATTATGGATCAAACGCAAGTTTTCAGCAAACAGGAAGTGCGTCACGGAAGTAAAGAAGAAGCAGGAAATGCACTATAAGGTATACACAGATATATGCAGAAAATCTATGGGATTAAGATGAGAAAGTGCAGCGGGTATGCAGCAGTCGTCGTTTGGTACAGAACGGGATCCATAGCATGGCGCAAAGCTAGAAAGGCGAAAACATACGAAGAACGTGGTATGAAGCTCAAACCCTAGAAACAGATCTAAGATGATGAACAGACTGAAGAAAGATAAGAGATTTACCGGAAACGGAGGAGATGCGGAGAAAGGCCGCAGATTCAGTCGTCTGACACAGTTGATGCAGCGGCCTGGGACGAAGCAGACGTTGATGACGACGACGGAGCTCCAAAGGCAGCGGCGCGAGGAAGAAGAAGAAGAGGAAGCGAAGGAAGAAACAGAATGACCCTTCGGTCCTATTTATAAGGCAGTAAAGCTAGGTCAAGCGCGTGAATCAGGGACGGTCATTAAAGAAGGCGTTATAAAGGATAAACTTCAAGATGACGTCATGCCGGTTTACAGTGACCAGAAGCAATGATGTCATGCCGGTTTACAGTGATCAGAATCAATGACGACGAGACGGTTTATTACACAAAGAAGATGTCCAAGATGCAGGTTTTATGAAGGATTGACATGAACCAATTCAAATCAATCTGGGGCCTAATGTTGGGGATATTACCACTGGGTGTAAACCGGCCAAGTTTGGGCCGGGTTAGCTCCGCTAGTGGTGTAGTCATGGAAAGGCCCAAGGCCTGTAGTCGGTTTAGAACTTGTAGCCGTAAACCGACCTGATGTATGACTTGTATTGTAAGTTAGAATAGGAGATACCAACCGGGATACGAGTATGAACGGTTGGGACTCGCAAACCGACAGGCGCACTCGTGTATATAAGGGACGACCGGCGGCGGTTTAGGGCAGACAACCACAACTCGAGCCTAGGCGAAGCTTATTTGCTCCCTAGCCATCGAGACTACATCAATTCCATCACAACTAGACGTAGGCTTTTACCTTCATCGAAGGGGCCGAACTAGTATAAACCCTCGTGTCTTTGTGTCCGCTTTAACCCCTGCAAGTAAACCCGTAGCGATGGCTCCACGAGTAAGTCCTTATGCTAGGACATCTGCCATGACAAATCCACGACAATAGGTTTGGAAGATAATAAAGAGCATGTAAATAAAAAGTAGGGGCTGTTTAGATAAAGACACAACTAAGTTAGTTCTAGTAGAGAGCTTGTTGTCACGAGAAAGTTATTTGTCCCTAGGCAATCGATAACAAGAGAGGTAATCACTATTGCAATTATATTTGAGGGAGAGGCATAAGCTAACATACTTTCTCTTCTTGGATCATATGCACTTATGATTGGAACTCTAGCAAGCATCCGCAACTACTAAAGATCATTAAGGTAAAACCCAACTATAACATTAAAGCATCAAGTCCCATACGCAAACAACCTAATTACTCGGGTATGTGCTTCTGTCACTCACGCCACCCACCATAAGCAAATCATGAACATATTGCAAACCCTACAACGGGAATCCCTCACACTTGCGCGACACGGAGAGCACCATAGGACAGCACCAATAATAAAACATGCAACTCAAACCAATCACGATCATCAATTAACCCATAGGACAAAATGGATCTACTCAAACATCATAGGATAGCCATACATTATTGGGAAATAATATATAGTGTTGAGCACCATGTTTAAGTAGTGATTACAACGGGTAAAAGAGAGGTTACACCACTGCATAGAGGGAGGAAGAGTTGGTGATGAAGGCGGTGAGGTTGTTGGTGAAGATCGCGGTGATGATGATGGCCTCCGGCAGCGTTCCAGCGCCACCGGAAGCAAGGGGGAGAGAGCCCCCCTTCTTCTTCTTCTTCCTTGACCTCCTCCTTAGATGGGAGAAGGGTTTCCCCTCTGGTCCTTGGTCCCATGGCATGGGAGGGGCGAGAGCCCCTTCGAGATTGGGTTTGTCTCTCTGTCTCTCTCTGTTTCTGCGTTCTGGGATTCTGCCCTGGCACCGTTTCTTTTATATCTGGAGATCCGTAACTCCAATTGGATTGAAACCTTCGCCCAAACATTTTTCTAAAAATTTTCTTTCTTGCGGCCAAAGTAGAGCATCAACCGCCTTACGAGGGGCCCACGAGGGTGGGGCGCGCTCCCACCTGGAGTGGTGGCGTGGGCCACCCTCGTGGCCACCTCGGGCACCGTCTCGCATTGATTCTTCCTCCCAAAAATCACAAATATCCAAAATAATTCTTCATCCGTTTTTATCCCGTTTGGACTCCGTTTGATATTGGGTTTCTGCAAAACATAAAACATGCAACAAATAGGAACTGGCACTGGGCACTAGATCAATATGTTAGTCCCAAAAACAATATGAAAAATTGCCAAAAGTATATGAAAGTTGAAGAATATTGGCATGGAACAATAAAAAATTATAGATACGATGGAGACGTATCAGCGGGCGGGAGGCGGGACGGCCGGCGCGGGCACACACAACGAGCGTGGCGAGCACGAGCGGGGGTGGGCGCAGGCGGGCAAGGTGCAGGCGTGGCCGGACAGTTTGAGATGGGGCCGGCCGGTTGGGTGCACAAGTTGATGGATGTTGAAATCCGAACACGCGTGTCAGTTTTTTTATCTCAAACGGATGAAATCCGAACAAAACAGACGTCTATTTGGGACCATGTGTTGGAGTTGACCTCACACACGGAAGTCACGAGCGGACGAAACAAGAGAGAAGACGATCTGACGCTCCCTGGTAGCCTGGTGCTCAACCTTCCTCACCTCGCTTTGCTAGTGCTATAATTGAACGTGGAGGGTCGAGACTGCTTTGGTTCTTGAGTCAAATTCAGACATCTTTTTCTGCAACAGTGATAGCTTTGGTTCATTTGGATCTACTAGATCGGCATTGCGCCTTGGCGCGAGGGTGACAGTGCCAACGCTGTGGTCAACCAAGTAATGCTCAAGTTAGTAGGAATCCTGGTGTAGTGTATGTATTCAAATAGGACAACAAAATAAAAGAAAGAAGAAGCATTCACTTCTAATGAAGGACATCATCGAGTTCAACATCGTCGTGAGATTATAAGGCATTACATTCATGCTACCACAAAAGGTAACCACTTCCATTAAGTTTAGTAATAAGAGCGCGAACATGAGAGAGCAATGTCCTAATCTAAAACAAAGTTTGCAACACATCCATATACAAGCAAGGCAACTACTCAATATAGGCTAAAGTTAAACCAAAAACAAATTCACTACAAAGTAACATCACAAAAAGGAGGTTACTAAACACTTACAAATGATTCAGTACTAAACATCAAAGTTTATTACAGGACATTCGCAAATTTCATACCAAATCATACTTGTTGTAACAAATATACAAATATACTTAGAACAACCTTCTAGGAGGTGCATTTCATAAAACAAGTCTATAAAGGGGGCATCCACGATACAACATACTTGTTGGTCCTCAGCTTTCACTCCTATCTCCAAGTACTCCCTCCATTCCATAATGTAGTGCCTATTGATTTTTCTGAAACTTTGTCAACTTTGACCAAGTGTATAGAGAAAACTCTCTATACCTACAATACCAAACATGTACATTATGAAAATATAACTTATGATGTATCCAATGATGTGCATTTGGTATTCTAGATATACCTACTTTTCTCCATAAATATGGTCAAAGTTTGACTTTTGAAAAAAAAAATCTATAGGCACTACATTGTGGAACGGAGGGACTATATTGGAATTCCAAAGAGCGGTCTTAGGGCGTCGTGCCCTGTCCAGCACCATGCTCCAGTGCTTAGATCCAAACCATAAAGCAGGTTACAGTGATACATAGTCCAGATGGTATTGAGCAGAAAAAACCACAATATATTACTCCCACTGTAAGGAAATATAAGAGCATTTAGATCACTAAAGTGAGTGTGTAGATCACTAAAGAAATATAAGAGCGTTTAGATCTAAGCATCCTACTTTTAGATAACTACAATGGTTCTTGCCTTAATGCAGTAGTAGTTGAACTTTCTTCGGTTCTGCAATGTAAGGTTCTACATGTACAATGTTGCTAATCTATGAAATTATGCGAGTTAAAAAAATACATGAGCTGCAAGAGTAGAGAACATTTGTTGTATACGAAGCCACACCATTATCTGCCATAAAAGTAGGGAAATAGAGCACTAAAACAAATAAGAGTACATGTTCCTTTCACCAACAGATGAACTTTGCAAATAAAACCTGAAGAGGGGATGAACAACAATGGGAAATTTTCTTCTAAGACTAACGCAAATCATTATGAATCATGAGCATTTGTCATGAACACACACATGTTGTTTAATTTTTATTACCATGCACTACTACTGCCTACTCTTCTATATATTATTAAGAATAGATCACTAAATCCTTTGATGGTTGACACTAAGATAAAGTAATATGTTCAAATTCTATTAACCTAAGGCAATAATTAAAACAGCCTCTTGAAGCCTTTCCAAAAAAGGCCCCTAAAAAATAATCAGGCAAACTATATGTACTAAACATAAGAACTTATTCCAGAGAGATATGTTCACAACAGATTATGAAAGATCATACCTCCACAATGCAAATCAGGGACGGCAGATCCACGGATGTCCATCCCCACCTTTTACAATTATGCAAAACAAAATCTAAGGTGAGAAGATCACTGAATTATAGTAGGAAACTGAATTTTGCTTTGAACCATAACATGCACTTGACAAAGTAAAATACCCAGAAATGGAGTTATTATATGAACTATAGCATGCACTTGACAAAGTAAATAATGTCAATTGGAGTTAAACCGATATAATCGTACCATGGTATTTTCATGGAAATTTAATAATAAAAGGAGAGCAACAAAAATCAGCGGACAAAAAGGCAATCAGTGTGCCAAATCACATACCATATACATATAGTATACAAATACACCTTCATCGCCAGTGTATATTGGATCGCAGCTCCTTGCCCCTTTCATGATGTACGATATATCAGATGCTTAGTTGTTACTAGATCCCTAGCATGAGCAAAAGCTCATTAGTATTCTTACTTATACTCATACGACATGACATTTTTAACTGAACTAAGCATCCGGCAATCTGCGAACAGCTAACCATGGAGTCAATCAAAGTTACGTCAGAATTAAAACTACATATGTACCTCAAAATCCGACTACCCATGTGAAATCGGAGAGAAGTAACCAACTATTTTTTTTGTTATCTTGTATTTGTCATGACAGAGTCTGGGTGTTTTTGTAGTCAATACAGCAACTGTAACCACGTGCATATCAATGAGCATGACACAAGTCTCCGTCATGTGCTATATTTATTAGTAAATTCTTGTGGTCACGTTTCTCTGTCATGTGCTATATTTATTTTGAAGTTGAGTTAACATCTCAATAGAGCAAACAACAAAAATAGACAATGCCGTGGGTTATATTTGCATGAAGAGATGACATATGTGCATCAATTAACAAGTCATTTAAGTTAAAAGAACCATTAGACAAACACCGAAGTTAACTGTATGGAACCATTTAACTTTACACATTGCTACCTTTCAATTGAAAAATATAACAATTGAGTATGCAGATGCATGGGCACTAACAAAACTTCCAAAACAATAAGAAAATAAATAGCACCTGGTTATTTTAATTAGCTGTGATTCTATCTACCATTGATTTATGATTACTTTCAGAATATATGTTAAATTTTTTAGTTGTGTAAGAAACACTAATACTGCTGATGGTATTCAGATATCTCGCTCCATCACAATACTTCAGATATTGGGAAAAGTCATATTCAAAACCATTAAGTAGAGCTAATATCTACTTATCCTAGGTTAAAAATGTGGGTTCGATCAAAGTGTGAGCGTTTACTCTCGGTTTCTTCTAGATTAATAAAATGTACGTGACAAACAAGACTCTGGCATATTTTCAAAAGACTACTAATATTGAGTACTGCATTTGATACTTCTAGATTATGCTAAGTAACCAGACCATGTATCACTACCTAGCTAATGTTGATTGCCTACCTTTAGGATTTTCCTTTTACCTTGAGCTCACACCAAGTTTAGTACCTGCAAAACAGCAGGTATACAATTCGGTGTCAAGTGAATACAAAGAAAAGGAAAATGAAAGAAGAAGAAGAGAAAGAAAAAGAGATGGCTAGAATCTAAGGAATAAACTGCTAACACCCCACCAAAAGTGAAATAAGAGGTAGAGAAGACGATAAAATCCGAGCTAAAATAATCCGGATTAGATCCACGGTGCAGTCTCACACCCTAACCAAATCCAAGTGACACCAAACATGATGTGCAAAGTATGAACCCGTAGAAATGAACTATACTTATATACCTGCACACCCAAGCCAACCGAGGGAAATCATGAGGTAGCAAATCCACTAATGAGTACCTGCAAAACAACAAGCACTAGACAAAGAAACACTAAAAGTTAGGTCAAGAGAAGGGCGAGGAAGAGAAAGAGGGAACTGTATCAGATCCATGATGCATCCCCTCTCACAAACCCCCAACAACCAGGGGATAAACGGCGGAGGGGGCGACCAAAGGGAACAGCTGGCGAGCCCGTGGAGTTATGGTCATTATGAAAAGAGCAAGAATGATCATATAACCTCAAGAAGAAGCAATTTAACCTCTTCTAATTAAAAACAATGAATCTAAAGTTATTTGATGCATATGGAATAATCAACTCACGGATACTTATGGTGACACTAGAGTATCTAGGTGACACTAGAGTTGATTGATGTGTATCCTATGGTGTTATTTGGGTATGAACTCTAGGTCCGTTTGTGACACTTATAGGAATAGCTCAATAGACTGATCGGAAAGGATAACTTTGAGGTGGTTTCGTACCCTACAAACAATTTCGTCTTATGTTCTCCTGTAGGTAAATACTTTAGAGTGATTCTTTGTCGCATGTTGAGGGATTGTTATATGATTCAATTACGTTAGCAGTGTTGAGAGATTGCACTAGTGAAAGTATGAACCCTAGGCCTTGTTTTCAAGCATTGCAATACCGTTTGTGCCCCATTTTATCACTTGCTACCTTGCTGTTTTTTATTTTCAGATTACCAAAACCTATATATACTATCCATTCTGCACTTATATCACCATCTCTTCACAGAACTAGTGCACCTATACAATTTACCATTGTATTGGGTGTGTTGGGGACACAAGAGATTTCTTGTATTTGATTGCAGGGTTGTTTGAGATAGACCATCTTCATCCTACGCCTCCCACGAGTTGATAAAACTTAGATCATCCACTTGAGAGAAATTTGTTGTTGTCCTACAATACTCTGCAATTGGAGGCCCAACAATGTCTACAAGAATAAAATTTTGTGGTAGACATCAAGCTCTTTTTGGGCAACATTGCCGAGGAGGTAAGTGCTTGAAGGTATATCTTTATATCTTGGAATTGAATCTTTTAGTTTCTTGTTCTATCACTAGTTTGGTTTATAAAACAAAACTACAAAAAGATGGAATTGAATGTTTGGCATAAAGTGTTAGAAGAAGAACTCAAATGTTTGGCATAAAATATTTGAATGTTGAGAATGATTGCAATGTTATTAGTATGCTTTTTATGAATACCCGTGATGCTAATGATATGCAAAGCCATAAGCTTGGGGGTGCTATATTTGATAAAGATGATATTTTTAGTCCCCAAAGTTTTGATGAGAATATTTATTATGATGATTGCATGCCTCCTATTTATGATGATTACAATGATGAAAGTGGGTTTGAAAGAGTGTCAACTCTTGGTAATAATTATCCCATTATTTTGGAGGCTGTTGAATCTTATCATAATAATTATGAAAGTGGATTTGGATTGGTCATAACTTTATTTAGTGATGATTCCACTATTTTTGAAGAGGTTTCAATTGATTATGACAACAAAGTTGCTATCTATGATGATTATGGTGATGACATGTATGCTATAAAAAGTAATGATAACCATGAAACTTGTCATCATGATTTTAATGTTCAAATTGGTTGTGTCAATCAAGTATCAGATGATAGTTTTTTTTTGTTAAGTTTGATTCCACTAATATGGATGAGAATAAATTTGCTTATGTGGAGAGTAATAAAAAATTTCTATGCTTGTGTATCATGAAAAGAATGATGTATGTGATAGTTATATTGTTGAATTCATTCATGATGCTACTGAAAATTATTATGAGAGAGAAACATATGCTTTTACATATCTCAATAATATCAAGTTTCCTCTCTATGTGTTGAAAGTTTTAAAGTTATACTTGTTTTGCCTTCCTATGCTAGTTGATTCTTGGTGCCATAAATTGTTTGCTCAAAAAATCCCTATGAATAGGAAGTGGGTTAGGCTTAAATGTGCTAGTCATGTGCTTCATGATTCTTTCTTTATGTTTCAATTCTTTTCTTTTATGTGAGCATCATTGAAATCATCATGCCTAGCTAAAAATGCATTAAAGAAAAACGCTTGTTGGGAGACAACCCAATATCTACCCCTACTGTTTTTGTGTTTTCACATGATTAAGCTGCTGTAGTGATCCTGTTTTATAGCTTTTGTTTTAATAAAGTACCAAGTAAAGCCATTGGGATAGTGTGGATGATAATTGACTTGATTCTGTGCAAAAACTAAAACTTTTGCGCCCAGTAAGAGAATTGGTTAAAATCACCAGAGCGTCAAATTTTTTTGAAGTTTTTACACATGATTTATATAAAAATTTCCTACGTTGTCCTAACTTTTCAGAAGTTTTGTATTTATAGAAGTATGGTTGTTGTTCAGATCATTCCAGATTGTTTTGTGTTTGACAGATTATGTCTTCAATGCATAGTTTGGCTTATATTGTTCAGTATAAATTGTAGAAATGATGGCGTACAGTAGGCATTGTGTGATAACAATTACAAATCTTGTCTTGATAGTACCAAAGCGAGTGATTTGCTCTTTATCATACTAAGCCATCTCACAAAGTATCGTTAACTTTTGCGTGATTGAAGTTTTCAAGTTTTGGGTGAGATATCAATGTGAGGAGAATAAGTAGTGGAAATACCCTAATATTCGGGATGTCCAAGGCACCCTAAGGTAAAATTAAAGTAAGACCCAAGCCTACAAGCTTGGGGATGCCCCGGAAGGCATCCTGAGGGAGTCCTGGACTAGGGGGTGTCCGGACAGCCGGACTATCATTATCCGCCGGACTCCAAGACTACGAAGATAGAAGATTGAAGACTCCGGCTCGTGTCCGGATGGTACTTTCCTTGGCGTGGAAGGCAAGCTTGGCAATACGGATATGTAGATCTCCTACCATTGTAACCGACTCTGTGTAACCCTAGCCCTCTCCGGTGTCTATATAAACCGGAGGGCTTTAGTCCGTAGGACAACATACATTACAACAATCATACCATAGGCTAGCTTCTAGGGTTTAGCCTCCTTGATCTCGTGGTAGATCTACTCTTGTACTACCCATATCATCAATATTAATCAAGCAGGACGTAGGGTTTTACCTCCATCGTGAGGGCCCGAACCTGGGTAAAACACTAGTAGAAAACCACTAATCAGTCCCGGTTCGTAAGGGCCTTTAGTCCCGGTTCGGGAACCGGGACTAATGGGTCGTTACTAATACCTCAACCCATTAGTCCCGGTTCAAACACGAACCGGGACCAATGTGCTCCACGTGGCCTCAGGCGCCGAGCCCGGTCTGGGGCCTTTGGTCCCGGTTGGTG
Organism: Aegilops speltoides; assembly: GCA_021437245.1. Lineage (NCBI taxonomy): Eukaryota > Viridiplantae > Streptophyta > Magnoliopsida > Poales > Poaceae > Aegilops > Aegilops speltoides. The sequence continues at coordinate 360,957,311 of CM038141.1, read as the reverse complement.
GCTCCAACCGGGACCAAAAGGCTTCCACGTGTCTGCATTCCGATGGCCTGGTTTTTGTTTTTTTGAAAGGAGGGGGTTGGGGGTTTTGGGGGTTTTGGGGGTTAATTTAGGTGTTTCAGATATTGTGTTAGCTAGCTAATTAATAGAGAGAAGTGTCCTCTCTTAATTATGTCCGTGCTTGCTCGACGCCACGTAGTATATATACATAAGTGATTGAGAGAACCATTCAAGATGAAGTTCGTCATGCATACCGAGAGAAGTGATCGATCGACCTCTCCTTCTCCGAGAGATTGGTCGAACAACAAGTTTTCTTGGCTACATACATGTACAATCTATATAAGATCTCTTAATTACAAACCACTAGCATTTGAATTCAAGTTCCACATGGTATTCTCCGGCTTTCTCGATGACGTGTTCAAGAAAGAATCCGCCAATTCCTCTTGAATTGCTTTCATGCGATCTGGTTCTAGGAGTTCATCCCGCATCCGCCACGCCTAATTAATTTGAAGAAGGGGGTTAATTAATACATGTATATGAATGAAACTCAATAGAAATGATGGTGTAATAAAATGAAATTGTGAATATTATTGCTTACGCACTTCATATTGTCTTCTAGAGTAGCCCCACTTGTTTTTCAATGTCGCGTTGTTGATGAACTCGCACACGTAGTATCCACAGAAATCATTCCCTTCCTCCTGCCACAAGCACTTTACGAGAAATAGAGGTCAATCAAACTGATAATGAAGCATTATATAAATGGCATTGATGAAAGTATAGCTATAGAATCAACGGAGATGCGCCAAGAGTACTTACTTTGGTATGTATATCGCAGCTCCTTGGCAGTCCCGAGCTTGTGCAATGAACTGTTTCCAAACCCTGCAAGACAAAGAAAATATTTGTTATTACTTGCGATATCGGAAATGAACAAAAGTTGCCGATATGGTGCGATAATGATCGATTGAACTTACTTGCTGAGCATTTCGGTCATGTCCGCATAGGTGTTGGGATCTTTCCGTCTCGAGTCTAAGACGGTTACTAGTCCACGCTCAAGCTTAATCTCCGAAGAATATAGTGGTACCTACACGCATGCATAACTCATCAATTACATTAACCTCGCCGAGTAATAAGGAAAACCGAATATGCACACGACAAGAACACTCACGGGCCGTGGTAAGGAAAGAGTATGGTATCTTTGTTTTGATTTTTGATCAATGATTGTAGCAAGTTGTCCTCGGCCTCTTGGTAGCGCTTTTTAACCAGAAAACATCTATGATATTTGTGTTAATGAACCCAATATCATAGATTTCATTTTTTTTGCACTCGACGATCTTCAATCTGCATAATATATTGAGGATAATTAATTATAAATACATGCAATGAAAGAGCCGAGCTATATATACTGAGACTAATGACGAAATAGTACTTACAGCAGTAGCAAAAGACCATTAATTTATCGAGGGCCTTTTGATTGAAGAACTCAAGAACTCCTCAAATGGAATAGACAACAGATCATTTGAAACGAGGTCGTGCTCCTCTTTAATTTTCAGATACAAAGTGTTCGTCCCCTCGGACTCTCTCGCAGGTTTTCATGTACCAACTGTGGAATCTTCGCATCATTGTTGTCGAGACTTTTCATCTTTGACGAGAGGCTTCCGTATCAGATATCTGAATAAGTCCACCTCCATGAAATCAGGAAGTGCATCGTCAGGCGGTAATCTTCAAGATTGCCATAACCGCCACCGCCCCCGGAGGATTAGACACATTCAGCGGGGGCACGATTGTCGTGCTTGTTCGCCGAGCTGGGCAATTTTTTCCCTTTGCCCGTTGTTCTTTTAACCTTTTATCGGTGTGAGTTCCCACCGCTTGGCTTGGAGATATGTCTGCTCGAAGAATGCGCCATAGTTGGTTCTCGGCGGAGACTTTGGTGGTTTCCTCGGGGCATTGAGAGTGCGCTTTGCTTTCACCGGATCGACCTTCTCCTCCGGAGGTGGATGTATCTTTGCTTTAACCCCTTCAAAGAACTCCTTCACTTGGGTCCGACGATCGATCGTTTTCCTCCTTGCTCCTCTCATACGGTAACTTCTCTACAGGCTTTAGAGGTGGACCGATCAGATTGCTCTCTCTTCTTGTGCTGCTAGACGCCGGAGCAGGCGGAGCGGCTGCGGTGTCTGCCTTCCTTCGTGCTTGCTTACGAGGCAGAGGAGAAGGACTACGACGCGTCGGAGCAGCCGGGCGGGCGGGTCTCTTCCGCCCTTCCGGGCGAGGCGGAGAAGGAGGAGGCGGAGTGCCGCCACGCCGGAGAAGGGGCGGAGTGCCGCCACGCTGCGTGCCCTGATCTTCACTCACGGAGGAGGAGGCGGTGGAGGAGGCGGAGTGCCGCCATCGTGCCGGGATCGTCACTCACGGAGGAGGAGGCGGTGGAGGAGGCGGAGTGCCTGACTCGCCGGATGAGGAGGAGGAGGCGGAGGCGCCCAGTTCTGAAGGTCGATGAGCTCCTTCCGCCATAGGCATGGAGTCTTGAGCGTAACCCAGCCTAGTCTCCCCTTCACCAAGAGGGTGCTCAAGCCGAGGTCCTCAAATCCTCCGTTATTTCATCAACCATCACCTTAGCAAATCCTTCTGGAATCGGCTGGCAGTGATAAGTTGTGCCGGGTCCACTAGGATAAACTTGGCCAACAGCCGCCTTGACCTTCAAATTCATGCATCGCGCCATAATGTGGCAATTTTGAGACTCCGTGATACCATCCACGGGATAGCTGGCAGAGCCGCCAAGACATGCTCCGGCTGAAGCAGCTCGGTGGAAGCAACGCTGCTTCGCCGAGATGGCGGGTAGCTTCGGGGAAGCTTCGCATGTCGTTTGTTGCGATCTGCTGCTTCTCGTTCCTCTTCTCGATCCTCTAGCCCCATTACCCTTCCAAGCAGCGCCTGCATTTGGTCATGCTCCACTTTCTTCCTCCTCTCGTGGGTTTTGTAACCCCCTGCGTCCGGAAAACCAACCTTCCACGGAAGCGAGCCTGGCGTGCCTCGTGTCCACTGAAACTATGTAAAACATTTCAATGCGAAAACAAATGCGATCATAATCGCAACCAATGTAACAACTGATCCAACGACATAATGATACCAAGCCTCGGTATGAATGGCATATTTTCTAATCTTTCTAATCTTCAAGCGCATTGCATCCATCTTGATCTTGTGATCATCGCATTTACATCCGCAACATGCAACTCCAATATCATCTTCTCCTCCTCAATTTTTCTAATTTTTCCTTCAACAAATTGTTTTCTTCTTCAACTAAATTTAACCTCTCGACAATAGGGTCGGTTGGAATTTCCGGTTCAACAACCTCCTAGATGAATAAAATCTATGTCACGTTGGTCGGCATAATTGTCATAAATAATAAATGAACCAATAGTTATGAAAAGATAATATATACCACATCCGAATCATAGACGGAGACGAGGGCCGACGGGCGGATACCAAAACCATCGCACTATATAAGATGCAATAATAAAAGTAAGAAAATTATACAAGTATATATCTATCTAAACATACAAATAAGAATATTTTTCCTTTCGGAAAGAAGATAAGAACAAGAGGCTCACCACGGTGGTGCCGCCGATGAGATCGGTGCGGGTGATCGACGACGTTGAAGACGGGGATGGGGCGTGACGGACCGCTAAACCTAGACAAATATGGAGGAAAATGGAGCTTGGCGGTCGAGCTTGGAGAGGAGAAACCTTAAGTAGTGTGGCTCGGGCATTCCATCGAACACCTTGTGTGCATATGAGGTGAGCTAGAGCACCACCAAGCCCTCTCCCCTCGGCGGAAAAAAACAGAGCAGTGTGCTCGCTCTTGCCGAGGGGTATATATAGGCGCCACCATTGGTCCCGGTTGGTCGCATCGAACCGACTAAGGGTTTTTTGGTCCCGGTTCGTGCCACGAACCGACTAATGGTGGTGGGCCAGAGCGAGGATCATTCGTCCCGTTCGTCCCACCAACCGGGACTAAAGGTCCGACGAACCGGGACCAATGGCCCACGGGTCGGCCGGCCCGGGGCTCATGAACGGGTCCGATGTTTCATTGGTCCCGGCTCGATTGAACGGGACTAATGGGCTGCACCGCCTGGACCGTTGCCCCTTTTCTACTAGTGAAACATCGTGTCCCTTGTCTCCTGTTACCATCCGCCTAGACACACGTTGGGACCCCTACCCGAGATCCGCCGGTTTGACACCGACATTGGTGCTTTCATTGAGAGTTCCTCCGTATGTCGTCACCGATAGGCTTGATGGCATCTTCAACCAACAACGCTGTCTGGGTGAGACTTTTCTCCCGGACAGATCTTTATATTCGGCGGCCGCGCTGCGGGCAATTCTCTTGGCCATCCGAGCAGATCGAAGCTACGCCCTGGTCATCGTGTCGATTCGAAGCTTAAACTTCACGGCCGATGCCGCGGGACTTGATCTTCGACGGACTCAAGCCACAGCCAAGCGCGCCGACTTGTGGACGACGGGCATGATCTAGCTCGCCACCGAGCAGTGCCACGGTGGCGCACCGGATCCGCTCCCGCCATTAGCCCGAGCCGATCGCCTATATCGAGGGCGGTGGATAGACGCCGCCACAGGAGCTTCAACATCCGCGGCGATGGAGCCGAACACCGATCTTGTCCTCGCGAACTCGTGATTCCGAGGCGCCGACTCGCCGGACTCAACCTCCCGCGCCCTACCAATCGATCCGGATTGGGCGCCGGTCATGGAATTCACCGCGCGGACATCTTTCAATACTACGCCTTTCGGCGATATCCTGAATTCACAAAAGCATCTCGTTATCGGAGAGTCTGCCGGACTATGGCGGGATGGTTGGGGTACGGACGGCGAAGAAATTGAGCCCACCCACCACCCACTTTGTAGCCACCGTCGACAACCTAACCGACATGCTAGATTACGACTCCGAAGACATCGACGGAATAGACGACGATGCCGGAGACGAACAAAAAACAGAGCATATAAAGCACGGGAGGACCACCTCGTCACATGACATATATATGGTGGACACCCCAAAGGAGAGCGATAACGAGGACCAACGGGCCGCGGCAGAAGATGACCCCGTCGATAAAAAACCAAAACGACCGCGTAGACGCCGCTCTAAGTCCCGCTTCGGCGACAACAACGCTCCCAAGGAGCCCGCGATACAGCAGGGCTCACAATCGGATGATGAACATGCAAATAAGCAACCGTCCGAACACGACGAGTCAGATAGTCAATCCTAGCCCGGTGAAAACAACAGTCCGGACGACCGTATGCCGGACACGTCGCCGGAAAGTAAGAACCGGAAAAAGACTCACAAGATCTGCAAGAAGCTCAAGAAGGAAAACGGAGGCTCAAAACAGCGGAAGACACACTCAGAATGAGATGGAGCAAAGTGCTCAAGACCGCAGATAAGTACGGCAATGGCCACCAATCAAAGAGCTACCCGAAGCGCAAGCTGCTACCGGAATTCGACGAAGAGGCCATAGAGCCTCCACCGTCCAAAACTAAAGGGGCTGCCTAGTTGGATAGACGGCCAGATGACAGGCCAAATTATGAAAGCGGCGCCACACATAAATCCACCAACGAACTCGGAAGGATAGATGGCCCAGCCAGGTCCATTTACGGGCCAAAGGAGAAGGCCCCAAGAAGCAAGACAACACGTCAAGTGTCCGATGATAGCGGCATACACAAATACAGGGGCGCCGCACACCCACTATGTTTCATCGATGAGGTGCTGGACCATGAATTCCCAGCAGGATTTAAACCAATCAACATAGAGGCCTACGATGGAACAACAGACCCTGGAGTCTGGATAGAAGATTATATACTACATATACATATGGCCAGAGGAGACGATCTCCACGCCATAAAATATCTACCCTCAAGCTCAAAGGACCAGCCCGTCATTGGCTTAAAAGCCTCCCAGAAAGCACTGTTGGAAGTTGGGAAGAGCTCGAGGATGCGTTTAGAGCAAATTTTCAAGGGACTTATGTCTGTCCTCCGGATGCAAATGATCTAAGTCATATAACTCAACAGCCCGGAGAGTCAGCGCGGAAATTCTGGAACAGGTTCCTTACCAAAAAGAACCAAATAGTCGACTGTCCGGACGCCGAAGCCTTAGCAGCTTTCAAGCACAATGTCCGAGACGAATGGCTCGCCAGGCACCTCGGTCAAGAGAAACCGAGGACAATGTCCGCACTAACAAGCCTCATGACTGCTTCATGCGGAGAGGATAGCTGGTTAGCAAGATGCAGCACCAGCGACCCAAGTACATCCGAGATAAGAGATGGAACGGAAAATCACGGCGCGAGAAAAGAGCAGCGCGGAATAAAGAGAAAAGCCCAAAGAGCACGGCAATCAACGCCGGATTGAAAAGCTCATGCCCAATAATAAAACACAACCTCTAAAGGATGACAAAGGTGTGAATTGTCCAACTTACACAAGATTTTGGGTCGGATATGCCAAATCCACAAGACCCTAAGGCTCGCAAATCACACCCACGGGATTGTTGGGTTTTTAAACAGTCCGACCGACTAAATGCGAACACAAGGGGCTCGACGCGTCAGCGAAGAAGATAAACCCCACCAGCAGAGCACCGAAAACAAAAGATGTCCCACAAGGGGTCAAAGCAAATAAACTCACTTTATGTGATAATACGGAAAAATAGTGCGGCACTTTCTAAAAAGAGCTTCGCGCGGTCCAACCCAGCAAACCGTAGAGATTGGATATCTAAACCAATCACTTTCGACCACCTGGACTATTCCAGAAGCGTTCAAAATGCGGGACAGACTCCCCTAATATTGAATCCCATAATAGACGGATTACAATTTACTAGTGTCCTAATGGACGGAGGCAGTGACTTAAACCTGCTGTATTCCAAAACAGTCCGTAGGATGGGGATAAACCCTGCCAAAATCCGACACAACCGCACTTCCTTCAAAGGAGTGATGCGTGCCCTCACGCCAAGTGCACAGGCTCCATATTACTAGAAGTCGTGTTCGGATCGCCGAACAATTCTCGACGAGAAAAATTATTTTTTCACATCGTCCCATTTGAAAGTGAATATCAAGCACTCTTGGGACGTAAGGCTTTTGTCCGCTTGAACGGTATACCGCATTACGCGTCTCTTACACTCAAGATGCCCGGTCCGTGTGGCGTCATTTCGGTGCGAGGGTCACTTAAAGACCCCGGACTCGGATAGACGAATCCGGCGTCAGTAGGCTAGGGGCTCCCTAGCCGCATACCCCTTCACAGGGGGCTGCGCGCACAAACAACCGCGGGTTCATACAAACCCCGCTTTAATTATTTATATTTTTTATTTTTTATTTTACATATTTTCCGCACGAATTGTTTTTTAAACTAAACATTCCTCTCTTTCTACAGATGAACAATGTGCATACCGTCCAAGATAACGGTATAACGGAGACACAAAGCGCAGACGTGCAGAGGGACCCGTTGAGGATTCTTTTGATTAAGACCTGCGTAGACCTTTTTCTTGTCTCTTGTTGTTATTCTCCTTGGTTTCTTCCTATAGCCAAAGCGAGCTGGCGCTTTGGCATCGGGCCGCATCGAAGACCATGCCCGCACGGACACTAGGGGCTTAGGGCATCGTTCGCCCATTATTATAAATACCGAACACCTTAGGGAGTGTTGGCGTCTCGAGTTAGGCATTATATGCATCAGCTCGAATCATGTCTTTGGTCAAATGTTGGGTTTGCCCGCTCCCGTGTTTTGCTGCCTTACGTTCAGTATCATCGGCTAACGCGCACCGGAGAACTATCGCGATTGTGCCCCGGCCGCCGGGCGAGCACCTAAGTAGAGAAAGCCAAAACCGGTGTCATGATACAGCGAGAGACTGGTCAACCACTCGATCAACTATCGGAATGTTTAGAATTCCCCGCTTTGACGAAGGACCATTTCCCGGTCAGGCACTTACGCACCCCGAATTCGGAGACGTGCGGGGCCACCATGGGCTATATCGTAGCCCCACCCTCGAGCTCCACTGGCTAAGTGAAAGTGATAAAGCATTATAGTCCGGATTGCCTCGTTCGCTACGCTACCACCTCCTTATAACAGGACCAAGACGTCGGATTAAGTGTGAAAACGCGCTATTTTTGCGAACACCCCAGCACCTTGTGCATGGGGGCTGAAGCCGAAGACTGCCATCTTTCAAGTTATACACAAGTATACGTAAACGGCTGCACAGGAGAAGTTTTACTACTTGGACGCACAAGTATAAAAAGCAGTTATAACATAATCATCGATTTACAAACTAACGCGTTCATTTGAACGTTACATTCTTCGAAAGCTGCGACTCTATTATCGAAGCGCCACGCATAACCTCCCGAAATAGTGCTCGCAGGAGGCGGTCTTCATCCGAACCATGGGCAGCAACAGAGGTGGCGTCCATCTCTGGACAATGTGCCTTCACACGGGCAAGAACCATCCGCGCGCCCTCTATGCAGGCCGACCGCTTCATATCCTTTATATGCGGCACCGCCCCAAGGAATTTCTGTAGTAAGCCAAAGTAGCTCGTCGCCTTGGACCTCTCTGGCCAGACATGGGCCACGATGTCAGTCATGGCTAGTCCGGACAATCTATTTAGCTCGGCCCATTCGGCCAAGCGGTTTGTCAACGGAAGTGAGTGATCCGGACTGTGGAATTGAGACCAATATAGCTCTTCCATCTCGTGATCCTCCTGGCTCCGGAAGTGCTTGACGGCATCAGCCGCACTCGCAGCTAAGTCCATATACGGATCCTCCAGACTCCACAGCCGCTCAAATTGAGCATACTTTGCATCCATAAATCGGCGACGCAGCAAAAAAGGCTTGCCAGCCACGATCTCTCCGGCCTGGCGCAGCTCCTCCTTCAGAGCCCGCATTGCAGAGCGGGCATCCTTGGCTTCGGCGGTGGCCTTCTTCAGGTCTTCTCGCTCCGATAAGCGCTCCTTTTCAAGAGCCTCATTGCGGTCGGTAGCATCCTTTAATTTCATGGCCAATTCGGCCACCTCCGCCCTGCTTAGGCAGTGCGCAGCCTTTTCGTATTTCAACTCCTCGGCCGCCCTCGAGGCAGCCGCGTCACTCCTTCGAGCTTGCTCCTTAGCTAGAGCAAGTTCGGCCCGAAGGCTCTCCACAGCAGCAGCACTGTCTGTACAAACAACATATAATTTATCAGGGGAGGGCTTCGACCCCCCTTAATAAAGCAACTGCAGGAGAACTCTTTTACCTTGCGACTCGTCAAGTCGCCTGTTGACAAGTGCGATGTCTGCATCTGCCAAGTCAAGTTGCCGATTTAATTCAGCAAAATCACTAGTCCGGCTAGCCCCCGGACTATCTGCCACCTGCATAGGAACGACGGAATCCATTACTTTAGATTTCGATCCTCAGTACGCTGTCGTTTTCGACAACCTACTGAGTCTCAGGGGCTACTATCTATACAGGGCGCATTTCTATATGCAAAACTGTTAAAAGACAAAGGGGTGCGTCATTCTCGCATACCTCAAATCCCGCCAGCAAACTCATGGCGGCATTACGTAATCCGCTCTCGGCGGACGAAATCCTTCCAATCACCATACGCTTGAGGATCCGAAGCGCTCGATGTCGTGGTTCTAAGTCTGACAGTAGAGTGGGGGTAGGTATGGAGAGGCGAGGTCCTAGCTATGGAGAGGTTGTGAACACAAGCGATGTACGAGTTCAGGCCCTTCTCGGAGGAAGTAAAAGCCCTACGTCTCGGAGCCCTGGGGCGGTCGAGTGGTTTATGTGTGTAAGTATTACAAGAGTGCGAACCCCTCCGCTGTGGAGGGGGTGGCTTATATAGAGTCGCCAGACCCCAGCCAGCCCACATAATGGAGAGGTTAAAGTACATTAAGCACAGGCGTTCGTAACGCCCTCATAAAGTGCCTTAACTATCATTAAGTCTATTCAATTACAGACCGTTGCATTGCGGAGTGCCTTCTGACCTCCTGGTGGTCGAGTGTATCTTCATGGTCGAGTGAATCTCCAGGGTCGAGTCCTTCTAGTCAGTCGAGTGGGTTCCACATTGGTCGACTGGAAGGTGATTTCTTCTAAGGGTGCCCTTGGGTAGGACGTTTAGGTCAGGCCTATGACCCTACCCTAGGTACATGAATCCATCATTAGCCCCCGAATGGGTCGAGGCTTGAATGGGGAAGGAGTTGATGCTGTTCCGATTGAACTTTGGCATGCTGGTTATGCGTCTTCTTTGATCAAGATTTTCTTTGTTGATAACGAGCAACTTTTCTTCAGTCGACTCGATCCATTCTTGTTCTTTCGTCGAGCGATCTTTTATACTTTGCCGGCTCCCGAGCGACGGATCGCAGGAAATCTCGCACCAGGCAGACCGATCTGCCGCTCGCGGATTTCGCGGATACGAATTTGGGGAAGCCTTGGCGGAACGGACCGTGGCGCTCGGACGGGACAGGACATGGACGCCTCGATCTCCGCGCCGCTTTTTCCGCCACGTATCGTGTCAATGCAACTGTTTCGGGATATGATTGGATCGTCTGGGTCCACCTGTCATCCACTCGGAAGGGATGTTATAAATGCGATTACTGAGGGTTTCTGCATAGTACCCCGTTCTTCCTCCTTTGCTCTCTTCGTCTCCGCCCAACGCAACTGCTGTCGCCCCCACAACTCTCTCTCTTGCGACTTCGCCGACGGCCATGGGCAAGGAGAAGACGGCGCGCCGAGCGTGAAGAAGGCGTCGGCGGAGAAGGCGTCGGCGGAGAAGGCGTCGGCGGTGAGAAGGCGAAGGGAGATCCACCAGCCGCAGCTGGTCTTCGTCGAGATCCCGCTTGCAAGGGCTGGGTCCAGGAGATTGGATCCATCGACCATCGTGGAGAAGGATCTCTCGACATGGCCGACGACGGCTGATCCCCACGGCGCCGCAAGGCTTCCCGGCAAAGAGTGGCAGCCTCGGTAGGAGGAGGGTGAGTGTGCTCTGGCCACCCATGTCGATCGAGGATTTTCCCCGCCACGAGTGTTTTCTTTCGTGGCTTTTTGAACTTCTTTGGAGCCCAGCTCCACCATTTTACTCCAAACTCCATCGCGTATCTTGCTGCATTTATATCCATGTGTGAAAACTTCCTGGGCTGTCGACCGCACTGGGGTTTGTTCAAGCACATCTTCACATGTCGTTCTCAGACTGTGAAGAAAGCGAGTCCAGGTGATGAGAAAACCCAAGTGGTTCAGATGTGCGGGGGCCTAGGAATCCAAGTGAGGAATAAGAGCACCTTCCCAGCTATGTCTTTTCCCGAGTCGGTCAGGGGCTGGCAGTCGACCTGGTTCTACTGCCAGAATGAGCTGACGCCGAGACAGTCGAGTGGACTTCCTCCATTCACCATGAGTCGAGTGAACAAACCCTCCTCTCTGAAGGTGGTTCCAGAGGAGAGAGCTGATGTGAAGATGTTGATGGATCGCGTGGTACAGCTGGTTCGGGACGATGTGGACTGCATGGACCTCTTGGAGGTTTTCCTTCGAGGCGAATCCAGCCTCTTGGTTCGAAGCCTTTGCATGTGGCTGTCTTCTGGAACCGAAGACGAGACTCGAGTCCACCCGGAGGCAGTCGACGACGCCATAGTGGAAAGATGGATGGCCGCGATCACTGGGAACAAGGACAACCCTCGCGGATCCAGGAGGATTTCTCCACTCGACCATAATAGCGTTCCAGAAAAGGTATACTTGCTCTGCTTCCCATTGTATGTCTGTCGAATGTGTTTCTGTATGTCCTGCAATTTGGTCGATTGAGCTCTGTCTTGACGTTTTCCAGGCCCTTACCGAGCTGTACTCAATGCCCAACGGAGCTCAGGCTCCAACTGAGGAGGGAGAAGCCAGCGGGGGTGAGAGCCAGGAAGAGTGGGATTCAGACGCTGCTGAGGATGACGATGACGACGACGACGATGATGAGGATGAAGTAGAGGAGGAGGAGGAGGAGGTTGCGCCACCGCACTCGGAAAGGCGGTCGAAACTTATTCATGACCCTTCAACTGAACACGGTAAGGGGGTTGTGACTGCCTCGCAGTCGACCAAACGCCCTCGGACCGCATCTCCGGTGCCGACTGAAAAGGCGCCGAAGCAGTCGAAGGTAGCTCCGTCGAGGCCAACCAAGCCTCTGCCAAAAATGAAGGTGTCCATCCCCACCATATCAGGGTAAACATATTATTTAAGCCTTCCTGTTTTGTACAAGCTTTATCTCTGGTTGATACTTGAATTAATCGACTGATTCTTTGGAACTTCAGTGCTGCGACTTCTGAAACCTCAGGCAAGGCCGAGGACCATGAGATGGAGGACGCAGCAACCTCAAATCCTGGTACTGTATCCTTAATTCTGTTCTTAGTCGACTGACTCATAGTTTCTAACTTTGATTCTTTTCTAAAGCTCCAACCAATGACATTATCACCCTTCCTGAAGACGATGATGAGGATGAAGAACCATTGAGGCATAGAAGGAGCAGGAAGGCGTCCACTGGCAAAGCAGCCCAAGATCTGACGGCGCCCGAGACTGTTGCAACGGAGGGGGAGGCCAGCACTCGACATACCGTGTCCTTCGCGGTGCCGTTGACGAGTGCTCGACCCACTTCGTCGAGTGCTGGGCAACCTTCGCTCTTCACTACGCACCACGTCCCGGAGGACCAAGCTAGTGCTGCTAAGGAGGCGTCATGGCGCAGGGATCATGATGGAGCGGTGAAGATCGTCAGGGATGCAAGCCAAGCAGCTTATGATGCCAGCTCCGCTCTTCAAAGCAATGTTGGTCGATCGACCACCGCTGCTCATTAGGATATGCTATCAAAACTTCTTTTCTTTCTGAAATCCATAGCAGTCACCCACTAGGTGTGTTGATAAAAACTCCGTGTTAGCGGGGGCACGCTGAGTGCACACGCTGGGTGTAGTCCCCAAGGCTAAGGTCGACTGCTGGCAGTCGGCTTTAGGCTTTACAAGTAAAGATTGATCATCATTCGACTAGAACGAATGGGTTTCTGAAACCAGTGGGGGCACGCTGAGTGCACCCACTGGGTGTAGTCCCAGAGACTGTGGTCGACTGCTGGCAGTTGATTATAGTCTGAAGAAGCTTTCCCTTTTTTTCGTCGACTGGTCGACTCTGTCTTGAATAGGACCAGTGGGGGCACGCTGAGTGCACCCACTGGGTGTAGTCCCCGAGACTACGGTCGAATGCTTGCATTCGACTGTGGTCTTAGGAACGTATGATTTTTCTCTATTCACTCGGAAGTGAATCATCTTTGACATTTTGTCGATTGATTCTTCGTAGAAATCCTGTGATCTTGCGGCGCGCTATACTAAACTGGAGCAGAAGCATATTCAGCTCGAGTTGGACTTGAAGCTAGTGCAGGAGAATCCGACGAAGGCGAAGGAGGAGACCAAAGGTATGTTCGGTGAGACTTTGACGACTCTTTTCTCCCCTCATTTGTTTCAAATCTGACTTTGCTGTAATTTATAGGCAAGGTGAAGGAGGCCCAGAGGAAGAAGGATCTTGAGCTGTCTGAGAAGAGCAAGCTTGCTGACGAGAAGTTAGCCTCAGTCACCAAGCTCGAACAGGACAACACCAATCTGAAGGCTGCTCGGCCATTGCCACCAAGGATGTTGACCGATCGAAAGTCGACAAGACCACTCGACCGAGAAGATCAACCAGTTGGTAGGGAAGAAGAATGACCTGGAAGGCTTCCTGGGTGGTCTTGCTAAGAAATTGTTCCTTATGCTCGAAGGTAGTCTTTTACACTCGACCGATTCTTCCAACTGTGATGTTCCCATTCGACCATTGTCTTGACTCGGGTTTTGTCTTTGCGAATTTGCCGCAACTTTGAAGAAGAAACCAGCCGTTGGAGCTGAACCTTGACCTGTCAATTCCCGGTGAATGATGAAGTTGCCATGAATGTCTTCCGACTGGAGTCCCGTGTTGCAGCTGTCGTGGACTACCTCGCAAGGCTGAAGGTTGCTACGTCCCGCATCGACTCGACGCTCTGGCCCGGAGCGACACTCCAAAATGACCTCGAGTCGCTGATGGCTCGATTGAACGCCGTCCCTGACCGAGTGCAGGAGTGGAAGAAGTCCTCGGCTCGGTGTGGCACAGATGTCACCCTGTGCCTGGCGCGAGTCCACTGCAAGGATGCACGAGAAGATAAGCTGGCGGCTCTCCGAGTGGCCAACACCAAGAAACACGACTTCAGGTCCTTCATGGAAACTTTCATCGCTGCTGCTACACGGATCGCAGATGGGATCGACCTCGATGAGTTCGTTGCTCCTTCCAGCCCTCCACAGGAGGGGTAAAAAACTTCCTTTAACTCTGACACTTTAAATTTGCCTCGGTATGCCGAGTGGAATTGTAACCGATAAAACCTTAACAGGCTTAGTGCCTGAGCACTCTCGGTTCCTTTAGGTATCGACCTAAACTCGGATTGGATGTTTGGATATGATTGCTTTTGGCTCGAATTGCCCTTTGCAGGTTCACAGCAAGATGCCTACTGCAGTCGACTTATTCCTTAGGCGAGCACTGGGCTGCAGCTAAGCCCCCGAGCGAGAGGTTTGCTCTTCACTCGGAAGGATTTCTTATACCTTAGGCGCAGCCTGGGCTGCAGCTAAGCCCCCGAGTGAGAGATTTGCTCTTCACTCGGTAGGATTTCTTATACCTTAGGCGAGCACTGGGCTGCAGCTAAGCCCCCGAGTGAGAGGTTTGCTCTTCACTCGGTAGGATTTTTATACCTTAGGCGAGCACTAGGCTGCAGCTAAGCCCCCGAGTGAGAGGTTTGCTCTTCACTCGGAAGGATTTCTTATACCGTAGGCGAGCACTGGGCTGCAGCTAAGCCCCCGAGTGAGAGATTTGCTCTTCACTCGGTAGGATTTCTTATACCTTAGGCGAGCACTGGCTGCAGCTAAGCCCTGTGAGTGAGAGGTTTACTCTTCACTCGGTAGGATTTTTATACCTTAGGCGAGCACGGGCTGCAGCTAAGCCCCGAGTGAGAGGTTTGCTCTTCACTCGGTAGGATTTCTTATACCTTAGGCGAGCACGGGCTGCAGCTAAGCCCCAGTGAGAGGTTTGCTCTTCACTCGGTAGGATTTCTTATACCTTAGGCGAGCACTGGCTGCAGCTAAGCCCCGAGTGAGAGGTTTGCTCTTCATTGGTAGGATTTCTTATACCTTAGGCGAGCACCGGGCTGCAGCTAAGCCCCAGTGAGAGGTTTGCTCTTCACTCGGTAGGATTTCTTATACCTTAGGCGAGCACTGGGCTGCAGCTAAGCCCCCGAGTGAGAGGTTTGCTCTTCACTCGGTAGGATTTCTTATACCTTAGGTGAGCACTGGGCTGCAGCTAAGCCCCCGAGTGAGAGGTTTGCTCTTCACTCGGTAGGATTTCTTATACCTTAGGCGAGCACTGGGCTGCAGCTAAGCCCCCGAGTGAGAGGTTTGCTCTTCACTCGACAGGATTTCCGTTGTATTTGTGGTGAAGCTCGGAGGAGAAAGACGCAGTCGACCTGCACCTCGTCTTCCTTGCAAGCCCACATGTTATACTTATGGTGTAGCTCGGAGGAGAGGGTCGCAGTCGACCTGCACCTCGTCCTCCTTGCAAGCCCACATGTTATACTTATGGTGTAGCTCGGAGGAGAGGGTCGCAGTCGACCTGCGCCTCGTCCTCCTTTCGTGACGTCACGTTGTACTTAGGCGAGTACTTGGACTGCAGCTAAGCCTCCGAGTGGAAGTCTGGCTTACCACTCGGTAGGATTTTTAGTTACTTAGGCGAGCACTGGGCTGCAGCTAAGCCCCCGAGTGAGAGGTTTGCTCTTCACTCGGTAGGATTTCTTATATCTTAGGCGAGCTCTGGGCTGCAGCTAAGCCCCCGAGTGAGAGGTTTGCTCTTCACTCGGTAGGATTTTTATAACTTAGGCGAAGCGGCTTCGCGGCTAAGCCTCCGAGTGGAAGTCTGGCTTACCACTCGGTAGGATTTGTACAAACTTAGGTGAAACGGATTCGCGGCTAAGCCACCCACTGGGTGAAAATTTTACTGGACAAAAATAAAAAGTGACAAAAATTATGAAGGAATTATGACACTATTATTTCGAAATCCATGATCTACAGAAGTATTTTAATACAACTCATCCGAGTGAAAGCTTTAAGTGTAAAACGGGCGGAGCAGATCCGCATTCCAAGCTCGGGGCTCTTTGATATTGTGTTCGACGTTGTAGAGATGATATGCCCCGTTGTGGAGAACCTTGGTGACGATGAAGGGCCCTTCCCAGGAAGGAGCGAGCTTATGTTGTTTCTGCTGATCCACTCGGAGAACTAGATCTCCTTCCTGGAAGGCTCGACCTCTCACATTTCTGGCGTAAAGCCGACACAAGTCTTGCTGGTAGATGGTCGAGCGGATCAGAGCCATCTCCCTTTCCTCCTCTAGACGGTCGACTGCGTCCTGACGCGCTTGCTCAGCTTCTGCTTCATTGTAAAGTTCAATTCGGGGAGCGTTGTGAAGAAGATCACTCGGCAGGACTGCTTCAGCTCCATAGACCAAGAAGAATGGAGTTCTGCCGGTCGACCGATTAGGTGTGGTCCGCAATCCCCAAAGCACTGAAGGGAGTTCGTCGACCCATGCTCCAGCCGCATGCTTGAGATCTCGCATCAGTCGGGGTTTCAGACCCTTGAGGATTAAGCCATTGGCTCGTTCTGCCTGTCCATTCGACTGCGGATGGGCGACTGAAGCGTAGTCGACTCGCGTGCCTTGAGCGTTGCAGAAATCCTTGAACTCTTCTGAGTCAAAATTCGACCCATTATCTGTGATAATGCTGTGCGGGACTCCATATCGGAACGTCAGCTCTCTGACGAAGGAAACAGCGATGCGCGCCAAGATTCTTGATGGGTTTAGCTTCAATCCACTTGGTGAACTTGTCGATCGCTACCAAAGACATGCGTGAAACCACTACGACCCGTTCTCGGGGACCGACCATGTCCAACCCCATCCGCGAACGGCCGACGAGCGGAATGGTCTTGAGTCGACGCAGCTTGTGTGACATATTGAGTAGAATTGACATCCTTCGCACTTGTCCACTATTTCTTTCGCCATCTCATTCGCCCTCGGCCAGTAAAATCCAGCTCGGTATGCTTTGGCTACAATAGTCCGAGAGGACGCATTGTGACCACAGGTCCCCGAGTGGATATCATGGAGAATGACTCGACCTTCTTCTGGCGTTATGCATTTTTGACCAACTCCAGTCAGGCTTTCTCTATACAGCTGTCCTTTGATAACGGTAAAGGCTTTGGATCGACGGACGATCTGTCGGGCCTCTTCCTCATTCTCTGGGAGTTCTTTTCTCAGGATATATGCGATATAGGGAATTGTCCAATCGGGAGTGACCACTAAAACCTCCATGACCAAGTCGACCACCGCGGGACCTCAACCTCGCCGGATCTGTGGCACTCTTGGGCTGTGGAGCTTCCTCTGTGAAGGGTCTTCTTTAATCGACGGAGTGTGTATATGTTCCAAAAATACACCACTCGGAATGGCTTCTCTTTGGAACCTATATTTGCGGGTCATCTGCTGCTTGATTTTTGATCGGGGATGTGATGGAGCTCCAACCCCTCGAACTTCTTTTCCGGCTTCCTCACGGCATTGCAGTATCCAATCATGGCTGGGCTTCTCGCCCCACTCCTTCATCACTGGTTGACCACTAAATCTGAATCGCCATAAACCATCAAAGTGACGGACGCCGAGTGAGATGGCCATGCGCAATCCATATAAAAGGGCCTCATACTCGCCTCATTGTTGGAGGAATCAAAGTGAATCTGGAGCACATATCTAAGCTTGTCTCCTCCGGGGAAACCAGAACCACCCCAAACACCGAACCATTCAGCATCTTAGAGCCATCGAAGAACATGGTCCAATGCTCCGAGTGAACTTCACCGGCTGTTGTTGTTCAATCCACTCGGCGAGGAAATCTGCTATTGCACAGGACTTAATGGCCTTCTTTGCCTCAAATTTGATATCAAGGGAAGAAGTTCAATCGCCCATTTCGCCACTCGACCGGTTGCGTCTCTCACAGTGCAGAATCTCGATAAAGGAGCATCACGACGATCGTGATAGAATGATCGGAGAAATAATGAGCAACCTTCTTCGTGGTCATGTATATGCCATACACAAGCTTCGATAATGAGGATATCTACGCTTGGATGGAGTCAAGACTTGAGACAAATAATACACCGGCGCTGAACTTTGAAGGCCTTTCCTTCCTCTTCCCGCTCGACCGTAAGTTAATCTGATCGACAACTTGTCCAATGGCTGCAATATAAAGCAACAGAGGCTCTTTGCTGATTGGAGCAGCAAGCACCGGCTGGGTGGATAGCGAGCTTTTAGCTCGCAAACGCTGCATCAGCTTCGGAGTCCACTCGAACTTGTCCGCCTTCTTCATCGGCGGTAAAGAGGCAATGCCTTTTCACCGAGTCGTGAAATGAATCGACTTAAAGCGCCAAGCATCCAAAGAAGCTTCGGACATCGCACTCGCGCAGTATGCGTTTCATTCGGAGAATAGTGCCGATCTTCTCGGATTAGCGTCGATCCTCGCTCGGAAACGAAAACCGAGTAATTTTCCACCAGAACTCCGAATGTGCACTTTGACGGATTGAGCTTGATATCGCATCTTCCGAGGTTAGCAAATGTTTCGCGAGGTCGAGCAAGCAGGTCGGAACCTTTTCGCGACTTAACGACGATATCATCCATATCGCTTCCACATTCCGACTGATTTGAGGAGAAGACACTTCAATCATTCGCATAAATGTGGCTCCGGCATTCTTGAGGCGAATGGCATGGTGATATAGCGTAGCACCCGAATGGAGTGATGAAAGCTGTTTTATTTCATCGGGTCCATATGCACGGATCGATGATACCCGGAATATGCATCTAGAAAAGACAATCTCTCACATCCCGCGGTCGAGTCAACAATTTGATCTATGCGGGAGAGGAAAATGATCCTTCGGCATGCCCGATTGATGTGCTTAAAGTCAATGCACATGCGGAGCGAGTTGTCCTTCTTGGGAACCATGACGACATTAGCGAGCCACTCGAGTGGTATATCTCTCGGATAAATCCTGCCGCCAACAATGAGCCACTTCTTCACCAATAGCTTTTTCTTCCGACGGCGGACCGCCAAGATGCTCTTTAACTGGTTTTGCTTGACTTGTCGACTCGGAGGCGATGCTCAGCCAGTCCCCAGGAACACCTCGCATGTCGGTGGCTTCCATGCGAAATGTCCCATTCTCACGGAGGAACCGGATGGCGCTTCTTCCTATTTCGGTCGAGTGTCGTGGAGATGTGGGTCGGGGCTGCATTGGGGTCAGTCGGATGAATATGAACTGGCTTCGTCTCACCAGACGATTGAAATGCAGATTCTGTGGCCAGCTTCTTGGATCGCAACAAAGCACTCGGATCTGCATTTTGCTTGTATTCTTCGAATACGACCGCTGTCACTTGGGAGTCGGCAATCTTTGAGCCCTTCTGAAAGCACTCTTCCGCCTTTTTCCGATCGCCGGTGACAGTGATCACCCCCTTGGGGCCTGGAATTTTCAGTTTGAGGTACACGTAACATGGTCGGGCCATGAATCGTGCGTAGGCTGGCCTCCCCAAAATGGCGTGGTATGCACTCTGAAAATCCACAACCTCAAAGGTCAATTTTTCCTTGCGAAAATGCTTGAATCACCAAAACCACGCCCGAGCTATTTGGCCGAGTGAGTTGGCCTTCTTCCTGGTATGACTCGTGGAAACTCATGTTCTTTGGTGCTCGGTCCGACATCGGAATGCCCATCCCTTTCAATGTGTCGCGATATAACAAGTTCAGCCCACTACCACCATCCATCAGCACTTTCGTCCGAAAGTGCCTTCGACAATTGGATCGACCACCAAAGCTTGCCGCCGGGGGTGGCAATATGAGTCGGATGATCGATTGGTCGAATGTGATGGGTGTTTGGGACCACTTCACATAACTTGGTTTTTTGGGGCAACCATGTTCACCTCACGGTTAATGACTTTCAGTCGACTTTTGCTTTCCACATCTGCGAAGATCATCAGAGTGGAGTTGACATGTGGATATTCTTCCTCACTATCTTCTTTGTCTCCGGCCTTGTCTGGCTCCTTCTCCTTGTCCTTAGACTGTTTTCCCTGAAACTGCTGGATCAGGAGTTGACACTGGCGAGTGGTGTGTTTTGGGTAAATGATGTTGCCCTCTTCATCTTTCTTCGTGTGAATATGGCATGGCATATCCATCACGTCATTTCCTTCTTTATCCTTAACTTTCTTAGGATTCCAGGATCCTTTCGGCTTCCCCTTGAACTTCCCCTGAGTGACGGCCAGGGCCTCTCCAGGAGCTGCTGGCTCGGCTTTCCGCTTCTGTTTCCGACTGGAATTTCCCTTCTCCGACTGACTTGGCTTGTACTTGCCGCTTCGGAGTCGGTCTTCTTCCTCGCCGTTGGCGTACTTGGTAGCAATCTCCATCATCCGACTCAAGGTCATGTCGCCGGTTCGACCGAACTTCAGACTCAATTCTCTATTCTTGACGCCATCTTTGAAGGCGCAAACTGCCTGATGGTCCGACACATTCTCCACAGTATGGTGCAGAGTGATCCACCTCTGAATGTACTCTCGGAGAGTCTCATTGGTCTTCTGCACACAGACTTGCAGCTCTGTCAAGCCAGCCGGTCGCTTGCAGGTTCCTTCAAAAGTTCTGACGAACACTCGGGACAAATCTTCCCAAGTGTATATACTGCTAGGAGGTAACTGATTCAGCCATGCCCTGGCAGAACCTTCCAACATGAGGGGCAAATGCTTCATGGCCACCTCATCGTTCCCACCACCAATCTGAACAGCCACTCGGTAATCTTCAAGCCAAGTTTCGGGCTTGGACTCCCTAGTGAATTTGCTGACTCCTGTTGCCAACCTGAAATTGGGGGGGGGGATCACTGCGGCTCTGATAGCCCTGCTAAAACACTCCGGACCAGAAACATGCACTCGATCGCTTAGGGTGCATCCTCTCGGTCCGCCTCGATGGGCTCGTTCGGTCGACCAAGCCTTGCACGATAATGGATCGCTGTCGAAGCACGGTTCTCGGGGTCGACCGAACTCTTCGCCCGTCTCGAAGCGACGTCGTCGTCTTGCCGCCGAGGAGCGTAAGACCCTTCCTCGGGGGAAATGGGTACTCGGCGCCTATCATCCCGGCCGAATCGGTCTCCGTCTTGCTCTCGCCGGTTGTCGCGCCCTTCCGCCGCGGAGGCGATCCGGGACTATGAGCCGATCGAATAAAGATTCGCAGCGACGGATCGTTGTGAATTACATTGCTATGCGATCGCGACACGGCTGAGTTCTAGTCTCCCGCTGCTCGGAGTAAATCTTCGATTCGTGATCAAGCCTCTCCCAGCTTCGACCGGGATGGCTGGATGGACTCGCTATATGGGTTGCGGTGCTAAATTCTGAATTGGCGCGGCGGTATACCTGAAGTCGGCGAGAAGAGTCGACGCCGACCGGCTTCAGAACTTCGTTGCTGCAAGCCGCCGAGTGCTCGCTGAAGGTTCTCAAGCGAGCGCTGCTCGCGACACACAAACGTGCCTCCTCCAAGGCGCGAGCCTCGGGGTTCTCCGCGATGGGAGTATGCAGGTGTCGGGCGCTTCGCTTTCTCTCAGGCCTCGAGCACCTATAGGGCACCGGGGCCCCTTCGTTCGGCAAGGAGCGGGTCGCGACAGAGCGATCGAGGTCGGGCGACGCTGGGAGACGGGCATCTTTACCCAGCTTCGGGGCTCTCCTGAGAGATAACACCCCTATCGCTGCTTTGTGTTGTTATTGGATCTAGCTCGGCGTGCGAGCATATGGTAGTGGTGTGGGTGTCGATGGATCAACCCCTTCTACGCGCATGGGCCTCCTTTTATAGTCGAAGGGGTACCCTGGTGGCAGCGTAGGAAGAGGGGTAGAAACGTAAAAGCGTGGGTTGGTACAATACAGACAACAAAGTGCCTCTACCTACGGCGGTAGGGGACAAGGGCATTAATGCCCGCCCGGCCGCGCTAACAAAGGGGGAGGGGTGACCGTTAAGTGAGCCACCGGTTGCCACGATGGCACCTCTGTCAGCTCCGTTCGCCACCTCGCTCCGCATGGCTGCGTTGCGCCTCGCCATGTGCCCTTGGGATGGCCTTGCGACGACACGTCGCTGGGTGCGCTGGAGTTCGGGTGGCAGTCTTGTCGCGGCAAGTGCCTTGCCGCGGCCCTGTTCTTGCTGTGCCGGCAAGTTTGCCGGCTGCTAGGCCTTGCCGGGGCGCGCGGGGCGCCGCGGCAAGTTTTCTGATGTTGCCCTGGTTGGCCTTCCCGGCAAGCTCCTCTTGTCGGGGCCTTTGCGTTCTTGGCTAGTACTTTGTTCTTGAATGGCAGTAAATGAGTGGTGGAGAGCCTTGCCGGACGTCCGGCAAGCCTTGCCACGGGGGTGTTGTGACTGCCCGTGCACAAGTTCGGGGTACTAAGGTACCCCCTACTTTAGTACACCGACAGAGCCCCCGTGCCTGGGCCATACACGGTGCCGAGCGTTGTTGGGCGGGCCCAAAAAGCGCACGCGCACACGCGTGGCACGGGTCCGCCGACAAAGAACGGGCTCGCGCCCACGCGCTGGCCCCCATAGCGGCACGCGTCGATTGTGGTGTCGTGGGGGACGTGGGTAGTGTTTGCGATCTTCAAGGCATCCACCCCCGTGATCATGGTGCAGGGCGAGGTCGCTTCACCCGTCGCCCGCCTCGCCTGCTACACGCGGCCCACATGCGTGGGGACCGTGGGCGGCGAAGGTGGGTGACCGAGCCGTCACGGGGGGAGATAGCGCGTCGGCCCCGCTCCTCTGCCCCCCTCGCTCCCTGATTGGCTGACTGGGGCGGTTGAGCCCCCACCTCGCCCTTTAAAAGGGGCGTGAGGGGAGCACAATAGTCTCGCACTTCCTCTTCTCCCTTCGTCTTTGATTTCCGCTACTCTTCTCCCCATCCGCCATGGAGGGAGGGAATCCTGGTTCTTCAATAGTGGCAGCGAGGGTCGCCTCAGCAGCGCCTCCCTATCCTCAAGACTGGTGGCCGAACCGGCCACGAGGGGGAGAGGGAGGGGGCGAGGCCGCGGACGAGGTCGAGGACGTGGCCGAGGCGCTCGGGGCGATGCGCCTCCCCCGTCTCCGCCAGCGGCTCCTTTCCTCGAGGCGGTCCACACCGGAGACGATCCCTGGGAGTTCTTCATCAAGCTGCAGCGAGCACCGCCGTCGTCGTCTCGGCTGCCGCCCCGCTTATGAGCGCAATGGAGCCGGATCCGCCCGAGATGTTGGAGTTGCGCATGAGGGGCTGCGGGATCAGCGGCACTCGAGTGAGTGTCGTATCCCTAGCCCCCGGCGTGATGTACTTCAACCGAGGGTGGAAGACGTTTGCCCGGTTCCACAGCTTGACGGCGGGGTTTACCCTCCATTTTAAGTTAATGGAGGGCGACCTTCTCGCCGTCAAGGTCTTCGGGGACTCCGGCACCCGGGCGAGATGCTGTGTGGACAGCTCCTCCGACAGCGAAGGTCCCTCCTCGAGCGAGAGTGACGAGGAGGGGAGCGACAGCGACGACGACGAGGATGGCGGGTCCGACTAGGCGTCGGACGCTGCCTCGCGCGCCACCGGCGACCCCATCATCCGGGTCGCCGGCCTTCTGAACTCCCCGGGGCCGTCTCCTTGGGCGGCTGGCGTAGGGAGGCTGCGGAAGAGGAAGAGGGGTGGCGGCAAGGCCGTCAAGTCGGAGTACGAGGGCGAGGCGCCCTCGACAGCGTGCTGACGTTCCACCACCCCGTCTTCGAGCTCTGCTTCCGGCGCCTCCGTCTCCGCCAAGCTCCTGGCCAGCCCCCGGGAAGTTCTCTTGGTGTCTTCGCGCCGTAGCTCTCCTAGGGCGCCTTCGCCCTCCCCGGCAAGCTTCTCTTGCCGGGGACTCCTTGACCTACCTCCTGAACAGAGAAACAGGAGGGGGATTACGGGCACCTTATCTTTTAACTTGTAAGCCTTCGGGCCTTAGTTGTATTTAAAATCTGTAATCCTCTCTATCATGTTTTTCATCCTCGTATGGACTTGTACTAAACCGGGATGTTTTTAATGAAAAAGAGGGGAACGCTTGTCGGGCTAAGTCCTTTACTTGACTTTGTGCTTTGTACATTCCCACCCTACGCTTCTAGGGGACTTGTCGGAGCGAACACACTTGCTGAGTGCGGGACGTCAGCAGCCCGCTGGCGGTGTCGCTTCCGGCAAGAAAACCTTGCCGGGCCAGTTGTAGCGTGCTTGTGTTATTGAGCGGACTCGGAAACAACCCAAGGGCGCAACTTAGCCGCGACTCGGCTCCTCCGCGCACGGGTTTCTTTTTACAAAGCACACTCGTTCAAGGACACGGCCCCGCCTTCCCCAGTCCACAAGAGGATGCATGACGAGGATGAGAAACTTATCGACCAGAGCTTCCAGCGACCTTGGTTTGCCGGAGAGGAACCTTGGCACTCGCAGCCCCAATAAGCTGGCTAGTCGAGGCTCAGGCGTGGTAGCGCCTTCCGCTCCTCCTTGCCACTGTAATCATAGTCATGAAAATAACTGAGACAGCGCTCAAATAAGCTATTCTTTCATGATGCGACTCTACCACGCGATGCCATGCTCTGCCCTTCGTATGTTCACACTCTACGCTTCTGGGGAACCTGCCGGGGCGAACACACTTGCTGAGCGCGGAACATCAGCAGCCCGCTGGCGGTGTTGTTTCCGGCAAGAAACCTTCTCGGGCGATTGCGGCAAGACTTGTATTGTTGAGCGGACTCGGAAACAAAGCAAGGGCGCAACTTAGCCGCGAGTCGGTTCCTCCGCGCACAAGTTTCTCATACGAAGGCTGCCCCATGGCAAGGCTTGCTATGTTACGCCCTCCGTTTTGTTGTATCCCTTATGCGTTTTAACCCCACGCTTAGGAACTTGTCGGGCTAACACACTTGCCGAAAAGGGACATCGCCCCTTCTTTGGCGGTGTTGTATCCGCAAGAAACCTTCTCGGGCCGATTGCGACATCCTTGCATTGTTGAGCGGACTCGGAAACAAAGCAAGAACGCAACTTAACCCCGAGTCGGTTCCTCTGCGCACAGGTTTTTTTACAAGGGATAAACGCTCGAGGGGCATAACACAGGGCTATAGGACTGAAAAAAGTGCTCTTGTACAAAAGCTCGGGTGACTTAGCTTTTCCGTCTTCGGCGGCCCGACGGGGTCGTACCTCTTCCTTGGTTTCCACCACCCCCTTGTATGTTTTTTTACGCTTTCGGGGAACCCTTCGGCGCAAACACACTTGCTGAGTGCAGGGCACCAGCAGCCCGCTGGCGGTGTTGCCTCCGGCGGGAAGAACTCGGCGGGCTGGTTGCGGCGCGCTCTTACCGTCGAGTGGATTCGAAGCGGATTGACGGCGCAACCTAACCACGACTCGACCCCTCTCAAGGCGGTTTCTTCATACAAGGTGTGGACTTCTAGGAAACACGATCTCAAAAGTTCGCAGTTTGGTAGCTTTCTTTGCTTCCTCGGCCGGCAGAGCTCGATGGCGCGTCCTCGACGGCAGCGCAGCGCTCCGGGGAGGTGCGCATGCCAGAGTCGGCACCAGAGCTATTCTTGCCGGACTTGGCCTTCTTCTTCCCCCGGGGAGCTTCAGCGGTGAGTGGCTCGCGCTCTACTGCAGCTGCTGCTTCCCGGTAGATCTTGTCGGCACAGATGAGCGCATCCCTCTTGTCGCCTTGGACAGAGATAACACTCATCGGACCGGGCATCTTGAGCACATTGTATGCATAGTGAGAGGCCACCATGAACTTGGCGAAAAGGTCGGCCGAGTATCCGTTGTAGGGCAGGGATATCAGCCACATCAAACGTGACCTCTCATCCCAAGTTCAGTTCCACGCCGAACGCCACGGCAATGTGATCTTCCCTTAGGCTTGCTCCTTCCCGGATTTATTCCTTGAAAGGCACCAGTTTCTTCGAGCTCATTGTCGGGATCTAGAGCTCTTTGAGCACCGCGGAGGAAATCAAGTTCAGGCCGGCCCGCCGTCTACCAAGATCTTCGTGACCTTGAGGTTGCGGATTGTTGGTGAAACCAAAGATCGGCAAGCACCCGACCCTTGATGACACGATCAGGGTGGTCCTCAACGTCGAAGATGATGTGCGTGCGGACCACTTGAGGCTGCGTGCCTCGACGGACGGCTCCGCTGCATTCACTTCGCACCCTTCGCTTGAGTTGGCGGTGCGAGGTGTGCAGGAGGCGCCACCGCCGATGCACAACACTTCTGCCTTCTCAAACTCCCGATCATCGGTCTCATCTTCCTCCATCTCTTCATCTTCATCTTCACCTTCGTCCTTGTCGCGGCCGCGGGGAGGCCTGTCTCCTTGCCGCGGATTAGCCTTGCCGCGAAGTCCCCCCCGGTCGGGAAGCTTCTTGCCAGACCCTCCGCCACCTCCCTGGGCTCTCTCCTTATCGCGTCGCTCATACTCTGCTTTTTGCAGCTCCGCCATCTGCTCCACCTTTTTGCAGGTTTGGAGGTCATGGCCTTTGGTGCGGTGGATCTTGCAATAACGCTTGCCGGAGCCGTCCTGCTTGTCGGCGACTGCTACAGCCTCACCGGAATCGTCGGTCTTAGCCTTGTCGGAGCCGCCTCCGTTGCCGCAATGCTCAACAGCTAGCACATCCTTAGCTTTCCTCTTCCTATTACTCCGCCTCCAGTTCTTCCTTGCCGGGGCGGCATCCTCGCTGTCAGATCCTTCTGCTCCGGCAATCTCTCCGGGGATTTTCCTCCCCTCCTCAGCTCGTGCACACTTGTCGGCCAGAGCGTAAAGCTCGCTGACGTCTCTGATCTTGCACATCGCCATCTCCTCCCTCATCCTGCGGTTACGCACGTTCTGATGAAACACGCTAATAACCGCGGTAGGGTGGATGTCTGGGATGTTGCGTTGCACCTGGCTGAATCTTTGTATATACTTGTGCGGGGCTCCTCCTTCATACGGACGAGCAAGTGGAGGTCACTTTCCTGGCCATGAGGCTTGTGGCCACCCGTGAAGGCACCGACAAACCGATGGCACAGTCCGCCCATGAGGAGATGGAGCCGTCCGGCAAGTGCATGAGCCAAGATCGGCGTTGGGCTTGAGTACCGCGGGGAAGTAGTTGGCGAGGATCTTCTCGTCGCGCCCTCCGCAGCCTCGCACCGCGATGGTGTAGATCTTTGAGGAACTCCGACGGGTGTATCCTGCCGCCATACTTCTCGCACGCGTCGCTTGAAATTTTTGGTTTTGGGCCCATCGACTTGCCGCAACTCGCGGTGAACGCAGGGCAACCTGCCGCGTAAGGCAAGTCGCTGGTTCTCCGGCTGCGTGTGCGTCGACAATGGGCCCAGCCGCTGGTCGATTGACGTCGCGCTTTCTCCGGCGCTTCGGCGCGGTACGAAGCGTCTTCGTGTTGCCGTTCTTGGAGGACGTGGCGTTGATCGCGGCGAGTTCGCGGGTCCGATGACGCGGTGGAGTCGGCGTCAAGGTTGGTCCGGTGAGCTGGCGATCTCGGCCTTTGGGGTTGGGAGTGTACGGAAGCGGCACCCCCAGCGGTCCTGTCGGCGCCGGCCTGCGCCGGGGCGTCTTGACGGGCCCTCGACGCGCTCGTTCGCCGGGGCTTATCGCCGTTGGCGAAGCCGATGAGGCTGTGTATGGCCATCCTCCAGTCGTCGATCTTGTGCGGCGCCGGAGGGAAGTCTAGAAGCAGCTGGGCCCGGGCCAGCGCTTCCTCTGCTGTCTTGGGTGGCGGTGGTGATGAACGGCCAAGAGCGGAGGTTCTTGGACTCCCAACTGGATTGGGAGGCACCACACCCCATCTGGGCGACCGTATCCCACTCGCGCCAGCATGCGAGCGTGCATGCTGACCTCGGGCGTCCCGCGACCCACCATGTTGGCCTTGTTCCAACGCGAGTACGGTGCTAGGAGCACCGGGGCGTTGTTGACCTTGCACCTCTTGGGAGGGGTGCGGCGTCTGCTCGGTCGCCGACGCTTGTGGGGCCTTGTTTTTGGATCTAGTGACGACACGAAACCCACCAGCGGCGCCCGCTCCTCCGCTGACGTCCGTCCCGCCGCCCGTTTGCTCCGGCGGTGGTGGCGTAACCGGACGTGACGGCGCGCGCCACCTCCGAGGGCTTCTTCTTGGTGGCATGTTGACAATGACGTTGATGCAGCGTGCGTGGAGACCGGATCGATGCTCACGACCTCGACGCGCCCTACCGGCGCGCTTAAAGATGTCGGCGCGCTTTCCTCCTCGGGCTCGAGCACCTAAGGCACTGGGGCCCTTCGGTTCGACAAGGAGGCGGGGGGGCGCGCAGAGCAGATCGAGGTCAGGCGCACGCGGGGAGACGGGCAATCTTTACCAGCTTCGGGGCTCTCCGGAGAGATAACACCCCTACTGCTGCTTTGTGTTGTTATTGGATCTAGCTCGAGCGTGCGAGCATATGGTAGTGGTGTGGGTGTCGAATGGACCGAACCCCTTCTATGTGCGCATGCGCCTCCCTTTATAGTCCGAAGGGGGTACCCTGGTGGCAGCGAGGAAGAGGGGTAGAAGCGTAAAAGCATAGGTTGGTACAACGAGTGCAATGATGCCCCTACCTACGCCGACGGCGGGGGACAAGGGCATTAAATGCCCGTCCGGTCGCCCTAACAAAGGCAGGAGGGTGACCGTTAAGTGAGCCACCGGTTGCCACGATGGCGCCTCTGTCAGCTCCGTTCGCCACCTAGCTCCGCATGGCTGCGTAGCGCCTCGCCACGTGCCCTTGGGATGGCCTTGCGACGACACGTCGCTGGGTGCGCTGGAGTTTGGGTGGCAGTCTTGTCGCGGCAAGTGCCTTGCCGCGGCCCTGTTCTTGCTGTGCCGGCAAGTTTGCCGGCCGCCAGACCTTGCCGGGGCGCGCGGGGCGCCGCGGCAAGTTTTCTGATGTTGCCCTGGTTGGCCTTCCCGGCAAGCTCCTCTTGCCGGGGCCTTCGCGTTCTTGGCTAGTACTTTGTTCTTGAATGGCAGTAAATGAGTGGTGGAGAGCCTTGCCGAACGTCCGGCAAGCCTTGCCACTTGGTCTTTGGATTGCCTGCAGACAAGTTCGGGGTACTAAGGTACCCCCTACTTTAGTACACCGACAGCAGGGCATCCATGTTCCTGCGGCGAAGCTCCTCTCTCTGCAGAGAGTCGAGTGTCTCGGGCTGATACTCTTCGTGATCTTGTACGGGATCGCCTCCACCGCCTGCTCCGCCCCCATGAGCGAAGCCGGGAGGACTGCGGGGACCGTCGACCATGAGGATTTCCGCCGCCGGATCACTGCTATCGCATTCGGATACAGTCTCTACGGAGCCAGTCGACAGGTCGAACAGGCCGTAGAGGGACTCGTCGGGCTCAATTGCCGCGACCTGGGCGATGGCTGCTTGACGAGCCACCACGTGCTTCACCCACCGCTGGAGTCTCGACCGACCAGAGCGCTTGCGCTGGCCAGAGACCGGGCGGGCGACCGATAAAGGAGTCGACCGATACGGGGTCGACGGTTGCCGCAGCAGAACGCCATGGACACATGCGCGAAAGTGCGTCGCACCGAGGACGGGGAGCGCCTCGATGTCGAGTGGAGCCTTCTGGAGCCATGCGGAGTCGTCGGCGACAAAGGTGAGAGCACCGAGACGGATCTCGCGCCCCTCAACCAAAACTCCAGCAGTCATCATGATGAAAGTACTCGGAAGTACTACAACTTCTCCACAAACCGCTAGAACACCAGCCCCAAGGTGGGCGCCAACTATCGTGGTTCTAAGTCTGACAGTAGAGTGGGGGTAGGTATGGAGAGGCAAGGTCCTAGCTATGGAGAGGTTGTGAACACAAGCGATGTACGAAGTTCAGCCCTTCTGAGGAAGTAAAAGCCCCACGCCCTCGGAGCCCCGGGCGGTCGAGTGGTTTATGTGTGTAAGTATTACAAGAGTGCGAACCCTTTGCTCGTGGAGGGGGTGGCTTATATAGAGTGCGCCAGGACCCCAGCCAGCCCACATAATGGAGAGGTTAAAGTACATTAAGCCTGGGGCGTTACTGGTAACGCCCCTCATAAAGTGCCTTAACTATCATTAAGTCTATTCAATTACAGACCGTTGCATTGCGGAGTGCCTTCTGACCTCCTGGTGGTCGAGTGTATCTTCATGGTCGAGTGAATCTCCAGGGTCGAGTCCTTCTAGTCAGTCGAGTGGGTTCCACATTGGTCGACTGGAAGGTGATTTCTTCTAAGGGTGCCCTTGGGTAGGACGTTTAGGTCAGGCCTATGACCCTACCCTAGGTACATGAATCCATCACTCGAATCTGAAGCTCTGAGTGTTGGAACTGGGAGCGGGGAAGAGATTCGATGCGGGATTAAAGAACAAGGACGAGCCTTGGTCCTCTTATAAAGGGGAAAGAAATACCAAGGGCCGTCTCCGTGACCGTTTGGGATTCCCCTTCGATAGAGGAGGCGTGGCGACGGGAACGGTTGGGTTACCCATGCATGTATTGATGAGAATCCCGGAATAAGGGAACACGATCTCTGCTCGACAAGACGCGTGCTGAAACCGCCGCTAAACGTGCTGAGGTGGTATGGTAAAAAACGATTCAAACAAGGGCTTGGTAGCGGTGTGATGTCACGCCGCATAAGACGTCAGCAAATTGAGCTAGTGTATATTTTATTCTCTCTACGGTGGAATGTGGAAATTATTTTTGCAGAGCCGGACACTATCCTGGTGTTCATAATCTTCTCTGGATTATTCTAGGGAGGAACCCGCCTAGCAATGCCGAACATTATGCGCGCCGGACTTATCGTCATTGAAGACTGGTTCAGGGGTTACTGAGGAAGTCCTGGATTAGGGGGTGTCCGGACAGCCGGACTATCATTATCCGCCGGACTCCAAGACTACGAAGATAGAAGATTGAAGACTCCGGCTCGTGTCCGGATGGTACTTTCCTTGGCGTGGAAGGCAAGCTTGGCAATACGGATATGTAGATCTCCTACCATTGTAACCGACTCTGTGTAACCCTAGCCCTCTCTGGTGTCTATATAAACCGGAGGGCTTTAGTCCGTAGGACAACATACATTACAACAATCATACCATAGGCTAGCTTCTAGGGTTTAGCCACCTTGATCTCGTGGTAGATCTACTCTTGTACTACCCATATCATCAATATTAATCAAGCAGGACGTAGGGTTTTACCTCCATCGAGAGGGCCCGAACCTGGGTAAAACATCGTGTTCCTTGTCTCCTATTACCATCCGCCTAGACGCACAGTTCGGGACCCCCTACCCGAGATCCGCCGGTTTTGACACCGACACATCCCCTCTTTCGTCTTCAACATCATCGGCAACCTTACTTGGAGCTATCTTTTATTCGTCACATGATATGTGTTTTATTTGAGCATCATTTTGTTTTGTTTTGATTTGCTTTATGTCATTTATACTAATATTTTGTATCTTTTATTTCAATAAAAATGTCAAGTATAGCCTTTACCATGCTTATTTCGCAAGCCTATATGTTGTTGTTTGAAAACAGAAAGTTTTCTATTATTGTCTAAATTTTTCAGAAAAGTCAGAACATGATAAAATCTTGAAATTTTTACAAAAGATATGATAAAGTTTCTATAGTGCTGGATTTTTTTAGAGTTTTTGGAGTTAAATAAGTATGACTCATTCTTCCTCCTTTACAAATTGTTCTGTTTACACAGATTGTTGCTATGTTTGCATTGTTTGCATATGTTTACTTGTTTAATGATTCTATTTGAGGATAGGAGTATTAAATATGAAGAGCCATTTAGTATGAAATGTCAAATTATAATTTCAGTGATTTTTTAAAGTAGAGAATGATAAGGTTTTGCATTGATTTATACTAACTTATCTCACAACTTTTTGTTGAGTTTCGTGTGGATGTAGTTTTTGAGATTTAGGGAAAACATTATATGAGAGGAATTAAGGAGACACAAAAGCTCAAGCTTGGGGATTCCCAAGGCATTCCAAATTGATATTCCTAGAAGTCTCAAGCATCTAAGCTTGGGTATGTCCCGGTAGGCATCTGATAACCCACAAGTATGGGGGATCGCAATAGTTTTTGAGGGTAGAGTATCCAACTCAAATTTAGAGATTCGACACTAGGGGAGCCAAACAATATTTGTAAGTATTAGCAGTTGAGTTGTCAATTCAACCACACCTGAAGATTAAACATCTGTAGAAAAGTGATCAGTAGTACAATAATATGATAGTTTGATAGTAGTAGTGACAATGGGAGTGGTAACGATAACAGTAGTAATAGTTTTGTAGTAGTTGAAACAGTAGAAATAGCAATAGTAACTTAGCAAGAACAATATGTAAAAATCTCATAGGCATTGGATCGGTGATTGCATTGGATAATATTCATCATATAACAGTCATAACCTAGGGCGATACAAAACTAGCTCCAGTTCATAAATATAATGTAGGCATGTATTCTGTAATTAGTCATACATGCTTATGGAAAGGAACTTGCATGCCATCCTTTGTCCTACCCTCCCATGGCAGTGGGGTCCATAAGGAAACTAAGGGATATTAAGGCCTCCTTTTAGTAGAGAACCGGAACAAAGCATTACCACATAGTGACACTAGTGCAGAACCGGGCATTAGAACCGGTTCGTAAGGCTCTATAGTGCCGGTTACATAACCGGCACTAATTTGTGGTCACTAAAGCCCCCCCCCCCTTTAGTACCGGTTCAGCACGAACCGGTGCTAAAGGGCAACCACGTGCACGAGCCAGCTCCGGGACTGAGTTTTAGTACCGGTTGGTAAGACCAACGGTACTATAAGGTTTGGGGGTTTTAGTTTTATGATTTCTTTTTCATTTAATTTTGTGTTTCCATTTTAATTCTTTTTCGCTTGCTGGTATTTTACGATACTACACATTGTACACATTATGCATATATATATATATATATATATATATATATAGTGTTACTATTCATCACCCAGTGCGAGAATAAGTTATTCTTCACCGAGGTAATCTTACAATCATTTCATAATTAAATTACGTTTGGAATTCAAATAGTTACATTCCTATCGATTCACGACGTAAAATTTGACATAAGAAAATAAAAATATAGGTCATAAGACAAGAAAATTTACAGTTTATGTGTATTTTACACTATGTTTTTAAATTTGTAATTTTACATAACATAAAATATTTTTTCCGACGATTATATATTTTCTTACGGTCTCTTTTTACTTCAGAAATAAGGCAAAATTTATGGAACGTAAAATTACGGTCCATTGATAGTAAAATAGAGGGGGGTGAAGAATAACTATTCTAGTAGAACCAATCATTCATATATATATCACATCAATGTCTGACAAATTAAACCACCATATTAATTAATTCACACATACACACATGTATAGCTATATACAATTTCTCCTACATATGAATGTTGCCTTGAGCCAAGTGGCATTAGCCTAATTGGTGCCTTCGAGCACGATGACAATTGAAAGTGGTTTTCATGGGGCGGTAGCGGTAATAGAATTCTCCATTCGGATTTATGACCTGGTCGAGCAAAAATCCCGCTTATTTCCTCTTGAAGTGCTTCTACGCGCTCCCTTTCTATGAGCTTCTCCGCACCTCTTTGAACTGTTAAGAAGGAGATCAATATGCATGTGTATTAGTTGTGTGACTAGCTAGATATCGACATCGGTGTAAAATTGTGAATAGTGTTCGACAAACGCATCCATTGTTGTCTTTGAGATCTGCTCCTTTCGGACGCCATCATGCGTAATGTTCTCGCAAACGCAGAATCGCACACAGATCAGTCCCTCGCTACCGCTTCAGGCCTTTATGAGAATGGAATTTGATCGATAAAAATTAATCAAGCATGATAATTAAAGAGATGGCAGCTAGCTAGCTAGCTAGTACTACTTAATTACTTACCTTGGGTCGAAACCATTGAAGATTTTGTTTCCATTCACCTTCCATGACGCTGATGAATCTTGCCCAAGCCCTGCCCGCCGACAAAGAAAATGAATAAAGGGGTTATTAAATAGTTCATATCATGAAATGACGAACTAAATAGGCCGAGATATATAGTTAATAATGATTGAAATTACCTGTTGACTATCCGATACAAGATGTTAAAGTCGGTGTTTTTGAGATTAGTGAGTCCAAGACTTCAACTGCTCCAAGGCCAACTTTAATGATACACAAGACCCAAAGTGAAATCTGCATGAACACACGCTACATGTCTTAATTAAGCGGGCATATGTAAGCAAAAACATGTAGCTAGCTAGTAGGCAAAAACAGAGAATTTGTAGTACAAGACAGTGTGACTCACCCAAAGTGGTAAGTGAGGGAGTCCTGGACTAGGGGGTGTCCGGACAGCCAGACTATCATTATCCGCCGGACTCCAAGACTACGAAGATAGAAGATTGAAGACTCCGGCTCGTGTCCGGATGGTACTTTCCTTGGCGTGGAAGGCAAGCTTGGCAATACGGATATGTAGATCTCCTACCATTGTAACCGACTCTGTGTAACCCTAGCCCTCTCCGGTGTCTATATAAACCGGAGGGCTTTAGTCCGTAGGACAACATACATTACAACAATCATACCATAGGCTAGCTTCTAGGGTTTAGCCTCCTTGATCTCGTGGTAGATCTACTCTTGTACTACCCATATCATCAATATTAATCAAGCGGGACGAGGGTTTTACCTCCATCGAGAGGGCCGAACACAGGTAAAACATCGATCCCTTGTCTCCTCGTTACCATCCGCCTAGACGCACAGTTCGAGACCCCTACCCGAGATCCGCCGGCTTTGACACCGACATTGGTGCTTTCATTGAGAGTTCCTCCTGTCGCCACCGATAGAGCGGATGCCTCCACCCGCCTTCAAAGACGGTGTTTTTCGCCGGAGGGGCCTTGGCCGCCACCAAACTATCCGCTTGGTGGTTTTTCATGACCGCTGTCGCCGCCGCTTCGCAATGACTTCTCAAGTCGCCGAAGCAATCTTCGTGTCAGCCCTAAAGTCGCCGAACGCTTAGATCCAATAGAGCTCTTGTGCGTTAACGAGCTCTTGGATCGCATCGCCGCCCTGGGAGTCGTTACGGACTACAACCAGATCGGGCTTAAAACCGATCTGAGAGAGATTAACTCTCCCCAGGCCACCCACCACGTTGCAGTGGTAGAGGAGCAACACGGCAACTCTTTGCCTGTGTTGAAAACAATTCGTGTCCGGATTCCCGAACCCTCCATGCCGGATTCCCGCGGAGGGACGGACTTCGATTGAGCATTGAACTTAAAATCATGCATCGCCCGACTCGATGGATTGTCTCCAAGAAACCAAGCTTCCGACCGAAGCTCTCGCCTTTGAGCCCCAAGATGGGCAGGATCCGGATTTTATTCCACCCACCCACCCGCACATATGCGATCTATCTCTAATACGGCAAGAGCCTTTGTAAACAAAGACATCATTATCGGGCCGATTCCTCCCGGTTATGGACAGGATAAAGGACTGCCGAGAGGAGAACATAATCTCAATCTTCTCGCAATAATCGCACGGACAAGGGAATCTGAACGCCATTGATCATCGCAGAATTACACGCTTCACCGATCCGAGTCCATAGTGCGAAAGTATCATGCGATGGAAAGTTTCGTAAAACGAAAACCAATTTTGGGATAATCCGCCCCAAACCCAGTCCGCAGCAAAAGAGCGCCTTACACTCACGCCCCAGATGCAAAAACCAAAAAACAGAAACCCGATAAGGGAAACGGAACCGCTGGAGGGATGGCTCAATGGACCCTGTAAACTTCATAGTGCAGAGGGAGCCATCCCAACACACAGCCTTAGAGCATGTTGGATATTACGGCAGGTGGCCAAAAGTGGCAAGGAACTTCTAGCTCCGGGAAACCACTCCAACAATACCAGCACGGTGTCAACAGTCTTCGAGACCTTCGTGATCAAACAATATGCGAAAAGCGAACAATCCGCAGACTCGCGAAGTCTACCAAGTAGCAACAAAGAAACCCATGGAGGACACAGCTATTACTTTCAACGCCAGCGATGAGCCTAAATTCGAACAACCGAGCACCAGCTGACCGGTACTTAGTCCCATAGTGGACGGCTGACCGACAAAAGTCCTCATGGACGGCGGCAATGACTAAACCTCATTTACGAGGAAACCCTGCGAAAAATGGAAATCGATTGAGCCAGATTGAGCGAAGCAGCACAACCTTTAGAGGAATAATCCCGAGCCGGAAGCACGCCAGACCGAAAAATCACACTCGATGTGGTGTTGGCCTCCGGACAATTACAGATCCAAGAAGTCACGCCTGTGGCCCTGCTCAGCAGCGGGTATCACGCTATATTAGGGCGAGAGGCATTCACAATTTTTCAAGCAAGTACCTCATTACGGGTACATGAAGCTCAAAATGCCCGGGCCCAATGGAATAATCACTCGTTAGTGATCCGGACATAGCACTCGCTACCGAAAACAAGACAGCCGCACTAGCCCTCGAGGCACTATCCAAAAGCCTTAGCGGCGGAAGAGCTCATCACACCAGGTTTCACGGTGAATGTGGACGATGTGATACCGATAAAAGATCCAAGTCCACCTCCTTCAAACCAGCATATGAAATAATAAAATTCTAGGTCCATCCAACGGACCCAACAAAGACGGCCTCCATCGGGCACAATTGAACCCAAGTAGACGCCGATCGCTTGCGAATTCCCGGGAAAATTGGGATATCTTCGCCGCATCCTTCGACATGCCCGGAATCCCATGCAGGTTGGCAGAACACAGCCTAAACATCCTAAAAGGATTTAAGCTAGTCAAACAGGCTCTTCGGCAATTTTCCGAACCCAAAAGACAGGCAATGGGAGAAGAGCTAGCCAAACTATTGGAAGCCGGATTCATTAGAGATATCAAACATCCGGACTGGCTAGCAAATCTGGTGATGGTACCAAAGAAGGATAAATCCTGGCGCCTCTGTGTCGATTTTAAAGACCTCAATAAGGCTTGCCCAAAGGATCCTTTCCCCCTCCCCCGCATCAATCAAATTATCGATGCCACAGCAGGGCACGATTCGTTGTGCTTCCGGACGATACTCCGCTATCATCAAATCAAGATGGCGGAAGGCACCAAGCCGCAACGGCATTCATCACTCCATATGGACCATTCTCGCTTCAACACGATGCCCTTCGGACTTAAAAATGCTAGCGCAACATATCAGCGCATGATTCAAGCATGTCTGGCCACCCAGATCGGCAAAACAGTTGAGGCATACGTGACGACGAGTCGTCAAAACAAAACACGCCGAAACTCTAGTAGACGATCCGAGGCTCACATTCAAAACCTCGGAGCATATGACATCGTGAATCCGAAAATGCGTTTTCGCGCATCAGCCGAAAGCTGCTAGGCTTCATTTGTATCCGGTAGAGGAATTGAAGCAAATCCGGCCAAAATCCGAGCTCTGTCACAGTTGGATATTCCAAAGGATCTGAAACAAATACAAAAAATAACAGGATGCGTGGCAGCCTTAAGCTGCTTTATCTCCCGTTTAGGAGAAAAGGCGCTGCCCCTTTATCGCCTCCTCAGGCGCACCGAACACTTCGAGTGGACGGATGCTGCCACTGCCGGACTCGAAGAAATAAAGGCCATACTGGCAACAAATCCGGTCCTGGCTGCGCCCACTCTGGGTGAACCAATGTTGTTATACATCGCAGCAACACATCAAGTTGTAAGCGCGGTCCTCGTCGTCGAACGAGAGACAGAAGGGCATAAATTCCCTCTTCAAAAACCAGTGTATTATGTATCCACTGTGTTAACCCCTTGCAAATCCCGTTACCCGCACTATCAGAAGATAGCATATGCGGTGTTCATGGCGTCTCGGAAGCTCCGGCACTACTTTCAAGAGTGTTCGATAACAGTGGCCTCTGAAGTACCACTCAATGACATAATAAATAACCGCGACGCAATGGGCATGATTGCAAAATGGGCCATTGAGCTCTTACCATTCGACATAACTTACAAACCTCGACGAGCTATAAAGTCACAAGTTTTGGCTGACTTCGTCGCCGAATGGACTGAAGCCGAACTCCCTAAAGAGTACGGCGCATACTCCAATTGGACTATGCATTTCGACGGCTCCAAAATGTTGGCCGGACAGGGGGCTGGTGTCGTATTGACGTCCCCAACCGGAGATACAGTCCAGTATGTACTACAAATAATGTACACGGACTCCAACAATGCAGCCGAATACGAGGCCCTATTACATGGTCTCTGGATGGCGGTCTCCATGGGCATTCAATGCCTAGAGGTGCGCGGGGATTCAAACCTTGCAATATCCCAAATAAACAGAGACTTTGACGCCAAGGATCCGAAAATGGCAGCATATCGCAACGCTGTCCTAAAAATGTCAGCTCGGTTTGAAGGACTTGAATTCCATCACATAGCCCGAGATAATAACCAAGCGGCCGAAGTTCTGGCACGCATCGGTGCGAAACGTGATGCTGTCCCTCCAAATATCTTCCTGGAATGGCTCTTCAAGCCATCCGTACTATGGGAAGAGGAGCCCGGTAACGATAAACCGGAAAAAACCGCATCAATCGATGATTCAGCAGACGACATAACACCTTCAGCCCACGTCATAATGGCAGTAATCGCCGCGTGGACAAAACCTTTCCTAGCCTACTTGCTTAGGCAGGAACTTCCAGAAGACCAAAACAAGGCCCGCTGCATAGTCCGGCGATCAAAAGCCTACAAGGTCCATGAGGGAGAACTTTATAAGAAAAGTACAACCGAGTCCTTGAGGTGTATCTCCAAGAGGAAGGGCGAAACCTCTGGCTGAAATTCATGCCGGACTAGGCGGACACCACGCAGCAGCCGGGCCCTTGTAGGAAAGGCATTCGTCTGAGATTTTATTGGCCGACGGCTCGGCGGACGACAGACTTGGTCCAGCGATCGTTAGTTGTCGACTCTTTGCTAATCGAGCCATATGCCACCCACCGCCTCAAAACCATACCCATTACCCGCCGTTCATGTGCAGGGGTTTGACATGGTTGGACCCCTTAAAGGGGGAACCCACAAGCAAAGGTACCTATTGGTCATGGTGGATAAATTCACCAAATGGATAGAGGCCAAACCAGTTAAAACGGCAGAGTCCGGACCAGTGATAGACTTTATATCAGGGGTGGTACACCGTTACGGAGTCCCCCACAGCATCATCACCGACAACGGCACTAACTTCACAGCCGATGAGGTTAAGTCATGGTGCAAAAATATGGGCATCAAGCTCGACTATGCTTCAGTTTATCACCCTCAAACCAACGGTCAAGTGGAAAGAGCAAATGGTCTAATAATGAGCGGCATTAAACCCAGGTTAGTAAGGTCACTTACTAAATCCGACACACAATGGGTCGAGGAGCTCGACTCCGTACTCTGGGGGCTGCGGACAACGCCCAACCGTACTACCGGATTCACACCATTTTTTATGGTATACGGCGCAGAGGCAGTCTTGCCCTATGACATTATTCATGAGTCACCTCGAGTGCACATGTATGAGGAAAGAGAAGCCGAGCTCGATCGGCAGGACAGCTTGGACACATTGGAGGAAGAGCGTGACGTCGTGAAGGCTCGTTCCGCATTTTATCAGCAGCAGGCCCGAAGATATCAAAGCAGAGAAGTACGGGCCAAGACTTACAACGTTGGTGAACTAGTTCTACGCCTGCCGGGCAAGAAAAAGGACAAGCTCAAGCCTAAATGGGAGGGCCCCTTCATTATCGATCAAGTACTGACCGGTGGAGCATACCGTCTACGAAATGCGTCGGACAACCGACTCGAGCCGAACCCATGGAACGCAGCCCACCTCCGACGATTCTATGCCTAGCGCCAGACTAAGAGTTCGTCCCTTCCCCGCCCAAACTTTTACACTTCGCTGTCTTTTGTTTCTCTTTTTATCCTTTTTATTCAAAGCCCTTACGGGCCTATTTCCGCATTCTTTGCATACACATGATGTGCCATCCGCACTCATTATTCTCGGGGCTTCTTTTACGAAGCTCAATTATCTGAGTTTCATGCCCAACACATGTGTCAAGCTTCCACATGTACCTTTTACTCGCCATTATATGCATCGATATGACTTAAGTTTTGGCCAAGCTGGGTTGCTGGCTCTGTGCTTACCCACGCTCCCGATTGTTCGGCTAGGAGGTAAAGGAGCACCTCTGCGATTATTCTCGCCGGGTCAGCCGGATGTGTACCTCAGACTGGGTGAAGCCGAAAGCTAGCGTTCTTAAGGGAATATTCGGTCGGTGATTTAAAAGATGACTTTTTACCTATTTTATCTATCTGCCCCCAGATGTTTTACTTCTTTCTTTGCAGTCCGGACATGCACTTTAGGGCATGCCTCCCAGCGAAAGGAACCCTTAACGGAACTATTCTCCCTGGAAGATGTTTCTTACTAACCATGTAATATAACATAACTAGTTGGGCACTTGTCTGATAAAGCACTAATGACCCCTACACCTTGTCTCCATGCATACCATGGTTGTGTCTCAACCAAAGAGGTATCCGGACACACTCCGGACTCTAGGGTCCCGTGGTTGAAGCGAAAAGGTCGGCAAAGCCAACGATCTACAATCCGGCTAGAAGGCATTTCACATGTCACTTTAAAGGATAACATACATTGTCAAATTTACTGATTGTATTCCTCCTCAATCCCGTCTAACAGGCTGTCTAGTTTACAGTCCCGTTGGGAAAATTTGGCAGCCAACTCTACTTGGTTGTATACTAAACTCACGGGGATCTCTTTCCCGTCGGGCCCCACCGGTCCAACTTCCGCCATGTGGTTGGGATCCGCCTTCTTGTACCGCGTCTTCACCATGGCCCAAGCCTCCTGGCACCTCGACGGCAAGCCGATATCTTCCATAAGCGGAAGCGCTGCCGACTCCCTGCAGCTTCTCCGCAAGCTCCCCGAGGCCCTCGGGTAGGGTGAGGGCTCGCCACAAAGCCTGAACGACGCCGCTCATTGCCTGCCGAACTCGTTCGAGTAGCAGCAACAGTTCGGGAAGTTGATCACCCGTTGATATGGGCATCTCCTCTGTAGGATGACTCGTGAGTACACCTACAAGACAAATCATGTCAAAATACTTCCTCGCCGAACTCTTCTTTTCAAAGGAGTCCGCTCAAGCACTTACTATAAATGCCGCGACGAAGCCGCTGATTCTCCTTAACGGAGCCGGACAGCTCGACCTGAACGCCTTTCAGCTCTTCTCCGAGCTTGGCGTTGGCATCCTGGAGCTTGTTCCTTTCCTGCTGAACCCTATTCAGCACACTCTCGCTGGCCTTTAGTGGCGCAGCAATGCTTGCTGTCTCGGATCTTGTCCGCGGTACTGCAATGTCATTATTAGACTTGCGCGCACGCCGCATAGCGCTTATGTTTATTAATAAAATGTGTTATCGGGAGGGTCTTTGCATCTCCTCCTGCGGCGGCAAAAGTGCGCCTCAGTTTGGCCTTGCAATCTTGCAGCTCCGGGACAGCAGGCGTTCTTCTCGATAGCGCTTTGCATTTTCAAATGATCCTTAAATCAGTTTGCATAAACTACTTTAAGTCTCGGGGGCTACTGGTATGTACAACCATTAAAATTTCCTTACCCGTATGTCTTTCACATATTGCTCCGTGGCTCTGGTAAAACCATTTTGAGCGGCACGGAGATGCGCGTCCCCTGCATTAAAGACATCCAATGCCTCAGGGGAAAAGCACGCTTCACGAAATACTGTCCGGCGGCGCCTATGGTTCATGGCGCTCTCCACCTCAGACTTGGTGGCGGATAGTCTGTCGGTATCCTCCGTTGGAGAAGGATCTGGCTCGCGTCTTGCGCTTGCCTCCCCCTCCAGGCCGGGCGCTGGAGCCTGCCGTCGCCGGTCGCCTCTCACCTCGCCGGTCCACGAGGCTCCGCTGACCCTGATTCGGACACTATAAAATCCTATTTTTGGAGAAAAAAATAGGAGAGGAAGTTTCATCGCGTTTTATAATACGGAGCCACCGCCACCTCCCGTTCTTCATCGGGAGGCCATATCTGGAGCCTGTTCGGGGCTCCGGCGAGGGGGATCTTCGGTCTTCGTCATCACCAACCATCCTCCATCACCAATTTCATGATGCTCCTTGTGGGCCCCGCTACCCACCAGGGCGCGCCAGAGTGGGTGGCGCGCCCTGGTGCCTAGTGGGCAGCTACCCCGCCTCCAGTGGATCTTGGTTCCAACAATTTTTATTTATTCCAAATAATTCTCTGAGAAGTTTCGTCCAATTCCAAGAACTTTTATTTCTGCACAAAAACAATACCATGGTAGTTTTGCTGAAATCAATGTCAGTCCGGGTTAGTTTCATTCAAATCATGCAAATTAGAGTCGAAAACAAGAGCAAAAGCATTAGGAAAAGTATATATGATGGAGACGTATCAGCATCCCACCTTTCTTCATCAACAACTATCAGTTATTATCGGTTGAGCCGAAGGTTTTGCACCTTCGCATGAGATGTGCTATTCTTGGAATGTCATTTTATTTTGTTTTCTTTGTTGTTTGAATAAAATACTTAAGGTGTGAAATTTTTAAATGAGAGAGAGAGAGTCCTCAAAAAGCTACTTAGTTGTTTGACTACTCATTGATCTTCACTTATATCTTATGGGTAAATTTTTGAATGAATTGAATATCCTAAAATTGAGAAAAAATATATGTTTCATATTCTAGTATCATGCCCAATAGTAGCTTCACATTGGGTTTAGAAAGTAAAATCTATTAAAGTTTGGCAATCATAATATCGGTCATGCAAGCAATTCATAAATGATTAGTATATGGAAGAGAACTTTCACATATAAATATATTATCTTGGAAACCTTTTATGGTTGTGAATACCCATTAAATATTTTCAAACTTGAGCAAATTAGTTGAACTTGGACAAGGAAGACAATGTAATGAGTTATGGTTGTGTATATTTGCATAGAAGATATATCGTTATGGATCCTCCAACATGTGGTGCTTCACTACTGCAGGTTGGTCCAAATGCGACAGTCCAACCAGAGAGCCTTCGATGAAACTGTGTGTGATGCATTAATCACGAATGGTGATGTAATAAAACCATAAAAAAGATACAAAATGTTTGTGATGGCGTTGACATCAAACATGATTCAGATTAGAGTTGTGTGTGCGATGCGAGGCAAACGGTTAATCCAGCATAACTGTTTGCGATGAGGCAGAACAACAGAAGTGGGCAGCCAGATGAGGGTGTGTGCGATATATAGCATATAGTTCACTAGGATGAACTGTGTGTGATTAGGCAACACAATAGAAACAGTCTGTCGGATCAAGGTGTGTGCGATGGAGGGCATACAATTCACTCGGATGAACTGTTTGCGGTGAGCCAAGACAATAGAAATAGTTCAACTGAATAATATGTGTGTGATACGTGACAAATAGGTCCGTAATCAGAAATATATATATATATATACATATATATATATATATAATTGAAATAAATATCCAATTACATAAGTGACTATACAGATCATTCGCACACACCTCAATAAACAATTGCACGCATTCTAAACTAGGAGAAACAATCGTCAAGTCATCTACTTCTTGTGATGCTCCC
This sequence comes from Aegilops speltoides, assembly GCA_021437245.1. Lineage (NCBI taxonomy): Eukaryota > Viridiplantae > Streptophyta > Magnoliopsida > Poales > Poaceae > Aegilops > Aegilops speltoides. Next base: position 360,913,594 of record CM038141.1, on the reverse strand, counting down.
ACCACTGCTCTATGGCTTGATCCCTTGTCTGGGGCAGGAAGAAGGCACTTCCTCATGTCAATGATCCGCATGTACATCTCGTAGCTTGTGTACGCGTCCTTGGCCGCGTACATGACGTGTTCTTCATCTAGTCTCTGATGCCAGACATTGTGCCAGGTGTTCTTGTCTTTCTTGCTCTCATCCTTCATCTTCATGTAGTAGGGGTCAATGATGCCCGAGGCGAGGTCAACCAGGGAGTTATGTTTGTTGTCTTCGCTGCCCCAGACCTCGTCGCGGTCGTGAATGTTGACAAGATTCTGGCAGGTTAAGCAAGAAAACTTGAGCGCTTTTAGATCGTTGGTGGTGTCCACCATAGCGAAACTGTAGTCGGAGCTATTGATAAACCTGGAGAAACGCTCGCTTCGCCTTGTGGTCAGGTGGTAGTGGTAGATGAGGACGTCATGTTGTATGCACAACTAGGTGACGACAACCTTCTGATCGTGCCCGGCACGACCGCTGGTGAACTCGACGTCGAAGCCGACCACTTGGTACTTGTCTTCAGCAAGCAACTGCTCCATAGTTTGGATGGATCTCTCCACCGAGACCGGCCCGTTCATGTACAGCATCGAGAGGGCCTTCCCCCTAACGTGGGTGTCCACTACGTGATGCGTGGTGAACTTCCCCCCATTGTCGTCGTCGGCCGCTGGGAGCGCCATTGGAGCCAGAACCGCTGGATGTCCTCTTTATATGTGTCGTTGTGGGTGTGCTTATTGTCTCTTGTGGCGCGAGAGATGAAGGTAAATGGACGCATGAATAAATGGGGGGCAGGCGGCCTGGATTCTTGGAGCGTCCGCATGGCAGTTTTTGCAGCGGCTAACTGCATTGTGGTGCCGCGCCTGGCGCAACCGCATGCATAATGGCAGCACGAATGTACGTGATTATGCGCTGGCCCAAAACACTGGCAGCGCGCATGGAGGGACGAGGTCAGAGCGCCCACAGGGATGTGAGAGCAGAGCGCACCGCGGCCGCCTCAACCGCGAGCAACCACATGCATAGAGCAACTAAACACGCAGGGAATGGTCATCAACAAGCCGGCCGGCAGTTGTGACGCTGCGTAGAGAGCGGCCGTGTGCTACTACCTCCGTCTTGGTCTATTAGTCCCTTTATATTTTGTGCCATATTTTGACCTTAAATTTAACTAACAACATGTTAATGCATGTTATAAAAATTATATAATTGGAAACAATGTTCAAATATGAATCCAACGATATAATCTTTGGAGACGTGCATTCGTATTTTATAGTTAAATCTCTAGTCAAAATTTGGCACAAAAATACAAAGACGACTTATAAACCAGGATGGGGGTATTACGTAATTAAATCACAAACGTTTTTTATTAACTGTATGTGTACGTGCCCTTTCATCCTTCGCTCGCATGTCTTGTCATCCTGCTTCCGCAGACGGCTTCGAGCGCAAGCTTGCGCAGATTGCGGGGGCGTTCTTTTGGCCAAACGGTAGCTTGAAGTGGCGCCAATAAATTGTCGGTGAGCCCATTCCTGCACAACTGCACGGGTTCCCGCGCAAGCTTCCCGCCCGACTCGGTGAAATCCTTCAAAATCCCAATGCTTACCGGCCTGCTATATAAACCCTCACGGTCGGCGAGTCCTGCGTCGCATTTTCCCCTCCCTCCCTGTAGTTTATCTTGTCTACTTCTCCCACAATTGCCAATGGCACCGGTTCATCATCGTCGCTCAGCCACTCCGCCGTCATCAGAGGACAGCTCCAGCTGGGAGGCTACATCGCGGCGGCGATACAGTCCCCGACGTAGTGTAGTGCGCGTGGCGTCCGTGTTGGGTGTGCACGGAACACCCACCACACGCTCCGCCGCAGCTGCCCATCGGCAGCTATTGCCGTTCGCTGTTGCCACGACCCCATCGTCTACCGCCGTGCCACCACACGACCGTCGAAAGCCAGGGCCATCTCCCGCTTCGCCGCCACGGCTCGAAGGCAGGAGGTGGCCGTCGTGGCCGCCACCCCACTGTCGGCCACCGTGGCCATCACCCGCTCCGCCACCATGGCCCAAAGGCGGGAGTTGGTGGCCGCGGCCACCACCCCATTGTCGGCCGCCGTGGCCGCAAGCCCACTGTCAACCGTCGGGGTCATCACCCACTCCGCCACCGCCACCCGAAGGTGGGAGGCAGAGGTCGAGGCTCGCACGTGCGTCAGCGACCTTGCACACTACATCGAGTTCCTACAGGAGGAGGAGGAGTGCCTCGTCGAGCATGTAAAGAGCCTTAACGCCGCCGTGGCCATAGCACACGCCGCCGCAGAGACGAGGAATCAGAAGATCTATGAGGAGTCCCGCCGCTTTGAGAGGGGTCGTCTAGAGTGGCAGAGGGTGTTCGAGGTGAGCGTCGTTGAAGGTGCAACAGCGGCAGGCACCATATTGTAGTTATCTAGGTCGTCGGTAGGCTCTTCCCCTCTGCCTCTTAATGTGCGCGCTCGGCAGAGGAGAGGTTGCTGGAAGTAGTACAAAGCCCCTCCGTAGTAGTAGTATTTAGGGGCTATTTTGTTCAATTCATCTGACTATAGATGTGGCTGAACTGTACAATGTACTTAAAATTAGCTAGTATATATAGTTGAACTAGCTATTTTGGTACGTGGTTGGTAATAATTGGGGAAAAGTTTGGTCGGTTCAACTGTCGAGTTGAACTATTTGTATAAAGAACAATTGCTTAATCTATGAATGAAATCTATGCTTAATTACCAGATTTTAGTTGCAAAAATTAGATAGTGCTAGTGATTTTTGGCTGCATACGTTGGCAAATGGCGGTGTCACAAGGCTGACAAAAGGAAATTTTTACTAGATCAATAAATGTCAATCTTTCCGGTTTGACAAATGGAAATATACCCAATATGACAGATGCAAATCTTACCAAATTGTGTGTACATGGTTGAACACGGGTCATCCAAAAAAAATAGTTTGCGTTGAAGCGATGTACAAATCCCGCGTGCCAGATTTTCTCTTGGCTTGGCGCCGGAGTGTCACACCCTGCACTTTGTAACATTTAATTTGCATTATTAAAGCATGAAAATTTGGACCAACAAAAACCTTTGCATTATTTGGCTTTTATTTGGAGTTGGTGTTCTCTCTGTGCTTCTTTTCAAGTGCTCTTTAAAGTCAACTACTCCACCTTCTGTACTTCATCTCCTTGCCCCAAACTTCTGCCCAATGACCATGCCATGTGTATAGTGCAATATAGAATTTTCTTACAAAAATAATTTGGCCAAAAAGTATTTTCTAAATTTAGTTTTCCAAAAACCCCTAAATTGAGGTTTGCACTGCAAGTACTTGATTTGGGTTATGAAAAAATATTTCAAAAGGTATATTTGAATCCTATTAGATGTAGGACTCCCATAAACCACAAAAATATAATTTTAAAAGTTATTTTACTATTTTATTTAAAAGCTTTTTTAAGGCCAGAAATGGTCTTTAATAGGGAAAAATTATTTTATTGTTTTAAAAATATTTGACAAAAATTAGGGAAACTCAGTGGACATATATTTTCCATATATAAGAGTGTCAACACATGGTCATGTTAAAAATACTGGTCAAATCCCTCAAAAACCCTTTCTGGATATTTCAAGCTTATGAAATATTTACAAAGGAAATATTCTCCAAAAATTCCAACAAAATTCTATCATGGCACATATGACATACTTGATGATCTTGACAAGTATCATGTCATAGAGAATAGTATAACCCCATGAAATCCCCTCAAAACCATTTCTGTCCATTTTGAAGTTGGAGCAACTTTACATTGCCAAACATGTCAAAATGTTCTCAAACTTGGTGCACATGCTCCAATGGTCTAATAATGCATCTAGACCAAATGGCACAGGTTGGAGAAAAAGATATCTTGATCAAAGTGCCTCAAAACCCTCTCTGACCAGAATCAAATTTGAACTACTTTGTACTACCAACTTTCTCTCCATGACCCCAACTTTTGTGAGCCTGATCACATGACTAAATGAGGCCACCACACCAAGTGGTGCATCAAGGAGAAGTGATCTACTCAACTGGATCTACACAAGTCCATTCCTGCCAATTTTTAGGGTTTACAAAAGTTGCATTGGCAACTTTGCCCAAATAAGCTCAGAATGGGTGGAAGGCCCTAATTATATGTGGCATCTCACCCTGTGGAGTCTCATGGCCAGTGGAAGTCATTAACTTGCCCAAAACATCATCAAACACCTTCTGGCAGAATTTTGAAATGCAAATTCCATCCCTTTCCACTAATCTCCTTGAGCCCATCTTTTTACCACAACCCCTCCTCGTTCCCCTCAGTCACTTGCATGCCTTTCTGCCCGAGGAAGCAATGATGAGGGAGGGGGAAACCCCATTTGTCTTCTCTGGACAGAAGCTTCTCCCCTCTCTCTCAGCCTCCTTCTCTCCCCTCAGCTCTCCAGAGCATCCAAGGCCCGCTACAGCTTTTGCCCACACCCCCTGCAGCCTCCAGACACAAGTGGACGCACGCGGACGCGGGAAAACTGCGGATGCCGGCTAAAGTCGCGCTCTGGAGCGCCCGGCAGGGCACCCGACCGTTGACGCCGCGTCTCCCGACCACCTCGAGCTTCCCCCATGCGCCAGTCGATTCCCCTCGACATCCGGTCCACGCCAGCAGGCCACCCACTTGCTCCCGCGCCCTCCTCTCTCTCCTGCAGCTCGCGCCAGAGCGCCGCCCCGCTCGGCCAATGCTCGCGCCACTCCTATGGCCCGCGTGCAGCTCGCCCCGCTCCTCCTCTCTCTCCCTGGCACCCTACACCACTCCCACGAACACCCCCGAGCCCTCCATTCCCTCTCTAACGGCCACCGAGCCGATCCCGCGGGCACCCGTAGGCCACGCCTACGGTGGACCTCGGCCAGCCTATATAAGGCGACCCCGAGCCCCTCCTTCACTCCCTGTCGCTTCCCCACACTCCTAATCCACCTCCCGTACCACCCATTCATCTCCAGAGCCACCCGAGCTCGAGCTCCGCCGCCTCGGCTCGTCGGCGTTCGCGCGGTACAGGCCTCCTCCGCCCCTGTTCTCTCTCGATCTGGAACCGCAAGGCATCGCTGACCTTTTCCCCTCTCTTCCCCACTCGTTTTGCAGCCGGGAACGGTCGGAACCATCAACGCCCGAAGCACCTCTGCCACGTGACCTCGTCACCGGCGAACCGGGCTGCTCCGGCGACCGTCTCCACCACCACCCGAACGGCGACACCTCCCCGAGTCCAACGGTACCACCCGCACGCCTCCCCGTGCTCTGTATCGCTGTCGGCGAGCTCGTCGTTGCCTCTGAACGGAGGTAGACGACGCGGCCGTGGGGCCAGCCCGTCAGCCTCACGCTCTGACGGGTGGGATCCACCCGTCAGGTTTAAACGCGCGCGCGCGCGCACCGGTTCGCCCGTCGGCTGAAAGCGTACCTCGCCTTTACGCCTTCGCCGTGGCGGCCCCGCGCAGGCTGGTTTCCCCTCTGGGCCTGCTGCCTGTGGCCTCTCTGGCCCAGTGGCACAGCGCCACTTTTCTTTTTCTTTTTCTGTCTCCTTTCCAAAAATCCCACAGGGAAAAATATTTATCCAAATGGAATGATTCCAACTCCTACAATCCCAGAATAATCCCACCTATTTATTGATGTAACTTTCATGCACATCCATTACACTTTTCTGCTCTGCTCAAATTTAAATTCAAATTTGAACAATAGAACCTCTGTTTGAAAATCCACAACTCTGTTTCCCTAGATCCAAATCCAAAACCAAGAATTTTCCCCTTCCTAGTTTTCCTCCTAGTATTTTACAAAAATAAGTTGACATTTTTCTGAGCACTTTGACATTTCTGTTTTTATTATTGTCTCATTTATCCGTTGTTTTATTGCGACGATTAGATCCCGTGTTTGACGAAGTAGTTGGTGAAGAAGGAGAGGAAGGGCCTGAAGACTTTGAAGACCAAGCCAACCAAGGCAAGCAGCCCTTTGACCATGTCTATGGAACCCTTTTATCCATGTCATATAGCTCTTTATTATTGTTGCATCGGAATCATGATGAGATGGTGAACCACGTGGGTTGGTTGCCTCTGTTACTTCCTCGTTGATACTTGCATTCTGCATGGCCCTACCTTCTTATGAGGGTTATGCCGGTGGGAGTAGATAGGATGCTAAAGTAGTGCTACGCAAAGAGGGACGGGAATATGCATGGTGATGGAGACAAAGTATTTTCAAAAGACTTTTCGAAAACCATGTCGGGTGCCACTTATGCCCGAGGGAGATGATGAAATGGGTAACCACTTGATGACGAAGTGGTGTACCGAGGCAAGGGTGTGTGTTGTTTTCAAAAACGGATTAGATTTAAGATTTGTCGACTGTCCCAACCTTACATGCGCAACCACTCTACCCTTATATGGGAAAGGGCATTATTGATTACCTAGGTCGATACTAGCTTGGAGCCCGCATTACTAGTGACGGGGGAGAGTTGGTGCTCTCTCTCGGGACGGGGTTGTGCCAGGTAGGGCGGCCATGACTGTTTTTACAGGGCACCGGACACACCGTTGGTACCCCGTGCCAGTGGTATGTGATAATTATGGGAGCAAGGCTCCATGAAAGTGTTATGTGATAATGTTGGGCGCGGGGGTTACTGCCAATCGAGTGGACTCCATGTTAGTGTCATCTAGGGAAAGGTAGTGATCGGGTGCTTACCCCGGGTACTTGAGGTACCGCGGGTCGTGGCTGACACGGAAGTTCCCCGGATCTTGTGGGTACAGTGTGCAACCTCTGCAGAGTGTAAAACTATTCGAATAGCCGTGTCCACGGTCAAGGACAGTTGGGCAGTGCTGCTTAAACTACGTCCAGAGTTTTCAACCGTATGTGTGTGAGCTGATAAGACTACTTGGGTCAAGTCAAAGGACTTGACATGATTGAGTTGGGTTGGTGCCCACTCTATTTATGTTGATATCTGTAACCTGTCCTCATGGTTACTTGAATTCTCTTGATGCATGTCTTACAAAGTTGTTCAACACGTCATTGCACTCAAAACTAGCTTTCTGCAAAAATTTACCTATATCATGCATTGTTGTACCTTGAACCAAAAACATGGGTTGCTTGTAGTACATTCAAAGTACTCATTGGCTTGCCCTTGGTTATTTAATTGACGGGCATGGAAGAACCGGAGTTGAAGAAGAGTTCTTTGAAGACGAACATGCGAACTAGGATGTTTCGGTCGAGAATGCCTGTAGGGTTAAAGCGAGATGGCATGGGTTCTACTTATCGACGAAGATTTCTGCTGCTTGTGTTTCATTTGATGTTCAGCCCTTAAGGCTTTATCAATGTAAGACTTGACCATAATGGTCATAATTTGTGTAAGACGGTATGTATGGATGTAAGATTCTTGCTATTCAGCTTCTGTGTGTTCAGTGAGCATTGATCTCTGGGATCACTGTACACGTGCATTTGGTGATCTCGACTTATGAGTTGGGGTCCCCACAGAGCTGGTATCAGAGCCATCCTGACTGTAGGAAGCCTTAGTTAGCATGGATGTTAGTTAGAGTGAGACTATCCACGAAATTACCTGTATACCTATGTTTTATGATAGTATCCCAAACATAGGTCACATTCCCTCTATTGACCCTTCCCCTTCCACTTTTGTAGATGGCCGTCGTACCCGAGGACTTCCTGACCAACGGATTTCCCATGCTTCTTGAGGATAGCCTCAGGAAGTGCCAGTTCACTCGAGCCCCCACCTTCTCCTACCACGAGCACTGGATCAACAACACCAAGAAGGAGTATCACGTGGAGGTAGTCGTGAGGGCGAACGACTCCCCGACGAGCTGGTTCTTTGAGGGACCCCATATGGCGACCCTGCTCCTCACCGTTGATACTGCTGCCCTCAAGGCGCTAACTCGCCTTCGGGATCTCCTGCCAGAGATGGCAAGTGAGCCAGCCACTCGTTACCTGCCTTATCGTAAGGAAGGTGATGACGAGAGCAGCGCACCAGCCCCACCCTTGGACGAAGGACTTTCTCTCCGCTTCCAGACCTACTTCAGCTTGTGTGCCGACAGCCTGGCACATCACCTGGCCTCGGAGTCGATGGAGCTTCGGAAGGAACTCCACGAGACCAAGGAACTGCTCCGCCAAGCTCAGATAAAGGCGGACAGGATCAAGAAGGATGGAGCACCCCCTGGACAGCCCGTTGTAGCCGATCGAGGCGGGCGACCCCCACAGGTCACGCATGCCAAGGGATCATCTCAGCCACGCCAGTGATGGCGAAGGAATATCATAACCTCTTCACGACGCCACCAGTGAAGCGACACGTGTTCAGCTCCTCCACTCCCCACTCCCTCAAGTGACGAAGAGACTAAGACAGATGAAGATGAGGAGGAAGACCGGAGGAGCCGAATACCGGCCGAGCATTCCACCACTTAGACACCGTTCAGGACTAGGATAGGCCAGTCCATAACCCTATGGTAGGATAGGTCGTGTACCCCTTATGCGAAGTCGAGTCCTTGTAATGGTTCATATGAAACCATGTTGTGTTGTGTTTGTTTTCAACTTGCTTTGATGAAGTCGTACTTTCCCTTCGGGAACTTGTAAACGACTACATTCCCCCATTTGGTTTTAATGTATGAGTTTGGCCCTTCTGGCCCTTGTTTAACTTAAAAATTGTGTCACACCCACCCCCTTACTAGGCATCCCATCTATATTGCTTTCCCTCATTTTATCTTCCCAATCATGAGACCTTGACCGCTCCAACAGGATGCCTATTGTAACACGTACTGGTACCTCTACCCAGCAGCAAGAAGCCGGAGGTTCTGCTGAAGCAGGAGTCAGCCAGGACCAAGCCCAAGGACAGACTCCACCACCACCACCTCCTCCAAGCATGGACATGGCTCAGCTTCTCCAAGCCTTCCGAGAGGAACGCCAAGCCAACACTGCAGCCCTCCAGATGATTGCTCAAGCTGTCAATCGCCAGCCAGCGGGACACGGCAATGGACGTTCCACGTTGGTGGAGTTCAAGAAGCATGCACCACCCACCTTCATTGAGACTGCTGAACCCCTGGATGCAGACGACTGGGTCCGCACCATTGAGGAGCTGTTGGCACTAGTCGGATGCACTGAGGACCGTGAGAAGGTGGCGTATCGCCCTTGTCTCTGGGAACTGCCAGAGCTTGGTGGGATGGATTCAAGGCTATGCATCTTGAGCAAAACATCACTTGGGATAACTTCAAGACAGAATTCCGCAAGGCCCACATTCCTTACGGAATCATGGCCATCAAGAAGCGTGAGTTCGAGCCTGAAGCAAGGTAGTAGCACTTTCAAGGAGTACATGCGAAGTTCGGTGTTCTCTCAAGGTATGCCCCGAGGAAGTTAGCGATCTTGCCAAAAGGGCGCTTCATGGAAGGCCTTAACCGGACTCTGCAGATGCTCGCTTGTTGTGTGTGTTGCCCGACCTTTCTGATCTGGTGAACAAGGCACTCATGCTTGAGGACAAGCGGCGCTTTGGATGACACTCGTAAGCGCAAGATGATCGGCAAGGGTAGCTCCGGCAACGAAGCCTCGCCGTGGCAGCCGACTCGGTCGAGCCAACCTATCGGCAGCCAAGAGCTCCTGCACCCGCACCAACTATCCACCTCAAGAAGTATGCCAACCCGTGCCAGACTTACAACAACCCCAATAACAATGTTGGCAAGAGCATCATCCCCAACCAAGTCACTTGCTTTGGATGTGGACAGCGGGACATTACTCCAAGAATTGCCCCAACAAGAAGCCCGGCGTCCGCGCCCCAATCGTAGAACCGGGACAAGGCCGTGGAATGCCACCAAGGAACCAAGCTCCCGCAACCTGCCCAACAATGGCAAGGGTGTGTGAATCATGTCGCTGCAGAAGAAGCCCGGGAAGACCGGACGTCGTCTTTGGGTGCGTTCATGTCAATTCACCACCTGGCTGTTTTGTTTGATTACGGAGCCACACATTCATTTGTCACCCAAAGGTTTGCATTAAAAAGTGGCATGACCCCTACACTCCTGAATAACCCTATGGTGGTACAAACCCCCGGAGCAGAGATGAGAGCCAAGATAGGGTGTAGAGGAGTCGGGATTATCATTAACGGGGTAGACTTCCTAACAAACCTTATCATCTTAGGATCACAAGGCTTGGATGTGATCTTAGGAATGAATTGGCTTAGCAAGCACCAAGGCTTGATAGATTGCGCCAACCGGACTGTCACTCTGACCAATGACCAAGGAGTCGAAGTTAAATTTGCCTCCAACCCCTCCTCTGCTCAAGCCAACCAAGTCAACTGTCATTGAAGTTGGATTGGAGCAAATCTTGATAGTATGCGAATACCCGATGTTTTTCCGATGAGCTACAGGGAATGCCTCTGACCGAGACATTGAGTTCATCATCGAGCTCATACCGGGCGGGACCCAACTACAAGAAGCCTTATAGAATGGGATCGGAAGAGTTGGCAGAATTGAAGAAGCAAGCTGGAAGAGCAGTTGAGGAAGGATTTATCCGCCCTAGTGCCTCCCTTGGGGATCACCTGTTCATTTGTGGCAAAGAAGGACGGTACCATCCGCTTGTGCATTGACTACCGCTCCTCAATGAAGTTACAATCAAGAACAAGTACCCACTTCCCAAGATTGAAGATCTGTTTGATCAACTCAATGGGGCCAAGGTGTTCTCCAAGATCAACCTCGGATCTGGGTACTACCACTGAAAATCAGACCCCAAGATATTCAAGGCGGCATTTGTAACGGATATGGCTGTATGAGTGCACGGTCATGTCCTTTGGATTGACCAATGCCCCGCTTACTTCATGTATCTCATGAATAAGGTCTTCATGGAATATTTGGACAAGTTTGTCGTTGTCTTCATTGATGACATTCTTGTCTTCTCGAAGGCGGAAGAAGAGCACGAGCAACACTTGAGGATGGTCCTAGACAAGCTTCGAGAGCACCAAGCTGTATGCCAAGTTCAGCAAGTGTGAATTCGGCTGCGTGAAGTTGGATTCTTGGGTCATGTTTTAAGCGAAGAAGGATTGTCGGTCGATCCTGCTAAGATTGAAGCCGTGGTGAATGGCAATCCCCAAGCAATGTGAAGGAAGTCAGAAGCTTCCTCGGACTCGCGGGATATTACCGCAAGTTCGTTGAAGGATTCTCAAGCATTGCCCGACCCATGACTCAGCTCTTGAAGAAGGACAAGAAGTTTGAATGGATGCCGAAGTGCGAAGAGAGCTTCCAGGAGCTGAAGAAGAGACTGACCACCGCCCCAGTTCTGTCCATACCAGATATACACAAGGAGTTTGTGATATATTGTGATGCGTCAAGAACCGGATGGGAGGTGTTACGATGTAAGAAGGCGAGTCGTAGCTTACCTTTCAAGGCAACTACGGCCTCATGAAGAGAACTATGCTACTCATGACCTTGAGCTAGCAACAGTGGTTCATGCCCTGAAGACATGTCGACATTACCTCTTAGGGAAGCGATGTGAGATATACACGGATCACAAAAGTCTGAAGCATATCTTCACTCAAAGGGAATTGAACATGAGGCAAAGAAGATGGCTAGAGTTGATCAAAGATTATGACCTCAGTGTTCAATACCACCCTGGGAAGGCTAATGTAGTAGCAGATGCATTAAGCAGAAAGGCTTGTTCCTTGAATGCTATGCTTAAGGACAAGCTACCCTCCTTGTATGAAGAACTTGAAAGTTTCGAGTTGGAACTGGTTGCACCAGGATTCTTGGTCAACCTCGAAGTTAAGCCTACCTTGATGGATGATATTAAGGAAGCTCAGAAGGGACATGAGAGTATTGAAGGCATCAAGAGGAAGATCAAGGCGGGCAAAGCCCCAGGATACTCAGAGGATGAGAAAGGAATTGTGTGGTTTGGGAATCGCATCTGCGTGCCCAACAAGGTTGAGCTCAAGAATCTGATCTTGCAAGAAGCTCATGACACCCCGTATTCCATCCACCCTGGAGGAACCAAGATGTATCAAGACCTAAAGGAAAGATTTTGGTGGCACGGGATGAAAAGGGAGATTGCCACCTATGTTGCGAAGTGTGATGTATGCCAAAGAGTCAAGGCTGAATATCAGCTACCTGCTGAATTGCTCCAACCACTCTAGGTTCCCGAGTGGAAATGGGATAAAGTCGGAATGGATTTCATCACTGGACTACCTAAGTCAAACAAGGGACATGACTCCATCTAGGTCATAGTCGATCATTTGACCAAAGTAGCCCACTTCATTCCTGTTAAGACTACCTATAATGGCAACCAGCTAGCAACTCTATACATCAATAGGATCGTAAGCCTTCATGGTGTTCCCAAGGAGATTGTGTCTGATCGAGGAACCCAGTTTACCTCAAGGTTCTGGAAGAAGTTCCAAGAGGCCATGGGGACCCAGTTGTCCTTCAGCACTGCTTTCCACCCACAGACTGGAGGACAGACGGAACAAGTGAATCAGATACTCGAAGACATGCTCCGAGCCTGTGTCTTAGCATATGGAGCTAAGTGGGAAGATTGCCTCCCTTTTGCCGAATTCTCCTACAACAACAGTTATCAGTCAAGCCTTCAGATGGCACCATTTGAGGTGTTATATGGACGGAAGTGCCGCACACCCCTCAACTGGTCGGAGACTGGAGAAGGACTTGTCTTTGGGCCCGATATCCTCCGTGAAGCAGAAGAGCAGGTTCAGCTAGTCAGAGAGCGACTGAAGACCGCCAAGTCAAGGCAGAAGAGCTATGCTGACGCTCGTCGCCGACTAGTAGACTTCCAAGTCGGAGACCATGTATACTGCGAGTAACTCCTCTTAAGGGAACAAAGCGCTTCCACGTTAAGGGAAAGCTCGCACCAAGGTTTATTGGTCCTTGAGATCACCGCCACGACGAGGAGAAGTGGCTTACCAGTTGAAGCGCCACGAACTATCCGATGTACTGGCGTATTCCACGTGTCACAACTCCGGAAGTGTCTCCAAGTTCCAGACAAGCCTGATCTTTACAAGGACGTCAATCACCAAGCCATTAACCTTCAGCCTGATTTGACTTACCGTGAGAGGCCCATCTGCATTCTGGATGAGGCTGAGTGACACACTCGAAGCCGCACCATCAAGTACTTCAAGGTCCAATGGAGCAACCACACTGAAGCACAAGCAACTTGGGAGCGTGAAGAGTAACTTAGATCCGAGTTTCCGTATCTCTTTAAAGCCTAGTTTAGGAATCTCGGGGACGAGATTCTTGTAAGGGGGTAGGTCTACCACACCCTGCACTTTGTAACATTTCATTTGCATTATTAAAGCATGAAAAATTTGGACCAACAAAAACTTTTGCATTATTTGGCTTTTATTTGAAGTTGGTGTTCTCTCTGTGCTTCTTTTCAAGTGCTCTTTAAAGTCAACTACTCCACCTTCTGTACTTCATCTCCTTGCCCCAAACTTCTGCCCAATGACCATGCCATGTGTATAGTGCAATATAGAATTTTCTTACAAAAATAATTTGGCCAAAAAGTATTTTCTAAATTTAGTTTTCCGAAAACCCCTGAATTGAGGTTTGCACTGCAAGTACTTGATTTGGGTTATGAAAAATATTTCAAAAGGTATATTTGAATCCTAATAGATGTAGGACTCCCATAAACCACAAAAATATAATTTTAAAAGTTATTTTACTATTTTATTTAAAAGCTTTTTCTTAAGGCCAGAAATGGTCTTTAATAGGGAAAAATTATTTTATTGTTTTAAAAATATTTGACAAAAATTAGGGAAACTCAGTAGACATATATTTTCCATATATAAGAGTTTCAATACCTGGTCATGTTCAAAATATTGGTCAAATCCCTCAAAAACCCTTTCTGGATATTTCAAGCTTATGAAATATTTACAAAGGAAATATTCTCCAAAAATTGCAACAAAATTCTATCATGTCAAATATGACATGCTTGATGATCTTGACAAGTATCATGTCATGGAGAATAGTATAACCCCATGAAATCCCCTCAAAATCCTTTCTGTCCATTTTGAAGTTGGAGCAACTTTACATTGCCAAACATGTCCAAATGTTCTCAAACTTGGTGCACATGATCCAATGGTCTAATAATGCATCTAGACCAAATGGCACAGGTTGGAGAAAAAGACATCTTGATCAAAGTGCCTTAAAACCCTCTCTGACCAGAATCAAATTTGAACTACTTTGTACTACCAACTTTCTCTCCATGACCCCAACTTTTGTGAGCCTGATCACATGACTAAATGAGGCCACCACACCAAGTGGTGCATCAAGGAGAAGTGATCTACTCAACTGGATCTACACAAGTCCATTCCTGCCAATTTTAGGGTTTACAAAAGTTGCATTGGCAACTTTGCCCAAATAAGCTCAGAATGGGTGGAAGGCCCTAATTATATGTGGCATCTCACCCTGTGGAGTCTCATGGCCAATGGAAGTCATTAACTTGCCCAAAACATCATCAAACACCTTCTGGCAGAATTTTGAAATGCAAATTCCATCCCCTTCCACTAATCTCCTTGAGCCCATCTTTTTACCACAACCCCTCCTCGTTCCCCTCTGTCACTTGGATGCTTTTATGCCCGAGGAAGCAATGATGAGGGAGGGGAAAACCCCATTTGTCTTCTCTGGACAGCAGCTTCTCCCCTCTCTCTCAGCCTCCTTCTCTCCCCTCAGCTCTCAAGAGCATCCAAGGCCCGCTACAGCTTTTGCCCACCCGTGCGCCTCCCCGTGCTCTGTATCGCTGCTGGCGAGCTCGTCGTTGCCTCTGGACGGAGGTAGACGACAGCGGCCGTGGGGCCAGCCGGTCAGCCTCACGCCCTGACGGGTGGGATCCACACGTTAGGTTTAAGCGTCTTGTGGCAGCCTCTTTGGTTCGCCGTCGGCTAAAGGCGTGCCGCTTTACGCCTCGACGTGGCGGCCCTTATGAGCTGGTTTCCCCTCTGGGCCTGCTGCCCGTGGCCTCTCTGGCCCAGTGGCACAGCGCCACTTTTCTTCTTCTTTTTCTGTCTCCTTTCCAAAAATCCCACAGGGAAAAATATTTATCCAAATGGAATGATTCCAACTCCTAAAATCCCAGAATAATCCCACCTATTTATTGATGTAACTTTCATGCACATCCATTACACTTTTCTGCTCTGTTCAAATTTAAATTCAAATTTAAACAATAGAACCTCTGTTTGAAAATCCACAACTCTGTTTCCCTAGCTCCAAATCCAAAACCAAGAATTTTCCCCTTCCTACTTTTACTCCTAGTATTTTACAAAAATAAGTTGACATTTTTCTGAGCACTTTGACTTTTTTGTTTTATTATTGTCTCATTTATCCGTTGTTTTATTGCGACGATTAGATCCCGTGCTTGATGAAGTAGTTGGAGAAGACGGAGAGGAAGGGCCTGAAGACTTTGAAGACCAAGCCAACCAAGGCAAGCAGCCCTTTGACCATGTCTATGAAACCCTTTTTATCCATGTCATATAGCTCTTTATTATTGTTGCATCGGAATCATGATGAGATGGTGAACCACGTGGGTTGGTTGCCTCTGTTACTTCCTCATTGATACTTGCATTGTGCATGGCCCTACCTTCTTATGAGGGTTATGCCGGTGGGAGTAGATAGGATGCTAAAGTAGTGCTACGCAAAGAGGGACGGGAATATGCATGGTGATGGAGACAAAGTATTTTCAAAAGACTTTTCAAAAACCCCGTCGGGTGACACTTATGCCCGAGTGAGATGATGAAATGGGTAACCACTTGATGATGAAGTGGTGTACCGAGGCAAGGGTGTGTGTTGTTTTCGAAAACGGATTAGATTTAAGATTTGTCGACTGTCCCAACCTTACATGCGCAACCACTCTACCCTTATATGGGAAAGGGCATTATTGATTACCTAGGTCGATACTAGCTTGGAGCCCGCATTACTAGTGATGGGGGAGAGTTGGTGCTCTCTCTCGGGACGGGGTCGTGCCAGGTAGGGCGGCCATGACTGTTTTTACAGGGCACCGGACACACCGTTTGTACCCCGTGCCAGTGGTATGTGATAATTATGGGAGCAAGGCTCCATGAAAGTGTTATGTGATAATGTTGGGCACGGGGGTTACTGCCAATCGAGTGGACTCCATGTTAGTGTCGTCTAGGGAAAGGTAGTGATCGGGTGCTTACCCCGGGTACTTGAGGTACCGCGGGTCGTGGCTGACACGGAAGTTCCCCGGATCTTGTGGGTACAGTGTGCAACCTCTGCAGAGTGTAAAACTATTCGAATAGTCGTGTCCACGGTCAAGGACAGTTGGGCGGTGCTGCTTAAACTACGTCCAGAGTTTTCAACCGTATGTGTGTGAGCTGATAAGACTACTTGGGTCAAGTCAAAGGACTTGACATGATTGAGTTGGGTTGGTGCCCACTCTATTTATGTTGATATCTGTAACCTGTCCTCATGGTTACTTGTTTTGATGCATGTCTTACAAAGTTGTTGAACACGTCATTGCACTCAAAACTAGCTTTCTGCAAAAATTTACCCCTATCATGCATTGTTGTACCTTGAACCAAAAACATGGGTTGCTTGCGAGTACATTCAAAGTACTCATTGGCTTGCCACTGGTTATTTAATTGACCAGGCATGGAAGAACCGGAGTTCGAAGAAGAGTTCTTTGAAGCGAACATGCGAACTAGGGCGCTTCCGGTCGAGAATGCTGTAGGGTTAAGGCAGATGGCATGGGTTCTACTTATCGACGAAGATTTCTGCTGCTTGTGTTTCATTTGATGTTCAGTCCTTAAGGCTTTATCAATGTAAGACTTGACCATAATGGTCATAATTTGTGTAAGACGGTATGTATGGATGTAAGACTCTTGCTATTCAGCTTCTGTGTGTTCAGTGAGCATTGATCTCTGGGATCACTGTACACGTGCATTCGGTGATCTCGACTTATGAGTCAAACTTCATGTCGTCACGTGATCGACGGGCGGGGCGCGGGAGGAAGGCAACTCACGGCGCTGCGAGGTAGCGATCGACTACGGTGGCCCATGCCGCTGAGAGGGGGTGCGCACAGGCACAGGCACGGCGGGTGCAGGCAAATGCATGGGGACCGGTGCCACGGTGGGACTCGGGGCGCGCACGGGCACGTGCACGGGCGCTGGCGCTGGCGCTGGCATGTACGCGAGCTCGTGCGGGACCACGGAGACCTCGCTGACACCAGCGGCTTCCAGCTCTACGATAGTGCTCGGCGACCAGCCTATCAATGCTACGGGGATGGTCGCTGGCGCGGGCACGGGGATGGGAGCTGGGACGGGCGCGGGGGCAGCAACCACCGCGGCTAGGTCGTTCAGGACCATGTCCATGAGGCTCCATTCCTCCTTATTTTCTATCTCGTCTGGCTTGGAGTCGACTTCACCAAGCTCGAAGACTTGTGGTAGATGATCCTTCTGCGTCATGGCGTTGGTGGACGTCTGCGGGAGGGGAATGGGACGCAAACAGTAAGGCCGCCCGTATTAAACAGCGGCTCAGGCGCCATCAATGGAGAGGATGCGAGCAAGGCGAGCGGCCATGGAAGTCAAAGGGCTCGCTTCCTAGTGAGGTTGCGCAGCATACAGCTCGCACACTTCCTGGTGAGCCTGGGCATTGGAGGACAACTTGCACGCCTCTCGATCAGCCTGCACAGCGGACTGCGCTTGCACGCCTCCCGTCCAGTCAAGCAGCTGTCCGCACGGCACCTCCTAGCCATTAAAAGTGTGACGTGTGGCGTCACATGAATGGTTAACAGAATGCGCATGATTTAAATTATAGAAATATTTGAGATGTTAAAGTGGTAGCTATTTGTTTCAAAATGCCTTTGTAGGTTGTTATTTGAGTGCGCCTTCTCTCAAAATGGACACAAAAATACCACAGCATGTCGGGTTCCATTCCATGATAGCATGCCAAGTTTCATTAATGTTAGACAAATTTTGGATTTACTAGAATTTAAAAACAACGTATCCAACGTTTTGCCGACAATCAACAGTGCCCTGGTGTTTGAAATTCATTCCCATTTCTTGCATGGGACCTAAGCATGACACACCCATTTTTCTGCACTGAAGCATGTGCATGTAATTCAAATTTGAATTATGCACATAAAAAGCCTAGAAAACTCAGTTAATGTATAAAAATGTCCAAACAAACCCTGAAATTGCAAATTTTAACACGACATTTCATCCACCAAGGAGTCACATTCCCTACCGGAACCATGAGGCTTGTTGTCAGAAGCTCTTGTATGTAATAAGCTTACACCCAAACCTGCACCAAATGGGACAAAAAATTTACCATAGCATGTCGATGCTGTTCCATGAATTTCGGTCGAGTTTTAGATTTACTGGAATTTTAAAACCATGTATCTCAATGTTTCGGCCGAGCAACGGCGGCAAGGTGTTTGACATTCATTCTCATTTCTTGCATGAGATTTAAGCATGCAACCAAAGACACAGATTTGATTTTTCAACAAATTTATATGCACTGGAGCATGTGCCTGTAGTTGAAATTTGAATTATGCACATAAATGCATAGAAAACTCAGTTAATGTATAAAAATGTCCAAACGAACCCCGAAAAATTCCAAAATTTAACACGACACTCCTGTTGTTCTATGTTGACATTACAAAAAAATTGAAATCAAGAAGAGGCAACGGATATCGTTTCATCCAGAAAGGTGAAACGTTCCCTACCGTAACCATGAAGCTTGTTGTGAGCAGCTCTGGTTTGTAGAAGCTTATACCCCGACCTGCCCCAAATGGGACAGTATTTTTACCACGGCATGTTGATTCCGTTCCATGAAAGCATGTCAAGCTTCTTAAATTTTAGACACGTTTTCGATTTACTAGTATTTAAAAACTATGTATCTCAATGTTAGTGGCCGAGCGACGGTGGCAAGGTGTTTGACATTCATTCTCATTTCTTGCATGTGACCTAAGCATGTAACCAAGGACACACATTTTGGACCTATTTATATGCACTGGAGCATGTGCATGTAGTTCAATTTCGAATTATGCACATAAATGCATAGGAAACTCAATTTATGTATAAAAATGTCCAAGTGAACCCTGAAAAATCCCAAAAATTGACACAACACTCCTGTTGTTCTATGTTGACACTAGAAAAATTTTGAAAGCAAGAAGAGGAAACGGATATTGTTTCATCCACGAAGGTGGCACGTTCCCTACCAAAACCACCAGGCTTGTTGTCAGAAGCTCTGGTTTGTGAGAAACTTATACCCAACCCTTTGCCCCAAATGGGACAATATTTTTACAATGATATGTTGATGCTGTTCCATGATATCATGTCAAGTTTCATGAATTTCCGACGTGTTTTCAGTTTACTAGAATTTTAAAACCATGTATCTCAGTGTTAACGGCCGAGCGACAGTGTCAAGGTGTTTGACAGTCACTCTCATTTCTTGCATGTGACCTGAGATTGCAACCAAGGACACACATTTGATTTTTAAACCCATTTTTACGCACTGGAGCATGTGCATGTAGTTCAAATTTGAATTATGCACATAAATGCCTAGAAAACTCAGTTAACGTATAAAAATGTCCAAACGAACCCCGGAAAATTCCAAATTTTAACACGACACTCCTGTTGTTCTATGTTGACACCAGAAAAAAATTGAAATCAAGAAGAGGCGGCCAATGTCGTTTTGTCCACAAAGGTGACACGTTTCCCTACCGGAACCATGAGGCTTCTTTTGAGAATCTCTGGTTTGTGAGAAGCTTATACAATAACCTGCCCTAAATGGGTCAATTTTTTTTACCCGAGCATGTTGATGCCATTCCATGATAGCTGCCAAGGTTCATGAATTTTAGACGAGTTTTGGATTTACTAGAATTACAAAAGCAAGTACCTCAACGTTTGCCGGAGAGCCACAGTGTGTTGGTGTTTGAAATTCATCCTCATTTCTTGCATGTGACATAAGCATCAACCCATGGACACATATATGATTTTACAACCCATTTTGGTGCACCGGAGCATGTGCATGTAGTTTAATTTTGAATTGTGCACGTGAAATGCCTAGAAAACCAAGTTAATGTATAAAAATGTCCAAACGAACCCTGAATAATTCCAATTTTTTGACGACACACCTATAGTTGCATGTTCACTGCAGATAAAAATTCTAGCAATTCAAACACCCTCCTTTGCCACTGTGACCCCATTATATAATTCATATCAAGACAACAAATCAAGTAGATCGCGCACAGTTTATTATCACCAACCGTGTGAGATGTAGTACAAAATATCTTGGAGCACCGTCTGAGTATAGTATACGCATATGGCTTACGCGAGAAGGTGCGTTGGCTATAGTCCACAGCCGGCGTGTCAAGCACACTATGTTGCTTCCTAAATATCATTTCATTGTTCAATCATCACTGGTGAAAGCTGGGGACGTAGACCCGCATCGTGAGGGTGACTTCGGCAGCCCACTCCGGTGAGAACACGGCCGCACCCGCCATGCGCGTGCTAACAAGCTACGTGAGCGTGGCCGCAATCTGCGACTGGGCGGCCAAGGCAGCCCAAATGGCCGTTCTTGCTTCTCATGTGGCAGCAGCAACATCTGACTCGGGGATAGCAACTGGCGAGAGCGGTACAACAGCTGTCCATTCCGAAGCAGCGGCCTTAGCCCTAATGGAGGCCTCCCACGACCATGTCGAGGCTAGCCATGCCTAGCTCCTGGCATCACCACAAAAATCAAACGAAACTTCTCCAACAATGGTCGACAACACACGGCCGAAGAGTTGGCAATCGCCGAGAGCGTTCAAGCAACTGTCCGTTCCTCCGTGGCATACCTTGCCACGACGGAGCCCGTCCAAGCCGATATTGCGGCTGCCCACGCCCAGCTCATGGCGGCCTTTTCCAAAGAGATGGCTAATGTCTACTACACAACCTTCTTCTTGTAGATGTTGTTGGGCCTGCAAGTGTAGAGGTTTGTAGGACAGTAGAAAATTTCCCTCAAGTGGATGATCTAAGGTTTATCAATCTGCGGGAGGCGTAGAATGAAGATGGTCTCTCTCAAACAACCCCGCAACAAAATAACAAAGAGTCTCTTGTGTCCCCAACACACCCAATACAATGGTAAATTGTATACGTGCACTAGTTCGGTGAAGATATGGTCATACAAGTGCAATATAGATGGTAGATATAGGTGTTTGTAATATGAAAATATAAAAACAGCAAGGTAAGTAATGATAAAAGTGAGCACAAACAGTATTGCAATGTTTCGAAACAAGGCCTAGGGCTCATACTTTCCCTAGTGCAAGTTCTCTCAACAATAGTAACATAATTAGATCATATAACAATCCCTCAACATGCAACAAAGAATCACTCCAAATTCACTAATAGCGGAGAACAAACGAAGATATTATTGTAGGGTGCGAAACCACCTCAAAGTTATTCTTTCCGATCAATCCATTGGGCTATTCCTATAAGTGTCACAAACATCCCTAGAGTTCGTAGTAAAATAACACCTTAAGACACATCAACCAAAACCCTAATGTCACCTAGATACTCCAATGTCACCTCAAGTATCCGTGGGTTTGATTATACGATAAGCATGAAACAATCTCAGATTCATCTATTCAAACCAACACAAAAAACTTCAAAGAGTGCCCCAAAGTTTCTACCGGAGAGTCAAGACGAAAACGTGTGCCAACCCCTATGCATAGATTCCCAAGGTCACGGAACCCGCAAGTTGATCACCAAAACATACACCAAGTGAATCAATAGAATATCCCATTGTCACCATGGGTATCCCACGCAAGACATACACCAAGTGTTCTCAAATCCTTAAAGACTCAATCCGATAAGATAACTTCAAAGGGAAAACCGAATCCATTACAAGAAGGTAGAGGGGGAGAAACATCATAAGATCCAACTATAATAGCAAAGCTCGCGGTACATCAAGATCGTATGATATCAAGAACACGAGAGAGAGAGAGAGAGAGAGAGAGAGAGAGAGAGAGATCAAACACATAGCTACTGGTACATACCCTCAGCCCCGAATTTGAACTACTCGCTCCTTGTCATGGAGAGCGCCGGTATGATGAAGAGGGCCACTGGTGATGATTTCCCCCTCCGGCAAGGTGTCGGAACAGGGACCCGATTGGTTTTTGGTGGCTACAGAGGCTTGCGGTGGCGGAACTCCCGATCTAGGTTATTTTCTGGAGGTTTCTATATTTATAGGAGACGTTGGCATCGAGAACAAGTCAGTGGGCCCCACAAAGTGTCCACGAGGCACAGGGGCGTGCCCCAGGGGGTGGGGCGCCCTCCACCCTCGTGGGCCCACGGGATTCCCCTCCGATAACTTTTCGTTCCCGTATTTTTTATATTTTCCAAAAAAAATCTTCGTTGATTTTCAGCACATTCCCAGAACTTTTATTTCTACACAAAAAACAACACCACATTAGTTCTGCTGAAAACAGCGTCAGTCCGGGTTAGTTCTAATCAAATCATACCAAAATCATGTATAAATATTATAAACATGGCATGAATACATAAAAAATAATAGATATGTTGGAGACGTATCAGCATCCCCAAGCTTAATTCATGCTCGTCCTCGAGTAGGTAAATGATAAAAACAGAATTTTTTATGTGGAATGCTACCTAACATATTTATCAATGTAATCTTATTTATTGTGGCATGAATATTCAGATCCATAAGATTCAAAACAAAATTTTAATATTGACATAAAATAATAATACTTCAAGCATACTAACAAAGCAATCATGTCTTCTCAAAATAACATGGCCAAAGCAAGCTATCCCTACAAAATATAGTCTGGCTATGCTCTATCCTCATCACACAAAATATTTAAATCATGCACAACCCCGATGACAAGCCAAGCAATTGTTTCATACTTTTGATGTTCTCAAACATTTTCAATCTTCACGCAATACATGAGCGTGAGCCATGGACATAGCACTATAGGTGGAATAGAAGGGTGGTTGTGGAGAAGACAAAAAGGAGGAAGATAGTCTCACACCAACTAGGCGTATCAAAGGGCTATGGAGATGCCCATCAATAGATATCAATGTGAGTGAGTAGGAATTGCCATGCAACGGATGCACTAGAGCTATAAGTGTATGAAAGCTCAGAAAGAAACTAAGTGGGTGTGCATCCAACTTACTTGCTCACGAAGACCTAGGGCACTTTTGAGGAAGCCCATCACTGGAATATACAAGCCAAGTTCTATAATGAAAAATTCCCACTAGTATATGAAAGTGATAACATAGGAGACTCTCTATCATGAAGATCATGGTGCTACTTTGAAGCACAAGTGTGGAAAAAGGATAGTAACATTGCCCCTTCTCTCTTTTTCTCTCATTTTTTTGTTTTTTTGGGCCTTCTCTTTTTTTGGCCCCTTTTTTCTTTTCTTTTCTTTTTATTTTTGTCTGGAGTCTCATCTCGACTTGTGGGGAAATCATAGTCTCCATCATCCTTTCCTCACTGGGACAATGATCTAATAATGAAGATCATCACACTTTTATTTACTTACAACTCAAGAATTACAACTCGATACTTAGAACAAAATATGACTCTATGTGAATGCCTCCGGCGGCGTACCGAGATGTGCTATGAATCAAGAGTGACATGTATGAAAGAATTATGAAAAGTGGCTTTGCCACAAATACTATGTCAACTACATGATCATGCAAATCAATATGACAATGAAGATGTGTGTCATAATAAACGGAATGGTGGAAAGTTGCATGGAAATATATCTCGGAATGGCTATGAAAATGCCATAATAGGTAGGTATGGTGGCTGCTTTGAGGAAGTTATATGGTGGGTGTATGGTACCAGCGAAAGTTGTGCGGCACTAGAGAGGATAGCAATGGTGGAAGGGTGAGAGTGCGTATAATCCATGGACTCGACGTTAGTCATAAAGAACTCACATACTTATTGCAAAAATCTATTAGTTACCGAAATGAAGTACTACGTGCATGCTCCTAGGGGGGTAGATTTGTAGGAAAAGACCATCGCTCGTCCCCGACCGCCACTCATAAGAAAGACAATCAATAAATAAATCATGCTCCGACTTCATCGCATAACGGTTCACCATACGTGCATGCTATGGGAATCACAAACTTTAATAGAAGTATCTCTCAAATTCACAACTACTCACTAGAAAGACTCTAAAATCACCATCTTCATATCTGAAAACAATCATAAGGAATCAAACTTCACTTAGTATTCAATGCACTTCATATGAAAGTTTTTATTATATCCCTCTTGGATGCCCATCGTATTAGGACTAGATTTATAACCAAAGCAAATTACCATGATGTTCTAAAAGAGTCTCAAAATAATATAAGTGAAGCATGAGAGTTCATCTATTTCTTCAAAATAAAACCACCGCCGTGCTCTAAAAAGATATAAGTGAAGCACTAGAGCAAATGACAAACTACTCCGAAAGATATAAGTGAAGATCAATGAATAGTCGAATAATTGTGCAACTATGTGAAGACTATCTAAAATTTAAGAATTTCAGATCTTGGTATTTTATTCAAACAGCAAGGAAAACAAAAATAAAATAAAATTACGCTCCAAGCAAAACATATATCATGTGGTGAATAAAAATATAGCTCCAAGTAAAGTTACCGATGAACGAAGACGAAAGAGGGGATGCCATCCGGGGCATCCCCAAGCTTAGGCTCTTGTTTATCCTTGAATATTACCTTGGGGTGCCTTAGGCATCCCCAAGCTTAGGCTCTTGCCACTCCTTATTCCATAGTCCATCGAATCTTTACCCAAAACTTGAAAACTTCACAACACAAAACTTGACAGAAAACTCGTAAGCTCCGTTAGTATAAGAAAATAAAATTACCACTTTTGGTACTGTTGTGAACTCGTTATAAATTCATATTAGTGTTATATCTACTGTATTCCAACTTCCCTATGGTTCATACCCTCCGATACTACTAATAGATTCATCAAAATAAGCAAACTACACGCGAAAAGCAGAATCTGTCAAAAACAGAACAGTCTGTAGTAATCTGTAACTCTCGAATACTTCTGTAACTCCAAAAATTCTGAAATTAATTGGTGGACGTGAGTAACTTGTCTATTAATCTTCTGCAAAAAGAATCAAATCAAAATCACTCTTCTGTTAAAAATGGCAATTATTCTCGTGAGCGGAAAATTTCTGTTTTTTACAGCAAGATCGCATTAACTTTCACCCAAGTCTTCCCAAAGGTTCTACTTGGCACTTTATTGAAACAAAAGCTATAAAACATGATTAATACAGTAGCATAATCATGTAGACCCACAAAAACAGTAGTGGTAAATGTTGGGTTGTCTCCCAACAAGCGCTTTTCTTTAATGCCTTTTTAGCTAGGCATGATGATTTCAACAATGCTCACATAGAAGATAAGAATTGAAACATAAAGAGAGCATCATGAAGAATATGACTAACACATTTAAGCCTAACCCACTTCCTATGCATAGGGATTTTGTGAGGAAACAATTTATGGGAACAAGAATCAACTAGCATAGGAAAGCAAAACAAGCATAGCTTCAAGATTTTCAACACATAGAGAGGAAACTTGATATTATTGCAACTCCTACAAGCATATATTCCTCCCTCAGAATAAATTTAAGTAGAATCATGAATGAATTCAATAAAATAACCATGACATAAATCATTCTTTTCATGATCTATAAGCATACAACTTTTATTACTCCCCACATAAGCAAATTTCTTCTCATGAATAGTTGTGGGAGCAAACTCAACAGAATAACTATCATGTGAGGCATGATCCAATTGAAAATTTAAATCAAGATGACAAGTTTCATGGTTATCATTATTCTTTATAGCATACATGTCATCAAAATAATCTTCAAAAATAGCAACTTTGTTCTCATAATCAATTGGAACCTCTTCCGAAATAGTGGATTCATCACTAAATAAATTCATGACCTCTCCAAATCCACTTTTATCAATATTGTAAGATTCAACACCCTCCAAAATAGTGGGATCATTACTTTCTAAAGTTGACACTCTTCCAAACCCACTTTCATCAATATAATCATCATAAATAGGAGGCATGCTTTCATCATAATAAATTTGCTCATCAAAACTTGTGGGACAAAAAATATCATCTTCATCAAAAATAGCATCCCCAAGCTTGTGGCTTTGCATATCATTAGCATCATGGATATTCAAAGAATTCATACTAACAACATTGCAATCATGCTCATCATACAAAGATGTAGTGCCAAACATTTTAATGCATTCTTCTTCTAACACTTGGGCACAATTTTCCTTTCCATCATTTTCACGAAAGATATTAAAAAGATGAAGCATATGAGGCACCCTCAATTCCATTTTATTGTAGTTTTCTTTTTATAGACTAAACTAGTGATAAAACAAGAAACTAAATGATTCAATTGCAAGATCTAAAGATATACCTTCAAGAACTAACCTCCCCGGCAACGGTGCCAGAAAAGAGTTTGATGTCTACTACACAACATTCTTCTTGTAAACATTGTTGGGCCTCCAAGTGCAGAGGTTTGTAGGACAGTAGCAAATTTCCCTCAAGTGGATGACCGAAGGTTTATCAATCCGTGGGAGGCGTAGGATGAAGATGGTCTCTCTCAAACAACCCTGCAACCAAATAACAAAGAGTCTCTTGTGTCCCAGACACACCCAATACAATGGTAAATTGTATAGGTGCACTAGTTCGGCGAAGAGATGGTGATACACGTGCAATATAGATGGCACATATAGGTTTTTCTAATCTGAAAATATAAAAATAGCAAGGTAACTAATGATAAAAGTGATCACAAACGGTATTGCAATGTTTCGAAACAAGGCCTAGGGCTCATACTTTCACTAGTGCAAGTTCTCTCAACAATAATAACATAATTAGATCATATAACAGTCCCTCAACATGCAACAAAGAGTCACTCCAAAGTCACTAATAGCGGAGAACAAATGAAGAGATTATTGTAGGGTACGAAACCACCTCAGAGTTATTCTTTCCGATCAATCCATTGGGCTATTCCTATAAGTGTCCCAAACAGCCCTAGAGTTTGTAGTAAAATAACACCTTAAGACACACATCAACCAAAACCCTAATGTCATCTAGATACTCCAATGTCACCTCAAGTATCCGTGGGGTTTGATTATACCATATGCATCACACAATCTCAGATTCATCTTTTCAAACCAACATAAAGAACTTCAAAGAGTGCCCCAAAGTATCTACCGGAGAGTCAAGACAAAAACGTGTGCCAACCCCTATGCATAGTTTCCCAAGGTCACAGAACCCGCAAGTTGATCACCAAAACATACACCAAGTGAATCAATAGAATACCCCATTGTTACCACGGGTATCCCATGCAAGACATATATATACATCAAGTGTTCTCAAATCCTTAAAGACTCAATCCGATAAGATAACTTCAAAGGGAAAACTGAATCCATTACAAGAAGGTAGAGGGGGAGAAACATCATAAGATCCAACTATAATAGCAAAGCTCGCGGTACATCAAGATCGTGCCATATCAAGAACATGAGAGAGAGACAGAGAGATCAAACACATAGCTAATGGTACATACCCTCAGCCCCAAGGGTGAATTACTCCCTCCTCATCATGGAGAGTGTCGGGAAGATGAAGATGGCCATCGTTGATGATTTCCCCCTCTGGCGGGGTGCCGGAACAGTGTCTCGATTGGCTTTTGGTGGCTACAGAGGCTTGCGGTGACGGAACTCCTAATCTAGGTTGTTTTCTGGAGGTTTCTGTATTTATAGGAGAGGTTGGCGTCGAGAACAAGTCAGGGGGGGCCCACAGAGAGTCCACGAGGCACAGGGGCGCGCCCTAAGGGGGGTGGGGGCGCCCTCCACCCTCATGGGCCTCACGGGACTCTCCTCCGGTAACTTTTCGTTCCAATATTTTTTATATTTTCCAAAAAAATATTTGTTGATTTTCAGGGCATTCCGAGAACTTTTATTTCTGCACAAAACAACACCACGGTAGTTCTGCTGAAAAGAACGTCAGTCCTGGATAGTTCTAATCAAATCATACCAAAATCATGTAAAATATTATAAACATGGCATGAATACATCAAAAATTATAGATACGTTGGAGACGTATCAATGGGAGACGCGGATGGCGAGATGCTTGCTGAGTATGGTGCGATGGATGCCATGGAGCCCCTTCCCCAGTACATCGTCGGGCGCGAGCTGGACATGGAGGAGGCGGCGGAGATTGATGAGCACCAGCCAGAGTAGTACTCTTTGTTTTGTTTAAGTAAGAGCGCCGGTCTTCAATTTGTTAGAGTAATGTTTTAGTCAGCTAGCTCTGTTTAATTGCTGAACTTGCTCGATTTAGAAGTGTGGGTGTGTTGTAGTCTCCTTTGTGTATGCAAATTATGCAATGACGTGGATGACCACTGTAACCAGGGTAATTTGGACCAAAATTTGCATGTTAAAACTCAGCACACATGGGGTAAGCTATATGAATCGTTTGTGATGTTCACATATCATACACAGTGCTGAATAAGGGACTGTGTCTGATGACACTTTGCGCGCTAGTTTTTTCGCTGCACCTATCCAAAACTTCCGGCTTCCCGCCCCCTCCCCTTACGAAAAGCCACATTTCCCCTGTTTCTGCCTTCCTTTCAAAGTTGAAACCTTCACTCCTTGCTTGCAGCGCCGCCTCCTCGCCGGCGACCCTCCTTCACGCTACTCGGCCTCGTCGATTCAGGCAGGTAATCCACACCCGACCCCCATCGTCTTCCTCCCTCCACACCCCACATGCCCCGACCTCCGGCGCGACACCTTCCACCCAAATCACCGACCCCTCCCCAAAATAAGCGCCGCCCTAAGCCATGGTGCACACAGTATAGCCAGGAGCTCAAGGAGCATTTGGCAGCGGAGAAGCAAATCGCGGCCGCACACGCGGATGAGGTCACGATGGCTGCCATTTGTGCCGACACCCAGATCTTGGAGGAGCACCTCACCATCAAGGCCACCGTCAATGCCTCGCACACCGACACTGTGACGCGGTTGGCTGCTTTGAATGGCAGTTCCTGGCGTTTTCTTACCTCAACTCGAGAGCTAGCAGGTTGGTGCCCGGAGCAGCTCAGGGAACTCACCACTATGATGAGGGCCCCGACGATGTGGAGGCCTCGCCCTCTTCCATGTCCAAGGAGCCAATCTCATCAATATCTCCGACGACGAGGAGTAGCTTGTCTTATTAGCTCACTATAGGGACTTATGTTCAGTTTGCTAGCTATGCCGGTTAAGCATGCTCGGTTTACCTGTTGCATGTGCTGCTGATGCCTTTCCTTAACAAAATCTAGTGAATTGTCCTATCTACTTTTACCATGCAATCTGTTGCCCTAGTGTATATGTTCAACATGTCGTGCAATGTGGTGCTCACTTATTAAATGTTTGGTTAATTAGTTGTCGTGTTCAGTTAACTATTTGGTTGTCTTCCATGTGAGAAATAAAGCAAATTTATCTGTACAAAATACATGAGGAATAAATACAATTGCTATATTTCCAAGTTGTCAAGCATGCTTGGTTTGGTTAACTGTCTGATCTTCTATTATGTTATATATTCTGCAATGTGGTGCCCAGTTAACATTGGTTCATTTGTTGTGGTGTTTAGTTAACTGTTTGGTTCAATTCTGCAATGGAATGTTCAATTGTTGTGGTGCATTTTGTTATTGTATACCATGCAAGAAATAAATCAAATTTGGTTGTACTAAATACATGAGAAACAAATACAATCGCTATATTTCCAAGTTATTAAGCATGCTTGGTTTGGTTAACTGTCTGATCTTCTATTAGGAATATGTTATATTGTGCAATGTGGTGATCAGTTAATGTTTGGTTCATTTGTTGTGGTGTTTAGTTAACTTCTTGGTTCAATTCTGCAATGTGATGTCCAATTGTCGTGGGTAGAATTTTGTATTGTTGTGCATGCGAGGAATAAATAAAATTTGGCTCCACTTAATACATGAGAAACATATACAATTTCTATATTTCCTAGTTCTTAATCATGCTTGGCTTGGATAAATGGGTTTTCTATGTGGCTCGAATTAATCTGATGAATCTGCAATGTGCTTATTTTTCATCAACATATTTTACAGATAGCATGCAAACCCTCACTTAACCTGATCACTAACTACCTTATATGTGTTGCAGGGAAACAATGGGAAGCACTAAGGTTTAGAATCGTGGTTCGCACATGCATAGTCCTTTGTCTAATAACACATTACTGTGCAATTGCAGGAACTCTAATATTTAGGTTTTCAACAATTTGGTCTTGCACATTGATAACCCGCAAGTATACGGGATCAATTGTAGCCTCTTTTGATAAGTAAGAGTGTCGAACCCAATGAGGAGCTAAAGGTAGAACAAATACCCTCTCAAGTCCTATCTGCCACTGATACGACTCTATGCACGCTTAGTGTTCGCTTTACCTAGAACAAGTATGAAACTAGAAGTACTTTGTAGGTGTTGTTGGATAGGTTTGCAAGATAATAAAGAGCACGTAAATATAAACTAGGGGATGTTTAGATAAAGATGCAATAAAGTAAATATAGTGAGTGTGGAAAAGTGGTGGTAGGAGTTGTGAAATTGTCCTAAGCAATTGACTACGTTACTAGACCGGTAATCACTATTACAATTCTATTTGAGGGAGAGGCATAAGCTAACATACTTTCTCTTCTTGGATCATATGCACTTATGATTGGTACTCTAGCAAGCATCACAACTACTAAAGATCATTAAGGTAAAACCCAACCATAGCATTAAAGTATCAAGTCCCCTTTATCACATACGCAAACAACCTACTTACTCGGGTCTATGCTTCTGTCACTCACGCTACCCACCATAAGCAAATCATAAACATATTGCAAACCCTATAGCGGGAATCCCTCACGCTTGCGCGACACGGAGGGCACAATAGGACAGCTCCAATAATAAAACATGCAATTCAAACCATTCATATCAATTCATCAATCATCGATAGGACAACGAAGATCTACTCAAACATCATAGGATGGCAACACATCATTGGGTAATAATATGAAGCACAAAGCACCATGTTCAAGTAGAGGGTACAGTGGATTGCGGGAGAGTGGACCGCTGAGTATAGATGGGGGAAGGTGATGGAGATGTTGGAGAAGATGATGGAGGTGTTGGTGTAGATCACGATGATGATGATGGCCCCCGGCAGCGCTTCGGCGCCACCGGAAGCAAGGGGGAGAGAGCCCCCCTTCTTCTTCTTCCTTGACCTTATCCCTAGATAGGATAAGGGTTTCCCCTCTGCTCCTTGGCTCCCATGGCTTGGGAGGGGCGAGAGCCCCTCCGAGATTGGATCTATCTCTTTGTCTCTCTCTGTTTCTGCGTTATGGTATCCTGCCCTGGCACCGTTTCTTTTATATCCGAAGATCCGTAACTCCGATTGGATTGAAACCTTCGCCCAGATCTTTTTCCAAAAAATAGCTTTCTTGCGGCCAAAGAAGGGCATCAACCGCCTTACGAGGGGCCCAGGAGGGTGGGGGTGCACCCACCTGGAGTGGGTGTGGGCCCCTGTGCCGTGGCCACCTCGGGCACCGTCTCGCGTTGATTTTACTTCCCAAAAATCACAAATATTCCAAAATAATTCTCCGTCCGTTTTTATCCCGTTTGGACTCCGTTTGATATGGGATTTCGCAAAACATAAAACATGCAAGACGAGGCCGACCTTTGGGCCTTTGGATCAATATGTTAGTCCCAAAAATAATATAAAAAGTTGCCAAAAGTATATGACAATATTGGCACGGAACAATCAAAAATTATAGATACGACGGAGACGTATCAGCATCCCCAAGCTTAATTCCTGCTCGTCCTCGAGTAGGTAAATGATAAAAAAGATAATTTTTGATGTGGAATGCTACCTAGCATAATCTTGATCATATGTCTAATCATGGCATGAATATTAAGACACGAGTGATTCAAAGCAATAGTCTATCATTTGAGATCAAAACAACAATACTTAGGGCATCCCAACAAACAATCATATCTTTCAAAATATCAATGCTTCAAAAAGTTATCCCTACAAAATCATATAGTCTTGTATGGTCCCTTTTCTTAACACAAGGTACCCCTCATGCCTATCCCGGTGTCAGCCAAGCAATTGTTTCATACTTTAGTATTCTTAAACTTTTTCAACCTTCACGCAATACATGAGCGTGAGCCATGGATATAGCACTATGGGTGGAATAGAATATGATGGTGGAGGTTATGTGGAGAAGACAAAAGGGGAGAAAGTCTCACATCGACGCGGCTAATCAACGGGCTATGGAGATGCCCATCAATTGATGTCAATGCGAGGAGTAGGGATTGCCATGCAACGGATGCACTAGAGCTATAAGTGTATGAAAGCTCAAACTGAAAACTAAGTGGGTGTGCATCCAACTTGCTTGCTCATGAAGACCTAGGGCATTTGAGGAAGCCCATCGTTGGAATATACAAGCCAAGTTCTATAATGAAAATTCCCACTAGTATATGAAAGTGACTATATAGGAGACTCTCTATATGAAGAACATGGTGCTACTTTGAAGCAGAAGTGTGGTAAAAGGATAGTAACATTGCCCCTTTTCTTTTTCTTTTTTTCTTTTTCTTTTTTTTGGGTGGGCTTCTTTGGCCCCCTTTTTTATTTAGGCTTCTTTAGCCTTTTTTCTCTTTTTTTTTCTTTTTTTTCATGGGGCAATGCTCTATAATGATGATCATCACACTTTTATTTAATTACAACTCAATATTACAACTCGATACTGGAACAAAGATATGACTCTATATGAATGCTTCCGGCAGTGTACCGGGATGTGCAATGATCTAGCATAGCAATGACATCAAAAAAACGGACAAGCCATGAAAACATCATGCTAGCTATCTTACGATCATGCAAAGCAATATGACAATGAATGCTCAAGTCATGTATATGATAATGATGGAAGTTGCATGGCAATATATCTCGGAATGGCTATGGAAATGCCATGATAGGTAGGTATGGTGGCTGTTTTGAGGAATCTATAAGGAGGTTTATGTGTGATAGAGCGTATCGTATCACGGGGTTTGGATGCACCGGCGAAGTTTGCACCAACTCTCGAGGTGAGAAAGGGCAATGCACGGTACCGAAGAGGCTAGCAATGATGGAAGGGTGAGAGTGTGTATAATCCATGGACTCAACATTAGTCATAAAGAACTCACATACTTATTGCAAAAATTTATTAGCCATCCAAACAAAGTACTACGTGCATGCTCCTAAGGGGGAGGTTGGTAGGAGTTAACCATCGCGCGCCCCCGACCTTCACGCAAAGATAAACAATCAAAATACAATGCGCGCCAATTTGGTTACATAGTTAGTAGACCATATGTGCATGCTTCGGGAATCACAAACCTTAACACCAACATCCTTCCTAAACACAACCATCTACTAGTACCTCCCACATATTATCATCTCTATATCGCAAAACTATTGAAAGGAATCAAACATATCATATTCAGCGATCTACAAGTTTTATATA
Organism: Aegilops speltoides; assembly: GCA_021437245.1. NCBI lineage: Eukaryota > Viridiplantae > Streptophyta > Magnoliopsida > Poales > Poaceae > Aegilops > Aegilops speltoides. The sequence goes on along the minus strand of CM038141.1, from coordinate 360,880,053 downwards.
GGATTTTATGACTAACCATGTGAATGACCAACTCCTGTCATCTCTCTAAACAGGTATAAGTGAAGCAAGAGAGTTTAATTATTTCTACAAAAGATATGCCCATGCTCTAACAAATATAAGTGAAGCAAAAGAGCATTCTACAAATGGCGGTTTTCTATGTGAAGAGAAACAGGCAATCCAAACTTCAAATGATCTAAGTGAAGCATATGAAGCATTCTATAAAGCCATACTCAAAAGATATAAGTGAAGTGCAATGAGCATTCTATAAATCAACCAAGTACTATCTCATACCAGCATGGTGCATAAAAGAAAAATGAAAACTAAATGCAAAAGACGCTCCAAGACTTGCACATATCGCATGAACGAAATGAATCCGAAAACATACCGATACTTGTTGAAGAAAGAGGGGATGCCTTCTGCGGCATCCCCAAGCTTAGACGCTTGAGTCTCCTTGAATATTTACTTGGGGTGACTTGGGCATCCCCAGTCTTGAGCTCTTGCCTCTCTTCCTTTTCCTCATATCGAGACCTCCTCGATCAAACACTTCATCCATACAAAACTTCAACAGAAAACTCAGTAAGATCCGTTAGTATAATAAAGCAAATCACTACTCTAAGTACTGTAGCAAACCAATTTACATTTTGTTTTTGCATTGTGTCTACTGTAACATAACTTTTTCGTGGCTTAATCCACTGATAGAAATTAATAGTTTCATCAAAACAAGCAAACTATGCATCAAAAACAGAATCTGTCAAAAAAAGAACAGTCTGTAGCAATATGAACATTCACCATACTTCTGGTACCCCAACAATTCTACCAAAATTATGAAAAATAAAAAAGTTGTACAGCAAGACAGTGCAAAAGGAATCAGAACCATTTGACTCTCCAGTTAAAAATATAAAATCGCGCACTACAGCCAAAGTTTTTGTCCTGCACCGTACAAACCAACAAGCATTGTAAACATCCTAAAGGCAAACCTTAGCACATTATTTTTATAATACAATGGAATTGTACAAGAGGATAATTATTTTTGATGAAAAGTTTATGTAATCAAGATTCACAAAGTTTCCGAGAGCATGAACAAAGTTCAAGGGTAGCGCCCACTTCAACAATGTTTGTCTTTCTCACTTTCACTTTCCTTTTTGAAAAGTTTTAGGTTCCCCTCTTTATTTTTTTATTTTTAAACTATATAAAAGCACTCAACAGAAATAAAAGACTCTCTAAAACTTCCGGGTTGTCTCCCTAGTAGCGCTTTCTTTAAAGCCATTAAGCTAGGCATAAAGTGCTCAAGTAATGAATCCACCCCGATCCCAAGGTATATCAAACCCAATTTTAATTAACAATGATTTGTGATTTAGTAGTGAGCACAAAGTAACATATATCAAGCAATGACGAAGTCTAACTCTCTTCCTATGCAATGGCATGTCATAAAAGAACAATTCATGCACACCAAGTAAAGGCCAATGCATAGTATAAACAGTTTCTTGCAAATTTATCATATTGGAAACATAAAGAGGCGGAGATATAGTTCCTCTTTCATAATAATTACAAGTAGGAGCAGCAAGCACATGCATATTATATCTATCAAAATCATCATGTGTAGTAGTAAAACGCAACCCAACAATATAATCCTTAATAAGCACAAACTTCTCCGATATAGTGTAGTCGAGAGAATTCAAAAAGATAATAGGACTATCATGCATGGGTGCAATAGCAACAATTTCATGTTTAACATAAGGAAGTATATCAAGTTCATCTCCATAAGCATAATTCATATTGGCATCTTGGTCACAAGCATAGCAAGCCTCGTCAAAAAGGGGTATTTCAAGAGAATCAACGGGATCATAACAATTATCATAGCAATCATCATAGCAATCATCCTTCGGTAAGCATGAAGGGGAATTAAACAATGTATGAGTTGAAGAGTTACTCTCATTAGAAGGTGGGCACGAGTAGCTAATCCGCTCATCCTCCTTTTGTTCTTCGCTCTCCTCATCATCTTTTTCATCCAATGAGCTCACAGTTTCATCAATTTCTTCTTCCATAACTTCATGCAAAATATTAGTCTCTTCTTGGACAGCGGAGAATTTCTCAATATATAGTTTAACATAGGTATGAGAAGCATAATTATCATAACAATATTCAAGTATGGCAAAAATTTCAGATTTATAGAGAGTAGCATCATACTTTTCAATCAAAGAAGCAATTTCATAAGCACCCTTAAAAGCAACAAATTCTTCAATTTGTTGAACATCGTAGTAATTATAAACACCCTTAACATACGAAGATACGATTCCATTATCACTAGAGAAGCATAGAGAGGGAAGGTGTTTCTTAGGGTTTTCAGAACAACAAGTAAAATCATATAGTTCACATAAAGTCCAAGCATAGCATTGCAAACGATGAATTTGATCCAGTAAAAGTTTCCGTTTTTCAGATATACGGTGTCGCACATAACAAGCATGCTCATCTAAAGATTTGCCCTCAACTAAGCTAGTTGGGGTTTCAGCACGAGCACATAGGGATCGAAGATGATCCAAGTAAAAAGCTTCAGTAGTGTGATAGATTTTGAGTGGTTCTTCAACCATTGGTGCAGTAGGTACAACTAAGTTTTTTGGTATTTTGTGTTTCCTACCCATAACTAAAGATAAAACAACTAGGAACAGCAAATAAAAATTACTTAGTGATAAAGCAAACAAGCACACACGAGAATATTCACCCACGCTATGACTCCCCGGCAAGGGCGCCAGAAAAAGGTCTTGATAACCCGCAAGTATACGGGATCAATTGTAGCCTCTTTTGATAAGTAAGAGTGTCGAACCCAACGAGGAGCTAAAGGTAGAAAAATTACCTGATGTAGGGTGGAACCCTAATTCGTCGATCTTTCACGTTTGGAGGGGATCCTACGGAGGAAACACGAAGAACACGCGGAAGCACGAGAGGAAATCACGGAGAAGAACGAGAGAGACACTCAACCGATAAGAGATCAATCACACAAGGTCTAGATCATCGAAGCACGAGTGATACATGGTCCAAAATCAACAAAGGAAAGATACAAAGGTAACCGTTCTTCTCCCGGAGGAGGTCTTGAATCCACGAAGGGATCTTCCCGTGTAGGGGTCTTGAATCCGATGGATCTTCTCCTAGACGGATGTCCTGATCTCCGTGGAGAAGTACCGGTGGATGAGCAAAGGCTCTCACACACAAATATGAGCTAATCCAATGCTAAGTCTCAAAGTGAGGAGAGGGGGTCCTATATAGAGTGCGGGGCGAAGGGTACATGGGCTCAGCTTAACACGCTGCTGTAGGGCTGGCGGAAAATCCGGACGAGGGTCCGGATGATCCGGGCTGGTCCGGATGATCCGGGTGGGGGCCCGGATGGTCCGGGTGCTCTGCTGGAGACGGCGCAGGGCCGGACGTCTGGCTGGTGGTCCGGATGTCCGGACGGGATCCGGATGATCCGGGCTGGGGTCCGGATGATCCGGCTTCAGTGTGGAGGTTCTGTTGCCTTCGGTCGATTTAGCCGGATCGTCCGGACCGGGGTCCGGATCATCCGGGCTCTGTCCGGATCGTCCGGGCCTCCGTCCGGATCGTCCGGCCTCTCTGGTCCTGGTCGCTTTCTCCTCTCCGTCTTCGCGTATGTCTTCCGCTTCCGATTCTCCTTGCTTCCTAGCCTCTTCATGGTCGACTCCTTGGTGCCTGAGTATGCATAGAGTTTCCGTTTGAGGTAGTAACCATGTCTCATGTGAATCGAAGGAGAGTTGTGAGAGGAGTGATGTCACCTCGGTTTCCAGAGCTCTTGCACGTGCTCGAGTCATCGGTCCTTGTGGCGTTGTAGGTGTTGATGTAGAGTCCATGGGGATGATGGAAGGATGCTCCGCATCATATCCCCTCCCTTCGAAAGGATCCGACCTCGGATCTAGATCTTCATCACCATGGAAAGGCGAAAGGTCTTTGATGTTGAATGTGTCGCTCACGTTGTACTTGTCGCTTGGAAGGTCGAGCTTGTAGGCGTTGTTGTTGTAGCGTGCTAACACCTTGAAGGGTCCATCGGCTCGGGGTAGAAGTTTGGACTTGCGTTCGTTGGGGAAGCGTTCCTTGCGGAGGTGTAGCCATACGAGATCGCCTATGTTGAAGATCATGGGTTGCTTGTTGATGTTGAGCTTGGTCGCTAGTCGTTGTACTTGGCGCTCGATGGTGTTTCTTGTATCTTCATGCACCTTCTTGATGTAGCTTGCACGGGCACTTGCGTCGAGGTTGGCGCGTTCTTGTAGAGGTAGAGGTAGAATGTCCAATGGGGACAATGGGTTGAAGCCGTAGATGACCTCGAAGGGGGACTTGCCGGTCGTCGAATGTCTTGCGCGGTTGTAGGCGTACTCGGCGATGGGTGAACCGCCTCCACTCCTTGATGTTCTTCTTGATCAACACGCGAAGTAGAGTGGAGAGCGTCGGTTCGTCACCTCCGTTTGGCCGTCGGTTTGAGGATGGTATGCGGAGGAGAACAAGAGCTTGATTCGAGCTTGGCGCAAAGAGTTTTCAAAAGTAACTCAAGAACTTGGCGTCGCGGTCGAGAGGCGATTGACTTTGGTACTCCATGGAGGCGCAAGATTTCCCTACAAAAGAGATTTGCAATATGTGAAGCATCGTCTACCTTGTTGCAAGGAATGAAATGTGCCATTTTAGAAAATCTGTCCACAACAACAAATACGGAGTCTTTTCCATTTTGAGTTCTAGGCAAACTAAGTACAAAGTCCAAGCTAATGTCTTCCCAAGGTTGATAAGGAATAGGAAGAGGCATGTAAAGACCATGAGATTGAGCTTTTGACTTAGCTTGGCGGCATGTTGAGCATCTTGTGGTGAAGCGTGAGACGTCTCGAAACATCTTTGGCCAAAAGTAGTTCTTGGAGAGCGTGGCGAAAGTCTTGTCGCGTCCAAAGTGTCCCATGAGTCCACCGCCATGAGCCTCTTGCAAAAGGAGCAAACGAAGAGAAGACTCGGGTATGCATAGTTTGTTAGCTCTCATAAGATAACCATCCTTGAGGTAATATTGTTCCCAAGATGTATGCGTCAAACATTTGGCATAATGAGGTGCAAAAGATGGATCACTAGCATACAAATCTTTGATGTGATCAAACCCAATAACATTCAACTCAAGTTGGGTGACAAGCGTGCATATGCGTGAAAGTGCATCAGCAACTACATTTTCCTTGCCCTTAATGTATTTGATCACATATGGAAAAGATTCAATAAATTCACTCCATTTAGCATGTCGCTTGTTCAGTTAGTTTGACCTTTTAAGTACTTAAGCGTTTCATGATCGGTATGGATGACAAACTCATGAGGTCTAAGATAATGTTCCCAAACATGTAGCACACGTACTAAAGCATACAATTCTTTGTCATACACGGGATAGTTAAGTTGAGCACCGGAGAGTTTTTCACTAAAATAAGCAATGACTCGTTTTTCTTGCATTAAAACTCCGCCAATTCCGGTACCGCTTGCATCACAATGGACCTCAAAAGTTTTGTAAAAATTGGGCAAAGCAAGAATCGGAGCATGAGTAAGTAAAGCCTTGAGCTCATCGAAAGCGTTGGCTTGCAAAGGTCCCCAAACAAAAGGAGTATTCTTCTTACTCAAAGCATGCAAAGGAGCTGCAATAGTGCTAAAGTTTTTCACAAAGCGTCAATAAAAACCTGCAAGACCAAGGAAACTTCGCACTTGTTTCAAATTGGTGGGTTGGGGCCAAGTTTTAATTGCTTTGATTTTAGTTTCATCAACGTGGACACCCTTGAAGAGACAACGAAACCCAAGAAAACCACTTTGTCAACTCCAAAAGTGCATTTCTTCAAGTTGGCATAAAGACTTTCTTTTCGAAGTGTTTGCAAAACAAGCTTAACATGATCAAGATGCTCTTTCATGGTTTTGCTAAACACAAGAATATCATCGAAGTAAACCACAACAAAGATTCCAATGTATGGACGAAGTACATGATGCATGAGATGCACAAAAGTTCCGGGAGCTTCCGACAAACCCATAGGCATAACCAACCATTCATATAAGCCAAATTTTGTTTTGAAAGCAGTTTTCCATTCATCACCCTCATGAATGCGGATTTGGTAATAGCCACTTTTAAGATCAATTTTTGAGAAAAAGTTGGCTCCACTAAGTTCATCAAGCATATCATCTAAGCGAGGAATGGGATGCCTATAGTGCATGGTGATAGCATTGATGGGTCTACAATCGGAACACAAGCGGAAAGTTCCATCGGGCTTAGGCACAAGTATAACGGGAATGGCACAAGGGCTTAAGCTTTCACGTACATGACCGTTGTCGATAAGTTGTTGTACTTGCCGTTGAATCTCCTTGGTTTCTTCGGGATTGACACGGTATGGAGCTTTGTTTGGAAGTGGCGCTCCGGGTATGAGGTCGATTCGATGCTCAATACCTCGTAGAGGAGGTAGACCCGGAGGTAGCTCATCGGGGAAAACATCTTGAAATTCCTGCAAAAGAGATTGAAACACCAAAGGTAGCTCATGAGTGGTGTTAGTTTTTGGTTCGCCATCCTTGCACACAAGGATAAAGTGCATCACACTCGATGGGTTCTCACACACTTCCCTCATCTCATGTTTGGTGGCGAATATTATGAGGTTTTTCTCTCTAGGCGAAGAGGCGCTCAAATTTGGCTTGTGGCTCTCACTCACTTTTTGGTGGCTCACTTTCTCACTCTTCTCTTTTTGGTTGGTGGCTTGTTTGTCGGCTATCACTTGACTAGGAGACATGGGTCGTAGGACATATTCTTTGCCTTTCATCTTGAAGCTATAGTGGTTTGTACGCCCATTGTGGTAGACACCACGTCGAATTGCCATGGCCGACCAAGGAGGAGGTGGCAAACGGTCATTGGGACCACATCACACTCCAAAGTGTCCTCATATGCACCGATTTTGAAGGATACTTGGACCGTATGTTCAACTCGTATAGTGCCGGAGTCACTTAGCCATTGAACCTTGTATGGTTGCGGATGCTTCTTCTTGACCAATTGAAGCTTGGAGCATAGTTCTTCGCTTGCCAAGTTGTGGCAACTACCTCCATGGATGATGACCTTGACGGATCTCCCATTGATGCCGGCCTTTGTGTGGAAGATGTGGCATCGTTGGTCTTCTTCTTGGTGATGTTGAAGTGTCAAGACTTTGGAGACAACAAGAGCGGGGCTTGTATCTTCATCACAAAAGACTTGATCATCTTCATCCTCGTTGATGCGCCGGTGCATGGCCACTTGCTCAATAGCGTCCATTTCATCTTCACTCATTGAGTCGTAGGTGCCATCGTCGTTGAGTATCATGGTGCGCTTGTTGATGCATTCATAGGACTTGTGGCCTCGGCCGCCGCAAGTAAAACACTTGAAGGAGCTCATCTTGACGGTCTCATCGGTTGGAGTAGATGATGAAGCACGTGGCTTGGAGTTGCTTGTAGTAGGAGGAGGATGACTTGAACTTGTAGAAGTTTTCTTGTAACTTGACTTGTCGTCGTTGCTTGGAAAAGGCTTGGTTGATGTCGAAGTTGGAGTAGTTGTTGAAGCTTGGTTGTTGGAGAAGCCGTATGTCTTGGATGAGTACTTGGCGTACTTGAAGTCATCTTGCACTTGTCGTTCCGCCTTTGTAGCTTAATGCACGAGCTCAATGAGGTTGGAGTAGGGTTGGAAATCGGCGATCTTCTTGATGGGATGGTTTAGTCCGTTCAAGAATCGTGCCATTGTTTGCTCATCATTTTCCGTGACATTGGCTCGAATCATGGCATCTCCATTTCCTTGTAGTATTCTTCAACACTCTTTGTTCCTTGCTTGAGGAGTTGGAGCTTCTTGAAGAGATCACGGTTGTAGTAGGTGGGTACAAAGCGTGCTCGCATGACATCCTTCATTTGAGCCCAAGTGGTGATTGGAGGTTCACCTCTTGCTTGTCGGCGCTCAAGGACTTGTTCCCACCATATGAGCACATAGTCTTGGAACTCAAGTGATGCCATAGCGATCTTCTTCTCTTCCTCATAGTTGTGCAAACGAAAGATTTTGTCGACCTTCAATGCCCATGAGAGGTACTCTTCGGGATCATTGGTTCCATTGAACTTGGGCATTGTGAACTTGAGCTTGCCATAGCGGTGTTCTTCATTGTTTTGAGGTCGATGTTGATGGTGACGTTCTTGACGTGGAGGGTAATCATCCTCATGTTGCTCTTGGTGAGGAGGAAGTCCATGATCAACTTGCTCTTGTTGACCTTGAGGTTGAGGTTGAGCTTGAGGAGCTTGTGGAGGAGCTTGACGTTGCGCACGCGGATGGTAGTTTCTCTCTTGTATTTCTTCTCGAAGTGCTTCCTCTTGATTGCGCCTTTCGCGATTGCGGTTGGCGAGCTCGACTTGATGCTTGAAGCGCGTTCGCCTCGAGCTTGTGCTTCGTTGTTGTTGTTGAAGGCGTTTAGTCTCGGCGTCTTGTTGCTCTTGGTGTAGGCGCGCTCGTTCTTGTTCTTGTTGGTAGCGAAGGCGTTGTCGTTCTTGAGCTTGAGCAAACGCCATTTGGCTCGATTGAGGACGAGGAACTTCTTCATCAACTTGCTCTTGGAGATTCTTGTCGTGTAGCGGGTTGCGAGATGCATAGCGATCTTGACGCTGGCTCGTCGAAGAATGTTCGATGACGGTGTACTTGTGTTGGAGAAGGAGTCGTCGGAGTGGCGACTTGAGTGGCTCCGTCTTGAGTGTGAAGAGGTAGAAATCGCGGTTCACCAACAAGGCGTGGATCTCGTCCATTCTTGCATCGTTCTCTTTCTTGTCTTGCGTCGAGTTTGTTGTCGAAGTAATCTCGCGTACGTTTCTCGGAGAGTCGCAAGTCGGTGGAGAGGTTGTCGATGCGTTCGCTCATTGCTTGTTGCTCTTGATGGAGAGCTCGTTGCGCGCCAAAGAGGTGGCTCTTGGTGACGTAGGATAACATTTCGTCGTCTTGCTCGATGAAAAGTGGATTTGTAGAGGAACTTGGCCTATCCATCATTTCAAGCAAAATTGTGAGTGGTAGAAGGAGAAGAACTAATACCAATGTACCTTTGACCGAAGTTGAAAATGAATCAAGTTCACTCAAATGCGGACAATGAAATAGCACTATTGGTACCGATCCTTGTCGATTCTCACACCTACACAAATAAAAGCCTTTGGTGGAGCTTGGTTAGGATGGTGGCACAAAATTGATTGCAATCGTTAGCTTGACTCAAAAATGTTGAAGAAGATTCGCAAATTCGCATATGCAACAAGTAGACCAAGCAAGTAGTGGTACACGGAAACACACACGCAAATAGATAAATGGGATTGTGCAAACCAAAAGTGAGCCAAAATGTGGAATCCACGAAAATGCTCTTGTTGCACAATACTAGAGAGACGCTAGCACGATTGCACAATAGGCGGATACGGGGCTTGTGCACGACCTACTAGGCAAAAATGCAACGATCTCTATCCCAAGTATGCTATATGTATGGTGTATCGGTGCAATGATCCAAGATGATCTTATATGACAATCTTAATGTTGTATGATGCTATGCTTGTTGCTTATAAGCTCTTTGCTTATCTTTCCTCTTTGCTTAAAAGCTTGAGTGGCTCTTTATCTTTTGAGCTCTTTTCTTATGCAAACTTGACGAACTAAGATAGCAATTGTGTATGCGATGACAACTTTGTGACACACAAGTTGATTTCGAGATATGCACCTCGATTGTATGTATGATATGGTGTATGCAACTAATGTGCACAAGTCACGTTGCCGGCAATACTCAATGGCTAGTCTCGGTGGGTAAGCAATGCAAAAGATGGTATATGAAGGTTATCAATGCAATTGCAAGGTATGACAAAGATGTCGTCGATGTTACCGTCCGTAGCGAAGGTGAGTAGCCGACCAAAATGAGCGTTTGTTGTTGATGTCACACCGCGCCTAAATAGCCGAAACACAAAAGGACACGGAAATCTCACTCAAATTGTAGAACTCAAATTCGAATGGTAGTACGGAGGTTGTGTCGTGGGGTTTGGCGAGTGGAAGTGGTGGTAGATGGGGTGGAGAGGGTGTATGTATGTGTGGATGGTGGTGGTGGTGGAGAAGGACTGCAGAACTGCAGTTTCGGCAAAGGAAGCCGGATGATCCGGGCTAGGAGCCGGATGATCCGGGCGAGTCCGGATGATCCGGGACTTGGTCCGGATGATCTGGGCAGGTCAACCACGCACGGGAACTGCTCGGGAAGAACACGAAAATGGGGTGGAATATGACGATTTCGGGGATTTTGGGTGGATTTCGAGGGGGAGAAGGTGGGGAAACACAAGATCCACGAGTTACACACCAAATCCACGGATCAAAAACAACAAAACATCATCAAAACTAACAAATCACAAAAAAATTTGGGGGTATTTTTGTGGGGATTTTCGGGTTTTTAGGACGAAAAACAACAAAATCAAGCTAGAAATCACGAGGTAGGGGCTCCAAAAACGTGATCAACGTGGCTCATGATACCATATGATGTAGGGTGGAACCCTAATTCGTCGATCTTTCACGTTTGGAGGGGATCCTACGGAGGAAACACGAAGAACACGCGGAAGCACGAGAGGAAATCACGGAGAAGAACGAGAGAGACACTCAACCAACAAGAGATCAATCACACAAGGTCTAGATCATCGAAGCACGAGTGATACATGGTCCAAAATCAACAAAGGGAAGATACAAAGGTAACCGTTCTTCTCCCGGAGGAGGTCTTGAATCCACGAGGGGATCTTCCCGTATAGGGGTCTTGAATCCGATGGATCTTCTCCTAGACGGAGGTCCTGATCTCCGTGGAGAAGTACCGGTGGATGAGCAAAGGCTCTCACACACAAATATGAGCTAATTCAATGCTAAGTCTCAAAGTGAGGAGAGGGGTCCTATATATAGAGTGCAGGGCGAAGGGGTACATGGGCTCAGCCTAACACGCTGTGTAGCGCTGGCGGACGATCCGGACGAGGGTCCGGATGATCCGGGTGGGGCCCGGATGGTCCGGTGCTCTGCTGGAGGCGGCGCAGGCGGACGTCCGGTGGTGGTCCGGATGTCAGGCGGGATCCGGATGATCCGGGCGGGTCCGGATGATCCGGCTTCAGCGTGGAGGTTCTGTTGCCTTGATCGATTTAGCGGATCGTCCGGACCGGGTCCGGATCATCCGGGCTCTGTCCAGATCGTTCGGGCCTCCGTCCGGATCGTCCGGCCTCTCTGGTCCTGGTCGCTTTCTCCTCTCCGTCTTCGCGTATGTCTTCCGCTTCCGATTCTCCTTGCTTCCTAGCCTCTTCATGGTCAACTCCTTGGTGCCTGAGTATGCATAGAGTTTCCGTTTGAGGTAGTAACCATGTCTCATGTGAATCGAAGGAGAGTTGTGAGTGGAGTGATGTCACCTCGGTTTCCAGAGCTCTTGCACGTGCCCGAGTCATCGGTCCTTGTGGCGTTGTAGGTGTTGATGTAGAGTCCATGGGGATGATGGAAGGATGCTCCGCATCATTACCCTCACAAGTCCTATTTGCCACTGATACGACTCTATGCACGCTTAGTGTTCGCTTTACCTAGAACAAGTATGAAACTAGAAGTACTTTGTAGGTGTTGTTAGATAGGTTTGCAAGATAATAAAGAGCACATAAATATAAACTAGGGGCTGTTTAGATAAAGATGCAATAAAGTAAATATAGCGAGTGAGGAAAAGTGGTGGTAGGAGTTGTGAAATTGCCCCTATGCAATTGACTACGTTACTAGACCGGTAATCACTATTGCAATTCTATTTGAGGGAGAGGCATAAGCTAACATACTTTCTCTTCTTGGATCGTATGCACTTATGGTTGGAACTCTAGCAAGCATCCGCAACTACTAAAGATCATTAAGGTAAAACCCAACCATAGCATTAAAGTATCAAGTCCCCTTTATCCCATACGCAAACAACCTACTTACTCGGTGCGTGCTTACATCACACCACGCCACCCACCATAAGCAAATCATAAACATATTGCAAACCCTATAGCGGGAATCCCTCATGCTTGCGCGACACGGAGGGCACAATAGGACAGCACCAATAATAAAACATACAATTCAAACCAATCATAGCAATTCATCAATCACCGATAGGACAACGGAAATCTACTCAGACATCATAGGATGGCAACACATCATTGGATAATAATATGAAGCATAAAGCAACATGTTCAAGTAGAGGGTACAGCGGGTTACGGGAGAGTGGACCGCTGAGTATAGATGGGGGAAGGTGATGGAGATGTTGGTGAAGATAATGGAGGTGTTGGTGTAGATCGCGATGATGATGATGATGATGATGGCCCCCGGCAGCGCTCCGGCGCCACCGGAAGCAAGGGGGAGAGAGCCCCCCTTCTTCTTCTTCTTCTTCCTTGACCTTCTCCCTAGATGGGAGAAGGGTTTCCCCTCTGGTCCTTGGCTCCCATGGCTTGGGAGGGGCGAGAGCCCCTCCGAGATTGGATATATCTCTCTGTCTCTCTTTGTTTCTGCGTTATGGTATTCTGCCCTGGCACCGTTTCTTTTATATCCGGAGATCCGTAACTCCGATTGGATTGAAACCTTCGCCCAGATCTTTTTCCAAAAATTAGCTTTCTTGCGGCCAAAGAAGGGCATCAACCGCCTTACGAGGGGCCCAGGAGGGTGGGGGTCGAGCCCACCTGGAGTGGGCGTGGGCCCTTGTCTCGTGGCCACCTCGGGCACCGTCTCGCGTTGATTTTACTTCCCAAAAATCAGAAACATTCCAAAATAATTCTCTGTCCGTTTTTATCCCGTTTGGACTCCGTTTGATATGGGGTTTCTGCGAAATATAAAACATGCAACAGACAGGAACTGGCTCTGGGCACTGGATCAATATGTTAGTCCCAAAAATAATATAAAAAGTTACCAAAAGTATATGAAAGTTGAATAATATTGGCATGGAACAATCAAAAATTATAGATACGACGGAGACGTATCACACATGTAGGTCCTACTGTCAGAGGTTTTGACCCACTGTTTGACCCTTTTTCATATGGGGAAATGAGTTGTCCATGAGAAACTCAGAAAGATTGTTAGGATTAAAAAATTAGCGACAAAAAACTAGATCTTTGTCTGCACAATGAAGAAGACATCAGTTCACTACAGGATGGTACTAACTATTATACCTTGCCTTGTTTATTCATTTGCCCCATTTCCAATCTAGAGAGGATATTTATGCACATCCTTGTTTTCAGGCCTTTTCAAAGCAGTTCACTAATGATTACCTCTCAAACCACCTGTATGGTTAGGAGGCGAGGAAGGTATTCATACAACACCCATGGTTCAATATTGAAGTGTTCCTGAAGAGGACAAATGATGGACCGCCAATCATCCACAGGCACTGGCCTAAAGTTGTAAAGACCTTAAACATCAATGAAGGCTCAATATTCGCCTTCCTCTTCAGCAGTTTCCCAGATGAGATTCATCTATCTATGTACCGTCTATGATGCTTATTTTGAAAGGTTATAGATGTTGCATGTGAAACTTGCTGCTGGTGCAGTTGTGTAATGGGGTAGCTGAGTGCTGAAGCTATATGATGGTGTACTCTGATGAATTTCAATTATAAAATCCTGCTTCCTTAATACGAAAATGAAATATATTGTGTGCTTAATAGGAAATGTTAATTAATAAATGGATTATTAATAATAGGACAATTAGTTTGCTAATGGCCAATTAGCCTGCTAATTGGCATTTTTCTATTCCAAACGGTTATTGAGAAAACACCGTGGGCGATGACCTCACACAACGCACACAGTTTCTAGGAATAAGACTTATTGAATCAATGAACAATCACACATGACTTCCTTTTGAAAACTGTTTGCGTTAGACCACCTTGCGCAAATGTTTACCACATAAAAAGTGTGTGTGATGGACATCCTATGCCACACAGTTTCTTCTACGCATCGTGTGTGATGCATTCAGTAACGCAAACAATAAAATTGTTAATATCGTCTGCAATCACAACGTTATCACAAACGTTTAATGGGGATAATTCTGTGTGATGTACCTACGAACAGAAATATTTTCCTTGAAGTGACTGTGTGGGATGTATATACGAACGAAAACGTATTTGTTGAATTAACTGTGTGGGATGTACATACTAACGAAAATATATTCCTTGGATTGACTTTGTGGAATGTACATACGAACGGAAAAGTTTAGCCGGGACTGACTATGTGAGATGTACTTATGACTGGAAGCTATTTGGCATGTATAATTGTATTTTTAGCACAACTTTATGTATAATCATATTTGATCGCTCACCCGTCGCACACGACCTCATTTTGTCGAGCGTGTGTGACCAGAGGGCCTATCCCCTATGGTTTCTAGGTCATGTGGGAAGGACCCCCTCTATCACACACACACTCACTTGGCGATGTTTAGAATGCCGTCGCGGAAAGGGGTTACAAACCGTTTGTATAGCACCTCGATGTACCAGTTCTTGTTTAGAATCTTTTCCTACCCAAAATTTATGTACTAAGCAGGAATACTACTTGTGCATCCAAAATCCATGAGCCAAGTTTCTTCCATGAGTGTCCACCATACCTTCTTATATACGCTATTACCCTGCCGTTCCAAGTAAATTTGCATATGCCACATCTAGTAATTCAAATAAGCATATGTTTTGTGTGCCCGTACCTCTCATGGAGCGGCAGGGGGTAGTCAGTATGTTCCATGCTAAGCGGATTATTCTCACGATGGGTGTTTATTCACTTGTTATTACACGAGAGAGGCTAGTAATTGGGATGCCCAGTCCTTTAATCAAAATGAAAAAAATATAATGAAACAAACTCCCCCGCAAAGTTGGTTGTATGAAGGGCACCCAAGGATTCTGCTAGCCATGGCTTGTGTTCGAATGGTGGAGAGGGAGTAAACTTTACTTGTCCTCTTGGGAACCACTTATAATGTGTTTTGCATGGAAGATATTGAGAACTCTCGGTCGTGACGTTGACAGGAAAGGGCTTATGTTTTACTATTTATGTTAATTGAAGATTTAGAAATGGCGCACGCAAATTTACTTGGAACAGTAGGGTAATACCATATCGCTCTCAAAGACCAGCCATGTTGTCGCCAACCAAATTGACAATAGAGGAGAATTGATCTGGGCGACTAACATGTGTTTGAGGTAACGTGTACTCTATTTATCATGGTCATTATTCATAAAACTTCAGTTTGCCTTCAGCACTAGACAAAAGCACATTCTATGGGGTAATATGATCTGGGTGTGTTTCGGTTCTAAAACTTCAAATCATTAAAATTCAGGAGATGCCAGATTGATCGACGACTTCTATATGGTCACTAAGCAACCTTCAGTTTGCCTTCAGTACTAGATAAAATATATTCTATTTCCTGTTGAAGAAGGAATTGGAATATAAAAAGACACATATTTGGTTTATCGAGGTTATAACTTCATCTCCGGACCAATCCATGGAGTCATAAATCAATGTCTTCTCTCTAGCTTTCATCCTTAGAGGCCAAGAATGTACTATCATCTTGAAAGAATATTTCCCTGTGTATGGTGCCAATGTTTACTGGCTGATAAATCCATAGTGATTACTGAACTGTTGGGCGCCATGGGTTTTCTTATGACAACAGATATGCAGATCTGGGCTATCTGAAAAACAGGGAAGCTATTCAGCCACAAATTACATTAGGTAAGGACCAAATGCTTGGTATCATTTCTTTAACTATTTTCGTTTGTACTGTTAGGTGCCATTAAAAAATTTGTTATGTTGGACACCACTTCGCTTATTTATAAGGTCATGTAGAGTATGATTTTGCATAAAAGCTCAATAGACACAATTTGGTGCGTACAATTAGTCACACCCTTTTTCACTTCCACCAAATCCTTGCTATTTCCAAACAAGATATGTTCAAATTTCCTTTAGTCTGTACTGCCTCATGGTCAATTGGTATAATTCTATTTTCTTTTAATTAATTTATTTCCACTATTTTTTTTGCCATGGTTGTGCCAAATTTTATTTAAACTTCCACGCAGCAACGCGCGGGGTGTTATCTAGTTTATTTAAACTTGACATTCATTAAATGCATGGTGCAAAGGAAGAACCGGAGTAGTTTTATTCTCAATTGCATTGCGCTCTTTGCTTAAGCGTCATCAACAAAGATCACAAATTCATTCTGTTGCAGACATCTAATTATGTGAAAGAAGACCCGAGTTCCCCTTGCCTCACCGTAAGCGGCCGGAGAGGAGGGAACTGATGATATCTGAGCCACCTTTGAAACCCTTGTCTCCAATCCCACCAGATCTTTGTTATTTCCACATGATGGTTGGCCAAGCAAGATTCACAGGAACCCCAACGACGACAACATGTTACCTATGGTGGGAAAGAAGAAAATGGGTACATGAGAAATTGTTACAAACGTCAGCTCAAATTTTCATGTCAGTGCTGATTCTCGCGCCAAAATTCCTGATGGCAATTCACTAAATGCCAAATTGAAGCGTGGTGAATGGTCCAAGCCAATTCGTGGATATGTCAAGCATAATGTTGATGTTATGCTTTCATGGCAGAAGCCACTACACTGACATTTGGCCTTAATCTAGCTCAAACGACCGGATGCTATAATATGGTGGTCACCTCTGAAACTTTAGATGAGATCAAAACCATGAAAGAAGGTAGCTACTTTGCAGGTACCATAGGAGTAATACTTAAGGAATGTTATCACGTGTCGCTTGAGTTATCACATATAATGTTTGATCAGTATATGTGGGAGGCCACTAGTAGCTGACGAACTAGCTAGACTTGGTCCTCGCCCCAACAATTGCATACACAGGCTAACATGCCTACTTGTTTTCATACAAATTGTTCATTTTCTTCTATAGATCTGATTTTTATATACAATTTTAATAATTTTTTAATATATGTTTAACATTTCTTTAAACACATGTTTGAACATTTTGATAAATGTGTTAAAGATTTTTTTTCAAACACATGTTGAAACATTTTTGAATGATACAAACGTTTTTTAAACTATGCGTACACTTTTTTACATTGTATTTTTTTAATGTGATGAAAATATTTTTTGAAACAAGTGAACATTATCTAGATGTAAATGTTTTGAATAGTAGAAACATTTTTTCAATTAAATTAACAATTTTTACGTTGCATAAAGATTTTTAAAAGAGGTGCATGCATTTCTTTTGTAAATGTGCGGACTCTTTGTAAAAGTCACAAACATTTTTTTGAAGCTATCAACATTTTTCTGTATTGATATTTTTTAAATTTACGGTTTTTCAATTTCTTTTGTAAATTAGGTTTTGAATATACTCCATCCGTCCCATAATATAAGAGCGTTTTTGACACTACACTAATGTAAAAACGCTCTTATATTATGAGACGGAGGGAGTATGTCTTTTGAGTTTTTTGAAAAATATAACTGACAGAAGAAAAAAAAAACCAAATGAACAAAGAAACATAAGAGTAAAATGAACTAACTAGAAAGTTGGATCGGCCAATACTTCAGGAGAGATCTTGTTCATTCTCGCATGAAGCAATATATAGCTGCACTCTTTTTATTGTCTCAAAAAACAAGAAAGCCCTTTTCCCTCTCGTTGCAACATTGATTGCAAATTTTGTAGATAGTTTACCAAGCTGACCACTTGGTACCGCTCATTGCAACAAATTGTTGTCAATACGCATATAGCTATCAAGCCGGGCCGATCCAAACCTTTTCATGTCCGATCTTACCGATTTATTGAACCTTCTAGAAGGCTTTGAATGGTTTTTTTTTTTGTTTCTTGTGTTCATTTTCGTCTTACTATTCACTTTTCCATTTTTTCTGTTTTTTTTCATTTTCAATACATTACTTTTCAACTTTCTGTTTCTTTTCAGATAATGTGCACTAATTTTACATATTGTTTAGATGTCCAAAAAAGCGATTTTCAAAATATTGCTCAGATTTAAATAAAATGTTTTCAAATTGTATCTATAAAATCAAGAATTATTGGGATTTTCGAGAAATGTTCCTTTTTTCAAGATGTTCCCATTTCTTCATTTTTAATAGGTTTTCGGAAAACGTTCAAGTTTTCAGTAAAGGTTACCTTATTTAAATTTTTACATAAAATAAAAAATATCAGGTTTTAAAAAATGTGGGAAATTTTCACGAAACGTTCATGTTTTTCAAAATTTATTAGTTCTTCTAATAAATTTTAGGATTTCTTTTTAAAACCAATTTTTTAGTTTTCTCTATGTTTTAAAATATTTGATTTTTTGAGGAATTGTGAACACAAATATATTTTGGGAAAATATTTTTTTATGAAAATGTATGCATTTTCAGTATTTGTTCTCATTATTTATAAATAGTTCTCACAAAATGTTCGTTTTTTGGGAAAGAGTATTGAAAAAATACAAGTGTTCTCCAAAAAAATGTTCCCATACACAAAATTTGTTCAATTTTAGAATAGTTGTGAATTTTTCAGTCCTGAACTTTTTTGAAGATTATGAAATTTTTCTGAAAAATAATTAATTTTAATGACATGAATGAAAAACTAAAAATTATAGACTTTTTCGACAAAATGGAACTACTTAAAAAATCTGAACTATGTAAAAATGTGATTTTATAAATAATTATAAGGAAATAAAAATATAATTGAAAATAAAACGATAAAGTAAAAATTAAAATTGAAACCAGAAAGAAACAAAAAAAAAGTACAAGACATGCGCATTATAGTGCTCACCGATGGGCCGGCCCACTCGCGACACCCCTGTGCGTTTGCTCGACTACCTGACATATTCAGCATGAGATAGGAGCTCCCAAAAAGTACTTTTTTAGGAAAATGCCATCATGGCTAGCTTTATTAACTTAAGCAACAACTACATCGTTTGCCAGGACCGGAATCATCCAGTTCGGAGGGTCATCCCCCCAATTACATGAAAATTTATTCAAATAACTAAATCTAGCTAGCTCATGTGAGACGCCATTAGCTTCTTTTTTACAATGCCGAAAAATGACCTTCCCTATGAAGAGCCTGTTCGGCACTCGACCAGCTCCGCAAAATAAAAATATCTGCAGAGTACCGATTCGTCCGCTCCGTAATTTTCAACTGCGGTTCCGGCAGCTCCGCGAGCGGAGTCGAGGAGCATAGGGCCTCCGAACAGGCCTTAAGTTTGTCACATCGAGAATTCTGCCTAGACTGCAGCTGCCGAGTCCCACCATTGTAATTGACCAGTACAGAAGTTGATCACCTCGAGCGAGTTTGATTCAACAACCACCACATTACATCCAATCGAGTTTGCTAGAAGTAAGCCATACCTCATAGCTTCAACTTCGGAGGTCGACGCGTCGGCTGCATGTGCTGGTCCGGATGACAGTCGTTGTTGCTCCAGTTCCAGTTTCACCGAAGTATAAAGCATCTACATTCAGCTTGATCGAACCGGGTTCAGGCTTCCCCCATTTAATAGCAGAATCACTAATCGTGATATTGCTCCTTTTAGCCGCACTACCAGTGATTGACAGAACAGAAATCGCACTATAACTCAATTGATGGATTTTTTTTCCTTCATGTGTATATTGTCGTCTGAGCCACAGTACCAGCTCCCCACTGCTATTGTTTTTTTTTTGAGAAAGACAGTACTTCATAGATTAAGGAACATCAGAATACAGTTCGTCCCGGATGCAATCCGGAGCCACACCACGGTAAAAGCAGTTTACAGCTAGCTCACAGCTCCGTGCTAGTTTATGTGCCGCTACATTCAGTCCACGCTTGACATGTGAGAAAGTACAGTGGGTAAAACTAACAGCCAGAGACTTGATGTCGGAGACAACGGCGCCCACACTCGAACGATCTTGGACAGGAGACCTGATCTTGTTCACCATAGAGAGGCAATCTGACACTAGATTGATATGCATGAAGCCTTCAGCTTGGCAGATGTTCAAAGCGTGCCGAATGGCAAGAGCCTCAGCAAGCTCTGGTTCAGTAATACCAGGAAACACTTTGTTGCAAGCAACAAGACAGTCCCCACTGTGATTTCGAACGACGACACCAATACCCATCCATCGAGTCGAGGGGAACAAGGCAGCATCAACATTGACAGCAACCGTGCCCGCAAGTGGCGGAGTCCACCGGAGAGTTGAAGAAGAGGACTCACGCCTAGCAACAGGCCCGGGTTTTATGCAGTGTTGTCTCACCATTTCCACATAAGCTCGAATTTTAGCAGCAACTCTCCTAGGCTGCAAAAAAATACCATTGTTACGAGCATCATTCCTCGCTTCCCAGATGTGCCAAAGGGTAATAGACATAACTGTAGCATGAAGCTGGGATTCACGGGTGAGGAAATCAAACAGCCATTGACGGGCATTCCGAAGGTCTTTTCTACACAGCCGGAGTCCAAAGCTTTCTTTAACACAGCTCCAGATTGAACAAGCAAAAGGGCACATCAGAAAGAGGTGCTCCACACGCTCAGTTCGGTTGCAGAAAATACAACCGTCATCGGCTGGGATGTGGCGATGCACTAGCTGGTGCCCAGTAGGTAGACAATCATGCGCGACGCGCCACAGAACAATCTTCATTTTGTTTGGGCAAATGACAGCCCAAAGGGCCTTCCAGTTTTTCTCTTGCAACTATAGGTTGGAAGCCAGCCCCTGGTCCTTTCCACTTTTAGAGGAGAAGAAGATCACACTTCGAGCCAGATTATACCCAGATTTGACCGTGAAGATGCCGAGTTTATGATGTGGCCAAGATAAAAAATCCTCTCCACCATGTCGGCTGATCGGGACTTGCAAGATTTGGTCAGCAACAGCGTCCGAAAAGAAACTCCGCACGGTCTCCTCATCCCACGCCATCAAGGAGTCCGTCATAAGGAACTGAACTGTAGTAGTAGCAGTTAAAGGGAGTTTGCTGCTGAAAGTTCGAGAGGAAGCCGGAATCGATTGTCTACCATGATCTTGATCCTGGCTCCATTGCCGACACCCCATCGAACCCCTTTCCGAATTAGCTCTCTCCCAAACAGAAGGCTCCGCCATGTGAAAGAGGAAGACCTTGGCTTGGTGGCTTCCCAGAACTCATCGCCAGGGAAATAACACCCCTTCAACACCCTTGAGCACAGAGATCCAGGTTCGGTGAGAAGACGCCAACACTGACGAGCTAACATCGCCTGGTTGAACAACACCAAGTCACGGAAGCCCATACCACCGAGGAACTTCGGAGTTGAGATCCAATCCCACGAACGCCAATGCATCTTCTTATGGCCGTCTTCAACACCCCACCAATGGTTGGCGATGCTGGTCTTCATTTGCTCACAAATGGAGACAGGGAGTTGGAAACAACTCATAACATAGGTTGGAATAGCTTGAGCAACGGATTTCAGCAAAATTTCCTTTCCAGCATGCAACATCGGTCTATCATTGCAGCCATTGATCCTCTTCCAGACCCGGTCAGGCAAGAAACTGAAAGAGTTGGTGGCTGCCCGACCAATCTCAGTGGGCATACCGAGGTATGAGTCATGCAGAATTTCATTGTCAACCCCAAGGTACCCCTTCACAGTTCCCTTGACACCATCAGGGCAATGCTTCCCAAAGAAAATTGAAGACTTCTGCAAATTGATCTTTTGCCTGGAAGCATCACAAAATTGCTGGAGAGCAGATTTGAGAGCTTCCACACTTCTATTATCACTGCATGCAAAGAAGATGCTGTCATCTGCAAAAAGCAAGTGGGAAATAGGGGGGCCTTGCATACCATTTTGGATCCCTTGTAGCTCGCCAAGGCTCTCCCTCTTTTGCAGTAAACTAGACAAACCTTCAGTACACAGTAAGAACAGATATTGACTGATGGGGTCTCCTTGACAGATCCCCCGGGACGGCACCACTGCAGATGTAAGCTCTCCGTTGATCTTCACCGCGTATCTTGCCGAGGTAACGCAGCGCATCACAGTTTGTATCCAAACAGGAGCAAAAGCCAACTTTTGCAGACACCCATGGAGGTATGACCACTCAATGCGATCGTACGCCTTCATCATATCCACTTTGAGAGCAAAGAAGGGCCTCTTGGCATGTTGCTTTCGAACCGTATGCAAACATTCATACGCCACTAGAACACTGTCTGTGATCAAGCGGCCTGGCACAAATGCACTCTGAAACTCCGAGACAATATCAGTCAAAAAAACCTTCAGCCTATTGGCAAGAACTTTAGATGCAAGTTTGTACAACACATTGCACAAGCTAATAGGATGGAACTTGGAGATGTGCTGGGCGTTTTGTACCTTAGGGATTAAGACAATGATAGAGTCGCATAGTCCTTCAGGTATAGCCTCACCACTCAAGAAAGAGCGAATAGCATCGCAAATATCATGCTGGAGCAGATCCCAGTGAGTTTCATAGAACATAGCCGGTAGACCATCCGGTCCAGGGGCCTTTGTAGGCCCCATCTGATAGAGAGCCACTCTGATCTCCTCATTACTATAAGGTTTGCACAGCTCAGCATTCATGTTGTCATCAACCTTCCTTGGGATAGCATCCAAAACACTCTCCATAGAGAAGCAATCCTCAGCGGAGAAGAGATTCTCATAAAACTCATGTACCATCTCTTTCATCTCAGCCTGTGAGACACATTTTGACCCGTCCTCCCGCACAAGGGCCTTGATACGATTGGTGCATCGTCGAGCAGAGGCCCGAGCATGGAAGAATTCCGTATTACGATCTCCCGCCCGGAGCCAGTCGATCCGAGACCGTTGGCGAGCCATGATTTCCTCACGCTCAAACAATTCACATAGCTGACATTCCAGCTCGCGCTCTTCCTTCAGCGCAGCCGCATTCACTGGTGACATGCGCAGAGTCTTAAGTCTCCTTTCGGCCCTCTGGATAGCACGACGAACACAGTCAAAGGACACCTTGCTCCATTCCTTCAGAGCACCGGACACATATTTCAAACCAGACCATGTCTCCCGCAGTGAGTGAGCTCCAGTACCTTGAGCCCTCCAAGCGTTCTCCACCACCTCAGTGTAGTCTTCAGCCCGACGCCACATAGCCTCATAGCGGAACCCATGCTGCACAGGAGGCCGGTCCGCCAACACACGTTGGGAGTCGAGGGAGATGGCCACCGCATAGTGGTCAGAGGTCGTAGTAATAATGTTCTCCACTTGATAAAACTCAAACCGTGCAGTAAAATCTCCATTAGCCACGGCGCGATCAAGTCTGACATGCACATTACATTGCGCGTCTTGCCGATTTGTCCAGGTGAATTTCGGTCCAGAAAAACCAAGGTCCACCAGCCCGCAGTCATCAAGACAGTTTCGAAAAAGCTCCATCTGAGCATCAGATCGATCACGAGCACCAAAGTGCTCATCATGGCAAAGAGCCTCATTGAAGTCACCGCAGCAAATCCATGGGTCCTTCCACTGCCAGGACAGCCTCCGCATCAAACTCCAAAATTCATGACAGAGCTCACGCTTAGGTTCCCCATAAACAAAGGTCAGCCGCCAAGGAGCCAGGTCGTCCGATGAGACAATCACATCAATGCAGTGTGAGTTGAAACCTTTCAGCGAGACTGAATATGGCAAAGACCAAAAAAGAGCCAAGCCTCCACTGAGGCCCTCAGAACTAACAGCAAAGGAACTAGAGTAGCCTAACGACCACATAAAATTCATTGCTTTACGATCCACCATCTTGGTCTCCGACAAGAAGAGGATCGAGGGTCGGTAAGTCTTCACTAACTAGCGAAGCTCGCCTACTGTCGCGTCCGACCCCAAGCCGCGGCAGTTCCAGCACATAAGGCTCAATGCGTCTGGCGGGGCTGCTCCGCAGCCGCCGCCTGATCCGCCGATTGAGAGGGTGTGGGTCTCAGTTTCTTGCTGGTGTCACTGGATTGGTTCTCCCAGGTTTCCAGAGTCCCATCAATTGCTTTGGCTGAGATCACCAAAGCAAGGGCATTATCCACACTAGGCAGCTGCTCATCTGCCCCAGAAGTGGACGGCTAGTCCTTCACCTTCTTTCTTTTCTGCCCAGTCATTCCTTTCTTGGATTTCGGACCTGGAAACAACTCCTTTCCCGGGCCATTAGAACGACCCCTGCCTCGGCCACGATTGGAGCGTCCCCGACCCTGGGTGGACATCCGACCACCTTTGATGGGGGAGGAGACCTTCCCCTCCTCATCCCCCCTAGTGGTCGTACCAAAGTCCTTGGCTTTACTACCAGTCGCAAAAGAACGAGAGCCCCCTGAAGGGACCCTGTGACTAGGAGGCTGGGAATCAAAACCAGCCGACGAGGAGGCATTGCCTGACCTTGCTCCGTTTGACTTCCGTAGCTGGTCATCGATAGCACACAGTTTCTTTGCTGCATAAGGCAGCTCACCGTTCGCATCACGCTCCGCGGGGGTAGGACACAAGATTGAGGAGTGCCCGAGCAACCCACACGAGAAACAGTAGAAAGGAAGTCGCTCATACATCACGGCATAAGTTTCAGTTGTCTTGAGCTTAGCTGAAGTTACTGTCACATAGCGCACCAAAGGTTCCTGCACGACCACTTCAGCTCTGACCCGCATAAAAGCACCCCAGCAGCGCCCACCTGAGTCTGCCTCGACCTGGAGGATAGTTCCGATTGGCTTGGCAAACTCCATGCCCAACTTTGAGTTCACCAGTCTTGGTGGGAGTGCCATAATCCTGGCCCAAATGGCCAGCCGGTCAAAATTAACCTGCATCGGCTGCACGTCCGCATTGTAATTCTTGAGCAGGACGGCGTGCTTGCCGACCACCCATGGTGAGTTTTCCATCACACGCACACGGTCCTCTCTTGTACCAAATTCTGCAACCAACAGATTGTCCCCTGCGGGGTGGAATAGCAGCCCTTTCGGATTGCCCCAAGCCGGCCTCATCGCTGACGCGATCGTCTGAATGTGAAGAACGCCAGGAGAAAGTACCTTCCCCACCAGCGCACAATCGGAGTCAACCAGATCGGCGTCGTCTTCATCGTCCAGCAACATAGCTTGTGCCTCGATCTTTGTCACCATAAGCGCCCAAAGAGATCTTCTACAGTGCCTTTGGGCGGAACCACCGTCCCCCAAGACGGTTCGAGCGCCGCCACCCGTCCCCCACTGCTATTGTTTCTCTAACTCCTGATGCATTGGTTCTTGACAAGCTACATAGTAGTTGTTCCAGTCTATTCATTTCCTAGCCAGCCCCTTCATCCGTAACTCCTCCATAAGTCCAGCTTGTTTCGTCCTCGCCCCCTAGCACATGGGCTTTTTTGCAGCGCCCCCTAGAAATTGGATAGATGATGGTCCTAAGGTTTTAATTAATTTTCTTATTAATAATGCTTTTTAGAACTAATGATGTAATACTACAGATCAATGAATAAAGAGAGGTTTTGAATGTAAAAAATAGCTCTTTATTGTTTTCGCTCTCTCTAATCCGACGAAAAGGCCTGTTGGATGGACTCAAAAACCATATGCACAATGCGTATGTTGTAGATTGTTGTCCTACGTCACCGTTCGTCACCATACAACCTGGTGAGTAGGGCTTCTTATTACGAGGCGGTCCGTGCAGCCCGAAAGAGTGACAACAAGTGTTGCCAAACGACCCAAACCTAGTAATCACAAGTTCGGAGGTATCTCTTGCTAAGAATGAGTAAAACTCATTTAGTGGCGATAGACGGCATTATACATTTGTGTTGTTTGTCGTCACCAAGAAGTTTTGGTGGGTTTTCTATGGGTTCAAGTGGATGGGAGGATTGTTATGTAGTTTTATTAGATCAATTTTTAGAATGAAATATCTCTTAAACCATGTGTTCATATTACAGACTGTTTGCTCCCTTCCATTCCTCATCTTGAGATGTTCGGAATTAGATCTCATCGCAGGTTGACATGTGTCGATGAACTTTTTCCATACAAAACATGTACTTACAGATATAGCAAATTTGTGCTTCACAAATAACATATGTATAACTCCCCGAGACAACATACTTGTACTCTCTCACGGGTACTACTCCTATGTAATGCAACTTGTGCTGCATGCAACATTATCTACTCCGCATGCAGCGTAATGTGTACTCCGTGGTGCAACTTGTACTCTCAATGCTATGTACTCCAAACCCCTCTATCTTGAATCTTAACCGGCCCTTCAAAACAACAATTGGCATTCCTTGCAGAGAGACAAAATTATTTTGTCCTCCAAAAGAAAAAAAAACCTAGCTTTCCTCCCCCATCGGCGCAACCGCCGATTCGCCTCATCTCTAACGGCCTTTGGGTCATGGAGGTGCGGAGGACTTATTTTCTTGGAAGGAACCGCTTCTGATAGAATGCCCCAGGTTCAAGTCAAATAGCAATGATTCAAAGCACTTCTTTTGAGGCCCCAGCCCGCTACTGGCGGGAGGGACCCTATTCCCATTCTTATTAGGTTTAGTGTCTTCACTAGGGATGTGTGGTAGTAGCGATATCCCCATGTTCTATCCCCATCCTAATAGTGCGTCAAGCGTCATCAGATGGCGGTGGAAGTGTGCCGTAGGATCTTACGGGGTTCGGTCGTTGTTGGCTTTCGTTGATCTTTTTGAATCCCGCCTTCGTTTCTCTTTGTTTGGGTGTTTACATGTTTGATTCGTCCAATCTACGACTTTCTTCATCGGTGATGGTTGCTATAGTGCGTTGGTTCTATGGGGCCTTAGCATGACGTCTTCTTGACTGTCTACTACAACAAGGTTTGTCCGGCTCTCGCAAGGGAGGGGAAATGACGACGGCGCACCTTCGATGGCTCTGATGCTTATAGTCCTCGCTAGGTGGTCCACGGACCTGATTGTTATTTTATTACCTCTAGTGTTCTTTGTATTGCCATGATTGAAGATGAATAGATTGAAAGTTTCTCACGCAAAAAAAAAACAGTTGACATTAACATTTCTGAAATTGGAGGGGAAATATAGAAGGCCTTCTAAAAACCTTTTTGGGGCGTGGTAGGAGTTCTTCAACGGCTTTTCAAAACAACAATCGGGCTTTAACATTTTTGGAATGAAAGGGGCAATGTAAAATGCTATTGAAAACCTTTCTTGGGCTTTGTAGAAGTAAACCTCGAGCTGGTTCCTCTCACTGCCGCCCACCCCGCACCCCCATCGATTCTGGGCTCCCACTATCGCCTAACCACCCCCAAACAGTTCGTTCCTTGTCAATAACCAATTCCTACCGATAACCGCCGTCGCTCCCTGAGCAACAGTTGCCACCATCGAAGATGGCAAATGTCAGGACAACACTTCTGCAGTCCCTCCTCTCCCCCTCTCTCAAATACAACCCCTTGCCCACATTCCGCGACCAATTCCTCTTTGTACTGTGTCCTTCGCCGCACGCCGACGTCCCTACACCGGTGTCTAGCGGTGCTATGGTGCAAGTTTGACACGCATGTTGCTCCTATCACGTCGGGCAAAGGGTAAGAGGTCCCCCGTGCAACCCCTACTCCCTTCCCCAACCTTCACCGGTAGTCTCTTCTAAATTTTCTCGACCACCAGGTGGACACCGACAAGAGTTTTGACCTTGTGCTCGCATGAAGAGAGGATTAAAATATGTGACAAGAACAAGTAGGCTCTTCTTGTTATTGTATATGCAAAAAAGCCTATGTCTAGGGAATTTAAAGTAGCACAACACCTCCAAAACTTCAAAATGTTTTTAAATGCAACTTAAAACCGTTAAAAATGCTCAAATTCTAGCGAGTCTTCTAGATTTGCTCTAATGCTTGATGGAGTCAAAAAATATGCACAATTTAGGCCAGAATGTCTCACATCATAATCGTTCGGCACCCTACATATTATTCTAGCTAGTCAAGTTTTCTCGGCACCATCTGGCAAATTTCTCTACTACTCTCATATAATCTACGTTGCCTTTCTTAAACTTGAATGACACACATACGAAAGGGAAGAAAAAGCAGGTCTTGCAAAAGTGCAAGTATTGTACCATTAGCTCCGGAGAAATTCTGGTCCCCTCGAGGCTCTGGTAAACTGCTAGGCCTTTTCGTGCATTTGACTTGACCACATGACATGATATTGCGTTATTGTATGCTGAAATGTCTATTATGCAACTAGACTGAAATTGTGTCTTGAATTGCTAACACTTGATTGTTTCGAACAGTTTCTTGTTAAACATGTCAAATATGAGCACAAAAGCACTTTATGAATATCAAATAAAGTGCTAAATATTACAATTAAAAGGTTGCAACGCTTCCTTCCTAACAAAAATTGGTCAACTACAAAACAGAAGGACTAATCCCAAGATACAAGGCTGGCAACAACGGCCTCACATGTTGAGGCCATGGTACCATCATCTTTGGTTGTTTGAGCGTTCACACGTGTAAAAGGCATGGGAGGATGCACATACACATCATTGTCAAACTGGTCAAAATTCACATCACACAACCTGTTATCATGAATGCAGTTATGGGGAAACATGCATGTAGTGACGATTATCCTCCGGGTCTCCGGTTTGTACCGTGGTATGCCTAGGGGAACTTGCCATTTCATCTTGAGAACACCAAATGATCTTTCGACGACATTTCACAAAGAAGAATGGCAATGGTTGCATGTCTCATGTCTTCCCCTCAGATGGTGTTGTTGGAACTCTAGTACATGATACCATTGCCCTTTGTATCATGCTAGATATCCAACTTTATTTCGATATCAAGAGGCCACAAGGTAGTATTTATCAACAATAAGACATTAGAAAATTACAACCTAGCATCATGTATATAAGGATATGCGTACATACAAGATTACCTATTGGGGTTGTGAAAAATGATCATACCGAACAATGGCATCGCTCCATACATGTGTGTTATGAAGAAGTCTGGGTCATCTAGGAACAAGACGAGTGAATCTCACATCGAAACCACACAGGGCGATGACATTTTCACCTGATTTGCACTCTGAGTTGCCACTATCTTTTCCCTTGCATTAAAGATTTCCACCATACGCACAAATGCCTCATTTTTAGCATTCTCACTTGCCATCTTCTTCATTCACCTTAGGACTTGGCGGACAAGGATATGCTCTCTTCTTCCAACGCTTTACATGAGTTAAAGAGGTGTAAATTGGGCATCCTCACCTTCACATACACAAAATCATCCTTCAAATTGACTTGAGAGGGATCACCTTGATATGTGGGAATTGGCACCCTCACATGATCATTTGTGACACAACAAGCATCAAACACCTCTCACATTTTATCCTTCTCCACGATTCGAGGAAACCAAAACATGGCAGCTTGTGGACGTGCATGCAATCAAATAGCACAACTACACGTAAAATGCAATGATACCAGCAACATTACACACTATTTTGTAATAATGACATGACAACAATGATACCTTTAACTTCAATGGCCACCAATCATCAGTAGCATCAATGGTCTTCGTAAAATGACCCCTTCGTATGCCAAATGTTTTCTGAAGCAATATCTTCCATATGCTGTAATCAGTTCCACATGCACCCAACTTGTTTTTTAATTTTTGTCGCGAATAGTTTCCCTTTGTGCGTTCATTGAACTTTCCAATCAAATTATCATATCCAAGTTCAGACAAACACGAGTCAGGGACGGGTATTTGCTTGCATTTTCTCTACGCACACATCCATAAAAAATGGTATGAGCTGCACTATCCCAATTTTCTTTGACTTTCTCCATTCACAACACATGTATCAAATTTTTAATTTATACCCTATATAATGTATATATCATTAGTGGCACCATCATTAACAGTACCAGCAAATTGTAGCAGCAGTACCATGTTTGACAACCAGCAAATTAGTAACACTTCATTCACAATACCGACAATAGCATTTTTGACAAGTACCAAATTAGTACCATCATTGGCACAAGACTTACACAGCCAGTAAATTGACACTAGCAAGTTTAGCAACCACCATTACTAGTACATTCACACAACTACCGTTGACATTACCAAGCAGCAACAACAATTTGAGACAGAGAATAGAGGAAGCAGAGGGAAGAGCTCACATTCGTCAAGGGGTCCTGCGGGTTCGGGCAAGGCGGCGCTACCGTCTGACGGTGATGGCGGGTGTGGTCAGGCGTCGGGGTTAGCATCCTTAGACTTGGGATGACGGGAAAGCGTGGTACGAGCGGCATCCGACGTGGTCGGGGCAGCGTACGACGTTGAGTTCGTGAGAGCGGGGAGACAGCATTGGCGGCAAGTAGGGAGGGAGGCTGGTTAGTCGAAGGGAAGTTCCTATGCGGGGCGGCGTCACGTGTCCTGGAACCCTAGAGATGGCTGGTGGAGGGGAATAAGAAAAAGGCTTTTTATCATTTATGCCACTAGTTGTCTCACTACTCAGTTTTGCCATTAGAAATTACTATTCCTCAAAAATGCCATCGTTCCGTGAGATGTTTTCTCAAAAATGCCATTAGATATTTCAAAAATGTGATCGTTCCATTAGACGTTTGCTCAGAAATGCCATTAGACATCGTTATTGTTAGGCCAGGCTCGTTGACCATGTTATATGACAAAAATATCCTATACCCACATGTCAGATCTCTCTATAGATAAGTGTGGACCCCACTTGTTAGGAGTAAGCAAGCGAATAATTTTAGAGAAAATGAGAAGATTGTTGGGATCAAGTGGGACCCACATTTTATTGTAGTGAGATAAGAACAAGAGCTGACATGATGCTCTATATGTATTTTGGTCATTATGACATGACAAACGAGATTTGAGCTGACAATCATGGTGTCAAGTGGCATTTTTGAGCGTGCGCCTAACGAAGCGATTGCATTTTTGAGCAGTTGAAATTCCTAATGGCAAAACTGAGTAGTGAGATACAACCAGTAGCATAAATGATAAAAACGCAAAAAAAGAATGGGAGCGGGGTGGGGAGAGAGGAGAGACGAGCGAGGAGCCGGCTCACTCGTTTACTATGCCTGTCCGATTTTGCCCGTGTGGAATTTCCCTTGTAATTAGTTGCTCAAATAGGGGTATTGCCACAAGGCGAGCCATTTTCTTTTTGAGTGAGTGGCCAGAATCAAGGGGTTTCGTTTCATTTTGAACACAAGGATTGTGACCAGATTGTTGGGGATTCCTATGGCAAAATTGTGTTATTTTGTGCTTCAGATTCTATAGAACCAGAACCTGCGTGCTCGTGGTGAAAAGATTCTATAGGATTGTGGCCATTTTGAACACACACACATTATGGTATCGCAAATGGGACGAGCCGCGGTTCGTGTGTTCGTCTTCTTACTTCATTGCATAGTATCATGTCGTGAATCCTGGTGGCTACACAGTTTCATGGAGAGTTGAGATGCAAAATGAACGCAGTATAAACACAAGCGCTCATATATACACGCATACACTCATCCTTATGAAGGCGTATGCACACCCTATCCTTATGAGCACTTCTGAGAGACTGAGCCGGCATATTATCTTGAGATTTACGAAGTCATCGTAGGCGCCTCGTCGTCGATGGAAACGTGTCCTCCCACTGAAAGCGCATCGCCGGAAATTCTGAAATAAATCCAGAAATGATGTGAGCATTAGGACTTGAATTCTGAATGACTGGGGATACAGCTGTCCCTCTAACCATCCAATCATAGGTTGGTTCGTGGCCTAAATAAGCAATAATTGACGTATTCCTGACTGTCTCAAGATTACACAAGAAATCTCAATGCAACCATAACCAGTAAACAAGTGTTTTTTTTTTTTTTTGCGGAATAGTAAACAAGCATTGCTGTTCCTCTAATCGAAAAGTAACACAAGAATACAAAGGCATGGCTCTCGCTATTCAACATATGGACCGAACAGTGTTTGTCCAATTAGATTTCTCGGAGACTTTTTCAATCCTTTTAGGTGACAACTTCTCTCGATCGGCCTACCTACACTTGGTAGCTGAGATTAAGTCGTTGATGGATGATAGGGAGCTTATTCCACATAAAATTAAGAGAACTCAAAATAAGGTAGGAGATTGTTTGGCTAATTATAATCGTATACTGCGGTGTGGATGAGTAGATGTCCTCCATGTTATGAAGACTTATGGTCACTCATTTGTAACCCTATGATTCATGAATAAAACTCCATTTTGATGCGAAAAAAAGGCATCCATCTCAAAAAGGAGAAAAGAAGTACAAGGTATACATAGAGATAGAGAGAATAAGGTACGCATGTTACATGCAAGAAAAAAAAGACGATCGAAAGGGATATACTAACACGGATGCACGATTGACGATGCATGGTTGGTCAGATGGCGCGCGTTACACCTGTTCGTGTCCTTTAGGAGGAGCAGAAGGAAGGGGGTGTTGCTGGTTCGGCGCGTGCGCTCCGTAGCCTTCTGCAGTAGGAGGGGGAAACTGCTGCTGCTGCTGGTTGGGTGCGTGCGTTCCATAGCCCTGTGCCGGAGGAGGCGGGTAGTGCGGGTTAGGCGCTTGGTCGTACGGCTGCCCCTGGGGCGGTGCAGAGTACTGCGGGTAGCTCGGCGGCGCGGGCGGCGCCTGCCCCTGGGGAGGCTGCGGCGGGAATTGCGGCTGCCCCGTCGAGATCCCCGCGGCGCTCGCCGGCATCTGCTCGCCTTCCTTGGGCGCGGCGGTCTCGGCAACAGTGGCAGGCTGCGTGCGGAGCATGACGTAGGAGGTGATCCCGAGGGCCGTGGCGACGAGCGTGAGCGCGGCGCCGCCGGCGAAGATGCCTTCTATGGGGATGTAGCAATAGCCGGACGCTGACGTTTCACGCGCCCCGGGGGCGTTTGCGGCCGCTTCTACCACCAGCATCCCAAAGGCGACCGCCGCCACAATCCTGCATGCATGCATGCACGTTTAAGCGAGCACTAGTGGTTGGTCACCCACGCGCGACCCGCGTGCTCCGTCCAGCGTGGGATCGGTCACTCACCATGAGAAGACGGCGCAGATGACGCCGATGACCCGTTTGCTCTGGGAGGGGATGGCGCGGGACTTGCAGCAGCCGCAGCAGCCGCCGAGGGCGGCGAAGATGATCTGGGCTATGGCCAGGAAGATGGCCGCGCACACCCCGAGCCCGAACGCGGGGTTCTGCGGGTTCAGGCACACCCCGAGACCCACGTACACGTCCAAAATCTGCGAGACATATATCCGCAGTTTCAGCACAGAACATGAAGAAAACACACGTACTTCAACAGAGCACGCACACAGATACAGACCAAGAATCCAAGCAAACACATATATATATATGCACTACATATGTTCAGTACGCAAGGAGATGAAAGTAATGGGGGTCTAGCTTACAGTGAGCTTGGTGCCCTCGGCTGAGAACCCCAGGATGGCACTCAGCACCCCGAGAGAGCCGACGACCGAGCACACGATGATCATCTTCAGATCCATTTTCATGGCCACTGCTCTCGATGGAATCTCGATCTTTATCGGGTTGTGGTCGACTGGCGTGCACCCGCGTTTATATAGACGGGAGTGACCGCCTGACGTGATTCCATTGGTCCAAGCCTATGTCACTCGAAGGGGAAGACTTCTGCGGCGACCACCATCACTATGGTCTAGCAAAGTTCCGCGTAATTCATATCATCATTACGTTTTTACTGCTGGCGCATAATTAAGAAAGTTCGTAGGTGTAGGATAATTGTTAAGAAAGCTAATGCCTTGTAGGACGTTGACATGGTAGACAGCTTTGCCGTCACGGCATATATCCATGGTTCTGCCGGCGCGGTAAGTACAAATTCTTTTTCTCCCCAAGTTGTAATGTAGTCAGGAGAGGTATATGTACGGATAATATTGTCCAAAAGGACAATTGCCAATAGAGAATTGCACCCGATTTGTTTCACACTATCGTCGGCGACGATCGATTTCTAGCATGGTAACTCCGGTGCAACCAGCATCATGTATACGGAATAATTGCCTCTTGGTTTTATGGTCCTGGCAGGCACTAGGGACTGCGGGGGCTTAGGGCATCACCAACACGAATCCTTAAAACGGACACTGTATTTGTCCACGGACCGGTTCAGATATGGGTCCGGACACTGATACGGGAGCCGGTCATCCAAAACTAACCGCAAATGTCCGGTCAAATTTGATGTAAATTTAAATAAACTGGACAGCTTTAATTCAAACTTAGAGAATTTTTACATAATATCAGATGATTTCCATCCAAATCGGAGCACATTCATTAGATTTTTTTTACATATTTTAACTGAATTATAGTGGAATAGGCTATTCTAACCTAGTCTAAAATGACCGCGGCCACGGCGCCGTCTGTTTCCCACGATATGTCTTCTTCATGTCGGGCAGCAAGCTCACTGGACGGCTATGAGCCCCGATAAATGAAGCTTAAGAGCAAGGGGAGAATAATGGTCTCCGCCTCCACAAAGCGGGCAAGATGCCCGACAAGACGGTGGTGGTGGCCTTTCTGGGACCCAAGCGGCGGCATCCTCCCATGTTCTACTCTTCTTCGTTATTGGTGGCGGCCGTGGACATGTCGGCCTCGTTGTCGTGGCGGCGGTGCGCGGCCGACGTGGAGCTGGCGACATCATTGGTGCCGTTGTCAAATTCCTTCGCCGACGCATCGACCTCCACCAACATAGTGTCTTTGCATGATGCGCAGCCGCTATCGCTCACGACGGATGTCGCGAACGGTGCGCTAGGACATGAGAAGTACCTTCTACTCATCCAGCGTTGTCGTTCGCCTGGTCGCGAACGATTTGCTCCTCCGCGAGCCCTTGCTCGTTGAGGAGCCGGAGGTTGTACCTCTGGTCGACCCGCGCCCGCCAATACGCTGCCTCCTGCTCTTGCACCACCATGTCGGTGAAGTGCGCCCATGCCTCGCTCATGGTGATGCCCACATGGACCGTCAAGGGTAGTGGCACCAATTACTCGTTGGACGCCTCTTCCATCGGCTTGTCCGCATTGTTGCCCTTCAGAGAGCTCGGCGGCAAACTTATCCGGCTGGCTCGGCGGGCCTGCCAGCCGACTGTCGTGGTTCTAAGTCTGACAGTAGAGTGGGGGTAGGTATGGAGAGGCAAGGTCCTAGCTATGGAGCAGTTGTACGCACAAGAGATGTACGAGTTCAGGCCCTTCTCGGAAGAAGTAAAAGCCCTACGACTCGGAGCCCGCAGGCGGTCGAGTGGATTATATGTGTATGAATTACAGGGGTGCGGCCCCTTTACACTGAGGAGGGGGGTGGCTTATATAGTGCTTGCGGACCCTTGACCCTCGATGTGCGGGGTTTAAAGTACATTACGTCTAGGCGTTACTGGTAACGCCTCACATTAAAGTGTCCTAAATGCCATAAAGTCTACTTAATTACAGACCGTTATGGTACAGAGTGCTTCTTGACCTTCTGGTGGTCGAGTGTGTCTTCATGGTCGAGTCCTTCGAGTCTGTCGAGTGAAGTCCTCTTTGGTCGACTGGAAGGTAGTCTCTTCTAAGGGTGTCCTTGGGTAGGGTACTTAGATCAGGCCTATGACCCTACCCTAGGTGCATGACTCCATCATTAGCCCCCGAATGGATCGAGGCTTGAGCGAGGAAGGAGTTGATGTTATTCCGACTTGCTTTTGCGTTCTGGATATGTGTTGTCTTGGACCAATAATCTCTTTGTTGATAATCAGCAACTTTTCTTCAGTCGACTTGATCCATTCTTTTTCTTTCGTCGAGTGACCTTTTGAACTTAACAATTCCCGAGCGACGGATCGCAGGAAATCTCGCGCCTGACAGATCGATCTGCCGTTCGCGGATTTTGTGGGATACAAAATATAGGGAAGCGCGCGAAGCGCGGCGGACCGCGGCGCTCGGATGGGATAGGGCATAGACGCCTCGATTCTTGCGCCACCTTTTTCGCCACGTATCGCGTCCGCGCGACTGTTTCGGGATGTGATTGGATCGCCCGGGCCCACCTGTCATTCACTCGGAAGTGATCTTATAAAGGCGCCCGGCGAGGGTCTTTGAACAGTATCTCCCCATTCTTTCTCTGCTCTCCCTGCCTCCGCCCACTGCGCCCGCTCTCGCCTCCACGCAACCGCTCCTCGCGCGCCTCGCCGGCAGCCATGGTGAAGGAGAAGACGGCGGCGCTGGAACGCGCGAAGAAGGAGTTGGCGACGGCGAAGGCGAAAGGGAGAACCACCAGTCGAGGCGGGTCTTCGTCCAGATCTCGTCTGCCGAACGGCTGGGTCCAAGGAGATTGGATCCGGTCGACCATTACGGAGAAGGATCTCACCGACATGGCCAATGACGGTCTGATCCCCCACGGAGCAGCAAGGCTCCCGGGGAACGAGTGGCAACCCCAGCCGGAAGAGGGTGAGTGTGTTCTTCTAGCTACCCACGTCGACCGAGGGTTTTCTTTGCCGCCGAGTGTTTTCTTCCGTGGTTTCTTGAACTTCTTCGGAGCGCAACTCCACCACTTCAATCCGAACTCTATCGCCTACCTTACTGCCTTTGTATCCATGTGTGAGAATTTTCTGGGTTGCCGACCGCACTGGGGTCTGTTCAAGCATATATTCACGTGTCGCTCTCAGACCGTGAAGAAGGCGAGTCCAGATGACGATAAAACCAAAATTATCCAGATGTGTGGAGGTCTGGGAATCCAGATGAGGAATAAGAGCACCTTCCCAGCGATGACCCTTCCTGAGTCGGTCAGAGGCTGGCAGTCGACTTGGTTTTATTGCCAGAACGAGTCGACGCCGGGGCAGTCGAGTGGTCTCCCTCCGTTTACCATGGACCGAGCCAACAAACCTTCCTCTCTGAAGGTGCTCCCGGAGGAGAAAGCCGACGTGAAGATGCTGATGGAGCATGTAGTCCAGTTGGTTCGGGAAGGAGTGACGGGTATGGATCTCCTGGAGGTTTTCCTTAGGCGCCGTATCCAGCCTCTTCAGTACCGAGGTCATTGCATGTGGCTGTACTGCGGGACCGAAGATGAGACTCGGATCATCCAGAAGCAGTCGACGATGCCACGCTGGAAAGGTGGATGGCTGCGGTCACTGGGAACAAGGATAACCCTCGTGGAGCCAGGAGAATTCCTCCACTCGACCATTCCAGCACTCCAGACAAGGTATGCCCACTTTACTTCCAATTGTATTCTTGCCATATTTATTTCTGTTTTCGCCGTAAATTGGTCGATTGATCTTTGTCTTGATGTCTGACAGGTCCTCACCGACCTGTACTTGATGTCCAATGGAGCACAGACTCCGACTGAAGAGGGAGAAGCGAGTGGGGGCGAAAGCCAGGAGGAGTGGGACTCGGATGCTGCTGAAGATGATGATGATGATGATGAGGAGGAGGAGGAAGAAGAAGAGGAGGAGGAGGAGGTCGCACCACCGTGCTCGGAAAGGCGGTCGAAGCTTGTCCATGACCCTGCGACTGAACGTGGTAAGGGGTTCTGTTGTCGCTTGATCGACCAAGCGCCCTCGGACCACTTCTCCGGTGCCGACTGAAAAGGCTCCGAAGCAGTCCAGGGTGGCACCGTCGAAGCCGACCAAGGTCCTGCCGAAGATGAAGGTGTCCATCCCTACCATATCAGGGTAAAAATGCTGCTTGAGTCTTCTTGTTTTGTGCGAGTTTATCTTCGATCGACACTTGAGTTAACCGACTGATTTTTTGGAATTGCAGTGCTGCTACTTCCGATACCTCAGCCAGGGCTGACGATCATGAGATGGAGGATGCCACAACCTCAAAACCTGGTACCACTCTCTTAATTCCGTTTTTTAGTCGATTGACTCTTCGTCTCTTATTCTGATTCTTTTCTGTAGCTCCATCCAATGTCGTTATCACCCTTCCTGACGATGATGACGATGAGGAACCGCTGAAGAACAGGAGGAGCAGGAAAGCGTCTGCCGGCAGGGTGGCCCAGGATGTGACGGCGCCCGAGACTCTGGTCGTGGAGGAGGAGAACACCACGCGGCACACCGTATCTTCCACGGTGCCGTTGACGAGTGCTCACCCTGCGTCGTCGAGTGTCGCACAGCCTTCCCTCTTCTCAACACACTATGTCCCAGAGGATCAAGCAAGTGCTACAAAGGAAGCGATACGCCAGGCGGGAGTCATGATGGAGCAGGTGAAGGCCATCCGGGAGGCAAGCCAGGCAGCCTACGACGCCAGTTCTGCTCTTCAAAGCAACGTTCAGGTCAGGCGATCATCGCTTGTTCTGTTAGGATATGCTATCTGAAAATCTTTCTTTTCGGAATCCATAGTAGTCACCCACTGGGTGTGTCGATTGAAACTCCGGTTTAGCGGGGGCACGCTGAGTGCACCCGCTGGGTGTAGTCCCCAAGGCTATGGTCGACTGCTGGCAGTCAGCCATAGGCTTTATAAGTTAAGTTCTTCCGTCATTCGACTAAGTCGAATGGATTTCTCAAACCGGTGGGAGCACGCTGAGTGCACCCACTGGGTGTAGTCCCCGAGACTGTGGTCGACTGCTGGCAGTCGGTTACAGTCTGAAGAATACGTCTTGTTTCTCTTTTTTTTGGTCGACTGGTCGACTCTATCTTAATAGAACTAGTGGGGGCATGCTGAGTGCACCCACTGGGTGTAGTCCCCGAGACTACGGTTGAATGGTTGTATTCG
Organism: Aegilops speltoides; assembly: GCA_021437245.1. Taxonomy (NCBI): domain Eukaryota; kingdom Viridiplantae; phylum Streptophyta; class Magnoliopsida; order Poales; family Poaceae; genus Aegilops; species Aegilops speltoides. The sequence goes on along the minus strand of CM038141.1, from coordinate 360,841,543 downwards.
GCTGTAGTCTTAGAAACGCATGATTTTCTCTTACCCACTCGGAAGTGAATTATCTTTGACATTTTGTCGATTGGTTCTTCGCAGAAATCCTGCGACCTTGCGGCTCGTTATACCGAGCTGGAGAACAAGCACATCCAGCTAGAGCTGGATCTGAAGTTGGTCCAGGAGAATCTGACGAAGGCGAAGGAGGAGACCAAAGGTATGTTCGGTGAGACCTCGACGACTGCTTTCGTCCCTCATTTGTTTCAAAATCTGACCTTGCTGTAACTTTGTAGGCAAGGTGAAGGAGGCCCAGAAGAAGAAAGACCTTGAGCTAGCTGAGAAGACCAAGCTTGCTGACGAGAAGTTAGCTCCGGTCACTAAGCTTGAAGAAGAAAATACTAATCTGAAAGCTGCTCTTGCGATTGCCAACAAGGAAGTCAGTCGACTGAAAAGTGACAAAGTTGCCCTGAACGACAAGGTCAGTCAGTTGACTGGGAAGAAGAATGATCTGGAGGCCTTCCTGAGTGGTCTTGCCAAGAAGTTGTTCCTCATGCTCGAAGGTAATCCTTTGCGTCAATCGATCATTTTTACAGTGATCTTTTCATTCGACCATTGCCTTGACTCAGTGATTGTACTTGCAGAATTTTGCCAAAACTTTGAAGAGGAAACTAGTCAGCTGGAACCAAACCTGGACCCCATCAACTCTCCGGTGACCGATGAAGTTGCCATGAACGTGTTCCGGCTTGAGTCTAGCGTTGCTGCTGTTGTTGACTATCTTGCAAGGCTGAAGGTCGCCACTTCCCGCATTGACACCACGCTCTGGCCCAGGGAGACGCTCCAGAACGATCTCGAGTCTCTGATGGCTCGACTAAACACAGTTCCTGGTTGAGTGCAGGAGTGGAAAAATTCTTCTGCTAGGTGTGGTGCAGATGTTGCTCTGTGTCTGGCTCGAGTCCACTGCAAGGATGCGCGAGAAGACAAGCTGGCGGCTCTTCGGGTGGCCAATACCAAGAAACACGACTTCAGGTCCTTCATGGAGACCTTCATCGCGGCTGCCACTCGGATCGCAGACGGAATTGATCTTGATGAGTTTGTTGCACCTTCCAGCCCTCCACAGGAGGGGTAAAAAACTTCTTTGAGCTCGACACTTTAAATTTGCCTCGGTATGCCGAGTGATTTTGTAACCGATAAACCTTAACATGCTTAGCTCTGAGCACTTTCGGTTCTTTTAGGTATCCATCTCAACTTGGATTTGACGTTTGAATATGCTTGCATTTGGCTCGAAATGTCTTTTGCAGGTTTAAAGCAAGACACTCACTGCAGTCGACTTATTCTTTAATGCACTTAGGCAGGCACTAGGCTGCGGCTAAGCCCCCGAGTGGGATGTCTGCTCCTCACTCGGTGGGATTTTATAACTTAGGCGAGCACTGGGCTGCAGCTAAGCCTCCGAGTGGGAGGTCTGCTCCACACTCGGTAGGATTTTTGTAACTTAGGCGAGCACTGGGCTGCAGCTAAGCCCCCCGAGTGGGAGGTCTGCTCCTCACTCGGTAGGATTTTTGTAACTTAGGCGAGCACTGGGCTGCAGCTAAGCCCCCGAGTAGGGGGTCTGCTCCTCACTCGGTAGGATTTTTATATCTTAGGCGAGCACTGGGCTGCAGCTAAGCCCCCGAGTGGGAGGTCTGCTCCTCACTTGGCAGGATTTTTATACCTTTGGCGAGCACGGGGCTGCAGCTAAGCCCCCGAGTGGGAGGTCTGCTCCACACTCGGTAGAATTTTTATACCTTAGGCGAGCACGGGGCTGCAGCTAAGCCCCCGAGTGGGAGGTCTGCTCCACACTCGATAGGATTTTTATACCTTAGGCGAGCACGGGGCTGCAGCTAAGCCCCCGAGTGGGAGGTCTGCTCCACACTCGGTAGGATTTTCACGTTGTACTTGTGGCGTAGCTCAAAGGAGAGGGGCGCAGTCGACCTGCACTCGTCCTCCTTGCGAGCGCACGTTGTATTTGTGGCGTAGCTCAGAGGAGAGGGTCACAGTCGACCTGCATCTCGTCCTCCTTGCGAGCGCACATTGTACTTATGGCGTAGCTCAGAGGAGAGGGTCGCAATCGCCCTACACTCGTCCTCCTTGCGAGCGCACATTGTACTTATGGCGTAGCTCAGAGGAGAGGGTCGTAGTCGCCCTGCACTCGTCCTCCTTGCGAGCGCACGTTGTACTTATGGCGTAGCTCAGAGGAGAGGGTCGCAGTCGACCTGCACTCGTACTCCTTGCGAGCGCACGTTGTATTTGTGGCGTAGCTCAAAGGAGAGGGTCACAGTCGACCTGCACCTCGTCCTCCTTGCGAGCGCACATTGTATTTGTGGCGTAGCTCAGAGGAGAGGGTCACAGTCGACCTGCACCTCGTCCTCCTTGCGAGCGCATGTTGTATTTGTACTTAGGCGAGTGCTCGAACTGCAGCTAAGCCTCCGAGTGAAAGTCTGGCTTATCACTCGGTAGGATTTTGTTCAAACTTAGGCGAGCACTGGGCTGCAGCTAAGCCCCGAGTGAAAGTCTGGCTTATCACTCGGTAGGATTTTATTGAAACTTAGGCGAGTACTTGGACTGCAGCTAAGCCTCCGAGTGAAAGTCTGGCTTATCACTCGGTAGGATTTTGTTCAAACTTAGGCGAGCACTGGGCTGCAGCTAAGCCCCCGAGTGAAAGTCTGGCTTATCACTCGGTAGGAATTTATTGAAACTTAGGCGAAACGGATTCGCAGCTAAGCCCCCGAGTGGGAGGCTGGTTCACCACTCGGTAAGGATTTTTTTACAAACTTAGGCAAAACGGATTCGCGGCTAAGTCACCCACTGAGGGGGAAATTTTTACTGAACAAATAAAAGTGACAAAAATCATTGGGGAAATTATGACACTATTATTTGCAAAACATGGACTACAGAAGTACTTTTATTACAACTCATCCGAGTGATAAACTTAAGTGTAAAATGGACGGAGTAGTTCCGCGTTCCAAGCTCGGGGCTCGTCGATATTGTGTTTGACGTTGTAGAGACGGTACGCCCCGTTGTGGAGGACCTTGGTGACGATGAAGGGTCCTTCCCAAGAAGGAGCAAGCTTGTGTTTTTCTGCTGATCCACTCGGAGAACCAAATCTCCTTCCTGGAAGGCTCGACTCTTCACGTTTCTGGCGTGGAAGCGACGCAAGTCTTGTTGGTAGATGGTCGATCGGATCAGAGCCATCTCCCTTTCTTCCTCTAAAAGGTCGACTGCATCCTATCGCGCTTGTTCAGCTTCAGCCTCGTTGTAAAGTTCAACTCGAGGAGCATTGTGGAGAAGATCACTCGGCAAGACTGCTTCAGCTCCATAGACCAAGAAGAATGGAGTTCTCCCGGTCGATCGATTAGGTGTGGTCCGCAGTCCCCAAAAGCACTGAGGGAAGTTCGTCAACCCATGCTCCAGCCGCATGCTTGAGATCACGCATCAGTCGGGGTTTCAAGCCTTTGAGGATCAGGCCATTGGCTCGCTCTGCTTGTCCATTCGACTGCGGATGGGCGACCGAAGTGTAGTCGACTCGTGTGCCTTGAGAGGTGCTGAAATCCCTGAATTCCTCCGAGTCGAAGTTCGACCCATTATCTGTAATGATGTTGTGCGGAACTCCATATCTGAATATCAGTTCCCTGATGAAGCTAACAGCAGTACCGGCGTCAACGTTCTTGATGGGTTTAGCCTCAATCCATTTGGTGAACTTGCCGACTGCCACCAGTACATGCGTGAAACCGCTTCGACCTGTTCTCAAGGGGCCCACCATATCCAACCCCCATACTGCGAAGGGCCAGATGAGTGGTATGGTCTTCAGAGCAGACGCAGGCTTGTGTGACATATTGGAGTAGAACTGACATCCTTCGCACTTGTCCACTATTTCCTTTGCCATCTCATTTGCTTTTGGCCAGTAAAATCCGGCTCGGTATGCTTTGGCCACGATGGTCCGAGAGGACGCATGATGGCCACAGGTCCCCGAGTGGATATCATCAAGGATGATTCGACCTTCTTCTGGCGTTATGCACTTCTGACCAACTCCAGTCGCGCTCTCTCTGTATAAGTGTCCTTTGATTACGGTAAAGGCCTTGGATCGACGGACGATCTGTCGAGCCTCTTCTTCGTCCTTCGGGAGCTCTTTTCTTAGGATATACGCGATGTATGGAACTGTCCAGTCGGGAGTGATCACTAAAACCTCCATGACCAAGTCGACCACTGCTGGGACTTCTACTTCAGTCGGATCTGTGGCACTCTTGGGTTGCGGAGCTTCTTCGGTGAAAGGATCTTCTTTAACTGACGGAGTATGAATATGCTCCAAGAACACACCACTCGGAATGGCTTCTCTCTTGGAACCTATCTTTGCTAGATCATCAGCTGCTTGATTTTTCAGTCGGGGTATATGATGGAGCTCTAACCCCTCAAACTTCTTTTCCAGCTTCCTCACTGCATTGCAGTATCCAGTCATGGCTGGGCTTCTCACGTCCCACTCTTTCATCACTTGGTTGACCACTAAATCTGAATCGCCATAGACCATCAAGCGACGGATGCCGAGTGAAATGGCCATGCGCAATCCATACAAGAGGGCCTCATACTCTGCCTCGTTGTTGGAGGAATCAAAGTGAATCTGGAGCACATATCTGAGCTTATCTCCCCTGGGGGAAACCAGGACAACCCCAGCACCGGAACCATTCAACATCTTAGAGCCATCAAAGAACATGGTCCAATGCTCCGAGTGAACTTCAGTCGGCTGCTGCTGTTCAATCCACTCGGCGAGGAAATCTGCTATTGCTTGGGACTTAATGGCTTTCTTTGCCTCAAACTTGATATCAAGGGGAAGAAGTTCAATCGCCCATTTCGCCACTCGACCAGTTGCATCCCTGTTGTGCAAAATCTCTGAAAGTGGAGCGTCGCTGACGACTGTGATGGAATAATCAGAGAAATGATGAGCAACCTTCTTCGTGGTCATATATATCCCATACACAAGCTTCTGATAATGAGGGTATCTCTGCTTGGATGGAGTCAAAACTTCAGACAGATAATACACTGGGCGCTGAACTTTGAAGGCTTTCCTTCTTCTTCCCTTTCGACCGTAAGTCAGATCGACGACTTGTCCTGTGGCTACGATATAAAGCAACAGAGGCTCTTAGCCGATTGGAGCAGCAAGCACCGGCTGGGTGGAGAGCAGAGCTTTTAGCTCGGCAAACGCTGCATCAGCTTCTGGAGTCCACTCGAACTTGTCTGCCTTCTTCATCAGTCGGTAAAGAGGCAATGCCTTTTCACCGAGTCGTGAGATTAATCGACTTAATGCGGCCAAGCATCCAGTAAGCTTCTAGACACTTACATCGTGCACTCGCACGGGGCGTTTCATTCGGAGTATAGTGCCGATCTTTTCTGGATTAGCGTCGATCCCTCATTCGGAAACGAGAAAACCGAGTAACTTGCCACCAGGAATTCCGAATGTGCACTTTGATGGATTGAGCTTGATATCATACCTTCTGAGGTTGGCAAATGTTTCGGCGAGGTCAGTGAGCAGGTCGGAACCTTTTCGTGACTTGACCACGATATCATCCATATACGCTTCCCCATTCCGGTGATTTGAGTGAGCAAACACTTCGAATCATTCGCATAAATGTGGCTCCGCATTCTTGAGGCGAATGGCATGGTGATATAGCGAAGCACCGAATGGAGTGATGAAAGCTGTTTTATCTCATCGGGTCCGCACAGACGGATCTGATGGTACCCGGAATAGGCGTCTAGAAAAGACAATCTCTCGCATCCCGCAGTCGAGTCAACAATTTGATCAATGCGAGGGAGAGGAAAATGATCTTTCGGGTAGGCCCAATTGATGTGCTTGAAATCAATACACATTCGGAGTGAGTTGTCCTTCTTAGGAACCATGACGACATTAGCGAGCCACTCGGAGTGGTATATCTCTCGAATAAATCCTGCCGCCAACAGTCGAGCCACCTCCTCACCAATAGCCTTTCTCTTACGGGCGGCGACTGCCAAGATGCTCTTTAACTGGTTTTGCTGATGAGTCGACTCTAAGGCGATGCTCAGCCCGCCCCCCGGGAACACGGCATGTCGGTGGCTTCGATGTAAAATGTCCCAGTTCTCACGGAGGAACTGGATGAGCGCTTCTTCCTATTTAGGGTCGAGTGTTGTGGAGATGTGGGTCGGAGCTGCATTGGGGTCGGTCGGGTGAATGTGGACGGGCTTTGTCTCACCGGACGACTGGAATGCTGACTCTGTGGCGGGCTTCTTGGCTCGCAGCAAATCACTCGGATCTGCATTTTGCTTATATTCTTCAAACTCGACCGCTGTCACCTGGGAATCGGCAATCTTTGAGCCTTTCTGGAAACACTCTTCTGCCTTTTTCTGACCACTAGTGACAGTGATCACTCCTTTGGGGCCGGGCATCTTCAGCTTGAGGTAGACGTAACATGGTCGAGCCATGAACCGTGCGTAAGCTGGTCTCCCCAAAATAGCGTGGTACGCACTCTGAAAATCCACGACCTCAAAGGTCAACTTTTCCTTGCGAAAATGCTTTGAATCACCAAACACCACGTCCAGAGCTATTTGACCGAGTGACTCGGCTTTCTTTCCTGGTATAACTCCATGAAAGCTCATGTTACTGGTGCTCAGTCGGGACATCGGAATGCCCATTCCCTTCAACGTGTCAGCATACAATAAGTTCAGTCCGCTACTGCCGTCCATCAGCACCTTCGTCAGCCAAGTGCCTTCGACAACTGGGTCGACCACCAAAGCTTGCCTCCCAGGGTGGCAATATGAGTCGGGTGATCAGACTGGTCGAATGTGATGGGCGTTTGGGACCATCTCAGATAACTTGGTTTCGCCGGGGCAACCATATTCACCTCACGGTTAATGACCTTCAGTCGGCTCTTGCTTTCCACATCCGCGAAAATCATCAGAGTGGAGTTGACATGTGGATATCCTTCCTCACTGTCCTCCTTGTCTTCGGCTTTGTCCGACTCCTTTTCCTTGTCCTTGGACTGTTTTCCTTGGAACTACTGGATCAGGAGTCGACACTGGCGAGCGGTATGCTTCGGGTAGATGATATTACCCTCTTCATCTTTCTTTGTGTGGATGTGACACGGCATATCCATCACGTCATTTCCTTCTTTATCTTTCACCTTCTTGGGGTTCCAGGATCCTTTGGGCTTCTCTTTGAACTTGCCCTGAGTCACGGCCAGAGCCTCTCCAGGAGCTGCTGGTTCAGCCTTCCGCTTCTGCTTCCGACTGGTGTTTCCCTTCTCCGACTGACTCGGCTTGTAGTTGCCGCTTCGGAGTCGGTCTTCCTCTTCGTCGTTGGCATACTTGGTAGCAATCTCCATCATCCGCCTCAGGGTCATGTCTCCGATTCGACCAAACTTCAAACTCAATTCTCTGTTCTTAACACCATCCTTGAAGGCGCAGACTTCCTAATGATCATACACATTCTCCACGGTATGATGCAAAGTGATCCATCTCTGAATATACTCTCTGAGAGTCTCATTCGTCTTCTGCACACAGACTTGAAACTCTGTCAGTCCAGCCGGTCGCTTGCAAGTTCCTTCAAATGTTCTGACGAACACTCGGGACAGATCTTCCCAAGTGTAAATGCTGCTAGGAGGTAACTGATTCAACCATGCTCTGGCAGAACCTTCCAACATGAGGGGCAAATGCTTCATGGCCACCTCGTCATTCCCGCCACCAATCTGAACCGCCACTCGGTAGTCCTCAAGCCAGGTTTCAGGCTTAGACTCACCAGTGAACTTGCTTACTCCGGTTGCCAACCTGAAGTTGGGGGGAATCACCGCGGCTCTGATAGCCCTGCTGAAACATTCTGGACCAGAAACATGCACTCGACTGCTTGTGGGCGCATCTCTGTCGGGGCCGCCCCGATGGGCTCTGTTTCGGTCGACCAAGCCTTGCACGATGATGGATCGTGCGTCGAAGCCTGGTTCCCGGGGGTCGATTGGAGCTCTTCGCCCTGCACCGAGTTGGCGCTTTGTCATCCTGCTGCCGAGGAGCGTAAGACCCACCCTCGGGGAGTGGGGAATCGACGATATCATCACGATCATGTCGGTCACCAGATTGGTCTCGTCGATTCGCGTCCTTCACGCCGCGGAGGCGATCTGGGGCTGTGAGCCGATCGAACCGTATTCGCAGCGACGGATCGATTGTGAATTGCATTGCGTGATCGCGACACGGCTGAATTATGATCTCTGCTGCCGGAGCAAATCTCGATCGCATCAAGCCTCGCCGACTTCCGACTAAGAGGGCTGGATGGACTCGCTATACGGGTTGCAGTGCTAAATTCTGAATCGGGTTCGATATACGAGTCGGCGGGAAGAGTTGACGTCGATTGGCGTCGGGAACTCGTTGCCGCGTGCGCTCGTCGAGTGCTCGCTGAAGGTTCTCCAGACGAGCGCGTTCAGCCAAGTTGGCCAAACGTGCCACCTCCAAGGCACGAGCCTCGGGGGTTTCTCCCGCGATGGGAGTATGCAGGGCATCCATGTTCCTGCGACGAAGTTCTTCCCTCTGAAGGGAATTAAGTGGCTCGGGCTGGTACTCTTCATGGACCTGAGCGGGGTCGCCTCCACCGTCTACCTCGTCCTCACGAGGGAAACCGGGAGGACTGCGAGGCCCGTTGACCATCAAGACCTCCGCCGCTGGATCACTGCTATCACACTCGGATGCAGTCTCTACGGAGCCAGTCGACAGATCGAACAGGCCGTAGAGAGATTCATCGGGTTCGATTGCCGCGACCTGGGTGGTGGCCGTCTGGCGTGCCACCGCGTGCCTCACGCACCGCTAGAGCCTCGACCGGCCAGAGCGCTTGCGCTGGCGGGAGACCGGGAGGGTGATCGATAGGGGAGTCGACCGATATGGAGTTGACGGTTGCCGCAGCAAAACGCCGCGGACACATGCGCGAAAATGCGTCGCACCGCGGACGGGGAGCGCATCAACGTCGAGTGGAGCCTCCTGGAGCCAAGCGGAGTCGTCGGCGACGAAGGTGAGAGCGCCGAGACGGATCTCGCGACCCTCGACCAAAACTCCACCAACAACCATGATGAAAGTAGTCGGAAGAATCGCAACTTTCTCCAAAAATCGCTAAGACACCTGCCCCACGGTGGGCGCCAACTGTCGTGGTTCTAAGTCTGACAGTAGAGTGGGGGTAGGTATGGAGAGGCAAGGTCCTAGCTATGGAGCAGTTGTACGCACAAGAGATGTACGAGTTCAGGCCCTTCTCGGAAGAAGTAAAAGCCCTACGTCTCGGAGCCCGGAGGCGGTCGAGTGGATTATATGTGTATGAATTACAGGGGTGCGACCCCTTTACACTGAGGAGGGGGTGGCTTATATAGTGCTTGCCAGACCCCTTTAGCCCTCAGTAATGCGGGGTTTAAAGTACATTAAGTCTAGGCGTTACTGGTAACGCCTCACATTAAAGTGTCCTAAATGCCATAAAGTCTACTTAATTACAGACCGTTATGGTACAGAGTGCTTCTTGACCTTCTGGTGGTCGAGTGTGTCTTCATGGTCGAGTCCTTCGAGTCTGTCGAGTGAAGTCCTCTTTGGTCGACTGGAAGGTAGTCTCTTCTAAGGGTGTCCTTGGGTAGGGTACTTAGATCAGGCCTATGACCCTACCCTAGGTACATGACTCCATCACCGACCGCAATGCCGGAGAGGCAGTCCCATAGGGCTTTGGCACTCAGGCCTTGGCGGGTGTGGTGCACAGAGGAGATCGGGAGCGAAGGTGTGATGCAGCTATTGCCGGGCCTGACCACGTTTAAAGAGCGGGCGGATGCCAGACGAAGTGGCGGGGTGTTTAATGCCGGTCGGCAAGCGGACGAACATGTGGTGTTTGCATGCGGGCGCCGGAGTAGGTTCCTCAGGAACCGCGCTTGTTCAGTGGAGAGAGATGGACGAACACTTGTCGTTTGAATGCCGAAAGAAGGCGTGTGCACAGGGATGCGACACGGGCGGCGCACCACTTCAATGATGGCTTCAGTGAGAGGCCGCGTCCGCTCTGAGACGGCATGAATGCACGGCAAATGCTTCATATGGGAAAGGGCATGGGCGAGGGAGAGGATTTTTGACTGGGACCGGGGTGTTGGATGCGTGCACCGTAGCAGTACGAACGCGTGCAAAACTCCCCTCCCCAGTTTGCGTGAAAATGGACATCCAGACCAGTTTACAGACGGATGAGGTACGTATCATGTTGGACTGAAAAACACGTCAAGTCCGCGTGATCCAAACAGATGCGAGCGATTTAAAGGTCAGCGTTAGAGATGCTCAACAACTCTCTTTCCCAATAAATTTCATGTATTGGAAGAGTTGAGACGAAAAACATGCTCCAACGGACTCCCAATCCCTTATTGGGACGTCACAATAATCAGCCTCCCAATCTCACTATCGATCAGCCATTTGATCGAGATCATACGATGACAGTTTTTCAAAAAGAAATTGCCTTCTCTCCAAAGAAATTGTCATGCTAGTGTGCAGAAATTGTCACCCCCCTTAAATAAAGTTGTCATGAAAACCGTTCGCCAATGCGATCCTCCCCAACGGACGTTAGAGCATCTCTAGCATACCCCTTATATCGCGCTGAACTACAAAATAACAGCCAGTTTACAATTTTGCACGAAAAAAGTGGCTCGAACAGATACCGTATTGGACCGCAGCCTTTAAAACTTTTTGCGGGGCGTGACAAATTCTCCCCCTCATCCTTTAGAAACACGCGGCGGGAGGCCGACCCGAGGGTGACCCCTATCGCTAGCGAGATTTGATGGGAGGGACATTTCCGCGCGGCAGTTCCCGCTCTTCCTTCCCTCCGCCGCCATTGATCTTCCTCCGCCCGCTCTGGACCACCTTCTCTAGCTCTGTAGCGCCGCCGTGGACGCCTCCCAGCCGTCGCTCGTCACTGTGGGAGTCATGCACACGCTAATCCCTCAAGCAGATCGCGTCGTCGGTCGTGTCGCGCCTGTCGCGGTTCAAGCCTCCACCGCCCATCCCCGCAAGCGCCAGGGCAACTTCTTCGTCCAGGGCGGCGCTCCTGCAGCCGCCGCCGGGAAGGCACGCGCGCCCGCCGCCGCCGCCGCTGTGAATCCGGTCCAGGTCGTCCCTACCCTGCCGGTGAAGATGCACAAGGTGGCGGGGGTGAAACGCAAGAAGGCGGCCAAAAAGAGTGATGATGATGATGATGATAATGGTCATGGAGGTGGTGGTGGCTTTTGCATGAGGTTCTTTTGGGTCACAGATGAAAACTATGTTTAATTTCCGCGCAAACTATGTTTGATTGTTCGAATTTGTAGCCATTTATCGGAATTGCGGTGAAATTGTCTAATTTGTTTAATATTGTGTTTTACTGTTTGGCCTTGCAGGATCTGTTCGGCCGCAGCCCGCGCCAGCCCTCAAAACACGTTTTCCGTGGCCCTTATACCCATTTTAAAGGTCCACGCGATAAGGGGTCTCCTAGAGATGCTCTTAGCCAGCCAAGAGGGTAAAAGGATCAAAGGTACAAAGTCAAAAGAGGTTTATGCCCAAAAATAAAAGCAATGGAATCAACTCTACAACTAATTAATTAGGAAGAGAGGAGTGTCTGGGAGTGAAATTTGTTTTACTGCTACCTTGAATTTATGTGGCTCATGGAAATCAAACTCTAAACCAATAGTCAAGTTTATTACATGACATAGTTTATTAAAGCAACATCATATGGTGAACAACTGGTTATACATGAGGGCGGTTTTCAGCGTGCGGCGCAATTAGGGTGTTGCATTGGTCTAGGTCGGTGTGAGGCTTGCAACTTTCTCCTGTGATACTCGTCAGCAAAATCGGAGCCGCCATGTCCTCGACGTTGGGGTCGACTGTTTGGCGCTGTTGTGGCCAGGTCGTCCGTGTGTGCCCCTTATGGGGTTTGTATCTAGGTTTTCGCCCGGTTTTTTCCTCTAATTAACCGGGCAACTCTTTTCTCTTAATCAATGAAAATGGCAAATCTTTTGCTTCAAAAAAAAAAGAACCCTGCTATGCGTGCAGTAGTTCACATTACTCACTTCGTAGCAAAAATATAAGACGGTTTTTGTAGGCTAGTTTAGCCTAAAAAACGTCTGATGTCTTGATACAGACGTAGTATTAGCCATGCATTACATGAGAAATGCCTAAATATGAGAACAAGAAAGCACTATAAGGAAGCATTAACTGCCGTGTCGTTGACTCTCTCAAGATTACTAGTACTACACGAGAGAAATCGCAACTGCAAACGTAAATCATTAAACAAGCTTTGCTGGTCCTCTGAAAGTAACACAACAAGAATACAATGCATCCGGAAGCGATAGAGGTAAACATGTTACGTTCACAATAACGATCAGATCACAGAATATAGCGCGAGTGCATGACCCATCCATCAGAAGGCGCGCGCTACACCTGTTCGTCTCCCTTGGGAGGCGGCGGGGCCTGCTGGTTCGGCGTGTGCGGTCCTCCATAGAACTGAGCAGGAGGAGGAGAAGCAAGGGGGAACTGCTGCTCCGGCGCGTGCGCTCCGTAGCCATGAGCGGGAGGAGGGTACTGCTGGTTCGGCGCCTGCGCTCCGTAGCCTTGTGCAGGAGGATGGGAGAATTGCTGCTGCTGGTGGTGGTGGTGGTGGTGGTTGGGTGCGTAGCCTTGTGCTGGAGGAGGGGGGTAGTGCGGGTTGGACGCCTGGCCGTATGGAGGAGAAGCGGCGGCGGCGGCAGGAAACTGCGCGTTCGGCGCTTGGCCGTACCCCTGTTGTCCCTGGGGCGGCGGAGAGTACTGCGGGTAGCTCGGCGGCGCCTGCCCGTAGCCCTGCCCCTGTGGAGAAGCCTGCTGCGAGAACTGCGGCTGCTCCATCGCCATCCCGGCTGCGCCCGGCGGCATCTTCTCGCCTTCCTTGGGCGCGGCAGCGGCCGGCTCCGTGCGGAGCATGACATAGGAGGTGATCCCGAGGGCCGTGGCGACGAACGTGAGCACGGCGCCGCCGGCGAAGAGGCCGTCCATGGGTTCGTTGCAGTACCCGCCATGGTCCCCGGGGATGTTCGCCTTCGCGCCCCCCACCAGCAGCCCGAACGCGATTATCGCCAAGATCCTGCGCGTACGTTGTAGTCACTCAGTAATGGTTCGTCACCCAAGCGGCCACGCCCGAGCGTGTGTGGCCGCGCGCATGCAAATCGATCAGATCACTCACCATGAGGAAACGGCGCAGACGACGCCGATTGTCCTGTTGGTCCCGGAAGGAATGGCGCGCGACTTGCAGCACCCACCGACGGCCGCGAAGGTGATCTGGGCTATGACCAGAAGGATGGCCGCGCAGGCCCCGAGCCCTGCCGCCGGGTTCTGTGCGTGATGGCACGCCCGTCCGACTTCTTCTATGTCGGAAAGCTGCGACATATAGCATATATCAACACAGTGCAAGAAGAACACACACATGTACACACGAGCACACACATACTCCAAAAATCTGCGATCTGTAGTTCTGTACCACAGTTCAGCAAAATGTACAGTACGCGAGGATATGGAAGTAATTAGTAGTACTAGCTTACAGTGAGCTTCGTGCCCTCGGCTGAGAACCCCAGGATGGCGCTCAGCAACCCGAGAGAACCGACGGCCGAGCACACGATGATCATCCTCTGATCCATTTTCATGGTCACCGCTCTCGATCGAATCTCGACCTCTTTTGGGCTGCAGTCCACTGGCGTACACCTTCGTTTATATGTAGAGGGAGCTCGGGCATCCATATATCATATGGCAACCACCTGACGTAGTTCGTCTGGTGCAAGCCTATGTCACTCGGAAAGGGTAGACTTTTGCAGCGACCACCATCACCATGTTCTGCCCATGTGCCGCGTAATTCTCCCACGATTGAGTAACCGTTTTATCGTCAATGCCCTTAGAAAAGGAGGCAAATGCACCAGCAGTGCAACAACTACTTGTGTGGCATGTTCGCTTTGGTACAACAAATTGAAAAACATTATTTTTTTAATTTTTTTTTTGCAGGGAAAATTGAAAAACATTATGACAAGTAATAACATCTGTTGATATGACTTTATATAGGCAATACGTCCATGTATCGATATAGTGGTACCCGTCTGCAAACATCTACAACTAATACTCTATCTAGAGACCAAAATTCATCATGTGTCTCAAAGTGTTATGTAATAACATAGCATTTCGTTAAGTAAGATGGCATATAATTTATAATGTATTCCCTTCAACCCACGCTCATCACCGGGACAACGAGTTAACTATGATTATAACCTCAATGGGACAAACACAACTATAACATTTTCTCTCTTACTATCACCGGAAAAAAATTCACTCATAGAGATTTACTTCATCTAATGCACAGCACTCACTCACACTAATCTTTTTTCTAAAACCGAACAATGAATAGACTAATGAACCGGAGAGCAATATATATCCATAATTATTGAAAAGCTACATGCATAATCTGATCATAAAGTAATATTTCACCACATAACAATGAGAATCATTGAAAAAATATCATCATAAAGATCAATATCATGTAGGAACCTCTTGGGTTCATTGTATTCACACGATGAACTACTCACAACTTATCATGGGAGCAGCGAAGGTCGATTTTGAAGAGGACGACGGACCCCCACCCCCCTCGGGAGAGTGCCAGATCAAAATATGAAAACGAGTTCCACCTTGGACCGTGAACTTGCGGTGGCGGAAAATTTGGATGATAGAAATGACATGACTCAGGAGGTATGTATAAGTGTCGGGGACAAAGGACATCACCCTTGTGAGCCTCACACAACCAAGCCAGGCGACCCAAGGAGGAGCCGTCTGGGGCACCCATATTGGGCCCATAGGCCTTCTCCTTGACCGTGTTTTGGTAGGTCTCTAACTTCACATGTATCTTGAATCGGAGTAATTTCCATTACGAACTTCACAAGTTTCTAGACACAAAGACAAAAAACATTGCCTTTCTAGCACTATGTTAATATGCCAGTACAAAAGATTATAAAACATTGCATATCACGGCAATATATAGCATGAAAACAACAAAATGTTAGGGTGAAACCGTCTGAAATATAAGTAAGGTTTGTAGTACTTCCCTACAGAATCTCCTGCGATGCCTTGCACTTAGGGGATATCCGTGCTCTTCTAGATGTTGGTAGTGATTGATGGAAAGCTCAAGAAATTGGAACAAATCAAGCTTTTAGATACCGCTCTTTTTTTAAATGATGCTTAGTTTTGCCACCATCTAAGCTTCTAATTTGGAGAAGAAATTTAGATTTTGGCAGACGAGAGGACATTACCTTGATTTTCATCTGTGTGCGTGTGTGTGTGCGCGCACGTGTGTGTGGGTGTGTGTGTGGGGGGGGGGGGATGAACCTCCAGCTTGTGGCGCCTTGCTGTTGATTCCTCGATTGTGCCGCTAGTCGACGGCGACCTTGCATCTGCTACCTTTGGTGTGTGCTCTTCATTTTGTATCCCCATGAAGCCACATGCTATCCAGGGACACGTCTCCATGCCACCTATCCAGCACCAACGTTGGCAACAACTCGAAGCCTACACCTTAATTGTTGCACCCCAGCAACAGGCTCCTCTCCTACGCGACACAACACAATGTCGTGATCGTGGCGAGCTCGTGACCCCACCCGCGGGTTTGGGAAGGGCTAGAAGAGCATTGCATCAAAGTGGGGGGCAAGCAACACCATGTGTATTGCTCCTACATGTTGCCCTCATTGTTGTCCTCATGACGCGCTGACGAAGAAGACATGTATGAGAAGAAAAATAGGAAAACAAAAGGAGGACTAAAGTGGGAATAAGATGCCACAAGCCATGCTAGACTGGTCTATACAATATGTCGCCACATTTTGTGCAATATGTACCAAGGGATTGTATTCGAAATGTATATGTACATCTTTGTGAGATTGAGAACCTTCAGTGCACAACTCGTGAGCTTGAAGAGTAAACGTCCCAACAAGTTTAATGGATGACACCACGTATATGGACCGTCTCAAAATTCGTTGAAAACCCCCTCGAAAGACCGAGAAGTAGTGCATTGTCATCGACACTTTTGCATAAGTTCAAGGCACAAGAAAAATAATACTCTATTTTGAGACTGCGGCACTTGAAGCCCTTTCAACTTGAATCAGCATATAAACTGAAAATGCAAAAGGATTAATGGTGTGTGTCATGGTTCTATACTAACAATGCCACATAGGATAATTGGTGGGATGGAAAAGAGAGAAACAGAAGAAAAAAAGCATTGCGTTCTTCTTAGCTAAGAGATGGTCTCTTATGAAGAAAGATACGATGTTTGCCTCCATTGTATGCATTGTCTTTTCTTATTCACATGTATTGTAGTTTTAATTTTGACGTCCATTATTTTAGGATCTCATGGCATTAAATTCTAGGTGTAATACTAAGATATAGTAATTCATTATATAACATGTTCTATTGCCTTCCTGGATGACATATGGAATGCATAAGAAAAAGGCTCGTTATCAACCACGGTACAATTTTCTTTCTTCGGTGGGTCCAGAATTCAGATTTTTGGTTTGCGTTTTTTCACCCCAGGCTGAGATGGCCGAATTTTCTCCACTTCAAAATTTCGGCAAAATATATGACGAAATTGCAAAACCGAAAATTGATTTTTTTAATGAACTTTTACCAATATTTGGCTGAAATTTGAAATGCGACAAAAAATTAACCAGAATTTGATCGGGCCGAAATTATTCAGCCGAAAAGGATTTTTTTTTTTCACCACAGGCCAGGATGGCCGAAATTCGGCAGAAATCTGATTTTTTCCGGCCGAAAATCAAATATCTTGATTGATCAACCACAATCATTGTACATATTCTAAGAAAAGCATTAATCGCCACATTGGTGAGTCTCCCAAAATTACACAGGAAATTTCAACTGCAACATAATAAAACAGTAACCAAGCATTGATGATCACGTAGAACCGGTCGAAATCACGCAATATAGCACGAATGCATGCGCGGTCATGCACCGTTGATCAGACGGGACGCGCGAGCATTTCATGTCCTTTGGGAGGCAGCTCAGGCAGGGCCTGCTCGGTCGGCGTGTGCGGTCCATGGCCCTGAGCTGGAGGAGGAGAAGCGGCGGGCATCTGCGTGTCCGGCGCGTGCGCACGGTAGCCTTGTGCAGGAAGAGGGGGCAACTGCGCGTTCGGCGTTCCATAGCCTGGTGCCGGAGAAGCCACAGGAACAGGGGGGAACTTCGCGTTCGGCGCTTGGCCGTACCCCTGCCCCTGGGGAGAGGCCTGATGCGGGAACTGTGGCTGTGCCATCGGGATCTCGGCGGCGGCCGGCATCTGGTCGCCTTCCTTTGGGGGCGCGGCGGCGGCGTTGGCAGTAGCGGGAGCGGGAGCGGCTGGCTGCGTGCTGAGCATGATGTAGGAGGTGAGGCCGAGGGCAGTGGCGACGAGCGTGAGCACAGCGCCGCCGGCGAAGATGCCGTCCTTGAGGACGTAGCACCCACCGTACCCTGACGAGTACCGCGTCCCGGTGTCGTTCCACTTGGCGCCTTCCACCAGCAGCCCGCAGGCGACCACCGCCGCGATCCTGCATGCACGTTTTAGTCAGCAGACAGTGGTTCGTCACCCACGCGCGAGCCTGCTCCGGTGAGCTAGCGCTTGTTGCTTCGACGATGGGTCGATCACTCACCATGAGAAGACGGCGCAGACGACGCCGATGACCCGGTTGGTCTCGGAGGGGATGGCGCGGGACTTGCAGCAGCCGCAGCAACCGCCGACGACCGCGAAGATGATTTGGCCTACGATGAGGAAGATGGCCGCGCAGACCCCGAGCCCCAGCGCTGGGTTCTGCGGGTACAGGCACACACCTCGATACCGGTACACGGTCCAAACCTGCGAGATGCTACATATCAACAGAGAGCAAGAAGAACACACACATGGGCATGTACAAACGCGCGCACATACAGACACACACCAACAATCCAAGATCTTTTTCGGCAAAGAAGAATCCAAAATCTGTAGTTCTAAACCACAGTTGAACAAAGCACAGAGACATGTAGAGCACTAAGCAAGGAGATGGAAGTAGTGGGAGTATCTTACAGTGAGCTTTGTGCCCTCGGCTGAGAACGCCAGGATGGCGCTCAGCACCCCTAGAGAACCGATGATCGACGACACGATGATCATCCTCTGATCCATTTTCATGGCCGCTGCTGACGATCCAATCTCGACCTCTTTCGGGTTGTAGCCGACTGGCCTGCACTCGTGTTTATATAGAGAGCTCGGTCATGTATGTATGGTGGCCGGTTGACGTGGTTCCGTTCGTGCAAGCCTATATGTCACTACCAAGGGGGAAACTTCTGTGGCGACCTTTCGTCATTACGTTTTTTATGTGTGGGAATAATTAAGAAAGTTAATGGTCTTAGAAAAACCTACCTCTTGTAGGGAGTTGACATGAAAAACAGCTTCGTCGACACCACCTTGTACGAACTTGTAGGATATTTTTTCGGCAATGATGATAAATCCCAAACTTCGGATTTTAAGCATGGCAACTCGAACGTTTTTTATGACAACTTTAGTTCACGTGAGGTTGGCAAACATTGCAATTTTCTGACAAAAACGAACTGAAAGAAAGTTGCCATGTCTTAACAACTAAAGTTGCCACCTCGCGTCAACTAAAGTTGCCATGTAAAAGCGTTCAGGATGAAATGCTTAAAATCCGAACGTTCGGATTTTATCGAGGTCCTATTTTTTAGATGACGAAAGTAAGTTAGGATATGGGCCTTTCTTACGATAAATACCTTGGCGCTCCATGTGTACGCGCGCACCCTATATGCACCCTACCAAAGTCCCGCCCCCTTTTTTACGCCCTTACCAGCATTTACCCTGGGAGACGGTAACAAGGCGAGCTTTTGGAGACCTGCTTGGGCGAATGGGCATAGGCTGAAGGGTTTGCACCTTCAATTTTTTGCCATTACAAAGCGGAAGAATTGGTCCGTAGAAAAATGCTCTCAGAATCATGCTTGGCTGTACCTAATCAACATCACGAATTACTTACGATGCAACACATTCAACATTTCAAGAGCAAGAGCACTATTTCGAAGAATTGCCCCCCCCCCACTCACCCACCAACACAACACTACTATTTCTCCTACTAGATTATTATCTCCAGCGTGGTTATCTTCCTTACATGGGAAACCAACCGGAAATGCCTTTTGGATCCAGATTTTTGAAAAATTCAGAAACCATAATTTGAAGTATCAAAAAAATTCTTAAAAATACCCACATACCTTAGGGATTTCTGCTACATTCCTGTAAACTTACATGATGAAATGTGTTTTCTGTGTAGCTATCACCAAAACGTATTTCATCATTACAATTTACAGGAATGTAGTATACATCACTATGAACATGCGTATTCTTCCGAATTTGTTGTGCATGGGCTTGCGCATTGGTATTTTTCGCCAGCGCCACTTGGTCCAAGCCCACCAAAAATAGCATGGATGCGTGCAATTATAGTCCGGCACAGCGGAGTGCACCTTTCCATCTAGTCCATGTAATATCCTGCTTTTGTTCGGTTTGTTTTGCCCTGGGACATGTTCACTTGTTCAACTACTTATTAATAATTGCAACAAATTATTTGCCTTTTTTTCCAAAATAAAAGTAAACATCTTCGCCGCACGCCACAATGTTGTGCAGTTGTGGTAAATAATTTTTTCTTGCCCGAGTTGTATTGTGGTCATGAAAGGTATCTCCAATTGTTGTAAGTTGATTGTTGGTAAATTTGTGCCATATGACTTTTTGATGATGTGACGCGTAATAAATGAGGAGAGATAGCAAAATTGTATGTATATGAACTAACAAACATCGCACAAGCTTCAAGAAGAGATGGGAGAGCAACCATATTTATTCTCTAACCTTCTTCCATTGGGCAATGTACATGCAGTCTAGTATTGGAGTTCTTGTGTATAACCACGTGACATATGTGGTAAGCAATTCAAACTAATCAAAAAGGAGTTCTTGTATGTAGATTTATTGGACATGTCTACTTTTACCAACAAGCTAACATACAGCCTATTACAAATGATCTTGTTATGTTGTTATTGTCCCAAAGGACAAAGTCGGCAGCGATCAATTTTGAACATGCTAATCCATGTGCATCTAGCATAATAAAGTTCGAATAAATGTTTCACGGTTTTATCTCGCCATCCTTGAGTGGCCATCGCAGCAAACACCAGAGACCAATGTTTTCCGTAGGGATGCTAGTGGGAATTCTTGAAAGCTCCCATATAAATATGTAATAAGTTAATTTTGTGTTAATGTTAAGGAATGATTTATAGTCAGTTGAGTATTTTATATATTTTTATGACAAATGGTGGATTTTATTAACTCAAAGTGAAGCATTAAAGGGATACAAACATAATGAGCACACGCCCGACCTTTGCATAGTTTGGATTCACACAGCCAAGAGTTTATGAATGTGTTTCATGGGTTGCTCGTTTGCATATTTAGGTTTTGGTCACGACGATCCAATAAATGGTCTGTTGAATGTTTTGTTTGTCTTGCCAGTGGTATTGTGCTAAGTTTGTGTTGGTTTTGGTGCTTCAGTCAGTCATTTTCTTGGTCTTCGTCTTAAGCATTTGGCAACGACGTACCGGTTTGGTAGCTTGTCCTACGAGGAACATATCATTGACTACAGTGTGTTTCACGGTTTTAGGTTCCTGCCCTTTTAGTTGGGTACTTAATGGAACCCTTTAAAACCTTTTAGATAGTAGCTTTTGCAAGTTTGATATTTTATAGTTTCTCAAACAGAAGCATAGAAGAATATTTTGAGACAATAAGGATGGATTTGGGTATGACTTCTAAAGACCCGAGACATATGTCCTATCAATTGTTGTGATCAATGACAACTGGGGCGAGAGCCCTACGACCAATATTAATAGTCAAAAAAATTGCAATATTTCATGGAGTAAGGAGAAGTTTAAGTAGAACACATCAGCCGAGGGCCCAAAAAGAAAGAAAGCCTACTCTCCAGGTAAAATAACTCCTAGATGCCACACACACACACACACACACACACACACACACACACGTTCTAACCCTCGCGGAAGACTCCTTTTTATCATTGAGAAAACTATGGTTGCCATGCAGGATATTGTTTCCTTTTCTAAAAGGAGGTTGAGACCCGTCCTTTGCATCATTTTAATGCACACAATCATTTTTACTAATTATTTATTAGAGTACAAACGAAAACAAACACGGACGAACCATTACAAGATATGATAAACACCTACGACTAAATCGACTTTTCCACAACAACGCCTTCAAGAAGGAATAAATGTCCTCGCGCCATCGTCGCCATATAATGGAGCGAGTTCATCATTGCTGACCCTGAATAATAAAGATTAGGACAAGAGTTTTCACTCCCGATATAAAGTGGTGTTCTATCAGCATCTTGTAGATGAATCATTCCATAGTAGCATCCACCGATACTCCATGGTAGGGCCAAAATGCACTAGAAGATTGGTGGAATGTCATCCCACCTTAGATCGCCACCACGGCTGTCAGGCGGCGCCCATGTGTCGACGCGGAACTAGCCGTTGCTACTCCACACCAACATGAGTCACATTAACTGAAGCATCTGCCCATTCATCGGAGTCGTTTCCCGGTGTCAGATGCCGACGAGGAACCACCATTTCGCTTCTAACTCGCTGGCACCACGAACCTTCTTGTGTGGTAGCCGATGCTCTAGTAGAAAATCCCCTCTGCACCCAGAGAGCATCCACAGCACCACATGCAACCACTGTCTTTGTGCCGCAGATACACAGTGTGATCGCAGAAGCGTCATTGCTAAAACAAAAATCTGGCATTTCTTTCATTCAAAAGCTCCCACACGGTGAGAGTAACGGCGTTGTTCCCTTCTTTGGAACCCCATTATTTTCTTTTCTTTAGGCCATCACTGGTGTCACATCATTGTTCCGGTAAAAACTAGAAACATCACGTAAACTACAAGTTTGATGTCAAATTTATTACAAGACATTTTCATAGAACTAAATATTTAACCAATGTGTCCTGTCTGCTTAAGTTCTTTGTATGTGTATCAGTGCATGGGAAATCTGCAGTTATGCTAAGCTGGTCTTATGTGATAATTTGCACATTACACCGGCAAATTTGTGTATTTTACTCACAGAGCCTTACAAAATGGCATATACTCCCTCTGTTCCATAATATAAAAGCGTTTTTTGACACCACTGTAATATAAAGAAAAACTAATGCAGTGTTTAAAATGCTCTTATATTAAGGGATGGAAGGAATACTATAGTATAAGAGCATTTTTTGCAGGAAAGGAACTTTTCATTAATCAACCATGATGAGTACATTCAGAATCAACAATGCTAGCTATCTCCGTATATAAGGGAGTTTCAGAGCCAACATGGTGTGCGCTCTTGTAAAAATTTGCCAGGTCGCCGACAAGAAACACACACGTATCTTTTTTGTTTCTGCCGTGGTGGTATCCAGCTGACAAGGCAGATCACTTCCTAGTGGCCACGACGGACGGGTCGTCTAACGTTACTTATTCCAAGTTTGAGTTGACATCTACCATTGGCAGCTGTTTTTGATCAAGTCAAACAAGTTATATTACCCAATAATACGTATGGTGGACAACTTGCCCATGTAGAAAATTCATACATTAAATGAAAAAAATGCCAACTATGCAATAGTTTGCTACATAGATAAAGACAAGGCATTTCCTCATAAGAAAAAAGAAGAAGATAAAGACAAGGCATACGGACAGGACGGGTTTGGAGGGACATGGTAAACCACTTGTTTACATATAGTATTAATGAGAAACTAAGTAACTTCAGAAACTAGGTCGTAGCCCTCCTTTATGAATAAAAACAGCATCACAAGCACCTAACTCTGGAAGTACTCAGTTATAAACAAGTCTGTTGTGGGCTTCCCTAAAAAAAGTCTGTTGTGGGCACAACCAAACATACAATCAGAAAAAAAAAACATAGAAAATGACATGTATCTGAAATCCTATAGAAAAATAGATGTGATTTGGTTCATAGGATATGATTTTTTTTTCATTGAATCTAGGCTAATATATTAAATTTTCATAGGGAAAGCAATGACGTAGCGCATGAATTAGATGGCTTAGCTAGATTCTCTCCTCCTAATCTTTGTTTGGAGTCTGCCCCTCAGGTTGTAATGGCAATGTTTGTAAATGATGCAATTGTTTTGATGAATGAATGAAGGAGGTTTGAATTCTAAAAAACAGGATTGTCACTCTCCCAAGAATGTGAACTTCGGTTTATATCTTCGTCCCTGTAACTTGTGGTTATCCCTAACCCTAACTTTACTTGTTACTCCCTTGGTTGTTTGCCTTGTGTAGCTTGCTAGTTTGTAGTAACTCATTACATATGGTGTGTTACTTAGTTGCATTTGTAGAGAATATAAATTCCACATCTACCGCTAAAATCAACTAAGAAGATATTTAAACTTTTAGTCGTCTATTCAACGCCCCCCTCTTCCCCCTCTAGTCGACATGTCATATATGTTTGAACCTTTTGGGTTTAAAATAATACAAAAAATATTCAGGAATTTTTAAATGCTGATAGAATTTAGAAATAAATTTATGTGTATTAGAAAGAAAGAAAAATAAACAAGAAAATGAAAAAAAGGTAAAACCCATAGAAATCAATGAAAACCAGTAGAGAAAACAAAAAAATAAGGAAAATAAATAAAGCGGTGGAACCAACTACATTATGGAGCTAAGAATAACATTTTACTACTATCATGTGCAGTGAGTATAGAATACGATATGCGTAGAATAGGATATTCCAACAAGGACGTGGAGTTTCTACACCTGACCCCATATGCTCCTGGTGTGAATAGTTAAATAAAAAATTCTGAAAAAAAATTGGCATATACTTTAAGAAATGTTTGTTGTGCGTGCAAAATTTCATCCCGAAATAACATTGGTCGAAGGCGTGGTAAAAAAACAAAATCGATGCTCTGAAAATTTTACTTTCAAATGCATTTTGGAGCTATGATTTTTTTCATGACTTTGACCAATGCGATTTCGTGATGAAATTTGCATGCACAACAAATATTTCTTAAAGTATGCCAGAAAAAAAATCAGATTTTTTTGCAATGTTTTTTCTATTGTATTTTTTTACGGTTCACACCAGGTGCATATAAGCTCAAGTGTATAAAGGTACTTTCGATTCCAACAACATGCATTGTCAAATGGCCCACAACCTTGTTGCGAAACGTAGCGCCGCCTCGCCTTTGGCGCTGGCTGCATGGCCATTTTACTGGGCCAGCCCGTTAACTCGGTTTTGGGAAGCTTCTTTAGCCCGGCTTGGATCGGTTTTAAGAACCTTACATGCATTTCTTTTTCTTTTTTCCATTACACTGTGTTTCTCTATCGGCTTGCTTTGAGACTTTTAGTTTCCTTTTTCTTGTTAGGATTTTTATCTTTCCTTTTCTCTTTGCAAACACATGCCTACTTTTTCAATTCAAGTTGTACATTTTTTCTATATACATGGAACATATTTGCACATTTTTTCAAATACATGACAAACATTTTTTTCTATATATGTGGAAAATATTTTAATACATGTTTGCACATAGTTTAAATATATGATGAACATTTTATATACATAACTGAACCATTTTTAAATACATGCTATACATTTTTCAGAAACATGTTGAACATTTATTTGAATGGTATAAAGCCTTTTGTTTCTAAATTGCGTAATTTGTTTTGCATTGTATAAGAATGTTTTAAATCTCACGAATATATTGGCTAAACATGTTAAAAAAAATTATATATACTTGTTTTCTGAATGGTATGATTTTTAGAAGTAATGCAAATATCTTTTATATTTCATAAACATTTTTTAAATGTTACTAACATTTTATTTGAATGTTACGAGCATTTTATTTAAAATTACTCTGACAAAATTTTACACATTGTTAACATTTTCCAAATTCATGGTGAATGTTTTTAAAATTTATATGTAAATTAAGTGTTGGAATGTATGTATTTAGAGTATTTGAGAAATATAAACAAAAGGAAAAAAGGAAAAAAAAATATAAAGGACCCTCCTAACTGGCGAGTGTTTACCAGGGGAGGTGGCACACGCGAATGATTCGATGGCAGTTTTAGTTGCGATGAAGTGAGGAGAGGTTGCATTTTCTTTGGAAGAGATGGCATTTCTCCCCTAGAAGGCAATTTTCATCTAAAAGATGTCGTTGTTTGATATCGCTTTACAACTAAAATTGCCAGCAAAGATTCTTCGCTTGCTACCCCCGTTATAGCGAACATTCACCAGGTACAAATACCAAAAGTAAAATATAAACAAGAGGTAAAAAAGGAAAACGTTACTTGGCCGGCCAACGGTAGCAACCCGAGGTGCCCCTGAGGCGATACCTCCTTCAGTCAAGCTATAAGTGAGACAGAACGCTGGGACCGGCTACGTATCACGAGTTGCGAGACCAAAGGAGGTCCTGCCTCAAGGGCACCCTCCCGTCGATAATATTGGGCTAGCCCAAGTAGCTCCATGAAGGTTAGTTGTTTTTCTTCATATTTTTTCTTTTATTAGTATTTTCAAAAGAAATATTCTAAAATATTATAAATACATATATTTCAAAAAATCAATTTTAAAAATCATAAATTTGTAAAAATAATGCCTTGTAAAAGGATTAATAAATTTAACAAATGTTCTTGTAATTAAAAAATGTGCATATAAAACCAATAAAAAACGACAGAGAAGAAAACTTCAAGCCAGAGACATTATAGTACTAAGCCGGCCCACTACCTCGTGCCGGCGAGGGCGAGTTATGTCTCGGTACTGGCAATTTATAGCCTTGGCGCAAAGCGTTGCCGCACGACATTAGCATAGACATAGTACATGTTGTATTTTTTTCCTACAAAAGACAGAGCTCACTAAGGCATAGGCACATTACAGTATCATAGGTTGGCCCAACTGTGATCCTGGCCTTCATCTTGACTTTCGTGTTGGATAAATAGGCAAAAAAATTGCTGGAATAATTAGGCAATTTCATGATTAATTTTAGAATATAACTCATGATTAGACCAACAACTAGCAAGTAAATGTGGAACATACTAGATGCAATAAAGAACATGAACAATAGCAATACACATACAATAACCACCATAAATAGAGATTGGGTCAGATAGCGTCGCAAGTACTGGCCGTTTGAAGTTGAAGTAGCCATTGCTGCTGAGGAGGCGATGTTGCCGACGACGTTGGTCAAAAACGATCGAAGAAGAGTTCATTGGAAGTGACGCTGCCTGACTTGCAAGGTAAATGACGCATGATGACGGATGTGAGTAGTGTGTAGGGCTTCCCAAAAATCTAATTTGCCCTCTCGCTATGCAGGATCACAAGAGCGAGCGGTTCCAAAGACATTCGCCTATCTCCGAGACAGGCCAGGCGAGGCGAACACATTAGGTATTCTCTTTCTCTCCTCTTACCAATCACTAAGAGGAGTGAGAAAACTGTTATCAAAATAAAAAGAGGAGTGAGAAAACTCGAACGCTTCTATGCCCGAGCTCAAATGAGCTTGGATGAACAGTAACTCAAAAACATTTAAAAAATCTGAATTTTTTTGGCAAACTTTGACAAATGCGATTTCATATTTTTTTTTTGATTTTACTGTTCACCCGAGCTCGGGTGCAACAACTTCACGTCCAAGAAAACTCCACTATATAAAGTGATCTCAGACCGCCTCCACTAGCAATATCAGAAAAAAATAATACACTTCAACTTACCATTTATTTATGGGTCTTTGAGTTTTTCTTTTTGTATTTATGTACTGAGCCAAATCCAAATATAACTAATCTGTCGGATGAAAACAAGTTCGCAGTAACAGGTACCGTTGAGATGCAGAGTCGGGTCGTCGGCTACAACTCGAAAGGATGAGAAGCGAAGCATGATCCCTCCGATTCATATCTAGTAAAGCGACAATAAGCAAGTAATAAGTAATTAATTGCCGCGTTGCTTACTCTCCTCTGAAGATTAAACGAGAAATATTTACTGCAAACGAAGAGCAGTAAACAAGCTTTGCTGATCCTCTACAAGTAAAGTAACACAAGAATACAGGGGCCTCCTTTAGAGGTAGAGAGCACTACTACAAGAGATACAAATGTTACATGGGAAAAAACAATCGAAATCACGGAATGTAGCACGGCGGATGCATGGTTGATCAGACGGCGCGCGTTACACCTGTTTGTGTCCTGTAGGAGGCGTGTGCGGCCCATAGCCATGGGCAGGAGGAGGAGATGCAGGTGGTAACTGCTGGTTCGGCGCGTGCGCACCGTAGCCATGAGCGGGAGGAGGAGGAGGGTACTGCTGGTTCGGCGCGTGCGCCCCGTAGCCTTGCGCCGGAGGAGGTGAGAACTGCTGCTGCTGCTGCTGGTTGGGTGCGTAGCCTTGTGCCGGAGGAGGGGGGTAGTGCGGGCCGGGCGCCTGGCCGTATAGAGGAGAAGCGGCCGGAGGAAACTGCGCGTTCGGCGCTTGGCCGTACCCCTGCTGTCCCTGAGGCGGCGGCGAGTACTGCGGGTAGCTGGGCGGCGCCTGCCCGTACCCCTGCCCCTGCGGAGAAGCCTGCTGCGGGAACTGCGGCTGCCCCATCGCGATCCCGGCGCCGCCCACCGGCATCTGCTCGCCTGCCTTGGGCACGGCGGAGGCGGCCGCGGCGGCAGGCTGCTTGCGGAGCATGATGTAGGAGGTGACCCCGAGGGCCGTGGCGACGAGCGTGAGCACGGCACCTCCGGCGAAGATGCCGTCCTTAAGGACGTAGCAATACCCGAACACTGATGCGTACCGCGTCCCGCTAGCGTTCCATGCAGCGCCCTCCACCAGCAGCCCGAACGCGATCATCGCCGAAATCCTGCACGCACGCACAGGTTTAGTCACTGCTCACTATCGAGCGCTTGCTGATTTTGTTCGTCGATGGATCACTCACCATGAGAAGACGGCGCAGACGACGCCGATGATCCGGTTGGTCTCGGAGGGGATGGCGCGGGACTTGCAGCAGCCGCAGCAGCCGCCGACGGCCGCGAAGACGATCTGGGCTACGATCAGGAAGATGGCCGCGCAGGCCCCGAGCCCCAGCGCCGGGTTCTGCGGGTACAGGCACACCCCTCCACCCACATACAAGTCCGAAATCTGCGACAGAGACAGATTGTATGTCAACACGGAACAGAGCAGGAAGAACACGGAGAGATGCACCAAGAATCCAGGTACGCAAGGATAGACGGAGCTAGCTAGCTTACGGTGAGCTTCGTGCCTTCGGCAGAGAACCCCAGGATGGCACTCAGCACCCCGAGGGAGCCGACGACCGAACACACGATGATCATCCTCTGATCCATTTTTCCCGGCCACCTTTCTCGAACGGATCTCGATCTCGTTTTGTGCTGTTGTCGACTGGCGTACACCCGCGTTTATATAGTGACCGCCTGACGTGGTTCGATTGGTGCAAGCCTATGTCACTACGGAGGGGGAGACTTCTGCGGCGACCACCATCACTATGTTCTGGCCATGTTCCGCGTAATTCCTCCACGATTGATTAATCCATTTCAACGCTAGAGCAACTCTGTATCAGATTCCCTGGAACGGCAGCCTCAAGACAGTTTTAAACCCGCACTGCATATAATTTCTTTTCAGTTTGTTTAATTCACATCTAGATGTTTTTTAAGATGTCACATCATTTCTTTTTGGAGGTTGCAAATGCGGTGCGCAAAGTCAGATTCCACAAACTTGAACATTTACAAAATTTTCACCCCTATTTCTTCTATGTATGTGCACATAAACACTGTTCTAACATCAATTTCGCATCAGTGTAATTCAGTTTTTTTTTTACTTTTGAACATTGTAATCCAACAGCTTTTAAAATCAACGATTTCAAATTAAAACAAAGAATGAAGTTTGAATACAACAAGCCATGGACAGGGGTACGAGAGAAATCCATCTCCCTCTCAAAGCCCATATAGGGTTAGGCCGCGGTCACCCTCTCCCTGCCACAGTTAGATCACCGCCGGGCAAAGCCCGGCTGGGGGGAGGACGGCGGCGGCGAGGCATCCCTCCGCCATGGTTCTAGCTAGGCGTGGTTGCGGTGGTTCTCGCGCTGGCATCCGGGAGGTGACCTCGGCTGTGTTGGCTCGTGGTGAAGGGTGGCTCATCTTCGGTGACTCCGACCGATGTGACGGCTGCCTCACCCGGTCCGTCGGCAGCTGGAAGCTGGAGCATTTGTGGTGGCGTCCTAAGGAGTCGGATCTAGCCCGTTAGCTTTGCCGGCGATGAGGTTGGTGGTTCCTACGTGGTGGTGGTGCACTCACCGCTCAGGAAGTGTTTGTGCCAGTGGGTTTGCAGGCTGGCGGTGCTTGCAGGTCTTACCACATTCGTTCCATAGCATGGGGGTGCGGCGGAAAATTTGCTCTGGGCGAATGTTGCTTTCCACCTAGGGGTTGTGGTGGAGCTCTTCGACCTCCCTCTCGATTCACATCTTAGGGTCAAGGCCTAGACCTTGTCATGCAAGGTCAAACGACGACGTCGATCTCGCGTCGCTTTTCCTCTTGAGGGTGTCGTCTTCAAGTTTGTGTTACCCAGGGTGCTTTCCCGAGACAGGAGTTGCTTGACGTCGTTGTAGGGGAACGTGATACACAACAAAAAAAATTATGCTACACAGTCACACCCAGGAACATTATGAAGATGTCGGTAATCGTCAAACTCACCGACGGTGCAGAGTAGCAGAAGCACTGATGAGTCGGTGCAGCTTAACGACCCCGTCGATTCCTAAAGCTAGGTTACACCTCCCAGCCGCGAGAATTGTTCTCCAAGACAAGAGTTGAAGTAGATGACCCCTCTGAGGTATCCACGCGTTCCGTGCTGGTAGTCTGGCAGAGCTTCGATGTCCAGGAAGAAGAACTGGGAGAAAACAAGAGAGAGAAAGCCTAGCAGCGCTTCTCATCTAATTAGGAGTCTAATTCTCTTAGACCCAAGGTTAGAGCCCGCCTAATTAGGAGCCTAAACACTTAGGCCAATTAGACCGGGAGAGTGTTGAGCTATGCAGGAGAGAGGCCCTTTGATTTGATGTGTCTCAAGAGGGAGGCCTCCGCACGTATATATAGGTGGGAGAAGGAGGAGGAACGCCCCAAGAAGGAGGAATCCTTCTCCTCTTCGACTTGGTGGAAGAGGGAAGGATTCCTTCCCCTTCCCAATTGGGCCTAGGGCCTGCCATAGGGCATGGCACCTCATGTGGCCCCCCATGGGCCTACTAAGGGTCATCATCTCATGACAGTCCTTCATAACTTTCTTCCACAAATAAAACCTGATTTTCCGGATGTCTCCGGAACCAATTTCGATGACCACTCACCATGGCCCGCAAATAAATTTGTCATGCTATGCAGTGAAGTCGCCACTGGCAGAGCTTCGGCAAGGCAAAATGGGCCGTGGTCCGTCCAACATTTTGACATTTGTACACTATTTGTTTTTTACTCCTAGGCCTTGGAACATCAACCCGCATGCTATTTACTTCCATTTGGCCCATCCAGCCCGCCCAACAATTGGCCTCAAGCACCGCCACTGGAAATTGCCACTCATATTTTCAGTGATTGTCATGCTACATCAAAGGGAAATGTCACTTGTTCAAAGTGCTCAAAAAAAAGTTAATGGATTCGACGTTTGCCTCGTTCGCCCGGGAGGGATGGAAGAAGCGAATGATGCGCTCGTGCAGACTGATGAGGTCACTGCATTGAGATTCGCACGTGAAATCACACACACCATAGAGCGTTCGTAGTAGAAACCATTCTGAAAGCAAGCATTAGTTTTAGCGTTGCTGACTCTCTGAAGATTATAGGAGAAATCTCAACTGCAAACGTAAAGCATCAAACAAGCATTACTGACGCTCTAAAAGTAACACAAGAATACAGGGCCTCCGGTGAGGTAGAGCGACACACACGTTAATTACATTCACAAAAAACGATAGAAATCACGGAGTATAGCACGATCGATGCATCGTTTGATCAAACGGCGCGCGTTACACCTGTTCGTCTCCTTTGGGGGGAGGGTACTGCCCGTAGCGTCGTGCAGGAGGCGGGGGTAGCTGCTGCTGCTGCTGGTTGGGTGCGTGCGCTCCATAGCCTTGTCCTTGTGCCGGAGGAGGGGCGTGGTGAGGGTTCGGCGCTTGGCCGTACCCCTGCGCCTGTGGCGGTGAAGAGTACTGCGGGTAGTTGGGTGGCGCCTGCCCCTGGGGAGGCTGCTGCGGGAACTGCGGCTGCCCCATCGTGATCCCGGCGGCGCCCGCCGGCATCTGCTCGCCTTGCTTGGGCGCGGCGGCGGCGGAGGCGGCCGTGGCCGGCTGCCCGCGGAGCATGACGTAGGAGGCGAGCCCGAGGGCCGTGGCGACCAGCGTGAGCACGGCGCCGCCGGCGAAGATTCCGTCCTTAAGGACGTAGCACAGCCCGAACGGTGACGGGTCCCGCGTCCCGGTGGTGTTCCACGCCGCGCCCGTCACCAGCAGCGCGAACGCGATTATCGCCATGATCCTGCATGCATGCATGCACGTTTCAGTCCGTAAACAGTGATCCGCCTAGCGAGCGCTTGCTGATTTTATCCATGGAGGATCGACCACTCACCATGAGAAGACGGCGCAGACGACGCCGATGATCCGGTTGGTCTCGGAGGGGATGGCGCGGGACCTGCAGCAGCCGCAGCAGCCGCCGACGACCGCGAAGACGATCTGGGCCACGACCAGGAAGATGACCGCGCACACTCCGAGCCCCAGCGCCGGGTTCTGCGGGTACAGGCACAGCCCTCCACCCACGTACAAGTCCGAAACCTGCAAGATATGCATCAACAGAGTATAAGACGTGTACATGTACAAATGCCCGCGCACGTACCACAGTTCACAGACACATATGCACAACAGTAGGCAAGGAGAGATGAAAGTACTGAGCGTGGTAGCTTACAGTTAGCTTGGTGCCCTCGGCTGAGAAGCCCAGGATGGCACTCAGCACCCCGAGGGAGCCGACGACGGAGCACACGATGATCATCTTCTGATCCATTTTCATGGCCACTGCTCTCGATGGAATCTCGACCTCTTTTGGGTTGTGGTCGACTGGCGTGCACCCGTGGTTTATATAGAGGGAGCCCGGGCGTGCATACAAGGTCACCGGCGCTGACGCGCGTAGTTCGGTTGGTGCAAGCCGATGTCAAGGAAGGGCAAAACTTCTACGACGGTCGCCATCAACTACGTTCTGCCCAAGTTCCGCGTAATTCCTCCATCATTACGTTTTTCTTACGTGGGCGTAATCGAGAAAGTTATTGCCCTTGGGAAGCTGACATGGTAGACAGCTTCGCCTTCACGACTTGTATCCATGGTTCTGCCGGCGCGGTAAGTAGTTCATCGGTCTTTTTGTTCTATACAAGTGATAGAGAATTTGCGTCCGACTTGTTTCACACTGCGTCCACAGCGATGGATCTGTAGCATGCTAATTCCGTACGGTGCGGCCGAATTGTCTCTTGGTTTTATCGTACCATCCACGAGTGGGCCATCCAGACACTGGGGACCAATGGGTTTTTGTCCGGACGACTTTTCATCCCACAAATGGCCAGTCGATCCATTTGTTTGTCTTGCAAATGGCGTGCCGTGCTTGTTTTGGTTCCGGCGCTCCCATTCGACCGGGGTTTGCATGCCTAAGTCTCAGTTGACTTCAATTTTGTTTTAAGTCGACTTAGCAAGTCCTATTGTCTCTTGGTCTTCATTTGTTTTCGACGATTACTAGATCTCATTTCTAGCGGTGAATGGTTATCACAGCCTTCAAAACTGTTAGAAGGGAGAGAGGGAACTCGTGGAATAGTTGTTGTTGTATTGCTTGAGCCTCGTGGACATATATATATGAAAGATACGTGATCTACTTGGAGTCTGAAAGCGCAGTAGAATATTTCCTAGTCTAACCAAAGTTTCCTAATATAATCACGTTACTCAACATCCCCGCAGATCACAACGGTAGCGACGCAGACGGTGAGGCGGAGAAGAATCTGGCAAGCCGACGCCCCATAGTCGTGAATCGGCCGACGATCGCGAGTTGTGGCTGGAGTGGCAACCGACGAGGTTGCTCAAGCAAGGGGGTAGCCCTTTGTGCCGTTTGTCGATGTAGCCGAGAGCGTGTGTGGTGGAGCCGTGGTCGAGGTAGCCGTGCGAAGAATGCCGTGGTTGATGTCGAGTCGGGGTGGCCGGTGTCGAGGAAGTCGCCGTGGAGCCGCAGGCGCAAGGTGGCGCCGAGTTAATCATGGGCGCATTGGTGTCGAAGTAGTGAGGCGCCGGGAAGAAGATGTTGTTGACGGTGCGTCGCGACGGGTTTGCCAAGGCCGGGGACACATCGTAGACGAAGGCACGCACCAGTGTTGCCAGCACCGGGCATGCGTAGACGGACGAAGATGAAGTTGACGAAGCGCCGACCAGGTTTGCCAGGCCCGGGGACACGTCGTGGATGAAGGCACGCATCGGTGTTGCCAAGACCGGGCATGCGAGACGAGGGACCTGCACGAAGCTGACGCCATGTCGGAGAGGCCAGCCAGAGAAGGACTCGACGACGGTTCTGGGCGCCAATCGGCGCTGGGGCCAATGTCGCCCGCGGTTGTCGGAGTAGATGAAGCGGTCGGGTAGATAGCGGTGACGCTGGCGACGAGCTGGTGCTTGACGAAGACGAAGGGGTGGGCGAAGCGGCGGCGGCTAAAGAAGAGCGGCGATGGCGGCTTTGGCGACGGCGGCGGCTAGGTTAGGAGCGCGGCGGTGCTCGAAGTAGGCGAAGAACCTCGACGGCATGCGAAGACCGGCGCGGACGGTGGCGTTCAGCGCCAAGGAGACGGCGCGCGCGATACCACGGAGGTCGACGCGCGGTGACGGCGGAGTGGACCGGGGGCGCGAGCTACGACCCAAAGGCGGCGCAGCATGGCGGCGAGCTAGTCGGGCGACGGCGGGAAGACCTCGGGGTGGCGGCGGGGACCGCTGGCCGCAACGCGCTGCGGCGGAAGGCGACCTAACGGCGGTTCGCGAAGTCGGTGCAACGCGAGGGCAACCTCGGGACGGCGGCGTGGACCGCGTGCACACTTTCGCTCCGACGGCGACGCGGCGGCGGCGCGAGGGTCGGTGCAGCCACGGGACGGCTCGAAGTGGGCGGCCCCGAGCGGCGGTGGATCGCGGGCGCGGCACTACTGGTTCGGCGGGCGACGCAGCGCGACGCGAGTCGGTGCAGCCGGGAGAAGAACCACAGGCAGGCGCCGCGGCGGACGGGAGACGCGATGGCGCCCGATGCTCGATCGGTGGAGAGGCGCGCTGAACTCGGGGACGATCTTCACGGGACTTGCGGATGCGTGCGTAACCGACGAGCCAGGTCGGTCGCGCGGTGTAGATGAGGCGGATAGCGGCGGCGAGCGGGTGATCAAGCCGATCGCGCGCGAGGTCGGGGACACCGCTCGGTGAAGGCGTGGTGGCGGCGGAGTCCGAGATGAAGCCGGCGGCGGCGGGCGGCATGGCGGCTATGATCGGCCGCCGCATGGCGTGAGGCCGCCGGTCGGGTGATCAGAGTCCGGTCGGAGCAGCGGTGACGGCCGGCGAGATCGACGGGCGGGCTGCCGAGCTTAACGACGGCGATGAAGAACGCCGCATGACCACGACGCCGCGGGTCGGGCGACCAGGGTAGAGACGCGGACGACGCGCGAGGCCGCCGGGTCGGTGAAGACGCCGGTGTAGTCGATGCCGAAGTCGGAGTAGAGGCGCACGGGGTCGACGGCGGCGGTGGGCGACGCAAACCGGATCACAAAGACCGGAAAACCAAAATGTAGACGCCGATCAAAGCGACCGGCGAGAGAGAGAAAACCCAGATCAAAGGGTCGGGAAAAAAGACTCTCTAGGGCAGCCGGCCAACACGGCCGGCGGACGAACCCTAGGTACGGGCGGCGCGGCCCCCGGCGGCGGTCATGGAGGCCGACCGCCCGGGCGGCGTCTTGGTCTTGAAGCGGCGGCTAGGGTTTAGGATCGACTTGCGATAGATACCATGTTAGAAGGGAGAGAGGGAACTCGTGGAATAGTTGTTGTTGTATTGCTTGAGCCTCGTGAGCATATATATAGGAGTACATGATCTACTTGGAGTACAAGGCAAGCCAGAATATTTCCTAGTCTAACCAAAGTTTCCTAATATAATCACGTTACTCAACAAAAACATTGTATGGCGATGATGTTTGCAGATTTGCATCTCCCGTGTTGTTGGTTCGATGTAATTTTCAAGCTCCGACGGAGGGTGTACAATCAAAGGAAAGAGATGACCAATGTGATTTTCGATGTAATATTATTATTTTTCTCAACCATTTTGTATCTTGTTGTCTTTACATTGTATTGATTAAATGTTTACCTTGATAATTACAAGAGATGTCTTTTTTCAAACAAAAAAAGTCGGAAGTGTTTCCTGGCGAAGCATTCAGAAGTTTTCTTGCATATGATGTATTCTTGACAACTTTTTGTTACACCTGCGATTAATTGTAGGCTTGCAATTACAAGATGAGGTGTTAACATATGGTTGGAGGGGAGGGGCCCACACAAAAATCCAGCGCGGGGGGGGGGGGATTAGTGGGAGGCCGTGGAGGGGAAGTCCGTAGGGGGTTTCGTAGAAGCTTGCTCGTAAGTACATGTTCTTTTTTTACTCCATTTTCGGTTGCATAGTTAATAGACGAACTCGAGCAAACCCTAATGGAAACTAGACTCCACCAGCAAACACGAACCAACAACCGTGGGCCAAGGTGACCCAGGGCAAGTGTCAAGAACCCCTTTGACAATGCCTTTACGGAGAAAATGGCGCCTGCCGGCATCAAGATCATCAGCACCGACCCCCCTCGGGACAAAGCTTTCACACTACTACAGATCCAAACACCACTGACTGGCCAGATTGTATCATCACATACGAGTTTCTAACATGTCAGTGCCTCAGGGTCAGTGATGTCTTGCAAATCACAGGCCGCCCAACCGGCCGGTAAGTGATGGTGTACTAGTTATGACTGCCAGCCAGTCAGTGATAACGATTCCGTTCACCATTGCATGTACATTTACACGGTTCACGACTGATAATTCGACAATACTAGCCAAAGATACACGCTTCACAATTGAGCCTCTTAACAAACTAGATTGTGAACCAACAATTCGAGAATACTAGCCAAAGGTACACACTTCACAGTTGAACCTCTTAACAAAGTAGAGAGAGGACACATATTTTCTCGCTGATGTCTCTCGTACTTCATAAACCCCTTGGTCATCTTCTTTTGTGTAATGCCACTAAAATGTAAGTCTCCACACAAAAAAAAATCAAGACAATTAACATAAAATATTTATTGGTTCATTTGATACAAATTAAGTTAAGAAAATCATACTACCTAAGTTTAATAGAGTCTGCTCAAGGACTCTCTAGGCTTCTCCTAAAAGCAGCAAGTGGATATTTGTTGTGTGCTGGAGATGGCAGAATCCTCTGATACTTGCTTCAGATCCTAAGAAACTATTTACCTCGTACGATTCTGCCACTTGTGCACACAACCCGTATTAGTTAATGGATCTCACTTTCGTTTGTGCAGATCCGCAACTTTGTCAATGGATCTCACTTTCGTTCTAATTATTCTATTTATTTAGGCCATTGTTGATGTCGCACAATAGTGAAAACAAGAACAACTTGGGCAAACTACAAGTTTGATGTGTAGACAAATGGCCTGAGCTCAGGAACTATGTAAATGAAAATATTACCACAAAGCCACTTATAGAACTATGTATTCAATGAGTGTGCCTGTGTCGTGAGAGCGTAAGGGAAACTCCAACGCGCGACCCCAACTGGTCCGGCCGCTTCCATTTGGGGATAAACAGACAGAACAGACGGCCCAACGTGCGCGAGCAGATGGACCAATGTCTGTTTTTGGTCCGCTTTTGGCCCATTCCCGGCCCAACTTTGGGTCGCGTTGCAGCAAAAAGGACGCGCGCGGACGGGTGGGGCGCGTGCCCTTTCCTTCCCCCGGCCGCCCGTCGGTGGCACAAACGCCCCTTTTCTCTTCCCCTGCCCTCCCTCCGCCCTCTGTCACCCGCCATTGCCATCGCAAGCCCCGTTCCTGATCGCTTCACCTTCCACCAAGGCCGTTCAAATCACGAACACGCCATGCCATAGCCGTCCCATGCCCGCATTTTGGAAAGATTTTTGTCAGCATTCGTCATTCTTTATTGCCGATGGGAGAGAACCTACGGCCGCCGGCGTCACCCGTCGACCCCCAACAACTTCCGACAGGTCGTCCATTGCCGTAGGGCGCCCACCACCACCACCGACCCCCAACCCTTTCTTTGTTGCCTGCAAGGGGAGCACGACATACACTTTCCGTCCGCATCTCCACCACGACCGCAAGGCGTTCGACGCTTTGCTCGCAAGGTACAATGGCGGGGATGAGTATTTCTTTCACAACTTCATTTGCTCATCTGATGATTTGTCCTTGGATGATGAAGAGCTTGTGGTGGCTGCATTGGTCATCCATGACCACATTAGTAGGAAGCGGCCTCGGTTCAGGGGATCAATCCCCGGCCATGCTCCGGAACCGCAATAGGGAGAAAGGCCACACCCTTCTCTATGTCGATTACTTTGAGAATGTCGCACTCTTCGAACCACATCGATTTTGACCCTGGTTCCGAATAAGGAGACATGTGTTCAATCATATTCGGAAGGGAGTGGTAGGATATGACCCATGCTTTGAGTGCAAAGAGGATGCCCTTGGCAAGCTTGGCTTCTCTTCTTACCAGAAATGCACTGCGACTATTTGCATGCTTGCATATAGAATTTCTGGTGATCTCGTGGATGAGTATGTGTGTCTGAGTGATTCCACATGTCTCCTCTCAATATACATTTTCTGCAAGGCCGTGGTGGCGGTGTTTGGCGCTGAGTACCTGAGAGAGCCAACTGTTGATGATACATAGAGGTTGTTGGCGATCAATGACGATAGGGGCTTTTCGAGCATGCTTGGTAGTATAGATTATATGCACTGGAAGTGAAAGAACTCTTCATTTGCTTGGCAGAGGCAGTACAAGGGGCATGCGAAAGGTGCCACTGTCATACTTGAAGCGGCGGCTCTACAAGATCTGTGGCTATGCCATTCTTGCTTTGGCATGGCTGGTTCTCATAATGATATCAACATGCTTCAGCGTTCTCCGGTGTTTGCAAGGCTTGCAAAAGGCCACTCCCAGGTCAACTTTGAGATCAATGGCCACCATTACAACAAGGGATATTACCTAGCTGATGGTATCTATCCTCAGTGGTCAACTCTTGTGAAGACCATACACAATCCGCAAGGAGAGAAGGGATAGAGGTTTGCCCAAATGCAGGAGAGTGCTAGGAAGGATGTGGAGCGTGCTTTTGGTGTGCTTCAATCTTGATGGGTATCGGTCGAAACCCTGCATTGATATGGAGCACTCAGAAGCTTTGGGATGTGATGATTGCTTGCGGGATCATGCACAACATGATCGTGGAGGATGAGCGTGGTGATAGCATCCAAGGGTTGATTTCCAGGGTGAAAATGTTGAGCCTGACCAGCTACCTCCTGCAACCTTTCAACAGTTTGTCCAACTTCATCGTGCAATGCGTGATTGGTAGACTCATGTGTAGCTTCAGGATGACTTGGTTGAGCACATGTTGACTCATATTGGCAACCAGTAGATCTATCTTTTAAATTATTTTTCATGCAAATTTTTTTTTGATTGGGTTGTAAAACTATTTCGAATGTGAAACTATTTGCTATGTTTGATTTGAACTATTTGCTATGGTTGATTTTAGTATAAATGGCCTCCGGCAGACGAGATGCGGCCGCGCACTGGACGCATGGCCGGGCATCCGGACGGATGCCGTCCCATTGTCATCCCCAAAACGAATAAAAAACGGACAAAACAGACGTCCATTTAGGGTCGTGCGTTGGAGTTGCCCTGAGTTCTGAAGGTGTGCATGAGAAAACTGTGGTTATGACTAAAGTGCCCTGATTGTGATAATTTGTACGCGTGTAAACTTGTGAGGTTCGCTCAAAAATCCTTAGAAGGTGGCAGCAATCAAACTGCCAAAACGCCTTACATTTGAAACAGAGATAGCATATCATTAGCTAGGTAGTGTTTAAATCAATACTACCAATACTAGCCAACCATCAAATCTAATGAAGTCTTCGACGTTTAGTACGTGTGACAAATTACGTAAGTGCGAGGTGTGTTGGTGGTGTTTTCTCCCCCTTTTGACCTAGGGAGATAAACCTTGAACAGGTCATCTAATCAAAGCCCATCACGCGTCTATGCAAGTCTATGATGTATTTTCACCGCAAAATAGAAAAAAAGTCTATGATGTATTCATCATATATTATGTACGTTCGTTTCATGGTTACTGAGCCCACGCCATTTGTCTACACAGCGGCTCGTTGACACTTGACAGCTATAGCAAACTTGCACCAAAGCAGAAGCTCGGGCCATTCGGGGTAATCTCTTTTGCCATTTGGACACACGTACTCCGTCTCTCGCGTACGCGTTTTACGACTTCAAAGTTCACACACACGTTATCTTTTGTTTGATCTGCAAGTGATAAGGCAGACCACTGGTTCTTCCCAGTGGGCACGACGGACCGGTCGTCTGGACGCTGCATATTTCGAGTTGGAGTTGACATCTGACATTGATGGCGTTGGCAGCTGGTTCTGACCAATTCAAACAAGTTATACCATTGACCGAATAATGTGCATGGTGATGAGCAAGTTGCCCATGTTCTTCCGGGATACACACACATGATGCGTAGCCCGTCGCTCAGCCGGCTAAGGATATCGATGAACTGTACAATTAGTTGACCAACATGTATATTTTTCCTCCATCCAGCTAGCTTCCTGTTACGGCGCACTGCTGTGCTCTTGGATCCTGCTTTTCGTTGCACCAACGACGGGAAGGAAGGCGATGCGTGAACATGCACAGAAGAGCTCGAGGATGTCTCGATCGGGTAGGACCAAATGCATGTGCTCTGCGCGTTATTGGCGCTACGACGAGCAGACAAAACTGATCAACGCGTACGTTTGGTCCAGGATTGCTGCGCTCAAGGTCCTTGTCCTTGTGGGAAGAAGTAAAATGGGTTTTGCTTGGCTCAAGGTCAACGTGCCTAGACCTCAAGTCAAGTGTAACTCTGCGGAGGCTCGCCCGGACGCGTCGCCTGATGCGCCCCACATTCCCTCGCAGAAACCGGGAGCCACCCGGGAAGAAGACGGCAAGAACTCAAAACCTCAGATCTGAAAGCTACCGGGGTGCTACGGAGCAAACCCGAGAGCTACTTTTTTTTTTCCTAGAGAGAGGGGAAGAAGAAGAGGGTGCGCGGAATCGCACAATTGGGATTATCTTTTTAATTTTTCTGTATGTGATTTTGGCTTTTAGATGTTTTTTTTTTGTTTTTTCTGCTTTCCGTTTTTTCGTAGGATTTGGACAACAATATTAGAAAAATGCGAGGAAAAACTGTTTTTTTTCTTTCGTGAGAGACCTAGATTTACTTCTTGCAGAGACACAGGTCTGCTTCCGCGGGAGGCATTGTTGTCAAAAACAGTTTGGGACTGATTTGTTTGCTAGTGCACACAGAGAGAAAGTCTTTGGTGTATCGAGATGAATGATATATTATATCGAGAAGTTTGCTGCGGACAAGATGATTGTGTTTCGAGGAATGTTATTCTCGAAAGATTTGCTACCGAGAAGATTGGTATAACCTTTCGAATAATTTGCTACCGAGAAGATTGTTATAATCTTTCGAAAGATTTGCTACCGAGAAGATTGGTATAATCTTCCGAATGATTTACTACCGAGAAGATTGTTATAATCTTCCAAAAGGTTTGCTACCGAAGAATTTTCTATCAAATGGTTTGCTACAGAGAAGATTGATATAATCTTGCGAAAGGTTTGCTACCGAGAGGATTGCTACTTTCGAGAAGTTTGCTATAAACTTCTGCAAAAGATATTTGCACACGAAGAAGATTGATATGTTTCGAGATGATTGCTACTTCTGAGAAGCTTGCTATAAACTTCCTCGAAACTTATCTACACTCTGATACGTCTCCGTCGTATATATAATTTTTGATTGTTCCATGCCAATATTTTTCAACTTTCATATACTTTTGGTAACTTTTTATACTATTTTTGGGACTAACATATTGATCCAGTGCCCAGTGTCAGTTCCTGTTTGTTGCATCTTTTATATTTCGCAGAAACCCAATATCAAACGGAATCCAAACGAGATAAAAACGGACGGAGAATTATTTCGGAATATTTGGGATTTTCCGGAGGAAGAATCAACGCGAGACGGTGCCCGAGGTGGCCAGGAGATAGGGGGCGCGCCCACCCCCTGGGCGCGCCTGGCACTCTGCTGGGCCACCCGTAAGGCGGTTGACGCTCTTCTTTTGCCGCAAGAAAGCTAATTTTATGAGAAAAATCTGGGCGAAAGATTCACCCCGATCGAAGTTACGGATCTCCGGATATAAAAGAAACGATGAAGGGGCAGAATCTGAGAACGTAGAAACAGATAGATAGATCCAATATCGGAGGGGCTCTCGCCCCTCCGAAGGCATGGGAGCCAAGGACCAGAGGGGAAACCCTTCTCCCATCTAGGGAGAAGGTCAAGGAAGAAGAAGAAGAAGAAGGGGGGCTCTTTTCCCCTTGCTTCCGGTGGCGCCGGAACACCGCCGGGGGCCATCATCATCACCGCGATCTTCACCAACACCTCCGCCATCTTCACCAACATCTCCATCACCTTCCCCCATCTATATTCAGCGGTCCACTCTCCCGCAA
Source organism: Aegilops speltoides (assembly GCA_021437245.1). NCBI lineage: Eukaryota > Viridiplantae > Streptophyta > Magnoliopsida > Poales > Poaceae > Aegilops > Aegilops speltoides. Next base: position 360,799,656 of record CM038141.1, on the reverse strand, counting down.
CCCGTTGTACCCTCTACTTGAACATGGTTCTTTATGCTTCATATTATTTTTCAATGATGTGTTGCCATCCTATGATGTCTGAGTAGATTTTCGTTGTCCTATTGGTGGTTGATGAATTGCTATGATTGATTTAATTTGCTTGTGGTTATGTTGCTGTCCTTTGGTGCCCATCATATGAGTGCGCGCGTGGATAACACCATAGGGTTAGTTGTATGCTGATAGGACTATGTATTTGAGGGCTAGAGTGACAGAAGCTTCAACCTAGCATAGAAATTGATGCATACGGGATTGAATGGGGACCAATATATCTTAATGCTATGGTTGGGTTTTACCTTAATGAACGTTAATAGTTGCGGATGCTTGCTAATAGTTCCAATCATAAGTGCATAGAATTCCAAGTCAGGGATGACATGCTAGCAGTGGCCTCTCCCACATAAAACTTGCTATCGGTCTAATAAAGTAGTAAATTGCTTAGGGACAATTCCACAACTCCTACTACTACTTTTTCACACTCGCTATATTTACTTTATTGCATCTTTATCTAAACAGCCCCTACTTTTTATTTACGCGTTCTTTATATTCTTGCAAACCTATCCAACAACACCTATAAAGTACTTCTAGTTTCATACTTGTTCTAGGTAAAGCGAACACTAAGCGTGCGTAGAGTCGTATCAGTGGCCGATAGGACTTGAGAGAGTATTTGTTCTACCTTTAGCTCCTTGTTGGGTTCGACACTCTTACTTATCGAAAGAGGCTACAACTATCCCGTATACTTGCGGGTTATCAAGACCTTTTTCTGGCGCCGTTGTCGGGGAGTCATAGCGTGGGGTGAATATTCTTGTGTGTGCTTGTTTGCTTTATCACTAAGTAATTTTTATTTGCTGTCCTTAGTTGTTCTTTATCTTTACTTATGGATATGGAACACGAAATACCAAAAAAAATAGGTGTACTTGCTACTCATGGAGATGGGGAACCTCCTAAAACCCTCGATGATCATCATGTGAGAAATATTTTGTACTACTTTGATAATCCTGAGAAAACCACATTCAACTTTATAATGGGAGTAACGTATGATCAACGTGTATACTTTAGGGATTATCACTTGACACAAAAAGGGAAACTATTATGGGATCAAATTCAAATGTTGAAGTGGTATGCTAGGCAACTATGCTTGATACATGATTATACTTGCTGCTCTAAGATGAAGGCTCCACACCTTCCCTTTTCATGCAAATTTAATGATAATGAAACCTTAGCTTCTTATGCTAATGGTATCTATGATTACTATGATGTGGAATAAATAGAAGAATTTGTTGCTTTTATGGGTGCTTATGAGATTGAATCTATGTTTAAAGCGTTTGACGATTTTGATGATTCAGTTTATAGACCAGAAAATTTTGCAATACTTAGATATTGCTATGAAAATTATGAATACAATTACAATATTAATGCATTTATTGAGAAAGTCTCCGCTGTCCAAGAAGAGATTAATATTTTGTAGGAAGCTATGGAAGAAGAAATTGATGAAACTGTGAGCTCATTGAATGAAAAAGATGATGAGGAGAGTGAAGAACAAAAGGAGGAAGAGCGAATTGATCACCCGTTCCCACTTTCTAATGAGAGTAACTCTTCAACTCATACATTGTTTAATTCCCCTTCATGCTTACCGAAGGATGATTGCTATGATCCCGTTGATTCTCTTGAAATAACCCTTTTTGATAATGCTTGCTATGCTTGTGGCCAAGATGTCAATATGAATTATGCTTATGGAGATGAACTTGCTATAGTTCCTTATGTTAAACATGAAATTGTTGCTATTGCACCCACGCATGATAGTCCTATTATCTTTTTGAATTCTCCCGACTACACTATATCGGAGAAGTTTGCGTTTAGCAAGGATTATATTGATGGGTTGCCTTTTACCGTTGCACATGATAATTTTGATAGATATTATATGTTTGTGCTTGCTGCTCCTACTTGCAAATATTATGAGAGAGGAACTACATCTCCGCCTCATTATGTTTCCAACACGATAGAATTGCAAGAATCTGCTTATACTATGCATTGGCCTTTACTATGTGTGCATGAATTGTTCTTTTATGACATGCTGATGCATAGGAAAAGAGTTAGACTTCGTTGTTGCATGATATATGTTACTTTGTGCTCAGTACTAAATTAAAAATCATTGTTAATTAAAATTGGCTTTGATATACCTTGGGATCCGGGTGGATCCATTACTTGAGCACTATATGCCTAGCTTAATGGCTTTAAAGAAAGCGCTGCCAGGGAGACAACCCGGAAGTTTTAGAGAGTCATTTATTTCTGTTGAGTGCTTTTATATAGTTTAAAAACAAAAAAAAAGAGGGAAACCCAAAAACTTTTCAAAAAGAAAAGTGAAAGTAAGAAAGACAAGCATTGTTGAAGTGGGAGAGCTCCTTGAAGTTTGTTCATGCTCACGGAAACTTTGTGAATCTTGATTACAGAAAATTTTCATCAAAAATAATTATCCCCTTGTACAATTCCATTGTATTATAAAAGTATTGTGCCAAGGTTTGCCTTTAGGATGTTTACAATGCTTGTTGGTTTGTACGGTGCAGGACAGAAACTTTGGCTGTAGTGCGCGATTTTACATTTTTAACTGGAATGTCAAATGGTTCCGATTCCTTTTCACTGTCTTTCTGTAAAACTTGTTTATTTTTCCTAATTTTTGTAGAATTTTAGGGGTATCATAAGTATGGTGAATGTTCAGATTGTTACAGACTGTTCTGGTTTTGACAGATTCTGTTTTTGATGCATAGTTTGCTTGTTTTGATGAATCTATCAATTTATATTAGTGGATTAAGCCATGAAAAATTTATGTTACAGTAGAAAAAATGCAAAAACAAAATATGAATTGGTTTGCAACAGTACTTAGAGTGGTGATTTGCTTTATTATACTAACGGATCTTACCAAGTTTTTTGTTGAAGTTTTGTGTGGATGAAATGTCTAATCGAGGATGTCTCGATATGAGAAAAAGGAAGAGAGGCAAGAGCTCAAGCTTGGGGATGCCCGAGGCACCCCAAGTAAATATTCAAGGAGGCTCAAGCGTCTAAGCTTGGGGATGCCCCGGAAGGCATCCCCTCTTTCTTCAACAAGTATCGGTATGTTTTCGGATTTGTTTCGTTCATGCGATATGTGCAAGTCTTGGAGCGTCGTTTGCATTTAGTTTTCATTTTTCTTTTATGCACCATGATGGTATGAGATAGTACTTGGTTGATTTATAGAATGCTCATTGCACCTCACTTCATTTTTTTGAGTATGGCTTTATAGAATGCTTCATGTGCTTCACTTATATCATTTGAAGTTTGGATTGCCTGTTTCTCTTCACATAAAAACCGCCATTTGTAGAATGCTCTTTTGATTCACTTATATTTGTTAGAGCGTAGGCATATCTTTTTTAGAAATAATTAAACTCTCTTGCTTCACTTATATCAATTTAGAGAGATGACAGGAATTGGTCAATCACATGGTTAGTCATAAAATCCTACATAAACTTGTGGATCACTGAATATGATATGTTTGATTCCTTGCAATAGTTTTGCGATATAGAGGTGATAATATGTGGGAGGTACTAGTAGATGGTTGTGTTTAGTAAGGATGTTGGTGTTAAGGTTTGTGATTCCCGAAGCATGCACGTATGGTCTACTAACTATGTAACCAAATTGGCGTGCATTGTATTTTGATTGTTTCTTTGCGTGAAGGTCGGAAGCGCGCGATGGTTAACTCCTACCAACCTCCCCCCTAGGAGCATGCGTGTAGTACTTTGTTTCAAGGGCTTTTAAATTTTTGCAATAAGTATGTGAGTTCTTTATGAGTAATGTTGAGTCCATGGATTATACGCACTTTTATCTTTACATCATTGCTAGCCTCTTCGGTACCATGTATTGCCCTTTCTCACCTCGATAGTTGGTGCAAACTTTGCCGGTGCATCCAAACCCTGTGATATGATACGCTCTATCACACATAAACCTCCTTATATCTTCCTCAAAACAGCCACCATACCTACCTATCATGGCATTTCCATAGCCATTCCGAGATATATTGCCATGCAACTTCCATCATCATCATATTCATGACTTGAGCATTCATTGTCATATTGCTTTGCATGATCGTAAGATAGCTAGCATGATGTTTTCATGGCTTGTCCGTTTTTTGATGTCATTGCTATGCTAGATCGTTGCACATCCCGGTACACCACCGGAAGCGTTCATATAGAGTCATATCTTTATTCTAGTATTGAGTTGTAATATTGAGTTCTAAGTAAATAAAAGTGTGATGATCATCATTGTAGAGCATTGCCCCATGAAAAAAAGGAAAGGCCAAAGAAGCCTAAATAAAAAAGGGGGCCAAAGAAGCCCACCCAAAAAAAAGGGGCAATGTTACTATCCTTTTTCCACACTTGTGCTTCAAAGTAGCACCATGTTCTTCATATAGAGAGTCTCTTATGTTGTCACTTTCATATACTAGTGGGAATTTTCATTATAGAACTTGGCTTGTATATTCCAACGATGGGCTTCCTCAAATGCCCTAGGTCTTCATGAGCAAGCAAGTTGGATGCACACCCACTTAGTTTCTTTTGTTGAGCTTTCATACACTTATAGCTCTTAGTGCATCCGTTGCATGGCAATTCCTACTCCTCGCATTGACATCAATTGATGGGCATCTTCATAGCCCGTTGATTAGCCGCGTCTCCCTTTTTGTCTTCTCCACATAACATCCATCATCATATTCTATTCCACCCATAGTGCTATATCCATGGCTCACGCTCATGTATTGCGTGAGAGTTGAAAAGGTTTGAGAATACTAAAGTATGAAACAATTGCTTGGCTGACACCGGGATAGGCATGAGGGGTACCTTGTGTTAAGAAAAGGGAGCATACCAGACTATATGATTTTGTAGGGATAATGTTCTGAAGCATTGATGTTTTGAAAGACATGATTATTTGTTGGGATGCCCTAAGTATTATTGTTTTTATGTCAAATGATAGACTATTGCTTTGAATCACTCGTGTCTTAATATTCATGCCGTGATTAGATACATGATCAAGATTATGCTAGGTAGCATTCCACATCAAAAATTATCTTTTTATCATTTACCTACTCGATGACGAGCAGGAATTAAGCTTGGGGATGTTGATACATATCCGTCGTATCTATAATTTTTTATTGTTCCATGCCAATATTCTTCAACTTTCATATACTTTTGGAAACTTTTTATACTATTTTTAGGACTAACATATTGATCCAGTGCCCAGTGCCAGTTCCTGTTTGTTGCATATTTTATGTTTCGCAGAAACCCAATATCAAACGGAATCTAAACGTGATAAAAACGGACAGAGAATTATTTTGGAATATTTGGGATTTTCTAGAGGAAGAATCAACGCGAGACGGTGCCCGAGGTGGCCAGGAGATAGGGGCGCGCCCACCCCCTGGGCACGCCTGGCACTCTCCTGGGCCACCCGTAAGGCGGTTGACGCTCTTCTTTTGCCACAATAAAGCTAATTTTACGAGACAAATTTGGGCGAAAGATTCACCCCGATCGGAGTTACGGATCTACGAATATAAAAGAAACTGTGAAGGGGCAGAATCTGAGAACGCAGAAACAGAGAGATAGATCCAATCTCGGAGGGGCTCTCGCCCCTCCCAAGCCATGGGAGACAAGGACCAGAGGGGAAACCCTTCTCCCATCTAGGGAGAAGGTCAAGGAAGAAGAAGAAGAAGGGGGGCTCTCTCCCCTTGCTTCCGGTGGCGCCGGAACGCCGCCGGGGGCCATCATCATCACCGCGATCTTCACCAACACCTCCGCCTTCTTCACCAACATCTCCATCACCTTCCCCCATCTATATTCAGCGGTCCACTATCCCGTAATCCGCTCTACCCTCTACTTGAACATGGTGCTTTATGCTTCATATTATTTTCCAATTATGTGTTGCCATCCTATGATGTGTGAGTAGATTTTCGTTGTCCTATTGGTGGTTGATGAATTGCTATGATTGATTTAATTTGCTTGTGGTTATGTTGCTGTCCTTTGGTGCCCATCATATGAGCGCGCGCATGGATCACACCATAGGGTTAGTTGTATGCTGATAGGACTATGTATTGGAGGGCTAGAGTGATAGAAGCTTCAACCTAGAATAGAAATTGATGCATACGGGATTGAAGGGGGACCAATATATCTTAATGCTATGGTTGGGTTTTACCTTAATGAACGTTAGTAGTTGCGGATGCTTGCTAATAGTTCCAATCATAAGTGCATAGAATTCCAAGTCAAGGATGACATGCTAGCAGTGGCCTCTCCCACATAAAACTTGCTATCGGTCTAGTAAAGTAGTCAATTGCTTAAGGACAATTCCGCAACTCCTACCACCACTTTTCCACACTCGCTATATTTACTTTATTGCATCTTTATCTAAACAGCCCCTACTTTTTATTTACGCGTTCTTTATATTCTTGCAAACCTATCCAACAACACCTACAAAGTACTTCTAGTTTCATACTTGTTCTAGGTAAAGCGAACACTAAGCGTGCGTAGAGTCGTATCAGTGGCCGATAGGACTTGAGAGAGTATTTGTTCTACCTTTAGCTCCTCGTTGGGTTTGACACTCTTACTTATCGAAAGAGGCTTCAACTATCCTGTATACTTGCGGGTTATCACACTCTAGAAAAGGTTGTCATGTATCGAAGAGTTTGTTTATCGAGAAAATTGTGTGCCGGAGACGGCCGCGAAGAAGTATTGCTGAAGCGAAGAAATTTTCATTCGGTGTGTCCGAAGAAGAACCACTGTTGTCGACAAGATTGAAGCGAAGCTATTTTCATTCAATGTGTCCGGAGAAGAATAATTGTTGTCGACAAGATTGTAGGGAAGCTATTTTCATTTGGTGTGTCCGAAGAAGAATGACTAATGTCGAGAAGATTGAAGCAAAGCGAAGACGTGGCATTTGTTTCATTGTTTCTCTTTCTCTTATTTGAGTCATAGGACCACCGTACTATTAAGAGGGGTATAAGTATTCGAGACTTTTGTCTGTTGTGATGCTTAGCCGAAACCTATGAGAGTTTGAGAGAAATCACTTTGTGTTTCGAATGATTACCTGATAGCATAAGACGTTGTTCTTCAGAGCTAAAGGAGATATCTTTTGGACCGAGGAGTTAGCATTACTTGTTCCTCAAGTAATGTTACTGTTATGCTCAAAATCTGACCGTTGGAAACGTGTCGGATGTCCATTGGATGGACCGCGTGTCCTAAATGGTCATTTCCCATCCAGGAAGGTTACGGCTATAAATAGCCACCCCGCACCAAAGTTGTCCGTTGGTTGCTCCGCTTGAAATTCTGAGAAGATTGATTGAGCACCCCTCTCTGAGATTTTTGAGTTTAAAATCCACGGAGAGAAAATCAAAAGCCAAAAATTTAGATAGTGGTTGAGCATCAGAGTAGATCTAAGTTGAGAGTTCTTGTACCTATTACACTTGAGAGCTGCATACTCTCTAGACGAATCGATGTCGGCTCGAGTGAAGAAGAGTAATTATCGTCTCTGAGTCAAAGTCTTCAGCAACCAAGAGTCATGGTCTGCGAAGAGTGAACAAGAGTAACTGTGGTCAGCGAAGACAAAGTCTGTCGAATGTTTGGAGATTGCCGAAAAGAATCTACCACGACTAAAATCAACTGAAGTTCGAGAAACTTCACATTGAGGAGGATAGGACGAAGAGATTTTATCTTCTATGTTCAATCACAAGTCCCTCCAACCAGACGCAACTCTTTTGCAGAAGAGTGAACTAGTCTACCAAATCATATGTCGCCATCGAGCACCACGGGTCATTTCTATCCTACTGCATTTCTTTTGGTAGTTTATTTTCAGTGATCTTTGCAGTTGATAGATATCTATCTGTGTAATGTGATACTTTATCTTCCAAGCATTCCTTTCTATATTGTGAGAGTGTTGAGTTGCATATTTGCTTTTGCAGTAAGGTTGTTTGTCCCTTTGTTCATCTGCTTTTCACATGGTTCTATCTAATCATTCTGCTCTGATGAACATTTCACGGTAGTGTGCATATTTTGTATCTACGAAATGTACAATTGCTTCATGTGTGCAATTCTATCTATATTGATAGTTTCTATTCCGTATCAGTTTTGTTTTGGAAGTATTTTGTTTCAGAACTAGTTTTTCTTCGGAACTAGTTTTGCTCCGGGAATAGGTTTCCTTCGCAGAACTGAATCTACTTAGTTCTTATCAATTGTGTTGTGTTGAGAGTATTCAACATTTCGAAAGAAATTTTGAATCTCCCATTTAGCCCCCCCCCCCCCTCTCTGATTGATATACTCCGGTCCTTACACTCAGGAAAGGGAAAAAATCATTTTCATTTTTATTCCTTCTGCGAGAGGCATAAATTTACTTCTCACGGAGGCACGAATTTGCTTCCGCGAGAGGCACGGTCTTGCCACTCGGGAAAAAACATGCTTTTTCCGTGAGAGGCACAAATTTACTTCTCATGGAGGTACGGATTTGCTTGCGCGAGAGGCACGATCATGCCTCTCGGGAACGGAAAATAGCGCGTTTTTTTCTTTCACGAGAGGCACAAAATTACTTCTCGTGGAGATACAGATTTGCTTCCCGAGAGGCACAGCCGTGCCTCTCGGGAAAGGGGGGAAATACGTTATTTTCTTCCGCAAGAGGCATAGTCATGCCTGTCAAAACAGGGGAAAACATGTTTTGTTTTCTTTCCTTCCGTGAGATGCACAAATTTACTTATCGTGGAGGCATGGATTTGTTTTCGCGAGAGGCACAGTCGTGCCTCTCGGAAAGGGGAAAGGACACATTCTTTTTTCTTCCACGAGTGGCACATATTTACTCCTCGTGTAGGCACGGATTTGCTTTCGCGTGTGCATCTTCAGAAAGTGAAAAAAACGTGTTCCTGATTCGGTTTTATCGTCCGGCCTTATTCGTGAAAAAAGTTTGTTGAAAAATATCAACATTAGATCTGGTTTTGAAGATCTCGACGCGAAGAATTCAACGGTTAAAACAGTTCAAGATTTGGACGTGCGGTTTAATAGATAAAACATTTTGAATAAATATTTTTTTAAGAAAGTCCCAGGTTGCGATAAGTGATGTACATGCAGTGCGTCACTTGTCGCAACCCGAAGAGATGGACGTGATCTTTACAAAGAGTACTATTGATTAATTAATATTTCAGAAAAGAGCCGGCTAAGTAAATGACGGTCTGGTGACGGGCACAGCCCACCGCGAGGGCAGTGCTCCTATTTAACGCCTGAGAGCATCAAATAGACGCCTGATGCCTGAGAACCGGCGCGAATGGGCCCGACCATGCTGGCAGGCTTATTTGGGTCAGTCTCCTTCGTTTTTTCTTGGTGGTTTTTTACTAAAATTCCATTTTTGATTTTTACAGAGCTCAAACAATTTAAAACTGATATATAAAAATAGTACAAATACATTGGAAAACTGTTCAGTGTTTTTTTAAGTTCACCTTACATTAAAAAACGTTCACCATACCATAAAATTTTCACTGTATATAAAAAGAGTTTACCTTATACTAAATGAAATGTTCAGTTTGAATATAAAATAACTCACATTATATTAAAAATTTCAGCATATACTAAGTAAATGTTTAGTGTGAAGTTAAAAAATGTTCACCGTATATAAGAAAATTAAAAAGGTGCAAACGTGAACAAAAACTAAACTCAGAAGAAAATAAAAAAAGGAAATTGAAAAGAAATAAATAAAACGAGAAAGAAAAGAAAAACTGAAAACAAAAAAAAACGGAGCAAACCAAGCAACATAAACCCGATTTTTTTATGAATAGTAATTGATAATTCTGTAATTACCGAACTAGTAAACGGCCGATGAAAATTGTGGAAATAGGAAGAACGCTATGAAATGCAGCGTCCAAGGCTGGACTCCATTGTTAAGTGCGTCCACACATGGACGCTGTTATGGACGACGTCCAGCCATGTGATTCGGTTTCCTTGTTCTTTTCTCTGATACACGCAAGTAACTCGTGATCTGCAAACCCTAGTACACATGCAGTCGTCGCTCCTGATCGCGCCATGCGATTAGGAAGCTCCAGCCGCCGACATCACCAATCGATCAAGGAGTTGCGTTGTCTCACCGGCTGCTCGTCATTACAATCATCTAGACCTGCAGTTTGCACATGTAAGTCTAGTCAAGGGAAGAGCACATCATCTAAAGGAAATTCGTTGAATCAACAGAAGCGCACATAAGCTCCTGAATATAGAACATTTGCCTTTTTGATGTACCCAATTTATTTCGTTTGTTTTCTGTAATGGGGTGACATGTGAACTCTATATACAACCAGATTTGTTTAGTGCCTTGATAAAATTACAAGTAATATTAAACAACACTACTATTGCAATAATTTACCCCATGCTTTCATTCGGCCCAGTAATCAAGTTACTGTGGCACCAACTGAAACAGATGTAGTACAATAGGACAAGTAAACTTAAGATTAAATCCTGGATTGCATTATATGAGGACTTCCACTTCCCAGTTCATATAACATAGCCTGCAACGTTTACAACCTTGTATGCCATAGAGAAAGAAATGAAAACAAGGCTGCACTATGTTGTTCCATTCGGATTATTAATAGAAGTGAACTCCTTGATTGATATCTGGAAACATGATACGATGCCACCTGACCCACATCTTCTGTTGTCGTTCCTCCATCTTCCATTGCATCCCCACCCATAAGGTATGTTGTGAAACCTCTCTCTGAGTATATCCAATCATTAAATACATCACAGTTGCTCTGTTTTGCAGGGCTTGGTGGGTGAGCAATATCTGAAACCTCATCATCAGATGAAATATCTTCGATGTTCAGAGGTAACCTAGCCTCAGCAAGCATGCTTTGCATCCTAGGCTCAAAGTTGAGATCCATCAAATTTCCTACACAGGACCTCAGTACATATTTTCCTTTCTTCTTGCAACCACGAGTTGTAGCACATTTGATTCCCCATGCAGCATTCTTTATCTCACGTAAGCCCTGCAAAAAGTGACAAAACAAATATTAAATCAAGAGACTGTGACTGTAACGAAAAAATACAGTGAAAGTTTTGCGCACTTACAATGCGAGCCAGTGGCGGACCGCTAGGCATGTAGTCAGTCCATTCGATGCTATCTCGAGGATATGGGATAGGTTTATCGAGTCCTCCTAAGCATTGGGAATCAAAGAAAAACCGTGTACATACCGTTTTGTTGGAACCAATGTCTGTAGTCAGGTAAAGTAGCTAGATCGAAGGAAATATCCTCTAGCACTACTGTTGCTTGAACTCGGTTATATTCTTCAACATAGTTGGCATGGATTTCTTCCCAATTATGTGATTTCCCTGCAGAATGCTTAATTTTTCGCAATTTGCGTACCTCTACCTCGTCACGTGGATGACATGGTGGAATTGTCTGTCTTAACCCCACAAACAACTCAAGTCTTGCAACGTAGCTGTCATTTCACCTACAGGTAAGTGAAAACTATTTGTCTCAGGCCGCCAACGCTCGACCAATACCGATATCAAATATTTGTTGACATTGATTTTCTTCATCATTGCAATCTGGTAAAAACCCAGGTTCTCTAAAGCTGAGCTACACAAAGGATCAAATGGGATGCCAACACGATGACACCGCACATTCAAGCAATTGTCAGGCTGCATCAATATATACAAGAATTAGTCTCAAATCAACCATTAATCTAACAGACTAGATGCAAAATATAGGATGCTCACATTTTCCCAAGCTTTTGATATTTTGTGCTGGTTGTGAGGCATCCATAACAAATCACTGAAACGCCCAGCTGTATCCATTGCCAACAATGTTTCCTTCTGCCAAATTAGATGAGAAACCAGCTTAAATCAAACTCTGTATTCATAACACAATGTTTGTTTCTATCAAATTGGATGATAAACCACCTAAATCAAATTTGATTATTCAGAACAGACCACCACAACTCCAGGATTATCAAATACAGTGAAGCATTAGTCTAATTGTAAATTCATCAGCTACGAAAGGATTTCAGTTAAGTCCAATTGTGAATTAATTTAGCTGATGATTTCTCACTTCTTCCAAATTCGCATGACAGACACATATTAGGACAGGGAGATGGGTGGAAAGAGAGGACTCACGATGGCATTCGCAGTCAGCGTCGCGGACGCAACGATCGCAGTCAGCATCGCCGAACGCAGTGGCGAGCGTGGACGGGGAGACTGGGCACACCGTCCTTGGTGGGGAGGATGCAGTGGAGGAGGCCGGATTCGGACGGGAGCAGCCACGGCGGCGAGTCGTTTTCGTGGTGGGAGAGGTGTGAAGGATTGGGGAGTGGGACTAGCGGCGAGCGGAGGGCGGCGAGGGAGGCTGCAGGAGCACCATTACCGGATGAGGTATAGCGGCGGCGTCGCCAATTTACGGCGGCGAGGAGCTGACAGAGATTTGGGACAGCCACTTCAGGGGGATTTGGGCTGGTCCATAACGAAACTTGGGACGCTGCTAACAATAGCGACCACATATGGACGTGGTTAGTAACAGCGGCCAGACTTGGACGCCATTAAGAACTGCGTCCTTACTATTTTCACAATTTCCTCTCGTCAATTACCAGTTTGGTAATTATAGAATTATTATTTATTATTAATAAAAAATCGGACATAAACACGTACTGTACGCAACAGAGCCAGCCCGTTCCGTCCCGCCTGCGGTAGAGAGGCTCCACTATTAAGAGCATGGTTAATAGTATAGCCAGCTGCTGGCTATAAGCCAGTGCCATGTCATCTACAGCCCATCTTATAGCCAACATGTACAATAGTAGATTAAAAGAGTGTACTACTTTTTTATTATGTGACCCATATTTCATTCTCACAAAGTACCTAGGAGCACGTGCTAGACACGAAGAGCCCGCTTATCTTCTCCCTCCTCTTATCTTTCCTCCAACTAAGCACAAATATACTAGTTTATTTCTTATAGCCCGCTGACTCAGCTCTATTGTACTTGCTGGCATAAATAGGATCCACCCCACCATGGCCATATCTCGCTTATTACGAGATGTAGGCTAGCCTGGTGGATAGTATTCCCTGGTCCCCGCCGTCATCGGCAAGTATGGATTGAACGCCCATAGGCGAAGTGAGGTGGGTCGGACTAGTTTTATTGCGAGTGTCGTGTTTTCTTCGCTCATAGTTCTTCCAAATCACTAGTTAAGGGTTACCCCTGCAAAGGTTACTTCCACATTTTTAGGTTGCAACAAAAGGTTGTGCATCACTTGTCGCAATCGAAGAGTTTTCTCTTTTTGTACATTCGTTTATGCAAAACATTTTATTTGTTAAACCGTGCGTCCGAATTACGAACCATTTTTACTGTTAAGTTTTTCGCTCCGAGATCTTCGAAACTAGATCTCATGTATGATGTTAGATCATGTTGGTTTAATGAGACTCCTGATGTTATCAGGACCATTATCTGTAATGAACAAGCTTATGTATAAATAAAAGGCTGCTGCCAATTACCTCAAAAAAAAGATCTCATGTTGATAAGTTTTGACGAAAGAAACGTTTCATGGAAAAACCGAGCTGAAAGCACGATTTTTTCACCGTTTTTCCTTTTTCCAAACTGTGCCTCTCGCGAAAGGCGTCCAAGAGAAATAAATTTGTGCCTCTCATTGAAGAGAAAAAAACATGTTTTTTTCCTTATGCGAAGAGGCAGAGCGGCGAAAGGAAATCTGTGTCTCTCGCTGAAGTAAAAAAACGTATATTTTTCTTTATTCGAGAGGCACAACTGTTCCCCTTATGAAAGCAAGTATGTGCCTGCATGAGAAATAAGTCTTTGTCTCACGCAGAGGCAAAAGAACACTTTTTTTGTATTTCCAAGAGGTACAGTTGTGCCTCTCGCGAAACCAAGACTATGCCTCCATGATAAGTAAAATTGTGCCTCTTACGGAACCAAAAAAAATGCTTTTTGTGCAACCTTTTTCTGTTTTTGTAAAAAAAATCCAAAACTAGCGACAACCGGGTGAAAACCAAAAGGCCGAAAAAATGAAAACAAAACATCTAAAACCCAAAAACAGGTTCAAAAAAAAAATCCTAAGGGATCGCCCAGCATGTGACACGTGACCCTTCACTGCTTGAGGGGCTCCCGAAAGGGGTACCCCTCAATTAGTTGCTCTCACGGTTCGTTTCTTTCCGTCGTTGCTGCTCTTCGTTTCAGTTTTTTTGTTCTATTCGTGTTTTGTTTGTATGTTTATTTCCTTTCCGGTATTTTTCTTTTCTTCCTTCTTTTTTTTTCTTGTTTCATACACCATGGTGAACAATATATTTTAGTACACGATGAACAAATCATTGATATACAATGAATATTTTTGGAAAACACACTGAACATTTTTGTTATATACATAGAACATTTTTTAATACGTGATGAACTTTTGAATTATATGATGAATATATTTTTGGTACACACTGAATATTTATCAAATTTATTATGAACTTTTATCAATATGCGGGTGATCTTTTTATATACACTGAACTTTAGAAAACATGCTGAACAATTTTCAAATATATTTATATTTTTTCATAGGCTTTTAATTATTTAGCTCCATGTAAAATAAAAGTCAGTCTTTTCGGAGAAAACCCTCGGAGAGAAAAACAGTTCGCGGCATACTGGGGCGACCCATTTCCTCGGCTTTCAGGCTTAGCACTGTTGTTTAACGCCCACGGGATTCTAATAGGTGGTCTCGCCTGACCTCGCCTCTGGCGGTGTGGAGCACTCATGTCTTGCTGGGACATGCCATTAAACCGGTTGCGGGATAGTTTTAGAAACTGGTAGGGTTCGGTCTTAGACCCTTTTGATGCAGGTTTTTTATGTGTTTCCTTAGCGTTTACTTTGATTTTCTTTGTTTTTATATAGTTCCAACTCTTCGCTCGCGAACCGCACCTCACACATGCGAACTTCTCTGCCTCCTTTCTTCGTCGGCGTGGCTGCAGGTCCTCGGCCCCTTCGGCTGCCACTCAGGCGGCCCGACGGGCTTGGGACCCCGGCAACTTCGCTCTGGCTACTAGATAGGATAGGCTTAGTGTTTTTAAAGGTGTTGCATTGGTGGTGAAATCAACGCCACGTCGGAATAAATTGGCTCTGCTTCTTCCCCACATTGGTGATGCTTCAATCGGCAGCGCCAGGAAGCAGGTAGCCTCTGTGTCTCATCGGACTTCGGTTTTGATGATGTTAGGTTATGGTGGCTGGTGCTTGGCGTCTTCTCAGGCGACAGCATCGGCTAGTGCAGAGTATGCATGTGTCTTGGACTGTAGTGTGCGGATGGCGGCTCGCAGGACGTTTTTCTTCTCCAGTCACTTTGGATGAAGATGACGCCGTTAGAATCAGGCAGACTTGAGAATGATCCCCGATCGATGTGCCACAAAGACTCGGTTTGTCTCCTCGGCAGCCCGTTCAATTGGTTCACAAAGAAGCGTGGTTTGTAATGGAGTTCTTCAAAATCTTGGTGTGAAGGTTGTTCACGTCTTTCTCCGGTGGTGCCATGGTGGCGGCGGTGATCGACGATGGGCGATGGTTAGATTGGACATATGGATCTCCAACACACACCCTTTTGTCTCATGGAGCGACCACATATTTCCTCATTTTAATTTGTTTGTTTAATAATGAACATGTGGTAGTTTCTCAAACAAAAATCTACTCCCTTTGATCTATATTAGTTGTCGCTGAAACAGATATATCTAGATGTATTTCAGTGCTAGATACATCCGTTTGAGCGACAACTAGTTTGGATCAGAGGGAGTACTAATTTCAATAAAAGGTTTACATTTTTCTCAAACATGTAGAGTATTGTTCAGATCCAAGTTGAACATACACATGTTTTTCAATACACGGCATACATTTTTCTTGAATGTTTCGAAACATATATGTAGAATTACCTGAACATTTTTTGATGGTGTGCATATACTTTCTCAAATACATGTTTAACAATTTTATGAATAAATGTTATGCATTTTTAATTATAAGAATGAAACATTTTTTAAAAATTACGTGAACATTTTTATATTGTATTAATATTGTTTTTCTAAAATGTCACGCACATATTATTGGAAGGCATGAACCCTTTTAAAATGTCACAACAATTTTTTGAATGGAACAATATTTTGTTGGAAATTATGCAAACATTTATTACATTGTTGTAATATTTTATAAAAAAATCACGAACATATGTCTGTAACACGTGACATTTTTTAAACATCAAAAATAATTTTTTAAATGGTTTGAACATAAAAAATGAACTGAACTACTTGGCCATCTCTCCTACATAACTTATTATGGAAAATAGACTGGGTGAATAGCGATTTTTATTATTCCTGCAGGGTTATTACCAACAAATTATTACTCAAAAATCATTTCATTTGGGATTCTAGTCTGATTTGATCTACCTATTTGTTGAAGACGAGATTTACCTCGCTAAACGGTAAAACAAAATACACACACAAAAATGTTCCATTCCAAATAAAAATAACAGAGATAGTTCATATTCTCTCTTAATGAAAGAAACAATATAAAATAATTCATACTAAAAAACACACAGAAATGTTCCAATTCCAAATAAAATAAAACTAATAACAGTAAATAGTTCATATTCTCTCTTAATGAAAGAAACAATAGAGAATAGTTCATATTAAAAAACACACAGAAATGTTCCACAAATAAATAATATTAATAACAGGAAATAGTTCATATTCTTTCTTAATGAAAGATTTTTTTTTTTGATGTAATGATGAAAGAAACAAATGGACTGAGTGAACAAATGAACAAACATTCTACTGGGCCATCCCACTAGGGCATTCCTTGAGGTAATGCGGACGATTCACGGGAGCTGATTTTTTTTTGATAAAAAACGAGAGGTGATACATGTCGCTGATAGTGATCTCTATCACCAAATCGCTCAATAACAACAGAAAAAACAACAGAAATTGGACGGCCCAATAGATCGGCAAGCACGTCCAAAAAAGCTTAGCATGAAGCTAACGGCAGAAAAAAGAAATCACGTTGCCACCAGCAAACAGTTACATTTATTTGAAAGGCAATGACTAGCTACATTTTATTGCATTAGTGTATGATAAAAATTCAAAAACTCATAGTTTTCAAATGACGTTGTCCAAATTATTCTCCTTTTTAAAAATAATATTTAGAAAATGCTTGTGAATTAAAAAAAATACTTCCTCCGCCCCATGATGTAAGACGTTTTTTGACACTAGTATAGTGTCAAATAATAGGGAGTATTCCAGAACTTAAAAAGGATTATCTTTTATGAATTTTAAAATGTTCATGAGTTAATTTATGTTTTTTAAATCATAGAAAAAGGTTTGTAATTTTTTTAAATGTTCAAGATTTTTTTTAAATGATTTGAATAGAACAAGGACGCAAAGAGCCATACTTCAAATCAAACTCTAAACATGTGTGTTGACTATTGTAAACCATGGATTGTGAATAGAATATGGATGCGATGACGAGCATTAGCGCCGTAAGAAGTGCGACCAGTACAAATATTCGCCTGATTGAGCCATGAGCGGCGCTTGGTGGGCACTTTGAGAATGAAACATGTAGTACGACCTACGTGACTGTGTCTCGTACCACGAGCTGGCAGCCGCTAGCTGGCATTGGACCGCGCGACAAACGGCGACAACTTTCGCGCGCACAGGTTTACTGCATATTTGCATGGGACCGAACGGAAAGAGCATATAATAATTCACTAGCTGATGTTCCAGAGAAAAAGGATTAGGGAATTAGAGTATCTATCCTGATTCTATAGAAGAAATCATCTCTTGCGTTTTTGTGCCTCACGCATGCTTGATTCCGTGGATCGGAGGTATAATGATTCACAAAGCCTTTTCTTGAAATGCGCAAGTACCACTTTCACAAAGGCGATTCTATGTCCACATGTGTAATTTGACATCTCTACTATGCCGTTTTGTCACTGGCGTGGATGATCCTTTTGTCCGGGCAACTTGCCAAGGCGAGGGCAGGACCGAACTTGTTAAATCCGATCCTTCAAATGCCCGCGACACGCCGTGACCGGACATCCCTCAAAAAACGCATTCCACATCCGGATACCTCAAATTAGAAAGCTGAAATCCATATTATTACATGCAACGTAGCGATCTTTGACCGGAGCTCATCCAGTTCCGCTCGCCCGGCTCCGTCCTGGCCATGTCCGGCGGCCGGCTGCACTCCTCAGAGTGTTGGGCCGGTCGCCAGCAAGGTAGGGTAGGGCATGGGACACGAGCTGGCTCGCGGAACTCAAGGCCCCGCCGTCTCCCATGCCCTACTCTTCCTCGTCGGAGAACGGAACCTGAACGGTGCCGGTGGACGTCAGATCGATGATGGCTTCGTCCGGGGACGAGCCGTCGATTCCACCACGATGCGGTTGCGGCGCCCGGACTGATGCGCCATACGAGGCGCCGAAGAATGCGACTCCGCCTCGCCGACGTCCGCCGCCGCGAGGGCTGCCGCTGCCTCCCGCGCCCGGTGCCTTGCACGGCGTGCACACCATGCCATGGCCTCGTGGGACGATGGTGCGTCCCCAATATCGGCGTGCTACCGGAGGGGTTGTGCGTCCACCAGCGCGTTCGGACGCCATATGGACCGCACGGCCTCCGGCGAGGCAGCTACAGTCGGCCTTGCGCCGAATCCATGCCCCATTTGGGCAGACGCAATGGATTCCCGACGGATGGAGTCCGAGCGCTGCCGTCCACATGCCTCCTTCCGGGAGCGGCAGAGCGCAAGCCGGACGGCCATCTCCTCCTCGGGACCGCGCAGGATGAGCTCTGGGTCGACGGATCTGGAGGTGAAAGATTCCGATCCGCTGCCCGCCATGCAAGAGACGACCGGAAGGAGTCAGAGACGAGTTTTGGTGGCGGATGGGGAGTGGAGGGGAGGGAAATGAAGTGGCTAGGGTTTGGTCTGGCAAGCGTATGAGAAGGATTTTATGTGGGATCTGATGGGTCAGCGTGGGCCGAGGCCAACGTGGCCCCGTATTTGGGCTGGATATGGGGGTGCCGATCAGTCCGGACGTTTGAGGGCCGTTTGAGGAGCCCGTCTGAATCAAAAAACCGTAACTGGTCAGTGACCGGGCGGCCTGCCCGGACGTATAAGGCGGGTTTAAGAGGTCCGGCTGTAGATGCTCTCAAGAAAAGAAAAGGTTGCTCAGTTAATTAAAAAAAATCAGACGAAGCTAAAATGAAACGCCAAAAAGAACACTAAAACTTAAGGGTAGGGTTTAGAGGAACGCGCACACACGCGCCATCGATGCAAATGCAGTGTGCAATCTCAGTCCTCAGGCCATGGTGTTTGCGGGAAACTGGGAACTGTGAAGAACGTAGGCAGGTAGCCGTGTAGACACTTTGATGGGGAGATCGGGAGATGGATCGTGTTGCCACGCCGTGGTTACGCCCGGGTCATGTGTTTTATGGTATGTTCCATGGGACAGTGTACCCGTTTTCTCATATAGTTTCATTACTTTGATGGTAATCCTACCTACATTCCTACTGACATTTTTTTTCGAAATTCCTTCTGCCAATAACGACGAAACATGCCACGCCAGTACGTGGAGGCAATGCTGAAATGTGCAGAAACGGCGCAGCTCGTTCGTAGGCTGCTGCAACAAAGAGAGCGCAGCATAAGGCAGCACATGCCGTTGTTGGATCTTTGGGCGCAAATGCAGCAGGCACTGGACAGTGGCAGTACCCGCGCCTACGTGCGCGTACGAACGGCACACCTCTCTCCCGTCCGGTAGAGGAAACCAGTTTGTGCCTGTCCGTGGGGCGGGGTGCGGGATCTGTCCCTGATTTTGATCGAAATCCTCCCTTCTTTTTGGCGTGGATCCGGTACTGGAGTTTGGCCCCTCGTTGTTTGGATGGGTCTTTCAAATGCCTGCTCTAGCACGTCGAATCTTTGCTTGCTTGCTGCCTGCAATGCACGTACGGCTACGCCATTTGCTTCGATTTTCGTCCGGCATAAAAACATGATAGTCCTTTGTTGTTGTTTTTTTTGCAGGGGATTTTTTTTTAGAAAAGGTGGATGACCCCCGGCTTCTGCATCTAGGCGATGCATACGGCCACTTTATTAATTATTCTCACAAGACCTTACAAAGTCATACAACAATAAGACTAAAGCCACCGTCTAAGCAACAAACCTGTCGCTACACCTATCTAGTTGATGAAGGGCGCAGATAGCGCAGGCCTAATACCAAAGACATCGCAGCCAAGCCTAACATCTAAGACCGAGACCCCAACCTAGCCACTTGCAGGTGCAGGGCACACACCTGATCGGCGTGCTCTCAAAGGCCCGCGCGCAACCGCCACCGCTCCATCTTGATCGATCTTGATGCATCAACCTTGCTCGGTCCAATTTATCGTCGACGCCACCACGGCGCCTAACGCGTCCTCCTCCCTGCGCAAGAACAACAGACAGCGTCGCGGTCGACATCGATACACCTCGGCGCCATGTCGCCACGCATCACCACCGGCCGACGACTTGAAGCCCTTGGAGGATTTGTCGTCGCGAGCACCGCCGACCGAGCATGACCAAGCGTAGCTTTTTGTCGGTCGAGCATGACTTGACATCTCCACCGAAGCTCCGTGCAAGACGAAACCGCTCCACCTCCGCCTCGACTTCAAATACGCTCCACTAAACGATGCTCTAAGAGAGAAAGCGACACCGCGATGCCGCCATCATCCGATGCGGAACACGGATCAAGGGTTTCCCTCGAAGCAATACGAGTGGGTCGACGGTAGTCACATGACGATGCCTTCATCAAGGTAACAACGTGGAACGCCGCCATCGCCCGCCGTCGGCTCGGTTTTCACCGCAACCACGTCTCCCGACTCGCGGTGGTGCGGATGACGGATCCCGAGATCAAACACCCACCTCGGGCCGACCACCTCGACGGAAGAGATGACCACCACCGCCGCCGTACCTTGGTCGAAACAGATCGATCGGAGGTGCCGCCGACGAGACCACCAGCCCTCCGCCGCCGTCGCCGATCTGAAGGCAGCATGCACGCCGCCGCAGCCAAAGCGCGCCGTCAACCGCAACCGCCGCCGCCGCCGCCCGAAGAGGCCATCCGCAGCGCCCGCAGCCCTGGCCTCCGCTGTTACCAAATTACCAATATGATGTGGTTGAAGTGATTGTTAGATCGAGCGTTTTTTTTGCTTCAACAATATCAAGCGGGTTTTTTTCTTCGACAATCCATTGTATCCGTGGTTGTTTGGGCGGCCACTCCTTTACATATGTGAACCATAGTCTCTGTAAATGTAAATTATAACTTGCTTTCTATCTTAATATATAGGCATGCAGTTCTCCTATGTGTTCTCGGAAAACTTTTTCCAAGAGAGAAAGGGTGGATGCACACAGTGTTAACTTTGCATATCAGAAACATACAACCATGTCGATTCACGCTTAGAAGAGTTCCTGCGGTGGCCAGGCATGGGCCGCTAGCTCCGAAGGACACCCTAGTGATTCAAGTCGGACCATGTGTGGTGCGGCTCTCATAAGATCGATGTGGTGAGTGAAACAACACTTCATATTCGACATGGAAAACTGCAATTCGGGCTTTACTAGTCGGACCCAGCAATTACACACTTGTGTCGTCTTCTTATTGAAGGCATTGTTTTTGTATTGGTGTTCTGGCCTTCATTGGTTAGATGTGTGGCACCTATAATGAAAATTCTTTCCATTGGCATTTCATAATCTAGACTCGGCAAGTTGTTGTGAGTGTGTTTGTATTCTTTGAAAGAACAACTATTGTTGTAGGTGAAGTGGGGTATTTTATTGTTGTCTACTTCATGTACTATGCTTGTAAGTTGATGCTTTGACCTACTGTATTGCATCTTTTAAAATAAAATTAAGGTTGTGTACACCTTGTTCTTGAAAAAGGTTGTGTGCACCGAGGATTTAGATGCCGAGATACTTAACCTTCCTTTTCGGAGCAGATGTTAAACACACATGCACATGCATAGTACATGACGTAGACTATTGATTTGACACACACACCATTGTCACTCTTATTTAATTAAGTTTCAGAACACAAACTTTTAAGTTGATCCAACAATGGTACTAGAGAAGAAACTAATGCATAACTACTCCCTCCGTCCCATAATATAAGATCGTTTTGCAAGCTATTTTAGCTTGCAAAACGATCTTATATTATGGGACGGAGGGAGTACATAGCAAGTTTCTAGAAAGATCAATAGATTGATGCTAGATGAGTGAGTATAATCATGCTAGATCTCATAACAATATCAAGCCCTCGCCCCTCCTCACTTCAACAGTCATTGATGGTCCACTGAGCTAGCACTAGATTCATGATCTGCGTAGGAGTATCCAAGCAATCCATTAGTTCATAACTCTTCGGATGAAGATCACCGCGCCCCTCATCTTGTTGTCAAAGCCACTGGGTGAAGGTGGAACTGGACTGTGCACGGCGATCACTCTACATGCTCCTCCTACCGCATCTCCTTTGCGGGGAGCTAGAACTATGGATAGACCTGTCTAAGTTGGACATCTTGGACACCCCTCAAATTACAATTCTTCGCATGGTTGGTGCACATGGATCCTTTCTAGATGATGGATTTCATTTTCTTCTGGGGGTGGGGGGAGGGGAGGGGCTTGCTCTCCGGTTGGCTAATGATCAACCACCTTCTCATGTCAACTGTGTTCTCCCACGATGTTTGGTATCTAGCACCTTGTGCCTAGCACAAATGACTCGATCATGCCACAACAGAGTGGAGTCGGTGATTCGATGCTTGCCACGTTAATGAGGTGGTCCACTTTTGGTGAGTGATAGTCAAGGACACCCTAAAAGTCCATATGGGTTAAGCGGATCATGGCTTCGTGTCTGACCCACACTCTAGGAGATACCTTGCAAGTACACGCGTATTCAAGCATGGCAAGCCTATCCAACTTGGCGAAGAAGAGACCAAATCCAGGAAAGACGTTGAGTCTAGCACCACCTCTCCACCCTGATAAAAGAAAACCAAGACCAAATACAAGAGGACCATTTTTTACAAGCCCCACAACCTTCCAGGATCTAGACAAGACCTTACCCGTAGATACAAACCCTAGTGAACTAGCAAATCTCACCTAGTTTCGTTCATCATACCTCGTCGAGTTGCCTATTAACTCGTTGGATGCTCTGTTTGTAACCAAGATTGTATATTCTCCGGGACATAATATCAATCAAGGTAGGAGTTGGGATATTAGCAGCGCAAGGGAGCCCGAATCTAAGTAAATTATATCTTGAGGTCCGCAATGGTATGAGCTAATGTTGCAGCTACTAAAGAAATCACTTGAGCTAACATACCGCTATGAGCCACTAATGAAATTACCGACGACAAAATTTATGATTCTATGCTCGCGGCGCCTACTGTGGCTTGAGAGAAACACAAGGATTTCCAAAGTGCAAAGACCCCACATGCGTCAACGGTTGATGGGATTAACCAATGTCATATTTTAAAACTTGCACGTGGAGGAGTGCATATCTGGTGCTCCAGGAGCTTGCAGTCCCCCATGCTAGGGAGCATCTGGGCCGTTGGATCAAAGATCCAACGGACTCCTATAGAGTTGCTGAAAAATTGCAAAAAAACCTTGAGTAGTCATCTAATTACGCAAAGTCCCAAATCTCCTCAGATGACCATTGTATTTTAGATCCAACGGCTCAGGTGCTCCAGTAGCATGGGAGCATGTAAGCTCCGACAACACATGATATTTTTCCGCACGTGGAGGTAGCCTTTCATATTTGTGGATGTCGATGTGGTGGCGGTCTGGCAGACACTCTTCTCACGGCGTTTGAGAGCGGTAATTTTGTAGTCGCAATCTTGCGCATTGTTTGTTTTTCTTAATATGTATAAAGGCACGCAGATCTAATGCAAGCCCTAAAAAAAGATAAGTAACATAGAAAAAGATTGTCGGGTTAACAGAAGCGCCTTCGGATGTACTCCCATCATTTTTATTTACTTTGCATATTAGTTTTGACTAAAGTCAAACTTTATAAAGTTTGATCAAGTTTGTAGAAAACTATATGAATATTTTGTAGTAACAAATTTATATGATGTGAAAACATATGCAGCGACGAATCCAATGATATATATTTGGTGGTGTATATGTTCATATATTTTTCTACAAATTTGTTGAAGGTATATAAATTTTGACTTTAGATAAACCTAAAATGTGGAGTAAATAAAGACAGAGGGAATACAATTTACCTGGCCGCGCTACAGTATATCCGCTTTGGGGAACAGGGATGGGCAAACCGTCCCATGGCGTGACATGGAGACCTGGAGAGGATAGCATCGTGACAGATGCTAACTTTGGATTTGCTGGTAAACTCTCAGGCCTCCCTCTCCTACGCATAACGTCGACTAGTTTCTGGTCGGCGGGTCGCTCTCGCGCGTAGTACGTCGATGCCGAGAGCTCCTCTGCCTGACCAGCCAAACATCTCGCGCAACCTGTCGATGACCCGGCCGCGTCGGCACCGTGTAGATATGAACTACAGTATTACCTGTCATCCGCCGAGTGACAAGTGTAACGACCTTCAACTGCACAAAGCAGGGACGGAAGCTTCGTTTCTCTCGACCTCTCTGTTGTGCTCGGAATCGACCACACGACGCAGTTTATCTGTTGCAAGGGAATGGGCTGGCCGAGCAAGGAAAACGAGTGATTGCTGGTTTAGGTTTTTTTTATTTACACTTTGGTGGACCGGCTCCCTGAAGAGAAAAACAGTCTCTGACAGATCGATGCTTTTATATTATTCTTTGATAAACTTTCGATCTATTCATTTTCAATCATCGTAGTACAACGAACACTGAAAAAATAAAAATTACATCCAGATTCATAGACCGACTACAAGCACTAAAACGAGTCGAAGCGCGCCACTGTCATCGCCCCTCCCCCACCGGAATTGGTCAAACCATGTTGTCGTAGATAGTCGGGAAGTCGTCGTGCTAAGGCCTCATAGAACCAACGCACTACTAGCCCCGCTGTCCCAAGATTCCAATTTCGAACTCGATAACCTGAGCGATCGGCAAAATATCGGCATTGCACATTCAACTCCCTACAATCCCCCTCCTCTCTCCCGAGCTCTCGCTTGCGCTCCTGCCCCCGCCGGTGGCCACTCCGGTCCCGGCGTCCACCCTTCCGCGTTCGCCCGTCGTCGCGTGCTGATGGCGTCCGGCTCGCGCAGCCCCCCCTCGGTTTCCTCGGCGTTTCCCCATGAGCGGCCGGTGGTTTCTGGGCTTGGCCTTTCGGGTTCCCCGGGTTCGGCGCGCTCCTCCTCGGCGGAGGTGGCTCCGGCGGTGCAGGGGTCGGAGTGGCGGAGGCCAGGGCCCTCTCGCAAGGCCATGTGGAGGCGTCGTCGTGCTCTCCGGCGCCAGCAGGAGGCGGGCGCCATGGATGGTCGGGCGTCCCCTACCTCGTCGGAGTGGAGGCTTATTCCGCCGGATCTGTTCAGGCTCTGTTTCCGCTGTATCCAAGATGGCCATCGGCGGCAAGACTGCACCAATTCTCCGCTCTACATCCGTTGTGGGGAGGCGGGCCACGTCTCGGCGCAGTGCACCCTGCCCCGGAGCCCCATATCGGCGGATGAACTCTGGCGGGCGGTGGTTTCGAAGGTTGCCAGGAGGGGGCTTGAGCCGTCACAGTCGCCGGGCATGGGGCGGAGGTTGCAGGAGCCCATGCAGAGTGCGCCTCGGGCGTCACTCTCGCCGGTTGCGCCCAACTTCCCCCCGGTGTCGGCGGCGGTTGCTCCGCAGGTCTTGCCTCCGGCGGCCTCGGATGTCTGTATCTTGTCGCGCTCTTTGGGGATGGATGACCTAGAGCGTCGACTGCAGCTCGCGGTGGTGATGTACGTAGGGGGGGCTCGGCCGCCGGTATCTTGCGAGGATGCGGCGGTGGCGCTCTCCGTGCAGCTCGCTATTCCTAGGCACAGGTTCTCGGTGCACAAGTATCACCCGGAGGACTTTCTGGTTGTGTTTGCGGTGCATGAGTTCAGGAACAAGGCGCTAGCGGTTCCTTCGGTGTCGCATCTGGGCGTGCAGTTCTTCATCAAGCCATGGCTGCGGCAAGCGCAGGCCACGTCCAAGCTCATGAGGGTGCAAGTGGACCTCATGATTGAAGGTATTCTGTCTCATGCTTGGGTCAGGGAGACTGCGGCGGAGCTGCTGGGTTCGGGGTGCCTGGTGGAGAGCCTGGCTCCTGAGACAGAGAGCAGGGAGGACCTTTCGCTGTTCAAGGTGCGCGCTTGGTGTGTCGACCCGGACGAGGTCCCAGTGGCTCGCCGTCTTTGGGTGCCGGAGCCGCCGGAGCGGAGGCCTAATCCGGTGGAGAGGCGTGCTTCCTTCAGATAGTTGCTGCAATACCCGGTGCTGATCCATACCGGGAGACTGCGGGACTTTTCATCGCTGGAGCTCTGGCGGCGTTCGTCGAGCTCGGATGGGGGCAGCGGCCAGAGTGGTCTGCCGGATAGCTCGAATGACTCCTTCCCTGGTGGTGAGTGGGTGGTGCAGCCATGGAGGCGTGGCGTGTGCGACGACCGCGGGCCTGGCCGGCGGCCAGGTCCGGCCAGCGGTGGTGAGGGTCGGTCATACAGGCAAGCCCTAATTGGTCATGTGGGGCCATCGGAATGGAGGATCCCACCAATGGGGGCGTCAGCGTTCGCTCGGTCCCCTGCAAAAGAGGTGGGGCATGCGGACTGGGTGGTTGAGCCAGTACCAAATTCAAATTCGATGGCGAGGGCCGAGAACGAGGGCACCAATCCGGTGCAGAAAGTTGGTGTGCTGGTCGCCTTGGATCCGTCTGACAAAGGCGGTTCGGAGGTGCAGGTAGTGCTGGCTCGTCCGGAGGGGGAGGCGCCGATTCTGGCTCCGACAGCTGGCGGTCTCCCCGCCTCGGAGTTGGTGGAAAAGGAGGATTTGGTGGCCCGGACAGTGGTGGCGAGATCAGAAGGGGAGGCCATCGTACCGTTGTTGACAGCTGGTGAGCTTGTCACATCGGATTCGATGGGTGTGGCAGAACGGCCTGTGCTGTCGGGGACTCTACCCAATCCCAAGGGTGCGGAGGAAGTGGGACAGGATGCTCGGGATTTGCTGCGGCTCAAGGAAGTGGGCAAGGAAGCGCAAAGTTTGGAAGTTGATGTGGGATCGGCGCAGAGGATCCCTGCGGAGCAGGCCGGGCTTGTTTTGTCGCCTCCTGGCGGCGCTCAACCATTGGCCGATGGCTGGGCCCCAATGAGGGACATTCCGGAACCTGCATTGGAGGAGGGGGAGTGCGCTTTTGACGAGGCGGATACGGAGGGATTGGATGGGATCAGGGCCACTGCTGATGATGTGACTACGTGTGGCTTGGAGGATTCTGCATGCGGTGGGGCCCCATTGCATGGAGCGGGAAGACGTGTTCCTGACCTACAATTGGTGGTGCATTCGTTTGTCCCTGGACCGTCGCAAAAGGAACTGCAGGCTCTGGGTAATATCAAGTCATTCTGTGCGGGGCTTCTCAAGAAGCTGGCCCCACCGCTTCTCAAGGAGATCGAGGGAGTTCGAGGGGTGCGCAAGGGGCAGGATCCTTTAACTCCTAGGAGGGCTACGCGGGCGGCTGGCAGCCAGAAGAGATCAACTGCTACGCCGGCGGAAACGGTGCTTCTCTCGGCGCTGGGTATCGCCAATGAGGATCTAGCGGTGTCAGAGAGGCGCTAGGACAGCTACGGTCGGTTTTCGACTCGCCGCTGCACGAGACCCAATTGAGGGCAATTGCGGCCATCTTTGGCAAGTCCATTCCCTCGAACCTTTCTGGAGAGTTTGACCATGCGGGAGCGATAGCTGTCTAGCTTAGTGCGTGGCTGTTGACATGGGGAGATTGCTAATTCTCTATGTCGCACAATGCATTGGAGTTGGTGTGTTGGAACGTTAGAGGCCTTAATAGTCCGGCCAAAAAGAAAGCCTTGAGAGAATTTGCGGACTCGGCGCGTGTGCCGATCTTTTGTATCTTGGAGTCCAAACTTGAAAGGGTGGACCAGTTTGTGATAATGCAATGCCTCAGGCCAGCGTACGATGGCTTTTTCTATCTCCCTGCGGATGATACTAGTGGAGGGATTGTCGTGGCCTGGGAGTCTTCGAAGGTGCTCTTGTCTAACCTCGTCAACGACACTAACTTCATCACGGGTTTTGTCTCGCCGCAGGAGGGTGCACCTTGGTGGCTCTCGGTGGTCTATGGGCCACAGGAGGATGCAGCCAAGCGGCTGTTCCTGCAGGAGCTTGAGGAGAGACGATTACTATGCCCTGGACCTTGGCTCGTCATTGGAGATTTTAACCTAATCTTGCACGCTTCGGACAAAAACAACTCTCTCATTGATCGGAGGATGATGGGGCGATTTAAGCGTTTCGTGGATGATCAGGCGCTCAAAGTGTTGTTTTTGCATGGACGGTTGTATACATGGAGCAACAAGAGAGAGGTGCCTACGATGACCAAGATTGATAGAGCTCTTGCATCGGTGGAGTGGGAGTTGGACCACCCTGATTGTTTGTTGCAAGCCCTATCAACTGCGACGTCCGATCATTGCCCACTTTTCCTGTCGCTTGAGGAGCAATTACAATACAAGAAGAGGTTTAGGTTCGAGCTCTTTTGGACCAAGATCGAGGGGTTTTTGGAGGCTGTGGAGAAGGGTTGGGTCTGTGATAGAGATATTGTGGATCCCTTCCTGAGACTTGACATCTTGTTGAGTAATACGGCGAGGCACCTCACTGCGTGGGGACAAAGGAAGGTGGGTAACATCAAACTGCAAATTGCGGTGGCTAGGCTGGTCATTCTCCACTTTGACTGTGCCCAGGAAAGACGTTGGTTATCTATGGAAGAGCTTTGGCTCAGATGCACTCTAAAGAAGTTGATCCTTGGTTTGGCCTTGCTTGAAAGAATGATTGCTCGCCAACGATCTCGGATCTGATGGCTACAAGCTGGCGATGCTAACACTCAGTTATTCCACTTGGTGGCCAACGGGAGAAAGGCTAAGAATTTCATATCGGCGATCACGGTTAATGGTCATATTATTGCCGACCAGCTCAGAAAGGAGGAGGTGTTTTTCAATGCTTATAAGGATCTGCTTGGGAAGGATGTGGCTCGTGAACATACATTGGATCTAGATTTCTTGGGGGTGGAGGCAATGGATCTTTCGGAGTTAGATATGCCATTCGGGGAGGAGGAGATTTGGAAGGCTGTAAAGGACATGCCCGCGGATAGGGCGCCTAGACCGGATGGATTCATTGGCATATTCTTCCAAAAAGCATGGAGCATTGTGAAAAGGGATGTAACCGCGGCACTCAACAAACTATTCCTTGATAATGGGCGAGGTTTTGGGAGGTTGAACCAGGCACTCATCACGCTGATCCCTAAATCTGCTGAGGCATGCCAGATTCGGGACTTCAGGCCCATTAGCTTGATCCATAGTATCCCGAAGTTGGCTGCAAAACTGTTGGCATCCAGATTGAGACCTAGGACGGGAGAGCTGGTCCATATCAATCAATCTGCATTCATTAAAGGCCGGAATATTCACGATAATTTCCTGCGGGTCCGACAGATGGCTAGGAAGCTGCATAGGAGGAAGGCCAAGGGAGTGCTTGTCAAGCTGGACATATCTCGGGCGTTTGACTCCCTGTCGTGGCCCTTCTTGTTTGAGGTGCTACGTGCTAAAGGGTTCTCAGAGAGATGGATGGAGTGGATTGCTACATTACTAAGATCGATTAGCTCAAGGGTTATAGTGAATGGCTATGCAGGAGAGAAGTTCATGCATGCAAGAGGCCTCCCGCAAGGTAACCCAATTTCGCCGATGCTCTTTTTCATTACTATGGATGTTCTCACGGCGATGGTGATCAAGGCTCATGACAGTCAGGTGTTGAGCAAGATGAATGGGTGCAGCCTCATGCAACGGCTGTCCTTGTATGCGGATGATGTGGTATTGTTCATTAAGCCGATCCGGACAGATTTGACTCTGGTGAGGGATATGTTCGACATGTTTGGCAAGGCTGCAGGTCTGAAAGTTAACTTTGCGAAATCCTCGGCTATCCTAATCAGGTCGGGCGAGGGAGATGTGGAGCTGGTTAGGGAAGCTTTGCCATGGAGGATTGATCACTTTCCGTGCAAATATCTTGGATTGCAGCTTAGTATCAAAAACCTCACCAGATCGGAGTGGCAGCCTATTGTAGACACAGCTTTGAAAATTTTGCCTGGTTGGCAGAGGGGGATGGTTACGAGGCTTGGCAGATTAATTCTAGTAAACCAAGTGATGCGAGCAAGGCCAACTCATCATCTGCTTGTGGCCGAGGCGCCTAAATGGGCTTTGGAGAGGGTGGATAAAGGTTGTAGGGCCTTCTTCTGGGCAGGAACAGAAGAGGTCCTCGGTGGGAAGTGCCTGGTCTCATGGAGGAAAGTCTGTCGCCCTAAAAAACTTGGCGGTCTTGGTGTGATGGACCTTTTCAAACAAGGAATTGCCCTTCGGTTAAGATGGGAGTGGTTGAAAAGAACAGATGCTCTCAGGCCCTGGCAAGCCTTGAGCTTCAAGTCGGACAAGTTAGTGGAGGATGTCTTTGGGAGCCTGGTGAAGTGGAAGGTGGGGAACGGCCTCAAGACCCTTTTCTGGAAGGATCGTTGGGTTAATGGAGTTACGATTGGGGAAATTGCGCCAATACTAAGAGCTACTATCAGGACCCGCACCGCTAATCGCAGATTTGTCAAGGATTGATTGTGGATGCACTCCTGGACGGAGGATATTGTGGGGGAGCTGAATTCCAAGGGATTAGTGCAGTTCATCAAATTGTGGGAGATCCTTGCGACTGTTCAGCTCGTCTCATCTAAGGAGGATGCACCAATTTGGGCATGGAATGCGGCTGGGATTTACACGGCGGCCTCGACCTATAACATGCTCTGTGCGGGAGGTATCGAGATGCAGGCGGCTGGCCCAATTTGGAAAGGCACAGTCCCTTTGGCATGTAAGCTTTTCGTTTGGCTGGCGGTGCAGTACAGATTGTGGATGGCGGATCAGAGATTCAGGCATGGATTACAGGATGATAGGTCTCCTTGTTATATGTGCGAGCAGGAGGAGGATTCGGTGGATCACATCCTGATGCAATGTGTGTATGCGAGGCAGGTCTGGTTTCTCTGCTTTTCCAGACTTCAAATTAGCCTGACACTTCTACCTTCCAACCAAGACAATCTGGAGGAATGGTGGTGCAAGGTGAGGAAGAGGGTGGACAAGGCTTCCAGAGTTGGGTTTGACTCCATCGTGAAGCTCATTGTTTGGTGTCTTTGGAAGCAGCGTAACACTAGAGTGTTCGGTAGTGGGGTAGTTCGGGATGAATTGGGCACTTCTGTTTTCATTCTTCAAGAGCTTAGAGTGTGGGCGGAAGCCGGAGTTAGTGGAGTTTCTCAGTTTTGTGAGTAGTCTGTAGACGGAGTAGTGTGGAGGTTGTGTTAGATGTGGCTGGTGGCATGCATCTAACTAACATTTTGCCTTGTACATATTATTCTTCCTTCTATAAAGCTATGGTACGCTCTTGGCGTACTCTCGAAAAAAAAGAACCAATGCACTAGAACAGCAACCGCCACCGATATAGAGTATAGATAAGAAGGATCCAACCTGAAAACATACGAACAACGACGAAGAGATCCGAGCAAATCCACCCAAAAGCAGATCCACAGGAGACACACCTCCACACGCCCACCGACCATACTAGACACATCACTGGAACGGGGCTAGGCGGGGAGATCTTTATTCCATCTTCAGGGAGCCGCCGCTGTCTCGCCTTCCTGAATAGGACACAAACCCTAAAACCTCAAAAAAAGATCTAAAAAAGGAGCCTTCCTATCGGCAAGGGTCGGGATCCACTCCCACCCCATGGCCCTAAGGCCACGGGAGACGAGGCGGACCGGCGACTGATACGCCTCCAACGTATCTATAATTTTTAATTGTTCCATGCTATTATAGTATCCATCTTGGATGTTTTATATGCATTTATATGCTATTTTATATGATTTTTGGGACTAACCTATTAACCTAGAGCCCAGTGCCAGTTTCTGTTTTTCCTTATTTTTGAGTTTTACAGAAAAGGAATACCAAACGAAGTCCAATTGACCTGCCAATTTACGGTGATTTTTATGGACCAGAAGAAGCCCCCAAAGCAAAAGGGTTGGGCCAGAAGAGTCCCGAGTCATCCCCGACGGTCAGGGGCGCACCCTACCCCCTAGGGAGTGTGCCCCTACCTCGTAGCTGACTCGCAGACCCCCCCCGACGTGAAACCGATGCCAAAAATTCTTATAAATATAGAACCCCCAAAAAAGAAACGTAGATCGTGAGTTCCGCTGCTGCAAGCCTCTGTAGCCACCAAAAATCAATCTGGACCCTGTTCCGGCACCCTGTCGGAGGGGGGATCCATCACCGGTGGCCATCTTCATCATCCCGGCGCTCTCCATGACGAGAAGGGAGTTGTTCACCCTTGGGGCTGAGGGTATGTACCAGTAGTTATGTGTTTGATCTCTCTCTCTCTCTCTCTCTCTCTCTCTCTCTCTCGTGTTCGTGATTCGGCACGATCTTGATGTACAGCGAGCTTTGCTGTTATAGTTGGATCTTATGATGTTTCTCCCCCTCTACCTTCTTGTAATGGATTGAGTTTCCCTTTGAAGTTATCTTATTGGATTGAGTCTTTAAGGATTTGAGAACACTTGATTATGTCTTGCATGTACTTATCTTTGGTGACAATGGGATATTCACGTGATCTACTTGATGTATGTTTTGGTGATCAACTTGCGGGTTCAGTGACCTTGTGAACTTATGTATAGGGGTTGGCACACGTTTCCGTCTTGACTCTCCGGTAGAAACTTTGGGGCACTCTTTGAAGTTCTTTGTGTTGGTTTGAATAGATAAATCTGAGATTGTGTGATGCATATCGTATAATCAAACCCACAGATACTTGTGGTGACATTCGAGTATCTAGGTGATATTAGGGTTTTGGTTGATGTGTGTCTTAAGGTGTTATTTTACTACGAACTCTAGGGCTATTTGTGACACTTATAGGAATAGCCCAATGGATTGATTGGAAAGAATAATTTTGAGGTGGTTTCGTACCTTACAATAATCTCTTCGTTTGTTCTCCGCTATTAGTGACTTTGGAGTGACTCTTTCTTGCATGTTGAGGGATTGTTATATGATCTAATTATGTTATCATTGTTGAGAGAACTTGCACTAGTGAAAGTATGAACCCTAGGCCTTGTTTCGAAGCATTGCAATACCGTTTTCACTCACTTTTACCACTTGCTACCTTGTTGCTTTTAAAATTTCAGATTACAAAAACCTATATCTACCATCCATATTGCGCTTGTATTATCATCTCTTCGCCGAACTAGTGCACCTATACAATCTACCATTGTATTGGGTGTGTTGGGGACACAAGAGACTCTTTGTTATTTGGTTGCAGGGTTGTTTGAGAGAGACCGCCTTCATCCTACGCCTTC
The DNA here is from genome assembly GCA_021437245.1 of Aegilops speltoides. Taxonomy (NCBI): domain Eukaryota; kingdom Viridiplantae; phylum Streptophyta; class Magnoliopsida; order Poales; family Poaceae; genus Aegilops; species Aegilops speltoides. Next base: position 360,766,083 of record CM038141.1, on the reverse strand, counting down.
CACGGATTGATAAACCTTAGGTCATCCACTTGAAGGAAATTTTCTACTGTCCTACAAACCTCAGCACTTGGAGGCCCAACAATGTCTACAAGAAGAAGGTTGCATAGTAGACATCAAGCTCTTTTCTGGCGTCGTTGCCAGGGAGGTTAGTGCTTGGAGGTATATTTTTAGATCTTGCAATCGAATCTTTTACTTTCTTGTTTTATCACTAGTTTATTATATAAAACAAAACTACAAAAAAAATGGAATTGAGGGTGCCTCATATGCTTCATCTTTTTAATGTTTTTCGTGAAAATAAGGATTCCGATAATTGTGCCAAAGTGTTAGAAGAAGAATGCAATAAAATGTTTGGCATACAATCTTTGAATGATGAACATGATTGCAATGTTGTTAGTATGAACTCTTTGAATATCCATAGTACTAATGATGATTGCATTAGTCATGATAAAAATATCTCTTATAAGCATGTCAATTTTTGTGGAGTGCATAGAGTTTGCAAGTACACACCAAATGGGGAAGGTAGATTTTGCAAGATGCATAAGTATTTAGAAACTAAATGGTTGTAAGAGACGCTAGATGCTTGTGCTGAAAATTTAAAATTTCTTTGCCCTCCTTGTGAACTTTGCAATGAACGTGATCATTTAAATCTCCCATGCAAATTGTTTCATGATTGAACCATGTCCAAAAATTGTGATGACTTGATTTCCCTTGCGCATCATAATGAACTTAGTTTGCTTGTGGGTTATGAAGAAATGAAACGTATAACTAAGGTATTTCTAGTATTTGTCCTTAATTTTGATCTAGAGGAAATTTATATGTATTGTGGGTTATGAAGAAATGAAATGTATAACTAAGCATATACATTTGAGCTAGTAGCCATGTCTCACATGTGGAAGTGGAAAGTGACGGTTCAGAGAGGAGCGAGTTCACCTTGTGTCCGATGGCAATGGTTGAGGTCTCGTCGTATGTTCCCTTGGGGCTTGGGGAGTAGTCATAGTGTACATGGGGATGACCGCAGGATGCTCCACATCAAATCTGCTCATTGTTGCACATTGCACTTATGCTCATTTTGTTATATTATAATACCTTGAGTTCTACTTCTATGATTTTCCTTGATGGAATTTGAAACCCTTAATGCAAAGCTACAACTCGATGAGGGTGTTGGGGAACGCGGTAATTTCAAAAAAAATCCTACGATCACGCAAGATCTATCTAGGTGATGCATAACAATGAGAGGGAAGAGTGTTATCTATGTACCCTTGTAGACTGAAAGCAAAAGCGTTACGACAACGCGGTTGATGCAGTCGTACGTCTTCACGATCCGACCGATCCTAGCACCGGAGGTACGGCACCTCCTCGATCTGCACACATTCAGCTTGGTGAGGTCCCAGGAACTCTAGATCCAGCTGAGGTTGAGGGAAAATTTCGTCAGCACGACGGTGTGGTGACGGTGATGATGAAGTTACCGGTACAGGGCTTCGCCTAAGCACTACAACGATATGACCGAGGTGGAAATCTATGGAGGGGGGAACCGCACACGGCTAAACAATCAACTTGTGTGTCCTAGGGTGCCCCCCGCCCCCGTATATAAAGGAGCAAGGGGGAGGCTGGCCGGCCCCGGTAGGCGCGCCCCAAGAGGGGAGTCCTACTAGGACTACTAGTCCAAGTAGGATTCCACCAAGAGGGGAAGAGGGGGAAGGAAAGGGGGGCGCCGCCCCCTTCCCCTTCCTTGTCCTATTCAGGCTCAAGGGGAGGGGGCGTGGCCTACCCTGGCCGGCCCCTCTCTCTTTACTAGTGCAAATCGAGGACCATTAGTTCCCCCGGGGGTTCTGATAACCCTCCGACACTCCGGTTTTATCCGGAACTTCTCCGGAACAATTCCGGTGTCCGAATATAGTCGTCGAATATATCAATCTTTATGTCTCGACCATTTCGAGACTTGTCGTCATGTCCGTGATATGCGGGACTCCGAACAACCTTCGGTACATCATATCACATAAACTCATAATACCAATCGTCATCGAACGTTAAGCGTGTGGACCCTACGGGTTCGAGAACTATGTAGACATGACCGAGACATGTCTCTGGTCAATAACCAATAGCGGAACCTAGATGCTCATATTGGTTCCTACATATTCTACGAAGATCTTTATCCGTCAAACCGCATAACAACATACGTTGTTCCCTTTGTCACCGGTATGTTACTTGCGAGAGATTCGATCGTCGGTATCTCAATACCTAGTTCAATCTCATTACCGGCAAGTCTCTTTACTCGTTCCGTAATACTTCATCCCGCAACTAACTCATTAGTCACAATGCTTGCAAGGCTTATAGTGATGAGTATTACCGAGAGGGCCCAGAGATACCTCTCCGAAACACGGAGTGACAGATCCTAATCTCGATCTATGCCAACCCAACAAACACCTTTGGAGACACATGTAGAGCACCTTTATAATCCCCATTTTACGTTGTTACGTTTGGTAGCACACAAAGTGTTCCTCCGGTATTCAGGAGTTGCATAATCTCATAGCCTGAGGAACTTGTTTAAGTTATGAAGAAAGCGGTAGCAATGAAACTGACACGATCAGAATGCTAAGCTAATGGACGGGTCATGTCCATCACATCATTCTCCTAATGATTTGATCCCGTTCATCAAATGACAACACATGTCCATGGTTAGGAAACATAACCATCTTTGATTAACGAGCTAGTCAAGTAGAGGCATACTAGGGACTATATGTTTTGTCTATGTATTCACACATGTACTAAGTTTCCGGCTAATACAATTCTAGCATGAATAATAAACATTTATCATGAATTAAGGAAATAAATAATAACTTTATTATGGCCTCTAGGGCATATTTCCTTCAGCCTTCCACTTGCACTAGAGTCAATAATCTAGATTACATAGTAATGATTCTAACACCCATGGAGCTTTGGTTTTGATCATGTTTTGCTCGTGGAAGAGGCTTAGTCAACGGGTCTGCAACATTCAGATCCATGTGTATCTTGCAAACCTCTATGTCCCCTTCCGACACTTGATGACGGATGGAATTGAAGCGTCTCTTGATGTGTTAGGTTCTCTTGTGAAATCTGGATTCCTTTGCCAAGGCAATTGCACCAGTATTGTCACAAAAGATTTTCATTGGACCCGATGCACTAGGTATGACACCTAGATCGGATATGAACTCCTTCATCCAAACTCCTTCATTCGCTGCTTTCGAAGCAGCAATGTACTCCGCTTCACACATAGATCCTGCCACGACGCTCTGGTTGGAACTACACTAACTAACAGCTCCTCCATTCAATAAAAATACGTATCTGATTTGCGACGTCATCCGAATCAGTGTCAAAGCTTGCATCAACATAACCGTTTACGATGAGCTCTTTTTCACCTCCATAAACGAGAAACATATCCTTAGTCCTTTTCAGGTATTTCAGGATGTTCTTGATCGCTGTCCGGTGCTCCACTCCGGGATTAATTTGGTACCTCCCTTCTATGCTTATAGCAAGGCACACATCAGATCTGGTACACAGCATTGCATACATGATAGAACCTATGGCTGAAGCATAGGGAATGACTTTCATTTTCTCTCTATCTTCTGCAGTGGTCGGGCATTGAATCTGACTCAACTTCACACCTTGTAACACAGGCAAGAACCATTTCTTTGACTGATCCATTTTGAACTTCTTCAAAACTTTTATCAAGGTATGTACTTTGTGAAAGTCCAATTAAGTGTCTTGATCTATCTCTATTGATCTTGATGCCCAATATGTAAGCAACTTCTCCGAGGTCTTTCATAGAAAAACCCTTATTCAGGTATCCCTTTATGCTATCCAGAAATTCTATATCATTTCCAATCAACAATATGTCATCCACATATAATATCAGAAATGCTACAGAGCTCCCACTCACTTTCTTGCAAATACAAGCTTCTCCGATAGTCTGTATAAAACCATATGCTTTGATCACACTATCAAAACGTTTATTACAACTCCGAGAGGCTTGCACCAATCCATAAATGGATCGCTGGAGCTAGCACACTTCGTTAGCACCCTTTGGATCGAAAAAACCTTCTGGTTGCATCATATAAAACTCTTCTTCCAGAAATCCATTCAGGGATGCAGTTTTGACATCCATTTGCCAAATTTCACAATCATAAAATGCAACAACTGCTAACATGATTCGGACAGACTTGAGCATTGCTACGGGTGAGAAAGTCTCATCGTAGTCAACGCCTTGAACTTGTCGAAAACCTTTCGCAACAAGTCGAGCTTTGTAAACAGTAACATTACCGTCTGCGTCGGTCTTCTGCTTAAAGATCCATTTATTTTCTATAGCTTGCCGATCATCGGGCAAGTCCACCAAAGTCCACACTTTGTTCTCATACATGGATCCCATCTCAGATTTCATGGCCTCAAGCCATTCCACGGAATCTGGGCTCATCATCGCTTCCTCATAGTTCGTGAGTTCATCGTGGTCTAGTAACATGGCTTCCAGAACTGGATTACCATACCACTCTGGTGCGGATCTTACTCTAGAAGACCTATGAGGTTCGGTAGTAACTTGATCTGAAGCGTCATGATCATCATCATTATCTTCCTCACTAATTGGTGTAGGAATCACGGGAACTGATTTCTGTGATGAACTACTTTCCAATAAGGGAGAAGGTACAACTACCTCATCAAGTTCTACTTTGCTCCCACTCACTTCTTTCGAGAGAAACTCCTCTAGAAAGGATCCATTCTTAGCAACAAAGATTTTGCCTTCGGATCTGTAATAGAAGGTGAACCCAACAGTTTCCTTTGGGTATCCTATGAAGACGCACTTCTTCGATTTGGGTTCGAGCTTATCAGGTTGAAGCTTTTTCACATAAGCATCACAGCCCCAAACTTTATGAAACGACAACTTTGGTTTCTTGCCAAACCACAGTTCATAAGGCATCATCTCAACGGATTTTGATGGTGCCCTATTTAAAGTGAATGCAACCATATCTAAAGCATAACCCCAAAACGATAGCGGTAAATCAGTAACAGACATCATAGATCGCACCATATCCAATAAAGTACGGTTATGACGTTCAGACACACCATTTCGCTGTGGTGTTCCAGGTGGCGTTAATTGTGAAACTATCCCATGTTGCTTCAAATGAAGACCAAACTCATAACTCAAATATTCTCCTCCACGATCAGATCATAGAAACTTTATTTTCTTGTTACGATGATTTTCCACTTCACTCTGAAATTCTTTGAACTTTTCAAATGTTTCAGACTTATGCTTCATTAAGTAGAGATAACCATATTTGCTCAAATCATCTGTGAAGGTAAGAAAATAACAATACCCACCACGAGCCTCAATACTCATTGGACAGCATACATCGGTATGTATTATTTCCAACAAGTCAGTAGCTCATTCCATTGTTCCGGAGAATGGAGTTTTAGTCATCTTGCCCATAAGGCACGGTTCGCAAGCACCAAGTGATTCATAATCAAGTGATTCCAAAAGTCCATTAGCATGGAGTTTCTTCATGCGCTTTACACCGATATAACCCAAACGGTAGTGCCACAAATAAGTTGCACTATCATTATTAAACCTATATCTTTTGGCTTCAATGCAATGAATATGTGTATCACTACTATCGAGATTCAACAAAAATAGACCACTCATCTGGGGTGCATGAGCATAAAAGATATTACTCATATAAATAGAACAACTATTATTCTCTGATTTAAATGAATAACTGTCTCGCACCAAACAAGATCCAGATATAATGTTCATTCTCAACGATGGCACCAAATAACAATTATTCAGTTCTAAAACTAATCCCGATGGTAGCTGCAAAGGTAGCGTGCCGACTGCGATCACATCGACTTTGGAACCATTTCCCACGCGCATCGTCACCTCGTTCTTAGCCAATCTTCGCTTAATCCATAGCCCCTGTTTCAAGTTGCAAATATGAGCAACAGAACCAGTATCAAATACTCAGGCGCTACTGCCAACATTACTAAGTACACATCAATAACATGTATATCAAATATACCTTTCACTTTGCCATCCTTCTTATCCGCCAAATACTTGGGCAGTTCCGCTTCTAGTGACCAACCCCTTTGCAATAGAAGCAGTCATTTTCAGGCTTAGGTCCAGACTTGGGTTTCTTCTCTTGAGCAACAACCTTTTTTCCGTTCTTCTTGAAGTTCCCCTTCTTCTCTTTGCCCTTTTTCTTGAAACTAGTAGCTTTGTTGACCATCAACACTTGATGCTCCTTTTTGATTTCTACCTCCGCAGCCTTTAGCATTGCGAAGAGCTCAGGAATAGTCTTGTTCATCCCTTGCATATTATAGTTCATCACGAAGCTTTTGTAGCTTGGTGGCAGTGATTGAAGAACTCTGTCAATGACACTATCATTAGGAAGATTAACTCCCAGTTGAGTCAAGTGGTTGTGGTACCCAAATATTCTGAGTATAGTTCACTGATAGAACTATTCTCCTCCATTTTACAGTTGTAGAACTTATTGGAGACTTCATATCTCTCAATCCGGGCATTTGCTTGAAATATTAACTTCAACTCCTGGAACATCTCATATGCTCCATGACGTTCAAAACGTCGTTGAAGTCTCGGTTCTAAGCCGTAAAGCATGGCACACTGAACTATCGAGTAGTCATCAGCTTTGCTCTGGCAGACGTTCTTAACGTCATCAGTAGCATCTACAGTAGGCCTGGCACCCAACAGTGCTTCCAGGACGTAATTCTTCTATGCAACAATGAGGATAATCCTCAAGTTACGGACCGAGTCCGTGTAATTGCTGCCATCATCCTTCAACTTAGCTTTCTCTAGGAACGCATTAAAATTCAAAGGAATGGTAGCACGGGCCATTGATCTACAACAACATAGACATGCAAAATACTATCAGGTACTAAGTTCATGATCAATTAAAGTTCAATTAATCATATTACTTAAGAACTCCCACTTAAATAGACATCCTTCTAATCATCTAAGTGATCACGTGGTCCAAATCAACTAAACCATGTTCGAGTAGTTTTCAATGGTGAACATCACTATGTTGATCATATCTACTATATGATTCACGCTCAACCTTTCGGTCTCAGTGTTTCGAGGCCATATCTGCATATGCTAGGCTCGTCAAGTTTAACCCGAGTATTCTGCATGTGCAAAATTGGCTTGCACCCATTGTATGTGAACCTAGAGCTTATCACACCTGACCATCACATGGTGTCTCGGCACGACGAACTGTAGCAAAGGTGCATACTCAGGGAGAACACTTATACCTTGAAATTTTAGTAAGGGGTCATCTTATAATGCTACCATCATACTAAGCAAAATAAGATGCATAAAGGATAAACATCACATGCAATCAAAAATATGTGACATGATATGGCCATCATCATCTTGTGCTCATGATCTCCATCACCGAAGCATCATCATGATCTCCATCGTCACCGGCGCGACACCTTGATATCCATTGTAGCATCGTTGTCGTCTCGCCAACTATCGTTACTACACCTTGATCTGGAAGAGTTGGGCGCTTCTCAAGTGTAAAATATTTTTCTGGTTGGCGATACAGCACCGCATTTGGACCTTGGACAGGAGAGCAAGGCACGGGTTGCAAGAGCACTCTTCTAGCTGCTTCACTTGTTTGCAGGAAGAAGACAATGCGGAGCACATCTTGATCCAATGTGTTTTCGCTAGGGAAGTGTGGCATGAATGTCTACAAGAGCTCAACTTGAACGTGGAGCGGCCGACGACGGAGGATACTTTGCTAGATTGGTGGTTGCAGGTTAGGAGGGGTTTCAGGAAAGAGCACAAACGTGGGTTCGACACTTTTGTGATTGTGGTCACCTGGGCATTGTGGAAGCAACGTAATGCACGGGTCTTCAATAGAACGGCCCAACAAAAATCACCTCTTCAGGTGGTGGATGCGATCCTGCGGGAGATCCAAGAGTGGAGGGAGGCGGGTCTAGGAGTAGGCGGGTTGTCTCGATTTGTTAGAGAGTAGGCTTTGGTTTTGAGTGGGGTGTAATCGGGTGTGGCCCTAGGTGTGATGTTCGCACCCTCCTCTAGGCGTCTCTTGTAAACTTGTTGCTCTTCTTCTATAAAGATAAGGTATGCTATTGGCGTACACTCAAAAAACAAACTACGACTATCGCTACCGCTTAGTGATAAAGTAAAAAAAATTACATGGCGATTGCATTGCATACAATAAAGCGACAACCCTATGGCTCCTGCCAGTTGCCGATAACTTTGTTACAAAAACATGATCACCTCATACAACAACTTATATCACATCACAGCAAGCCCTGCAAAAACAAGTTAGACGTCCTCTACTTTGTTGTCGCAAGTTTTACGTGGCTGCTACGGGCTTCTAGCAAGAACCGTTCTTACCTACGCATCAAAACCACAATGATTTTTCGTCAAGTGTGTTGTTTTCACCTTCAACAAGGACCGGGCATAGCCACACTCGATTCAAGTAAAGTTGGAGAAACAGACACTCACCAGCCACCTGAGTCTGAAGCACGTCGGTAGAACCAGTCTCATGTAAGCGTACGCATAATGTCGGTCTGAGCAGTTGATGTCTAGTATGCAGCCTTCTCCTTGTAGACGTTGTTGGGCCTCCAAGTGCAGAGGGTTGTAGGACAGTAGCAAATTTCCCTCAAGTGGATGACCTAAGGTTTATCAATCCCTCGGAGGTGTAGGATGAAGATGGTATCTCTCAAACAACCCTGCAACCAAATAACAAAGAGTCTCTCGTGTCCCCAACACACCCAATACAATGGTAAATTGTATAGGTGCACTAGTTCGGCGAAGAGATGGTGATACAAGTGCAATATGGATGGTAGATATAGGTTTTTGTAATCTGAAAATATAAAAACAGCAAAGTAAATAATGATAGAAGTGAGCGTAAACGCTATTGCAATGCTAGGAAACAAGGCCTAAGGTTCATACTTTCACTAGTGCAAGTTCTCTCAACAATAATAACATAACTGGATCATATAACTATCCCTCAACATGCAACAAAGAGTCACTCCAAAGTCACTAATAGCGGAGAACAAACGAAGAGATTATTGTAGGGTACGAAACCACCTCAAAGTTATCCTTTCTGATCTATCTATTCAAGAGTCCGTAGTAAAATAACACGAAGCTATTCTTTCCGTTCGATCTATCATAGAGTTCATACTAGAATAACACCTTAAGACACAAATCAACCAAAATCCTAATATCACCTAGATACTCCAATGTCACCTGGGTATGTTTATATGATATGCATCACACAATCTCAGATTCATCTATTCAACCAACACAAAGTACTTCAAAGAGTGCCCCTTTCTACCGGAGAGTCAAGACGAAAACGTGTGCCAACCCCTATGCATAAGTTCATTGAGCCCGCAAGTTGATCACCAAAACGTACATCAAGTAGATCACATGAATATCCCATTGTCACCACAGATAAGCACATGCAAGACATACATCAAGTGTTCTCAAATCCTTAAAGACTCAATCCGATAAGATAACTTCAAAGGGAAAATTCAATCCATTACAAGAGAGTAGAGGGGGAGAAACATCATAGGATCCAACTATAATAGCAAAGCTCGCGATACATCAAGACCGTGCCAAATCAAGAACACGAGAGAGAGAGAGAGAGAGAGAGAGAGAGAGAGAGAGAGATCAACACATAGCTACAGGTACATACCCTCAGCCCCGACGGTGAACTACTCCCTCCTCGTCATGGAGAGCGCCGGGATGATGAAGATGGCCACCGGTGAGGGACCTCCCCCCTCCGGCAGGGTGCCGGAACAGGGTCCCAATTGGTTTTTGGTGGCTACAGAGGCTTGCGGCGGCGGAACTCCCGATCTATTGTGCACCCCGATGTTTTTAGGGTATATGGATATATATAGGTGAAAGAAGTCGGTCAGGGGAGCCATGAGGGGCCCACGAGGGTGGGGGCGCGCTCAGGGTGGTAGGGCGCGCCTCCCTGCCTCGTGGCTTCCTTGAAGCTTCCCTGACGTCTACTCCAAGTCTCCTGGATTGCTTCCGTTCCAAAAATAACTCTCTCAAAGGTTTCATTCCGTTTGGACTCCGTTTGATATTCCTTTTCTTCGAAACACTGAAATAGGCAAGAAAACAACAATTTGGGCTGGGCTTCAGGTTAATAGGTTAGTCCCAAAAATAATATAAAAGTGTTTAGTAAAGCCCATAAACATCCAAAACAGATAATATAATAGCATGAATACTTCATAAATTATAGATACGTTGGAGAAGTATCAGCATCCCCAAGCTTAATTCCTGCTCATCCTCGAGTAGGTAAATGATAAAAGAAATAATTTATGAAGTGTAAATGCTAGCAGGTGCACAAGTTTGATCAATGATAATTTCAATCACCTTTTCTAGCATCATTATATGTCATAACAGTAGCTCAATTCATAAAACTTCTCACGATCAAGTAACAAGCTATTCACATGTTAAAGCATAGACCATAAACTTTCTTGAAAACTAGCAAACTATGTTCTCAGTCATCAAACAATTGCAATTCATCTTATTTTCAGGAAGGGTTTATGTAAGAGCTTTGATTTACCAAATCCCACATACTCAACTATCATATAGTCTTCCATGATTGCTACCACTCAAAGCATATTTTTAGAACAAATAGCATCCATCGAACACAGAGAAAGATAGGGGCTTAATGTTTCGCCTCCCAACTTATTTATCATATAGATAATTGTCAACAATAATAATTCATGATCAAATATATTTGAATGGCCATATATGCTTAGATCTTTCCCCATCACATGATGCTTGCCAACTAAAGAGTAGGTTGGAATGAGAAGGAATACTACTAACTCTTGTATAAAAGTAAAAGATAGGCCCTTCGCAGAGGGAATCAGGGAATTGCAGAGGTGCCAGAGCTCGAAGCGTTTAAAATAGAGATGGAAATAATTTTGAGAGGTATGCTTTCATTGTCAACATAACAACCAAGAGTTCCCAATATCTTCCATACTAGATACATTATAGGCGGTTCCCAAACAGAAAGGCAAAGATTTTACTCCCCCTCCACCAACAATCACACTCCACGGCTTGTCCGAAACAATGGGTGCCGTCCAACTATCAACACTACTGGAATCAACTTATTTGTCGTCCGCCATGGCGGACGGCAAAGGCACAGATCCCAGACGGCAAAGTCCTTTGCCGTCCGCCAACGGACGACAAACAGTCTGGCTGAACACGTGCCAGCAAAGGCCTTCTTTGCCATCCGCTTCGCAGAAACGGACGGCAAAGGATTGTGCCGTCCGCCATCCGAGCCCAGCAGATGGCAACGACGACGAACGACAGTGGTGTGGGGTGAGAGCTGTTAGAGGGTTAACGGCGCTCTTTGCCGTCCGCTGACAGACGGCAAAGAGCTTAGCTAGGGCATCACTGGGAAGCTGCCACGTGGCCAGCTATGCCGTCTGCCAGCAGACGGCATAGATGGCCCTGTTTGTCAGGCCTATTTGGTCATTTTGCCATCCGCTTGCAGACGGCAAAATGACCAAATGGGCAGCCAGTGTTCCCAGTTTGCACAGGTGACTGTCACATCTCCTCTTTGTCGTCTGCTAGAGGATGGGAAAGCTCTTTGTCGTCGGCTAGCGGACGGCAAAGAGGCTATACATCCCCTGTTTTTATTTTAATCCAATTAATTAGACATGGTTTCAAACACAGATATACATGCATACATATCCAACAACATGTCCAACAACATATTTCATCCAATCCAACAACATAGTTCAACAAAGTCCAACATATCCATATATACATAACCACAAACAAGTTTCCAACAACATATCCATATAGACATACATATCCAAACAAGTTTTCATAAACAACAAGCAAGCACCAGAAGAATAGTACACTCCATGAATCCAAGCCTTCCTCATGTAAAGCAAATCTGCAAATTGGGAAAGATGAAAGTTAGAAGAAGAAGAAGAAGACTAGTTAGAAGAAGAAGACTAGTTAGAAGAAGAAGAAGAAGAAGAAGAAGAAGAAGAAGAAGAAGAAGAAGAAGATTTTTTTTCTTCTCTTTCTTTTTCTCCTCTCCTCTTCTTTATCTTCTTCTTCTTCTAACTAAGGTAAGTAAAAATGCCATTTTATTGCTAAGCTAGGTAAAAATGCTAGGTCATTTTAGAGCTAAGCTAGGTAAATAGGTCATTTTGGAGCTTAGTAAGGTTATTATGTCATTCTCGAGGAAAATAAGCTAAGTCTATATCATTTTGGAGGTAACAAAGATTATCATGCCATTTTTGACCTAAGTATGCTAAACATGTCATAAATGAACTGAACAAGCTAAGTATAGCTCATTTTTTTATCTAACTTAGGTAATTATGCCATTTAGGAGGAAAAATAAGCTAAGTATCCATTTGTAAAGCAAAACATTAGAGAAAACTTACCCTCATCACAACAAATATGATGAAGATTGCAACTAAGGTAAATTGATCCAACGGCATAATGATACCAAGCCTCATTATCAATGGCATATTTCCTAATCTTCTTAAGCTTCAGGCGCATTGCATCCATCTTCAAGCGCATTGCCTTCATCTTCATCTTGTGATCATCGATGACATCGACAACATACAACTCCAATGTCATCTTCTCTTCTTCAATTATTTTAATTTTTTCTTTCAAATACTCATTTTCTTTTTCAACTAAATTTAACTTCTCGACAAGAGGGTTGGTTTCAAATTCCGGTTCACATACCTCCTAGATTAAAATATCTCTATGCCAACTTGATGGCCATAATTGTCATAAATGTGAAATGCAACAAATAGTTATGAAAGAGAATTTACCACATCCGAATCATAAAGCGGGCGAGGGCCGACGGGGACGGACATCAAGACCATGGCACTATGTATAAGAAACAATCATACAAAGTAAGAAAATTAAACATACCAACTATATAAATCATACAATCATACAAATAACTATATAAATCAAGAACAACATAAAAATTTGATACCTAATAATCACTATCGGTAATGACATGCTCATCATCATCATTAATAAATGCATCATCATCATCATCACTATCGGTAATGACGTGCTCATCATCATCATTAATAAATGCATCATCATCATCATCACTATCGGTAATGACGTGCTCATCATCATCATTAATAAATGCATCATCATGTGGAAGGCCACCTTTACGTAATTGTTCAAGCATTGATAGGTCATCTGCAGCAGTAACTTCTTCTTCTTCTGGCTCTTCTTGTTCCGGCTCAGGGGTGAAGTCGGATTCACTATCGTTGTCTACTTCAATGTTCTGGGGTGGAGTAGAGCGGTTCTTGAAACGTTTTTTTGGCAAGACGTGTTTCTTGGAAGAATTCTCCTTCATCATATGTGTCTTGGTTAATGTGAGGTTCATAATCCTCTTCATTGGGGGGAGGTGGTCTAACACGTGGCGGCACTTCATAAACGACATCCCAACCACTGAGATTTGGATCACTTTGACAGGCCCACGGTAGATAGAAAACTTGGGTTGCCTATTGAGCCGTAATATAGACATCGGGAACATCCAAATGGGTGCTTTGTTTGATTTCGACTAGCCCTATATGTTCATGAGTCCTTCTAGTCTCCCTGGGCTGGAACCAATAACATTTGAAGACTACGACGCTTGGTGGGTTTTCACCATAGAATTGAAGTTCATAAATTGCTTCAACTCTTCCATAATACTCGATACCTCCTTCGCCGATAGCAGAGACACAACAATTTGTAGACTTTCGGTCGGCCATAGATAGCTCTGTGCCATAGGTACAAAAGCGATACCCGTTGATGTCGTAATTGCCAAATGAACGGACCTTATAGTCAAAACCATTAGCTACTTGTCTCAATTCGGCATCCATAATCTCTGAATTAGCCTACAAGTTTAATACAAAAGGATTGTTGCATTAGTCGCAAATTAGCCAAATAAATGAAAGGGTCTAATGGAAATTACACTTTTTTGAACCAAGAGATGAAACCGGGATATTCGCATCCTTGCTTTGCCAGAAGCTCATACTCTTCGACAGAATCCTTTTGGATCACCGCTCCATACGAGAATATGGTGACGTATCGATTGCATCAAATATCCAGGAATAAGAGCAGTTCAAAGAAACTAGAAGTTGCGAAACAATGTAATGAGATCTTACTCGATGTACGGCCGCACTTCTATTAGGTTGTTAAAGAGATACAGCGAAATGGTCCACCATTCTTCAACATCCAACGATACTGGTTTCCAAGCACTGGATGGTGCGAGATTCCCTTTGAATAGGCTAAGGTTGGATTGACCCTTTTTAGGCTCGTCAACATTGTACCGAGGCTTCGGATTATGCAACTGACGATTTTTGGCTTCGTAGTGTGCTGTCGTGAAGTTTGACGCCTCCTTAGTGATGAATGCCTCGGCCATCGATGCTTCTGTTCTACGTTTATTTTTACATTTTGCTCAAAGCGTCTTCTGCATCCTCTCAGTTGAGTAGCACTAATGATTTTGCACGCCCCCTCCCCCAATCGTGCCTCGGTCAGGAGATGCAAAATCAAGTGTTGCATTGGATTAAAGAAGCTTGGCGGAAAGATCTAACTTGCAGATCAACTCCGGCGCCAACTGTTCCATTTCTTCTAGGAGGCCAGGCGATAGTTCTTTCGCACAAAGAACACGGAAAAAATAGCTCAGCTCTGCCACTACTAGCCATTCATCCTCAGGGATGAAGCCACGCAACATCACCGACATTATCCACTCAATCCATATGTGCCAATCATGGCTTTTTAGACCAAATATTTTCAATTTATCAAGACTCGCTCCCCTCTTTAGATTTGTTGCATACCCATCGGGGAACATCAACTGCATTTTCACCCACAAAATAATTTCCTTCATAGCTGACCTTCCAAGATTGAACCATGCCTTTGGCTTTGTCCAGTTCCACTTTCCTTTCGGTTCTTGCATGTTTTGTAACGGTCTATCACAGAACTCCTCTTGATCGTCTCTAGCCTTAGTATTATCCTTTGATTTCCTCTCTATGCCGAACAATGTACCAAAAATGGCTTCGGCGATATTCTTTTCAGTGTGCATCACATCGATGTTGTGTGGGCAAAGGAGGTCTTTGAAGTAAGGCGATCCCGAAGCATGTCTTGTGAGTCCAGCGTGTTCCTTATTATACCCCTTGAAATACCTCGGGCGCCTGGATCCGCTCGAGAGTGTTTAAGCGATCTAGGAGTGCATTGGCTGTCAGCGCAGTGGTGTGGAGTGTTTGACAACTCTACCTTTCATGAATTTCTCCTTGTCTTTCCTGAACTTATGGCGAGGATCTAGAAACTGTCTATGCAAGTCGAAGCAACTATACTTGTGCCCTGCCGTCAGCCAACGAAGCTCAAGAGCTCCCTTGCATGTGGGGCACGGGAACCTTCCATGCACACACCAGCCAACGAATAGCGCATACGCCAGCAAGTCATGCATCGAGTACATGTACCAGGCACGCATTATGAAGTTATCTTTGCTAAAGGCGTCGTATGTCTTGAACCCATTATTCCAAGCTTCTTGCAATTCGTCCTTAAGCGGTTGCATGTACACATTCATATTCTTCCCTGGATAGTTGGGCCCTGGAATTATCAACGTCAGGAAAATGTTCTTTCTTTGCATAATCTGCCCGAGGGGGAGATTGAGTGGAATGAAAAACATGGGCCAACAGCTGTATGGGGCTGCCATCTGACCAAACACACTGACGGTGACTCGAGGATGCCTTGGATCTGCCTTTTTTCCTTATGTAATGCATCGAAGCGCTTCCACGCTTCACCATCCGATGTGTGCACCATCATCACATTCCCATCTGCATCTAGTTCGGTTCTTTTGCCCGTTTTGTGCCATGTCATCTGTCTGGCCATCTCTTCGACCATGAAAAGACGATGAATTCTTGGTACGATTGGCATATACCAAAGAACATTAACGGGTATTTTGGTCTGTGTCTTCTCACCCATACCGTTGTCTACCACAACATACCTGGAAGAATTGCAAATGGGACAATAGTTCAAGTCCTCATACTGAAGCCTAAATAAGACACATCCTTTCTCACAAGCATGTATCTTCTCATAGGGCATCTTAAGAGCACGGAGGATTTTGTCTGACTGGTACAGGTTTGGAGGTAGCACATGGCCTTTTGGGTAGAAAATCGTCTGAATACTGTCATCATCGCGTCGTAGCATTCTCTGCCCAAGTTGAATTGAGCCTTCAAAGCCATTATTTGTGAGATGGCATCCAACTGACAAAGCTCAGTGTGCTCGTGGAGAGTACGTTTTGAGGACTCCAACATTTCAGTGAATGCCTTTGCAGATTCCTCCATCTCCTCGTCTGAGTCCCGAGCATCGTCAAAGTCTTGCACCATGACTGCGGTCCCGGTACCATGCTCGTCGGTGCGACGACAAACCACCTCGGCTCTGGCACATTGGGCAGAGTCACCATGTAATGTCCAGACCATGTAATCAGGCGTAAAACCAAACTTCTGCAGGTCTTTACTCATTTCAAGCTCGTCCCTCTTTTTATAGTTGTCGCACCGGGCACAGGGGCACCAGCTTAATTCCTGGCCATTTGCAAATGTGGCTCTAACAAACCCCTTGGTTTTTGTTAACCATTCCTTGGTCCAAACTTTCTGACTAGTGTAACCAGTGTACATCCACGCACGATCACTCATATTGACTTCCTACTGGACACACAAGAAATATATACATAATTAAGCAAACCATATCCATCAGTTAATGGAGTTTGTCAGTTTTATTATGTCCATGCAACCTACACGCTAATAGGTACAGATATGTCCTAATCCCACTCGAGTATGTGTAGATTGGATTCATTTTCCCATGCTCTGCTCCGGATCCGACGCAAAATTTCAGTAGCACCTCCCTGTTGTTCTCCTGATACACGTCTCGGCAATAAGCAGAGAGGATGTGTACCCGGAGAACAAGAGGGAGGCACTGACGAAATTCTGCATCGGATCCGGAGTAGAGCATATGGGAAAACGAACCCAATCTACACATACTCGGGTTGTCCATGGATAACGTTGGACAATTCGAAAAAATGACGATTATAAATATGCAAATGCATGCATATTTATAGATGTAACCCTTTCGAACGGGAGACGCATAATGGTTACGCATACTGATGATTAACACCTATAGCTAGCAAGTTTCATCGGCACGAAGACCGGAACAGAGCAAATGAAGGGGGAGGAGGAGATGCCATTTGTGCTCACCAACGAATGCAGGGGCGGAGCTCATCGAACACTAGACCCCCGCAGCGACGAAATACCTGCATATTTAAATTGAAAGATGAGTAACATAGCAAGTACTCGACACCGACGGCCACATGTACCTCGCACTGACGATACTTGCTATTTACGGTACCATCAACACTGAGGAATCCTCTAACCCGCTCGTCCCCGGGTAAACTAAATAGCAACTACCATCGGTGCAAGGTACATGAGGCGGTTGGCGTTGAACACTAGATCCACATCCCACAAGTGAAGCCGGCGCCCGGCATCCCGCAACAATAGTTCTGGTGGCCGATTACGGTCGAACACCTTGGCGAATTTGTCTGGCAGCCTCTGCGATGAGGATTAAAGCCAAGTTTTGAAATTTCAAACAACCAAACCGACTTGAGTTAGTTTGGGTGTTTCAAGTTTCAACACTTAGCTTTCAATCATCATTTCTGAGGCTGCCAGACAAATTCACAATGGTGTTCGACCGCCATCGACGCCAAGAACTGTTGTTGCTGGACGCAGGACCCCTATGTCACTTGTGGGACGTGGATGTAGTATTCGACACCGATGGCCACATGTACCTCGCACTGATGACACTTGTTATTTAGGGTACCATCGACACCGAGGAACCCCCTAATTCGCAATGGTGTTCGACCACCATCGACGCCGAGAATAATTGCTTTGGGACGCCGGACGTCGGCATCACTTGTGGGACGTGGATGTAGTGTCGGGGTGTACGGGGTGATGGCCGGGGTGTCTTTTTCTTCTTCTTCTTCTTCTTTCTCTTTTTCCTCAGGTATGGCGACGCATGGTCGACGGGTCAGCACTCGGACCGGGGGTTCTCGGCATGGGCGTCGGGACCGGCGGGACCCACTGGCTCCACCATCTATCCCCTCGGCAACCCTCTTCCTTTTTCCCTTTTTCCTCTTCTTCTACTTCGTCTTTTTCTCAAAAAATTTCTTCTTCTAATTATCTAAACGTAAATCTGGAAGTAACCTTATCCTACCACTATAACCTAATTAAACCTAAACACAAAAAACAGTAAAAAAATCACCTTGGCTCGGCGCTGGTGGAGGAGGCGGCGTTAGGCGGGAGGCGCCGGGCGCCGGGCGGGCGGCACTGGGCGGCAAGTCGAGCAGGTGGTGGTGGGCGGCGGCGAAAGGGCAGTCCGGCGCCTGTGATGGGGTGGTCTTGGCAAGCAGGCAAGGCGGTCTGAGGCGGCGGGAGTGGCGTGGCGGGCGGGTGGGTGGTGGTGGGGGGGGTGGGCGATGAAGGTGGCGGTGGCGGGGGGCGGTGGGACGATGGGACGGGGCGGACGAGGTGGCGGGGCGGAGCGGCGGTCGAGGGCGGCGGCGCGGGTGGTGAAGGAGGAGGAGATCAAGAGAGAGAGAGAGGGGCGTCGGGGCGCGGGCGCGGCCTGGCCCTTTTTAGTAGGTCACAGTTCTTTGTCATCTGCTAGCAGACGACAAAGAGCGTACCTAGTGGGGTGGGGCCGGGGGAAAACGGACGACCTAACGGCCATTTTCTTTGCCGACTGCTAGAGGACGGCAAAGAAGTTTTGCTGTCAGCCAACAGAGGGCAAAGAAATGGCTGTTAGGGCACCCTCGTAAGCCCGCCACCCACCCTCTTTGCCGTCCGCTAGCAGAAGGCAAAGATATGCGATGGCAAAGTCTTCCGTTGCCGTCCGCTGCCTCTTTGTCGTCCGTTTTCTTGTGGCTGACAGCAAAGACCTTCTTTGCCGTCAGCCAGCAGACGGCAAAGAGTTGGCAGACATCAAATAAGCTAATTCCAGTGGTGCAACAATCCTGGGGGAGTTTTGTTTAAATTATTTGCGATCTGTTTTTGATCTTTGATCATAGGACTGGGCATCCTAGTTACCAGCCACTTTCTCGTGAATGATGAGTGGAGTCCACTCATCGTGAGAATAACCCACCTAGCATGGAAGGTACTAACAGCCCCTAGTCGCTACATGAGTGATTCAGGCATACAAATCAGATTATTATATGAAGGTTTAGAGTTTGGCACATGCAAATTTACTTGGAACGGCAGGTAAATACCGCATATAGGTAGATATGGTGGACACTCATGGAAGAAACTTGGTTCAAGGAATTTGGATGCACAAGCAGTATTCCCGCTTAGTACAGATATTTTGGCTAGCAAAGGATTCTAAACAGCAAGCACCACATGTTGGAGGATCTATAACAATATAACTTCTATACAAATATACCCAAGCATAACTCATTATGTTGTCTTACTTGTCCAACTTCAACTAATTTGCTCAGGTTTGAAAATAATTAATGGGGCTCACAATCATAGAAGATGCCCAAGATAGTATATTTATATGTCAAATCTCTCTTCCTTCAATATTCTTTCATGAATTGTTCAAGTGACCAATACTATGTTTGCTAACTTTCAATAAATTTACCACCTCTACTTCTTATATGTGAAGTCATTACTCCCCATGGGGTAAGCATATGAAACATATATAATTTCAGATTTATGATATTCAAATCATTTAACCATTTACTCATAGGATATAAGTGAAGCACACGAGTAAATGACAAACTACTCCAAAAAGAAAGAAGTGAAGATTGATACGTCCATTTTGCAGAATGATTTTATATCGATATTTATTGCATTATGGTCTGTTATTACACGTTATGTCACAATACTTATGGCTATTCTCTCTTATTTTACAAGGTTTACATAAAGAGGGAGAATGCCGGCAGCTGGGATTCTGGGCTCGAAAAGGAGCAAATATTGGAGACCTATTCTGCACAGCTCCAAAAGTCCTGAAACTCCACGAAAGTCATTTTTGGAATTAATGATAAATATTCAGCGGAAGAAATACGAGGGGCCACCCACCGCCCACGAGGTGGGGGCGCCTACCACCCGGGCGCCCCGCCTCGTGGGCCACTGGCAGCCCTCGGTGCCCATCTTCTGCTATATGAAGTCTTTTACCCTGGAAAAAATCATAAGCTTACGGGATGAAACTCCGCCGCCACGAGGCGGAACCTTGGCGGAACCAATCTAGGGCTCCGGCGGAGCTGTTCTGCCGGGGAAACTTCCCTCCGAGAGGGGGAAATCATCACCATCGTCATCACCAATGATCCTCTCATTGGGAGGGGGTCAATCTCCATCAACATCTTCCTCAGCACCATCTCCTCTCAATCCCTAGTTCATCTCTTGTATCCAGTCTTTGTACCAAAACCTCAGATGGGTACCTGTGGGTTGCTAGTAGTGTTGATTACTCCTTGTAGTTGATGCTAGTTGGTTTATTCGGTGGAAGATCATATGTTCAGATCCTTAATGCATATTAATACCCCTCTGATTATGAACATGAATATGCTTTGTGAGTAGTTACGTTTGTTCCTGAGGACATGGGTGAAGTCTTGCTATTAGTAGTCATGTGAATTTGGTATTCGTTCGATATTTTGATGAGGTGTATGTTGTCTCTCCTCTAGTGGTGTTATGTGAACGTCGACTACATGACACTTCACCATTATTTGGGCCTAGAGGAAGGCATTGGGAAGTAATAAGTAGATGATGGGTTGCTAGAGTGACAAAAGCTTAAACCCTAGTTTATAAGTTGCTTCGTA
The DNA here is from genome assembly GCA_021437245.1 of Aegilops speltoides. NCBI lineage: Eukaryota > Viridiplantae > Streptophyta > Magnoliopsida > Poales > Poaceae > Aegilops > Aegilops speltoides. The sequence goes on along the minus strand of CM038141.1, from coordinate 360,745,219 downwards.
AGGGGCTGATTTGGATCCATATGTTTCATGTTGTGGTTAGGTTTACCTTAATACTTCTTTTGTAGTTGCGAATGCTTGCAATAGGGGTTAATCATAAGTGGGATGCTTGTCCAAGGAAGGGCAATACCCAAGCACCGGTCCACCCACATATCAGATTATCAAAGTAACGAACGCGAATCATATGAGCGTGATGAAAACTAGCTTGACGATAATTCCCATGTGTCCTCGGGAGCGCTTTTCTCTATATAAGAACTTGTCCAGGCTTGTCCTTTGCTACAAAAAGGATTGGGCCACCTTGTTGCACCTTATTTACTTTCATTGCTTGTTACCCGTTACAAATTATTTTATCACAAAACTATCTGTTACCTACAATTTCAGTGCTTGTAGAGAATACCTTACCGAAAACCGCTTGTCATTTCCTTTTGCTCCTCGTTGGGTTCGACACTCTTACTTATCGAAAGGACTACGATAGATCCCCTATACTCGTGGGTCATCAAAGATCAATGAGTAGTTGAATAATTATGTAACTATGTGAAGACTCTCTCTCATTTAAGAATTTCAGATCTTGGTATTTTATTCAAACAGCAAGCAAAACAAAATAAAACAAAATGACACTCCAAGCAAAACACATATCATGTGGTGAATAAAAATATAGCTCCAAGTAAAGTTGCCGATGAACGAAGACGAAAGAGGGGATGCCTTCCGGGGCATCCCCAAGCTTAGGCTCTTGGTTGCCTTGAATATTACCTTGGGTTGCCATGGGCATCCCCAAGCTTAGGCTCTTGCCACTCCTTATTCCATAGTCCATCGAATCTTTACCCAAAACTCAAAAACTTCACAACACAAAACTCGTAAGCTCCGTTAGTATAAGAAAATAAACCACCACTTAGGTACTGTTGTGAACTCATTCTAAATTCATAGTGGTGTAATATCTATTGTATTCCAACTTCTCTACGGTTCATACCCTCCGATACTACTCATAGATTCATCAAAATAAGCAAACAACACAAGAAAACAGAATCTGTCAAAAACAGAACAATCTGTAGTAATCTGTATCAAACATATACTTCTGGAACTCCAAAAATTCTGAAATAAATTGGTGGACCTGAGGAATTTGTCTGTTAATCATCTACAAAAAGAATCAACCGAAAAGCACTCTCCAGTAAAAAAATGGCAGCTAATCTCGTGAACGCTAAAGTTTCTGTTTTTTACAGCAAGATCATGAAGACTTCACCCAAGTCTTCCCAAAGGTCCTACTTGGCACAAACACTAATTAAAACATAAAACTGAAGGAAATATGCCCTAGAGGCAATAATAAAGTTATTATTTATTTCCTTATTTCATGATAAATGTTTATCATTCATGCTAGAATTGTATTAACCGGAAACATGATACATGTGTGAATGCATAGACAAACAAGATGTCACTAGTATGCCTCTACTAGACTAGCTTGTTAATCAAAGATGGTTATGTTTCCTAACCATGAACAAGGAGTTGTTATTTGATTAACAAGGTCACATCATTAGTAGAATGATCTGATTGACATGACCCATTCCATTAGCTTAGCACACGATCGTTTAGTATGTTGCTACTGCTTTTATCCATGACATATACATGTTCCTGTAACTATGAGATTATGCAACTCCGTTTACCGGAGGAACACTTTGGTGCTACCAAACGTCACAACGTAATCGGGTGATTATAAAGGAGTACTACAGGTGTCTCCAAAGGCGGATGTTGGGTTGGCGTATTTCGAGATTAGGTTTTGTCACTCCGATTGTCGGAGAGGTATCTCTGGGCCCTCTCGGTAATACACATCACTTTGAAGCCTTGCAAGCATTACAACTAATGAGTTAGCTGTGAGATGATGTATTACGGAACGAGTAAATAGACTTGCGGTAGCGAGATTGAACTAGGTATTGGATACCGACGATCGAATCTCGGGCAAGTAACATACCGATGACAAAGGAACAACATATGTTGTTATGCGGTCGACCGATAAAGATCTTCGTAGAATATGTAGGAGCCAATATGGGCATCCAGGTCCCGCTATTGGTTATTGACCAAGACGTGTCTCGGTAATGTCTACATTGTTCTCGAACCGTAGGGTCCATGACGCTTAAGGTTTCGATGGCGGTTATTATGAGTTTATATATTTTGATGTACCGAAGAAGTTCGGAGTCCCGGATGTGATCACGGACATGACGAGGAGTCTCGAAATGGTCGAGACATAAAGATTGATATATTGGAAGCCTATATTTGGAGTCCGGAATGGTTCCGGGTGAAATCGGGAATTTACCGGAGTACCGGGAGGTTACCGGAACCCCCCGGGAACTACATGGGCCTTAGTGGGCCTCGAGGGAGAAGAGGAAGGGCCGGCCAGGGGTGGCCGTGCGCCCCTCCACACCTAGTCCGAATAGGACAAGGAGAGGGGGGCGGCGCCCCCCCTTCTCTCTTCCCCCTCCCCCAATCCTACTCCAACTAGGAAAGGGGGGGGAGTCCTACTCCCGGTGGGAGTAGGACTCCTCCGGCGCGCCTCCCTTGGGCCGGCCGCACCTCCCCCCTCCCTCCTTTATATACGGGGGCAGGGGGGCACCCTAGAACACACAAGTTTGATCTACGGATCGTTCCTTAGCCGTGTGCGGTGCCCCCTCCACCATATTCCACCTCGGTCATATCGTCGCGAAGCTTAGGCGAAGCTTCTGCACGTAGAACACCAAGATCGCCACCACGCCGTCAGGCCGTGGAACTCTCCTCGACACTCGGCTGGATCGGTGTACGAGGACGCCATCGAGCTGTCGTGTGTCAAGAACTGGGGCGCCGAGTAACGGCGCCGGATCGGTCGGATCGCGAGGAGAACGTCGACTACTTCCTCTACGTTGTGATCGCTTCGCCGGGTCTCACGAGGATCGAGACAACACTCTCCCTCTCGTTGCTATACATCACCATGATCTTGCGTGTGCGAGGAAATTTTTGAAATTACTACGTTCCCCAATGATGGCATCCGAGCCTAGGTTTTATGGTTTGATGTTTTGCACGAGTAGAACACAAGAGAGTTGTGGGCGATACAAGTCATACTACCTACCAAAGATGTCATACTTTGGTTCAGCGGTATTGTGAGATGAAGCGCCTGGACCGACATTACGCCAGACGCTTACGCGAGACTGGTTTCACCGCCACGAGCACTCGTTGCTTAAAGGTGACCGTGGGTGTCTGCTCTCTCACTTTAGTTGAACTGAGTGTGGCTCGCCCGGTCCTTGAGAAGGTTAAAACGGAGTCTATTTGAAGTATCGTTGTGGTTTTGATGCGAGGTGAGATTGGTTCTTGCTTAAGCCCGTAGCAGCCACGTAAAATTTGCAACAACAAAGTAGAGGACGCCTAACTTGTTTTTGCGGGGCATGTTGTGATGTGATATGGTCAAGACGTGATGCTATATTTTATTGTATGAGATGATCATGTTTTGTAACCGGTTATCGGCAATGGCGGAGCCATATGGTTGTCGCTTTATTGTATGCAATGCAATCGCTTCGTAATGCTTTACTTTATCACTAAGCGGTAGCGATAGTCGAGAAGCATAAGTTTGGCGAGACGACAACGATGCTACGATGGAGATCAAGGTGTCGCTACCGGTGGCGATGGTGATCATGGTGGTGCTGCGGAGATGAAGATCACGAAGCACAAGATGATGATGACCATATCATATCACTTATATTGATTTGCATGTGATGTTTATCCTTAATGCATCTTATCTTGCTTTGATTGACGGTAGCATTATAAGATGATCTCTCACTAAATTATCAAGAAGTGTTCTCCCGAGTATGCACCGTTGCCAAAGTTCGTCGTGCCTGCACACCACGTGATGATCGGGTGTGATAAGCTCTCGTCCATCTACAACAGTGCAAGCCAGTTTTGCACACGCAGAATACTCGGGTTATACTTGACGAGCCTAGCATATGCAGATATGGCCTCGAACACGGAGACCGAAAGGTCGGCGTGAATCATATAGCGATATGATCAACATAAGATGTTCACCATTGAAAACTACTCCATTTCACGTGATGATCGGTTATGGTTTAGTTGATTTGGATCACGTGATCACTTAGATGACTAGAGAGATGTCGTCTAAGTGGGAGTTCTTAAGTAATATGATTAATTGAACTTAAATTTATCATGAACTTAGTACCGATAGTATCTTGCTTGTTTATGTTTGATTGTAGATAGATGGCTCGTCTTTGTTGTTCCGTTGAATTTTAATGCGTTCCTTGAGAAAGCAAAGTTGAAAGATGATGGTAGCAATTACACGGATCGGGTCCGTAACTCGAGGATTATCCTCATTGCTGCCTGTAAGAGTTACGCCTGGATGCACCGCTGGGTGCGAACTGCTTCTTTGGAGCAACACCGGATGTTATGAACGTCTGGCGAGCAAAAGCGATGACTACTCTATAGTTCGATGTGCCATGCTTTACGGCTTAGAACCGGGACTTCAACGACGTTTTGAACGTCATGGAGCATATGAGATGTTCCAGAGTTGAAGTTAATATTCCAAAGTAATGCCCGGATTGAGAGATATGAAGTCTCCAATAAGTTCTATAGCTGCAAGATGGAGGAGAATAGTTCATTAGTGAGCACATACTCGTAATGTCCGGGTACTACAATCACTTGACACAATTGGGAGTTAATCTTCCGGATGATTGTGTCATTGATGTAATTCTTCAATCACGCCACCAAGCTACAAAGGCTTCGTGATGAACTATAATATGCAAGGGTTAGTAAAGACTATACCGAGCTCTTCGCAATGCTAAAGGCTGCGGAGGTAGAAATCAAGAAGGAGCATCAAGTGTTGATGGTCAATAAGACCACTAGTTTCAAGAAGAAAGGCAAAGGGAAGAAGAAGGAACTTCAAGAAGAACAGCAAGCAAGTTCTTTGCTCAGAGAAGAAACCCAAGTCGGACCTAAGCACAAATCGAGTGCTTCTACCGCAAGCGCATCGTCCTTGAAGCGGAACTGCCCCAAGTATTTGGCGGATAAGAAGGATGGCAAGGTGAACAAAGGTATATGTGATATACATGTTATTGATGTGTACCTTACTAGAGCTCGCAGAGCACTGGTATTTGATCTTGGTTCATTGCTAATATTTGCAACTCAAGCAGGGACTACGGATTGCTTAACACCGCAAAGGACGAGGTGACGGCGCGTGGGAAATGGTTCCAAAGTCGATGTGATCGCGGTCGGCACGCTACCTCTACATCTACCTTCGGGATTAGTTTTAGACCTAAATAATTGTTATTTGGTGCCTGCGTTGGGCATGAACATTATATCTGGATCTTGTTTGATGCGAGACGGTTATTCATTTAAATCAGAGAATAGTGGTTGTTCTATTTATATGAGTAATATCTTTTATGGTCATGCACCCTTGAGGAGTGGTCTATTTTTGTTAAATCTCGATAGTAGTGATACACATATTCATAATGTTGAAACCAAAAGATGCAGAGTTGATGATGATAGTGCAACTTATTTGTGGCACTGCCGTTTAGGTCATATCGGTGTAAAGCGCATGAAGAAACTCCATACTGATGGACTTTTGGAGTCACTTGATTATGAATCACTTGGCACTTGCGAACCGTGCCTCATGGGCAAGATGACTAGAACACCGTTCTCGGGACTATGGAGAGAGCAACAGATTTGTTGGAAATCATACATACGTATGTATGTGGTCCGATGAATGTTGAGGCTCGTGGCGGATATCGTTATTTTCTCACCTTCACAGATGACTTAAGCAGATATGGGTATATCTACTTAATGAAACATAAGTCTGAAACATTTGAAAAGTTCAAAGAATTTGAGTGAAGTTGAAAATCATCGTAACTAGAAAATTAAATTTCTACGATCCGATCGTGGAGGTGAATATTTGAGTTACGAGTTTGGTCTACATTTGAAACAATGCGAATAGTTTAGCAACTCACGCCACCCGAACACCACAGCGTAATGGTGTGTCCGAACGTCGTAATCGCACTTTACTAGATATGGTGCGATCTATGATGTCTCTTACAGATTTACCGCTATCGTTTTGGGGTTACGCTCTAGAGACGGCTGCATTCACACTGAATAGAACACCGTCAAAATCCGTTGAGACGACACCTTATGAACTATGGTTTAGCAAGAAACCAAAGTTGTCGTTTCTTAAAGTTTGGGGATGCGATGCTTATGTGAAAAAGCTTCAACCTGATAAGCTCAAACCCAAATCGGAGAAATGTGTCTTCATAGGATACCCAAAGGAGACAGTTGGGTACACCTTCTATCACAGATCCGAAGGCAAGACATTCGTTGCTAAGAATGGATCCTTTCTAGAGAAGGAGTTTCTCTCGAAAGAAGTGAGTGGGAGGAAAGTAGAACTTGATGAGGTAATTGTACCTTCTCCCTTACTTGAAAGTAGTTTGTCGCAGAAACCGGTTTCTGAGACACCTACACCAAGTAGTGAGGAAGTTGATGATGTTGATCATGAAACTTCAGATCAAGTTACTACAGAACCTCGTAGATCAACCAGAGTAAGATCCGCACAGTGAGTGGTACGGTAATCCTGTTCGGAAATCATGCTACTAGATCATGATGAACCTACGAACTATGAAGAAGCGATGGTGAGCCCAGATTCGCAAAATGGCTTGAGGCCATGAAATCGAGATGGGATCCATGTATGAAAACAAACTATGGACTTTGGTTGACTTGCCCGAGGGTAGGCAAGCAATAGAAAACAAGTGGATCTTCAAGAAGAAGACCGACGACGACGGTAATGTTATCGTCTACAAAGCTCGACTTGTCGCAAAGGGTTTTCGACAAGTTCAAGGGATTGACTACGATGAGACCTTCTCACCCGAAGCGATGCTTAAGTCTGTCCGAATCATGTTAGCAATTGCCGATTTTATGATTATGAAATTTGGCAAATGGATGTAAAGACCGCATTCTGAATGGATTTACGGAAGACGAGTTGTATATGATGCAACCGAAGGTTTTATCGATCCAAAGGAGCTAACAAAGTGTGCAAGCTCCAATGATCCATTTATGGACTGGTGCAAGCATCTCGAGTTGGAATAAACGCTTTGATAGTGTGATCAAAGCATTTGGGTTCATCTGAGACTTTTGGAGAAGCCTCAGATTTACAAGAAAGTGAGTGGGAGCTCAGAGCATTTTCGATATTATATGTAGATGACATATTGCTGATCGGAAATGATATAGAATTTCTGGATAGCATAAAGGGATACTTGAATAAGAGTTTTTCAATGAAAGACCTCGGTGAAGCTGCTTACATATTGGGCATTAAGATCTATAGAGATAGATCAAGACGCTTAATTGGACTTTCACAAAGCACATACCTTGACAAAAATTTGAAGAAGTTCAAAATGGATCAAGCAAAGAAAGGGTTCTTGCACGTGTTACAAGGTGTGAAGTTGAGTAAGACTCAATGCCCCACCACCGCAGAAGATAGAGAGAAAATGAAAGATGTTCCTATGCTTCAGCCATAGGCTCTATCATGTATGCAATCTTGTGTACTGACACTGATGTGTGCCTTGCTATAAGCCTAGCAGGAGGTACCAAAGTAATCCAGAGTGGATCATCGACAGCGGTCAAGAACATCCTGAAATACACGAAAAGGACTAAGGATATGTTTTCAGATATGGAGGTGACAAAGAGCTCATCGTAAACGGTTACGTTGATGCAAGCTTTGACACCGATCCCGACGATTCTAAATCGCAGACCGGATACGATTTACACTAAACGGAGGAGCCGTCGGTTGGTGCAGTTCTAAACAAAGCGTCGAAGGGATCTACATGTGAAGCGGAGTACATAGCAGCTTCGAAGCAGCTAATGAAGGAGTCGGATGAAGGAGTTCATATCCGATCTAGGTGTCATACCTAGTGCATCGGGTCCAATGAAAATCTTCGTGACAATATTGGAGCAATTGCCTTAGCGAAGGAATCCAGATTTCACAAGAGGACCAAGCACATCAAGAGACGCTTCAATTCCATCCGGACTTAGTCCGTGGGAGACATAGAGATTTGCAAGATACATACGGATCTGAATGTTGCAGACCGTTGACTAAACCTCTTCCACGAGCAAAACATGATCAGCACCAAGACTCCATGGGTGTTAGAATCATTACTATGTAATCTAGATTATTGACTCTAGTGCAAGTGGGAGATCAAGGAAATATGCCCTAGAGGCAATAATAAAGTTATTATTTATTTCCTTATTTCATGATAAATGTTTATCATTCATGCTAGAATTGTATTAACCGGAAACATGATACATGTGTGAATGCATAGACAAACAAGATGTCACTAGTATGCCTCTACTAGACTAGCTTGTTAATCAAAGATGGTTATGTTTCCTAACCATGAACAAGGAGTTGTTATTTGATTAACAAGGTCACATCATTAGTAGAATGATCTGATTGACATGACCCATTCCATTAGCTTAGCACACGATCGCTTAGTATGTTGCTACCGCTTTTATCCATGACATATACATGTTCCCGTAACTATGAGATTATGCAACTCCGTTTACGGAGGAACACTTTGGTGCTACCAAACGCCACAACGTAATCGGGTGATTATAAAGGAGTACTACAGGTGTCTCCAAAGGCGATGTTGGGTTGGCGATTTCGAGATTAGGTTTTGTCACTCCGATTGTCGGAGAGGTATCTCTGGCCCTCTCGGTAATACACATCATTGAAGCCTTGCAAGCATTACAACTAATGAGTTAGCTGTGAGATGATGTATTACGGAACGAGTAAAGAGACTTGCCGTAACGAGATTGAACTAGGTATTGGATACCGACGATCGAATCTCGGGCAAGTAACATACCGATGACAAAGGGAACAACGATGTTGTTATGCGGTCGACCGATAAAGATCTTCGTAGAATATGTAGGAGCCAATATGGGCATCCAGGTCCCGCTATTGGTTATTGATCAAGACGTGTCTCGGTCATGTCTACATTGTTCTCGAACCGTAGGGTCCGCACGCTTAAGGTTTCGGCGATGTTATTATGAGTTTATATATTTTGATGTACCAAGAAGTTCGAGTCCCGGATGTGATCACGGACATGACGAGGAGTCTCGAAATGGTCGAGACATAAAGATTGATATATTGGAAGCCTATATTTGGAGTCCGAATGGTTCTCGGTGAAATCGAATTTATCGAGTACCGGAGGTTACCGAACCCCCGGAACTACATGGGCCTTAGTGGGCCTCGAGGGAGAAGAGGAAGGGCGGCCGGGGGTGGCGCGCGCCCTCCCCTAGTCCGAATAGGACAAGGAGAGGGGGCGCCCCTCTCTCTCCCTCCCCCAATCCTACTCCAACTAGGAAGGGGGAGTCCTACTCGGTGGGAGTAGGACTCCTCCCGCGCCTCCCTTGGGCCGGCCGCACCTCCCCCTCCCTCCTTTATATACGGGGCAGGGGCACCCTAGAACACACAAGTTTGATCTACGGATCGTTCCTTAGCCGTGTGCGTGCCCCCTCCACCATATTCCACCTCGGTCATATCGTCGCAAGCTTAGGCGAAGCTCTGCGCCGTAGAACACCAAGATCGCCACCACGCCGTCAGGTCTTGTGGAACTCTCCCTCGACACTCGGCTGGATCGAGTACGAGGGACGCCATCGAACTGCACGTGTGTCAAGAACTCGGGGCGCCGAGTAACGGCGCGGATCGGTCGGATCGCGAGGAGAACGTCACGACTACTTCCTCTACGTTAGATCGCTTCGCCGGGTCTACGAGGGTACGAGACAACACTCTCCCCTCTCGTTGCTATACATCACCATGATCTTGCGTGTGCGTAGGAAATTTTTTGAAATTACTACATTCCCCAACAAAAACCACATCTAACCAGAGGCTAGATGAATTACTTATTACTAAACAGGAGCAAAATCAAAGGACAAGAATAAAACTGGGTTGCCTCCCAACAAGCGCTAACGTTTAACGCCCCTAGCTAGGCATGATGATTTCAATGATGCTCACATAAAAGATAAGAATTGAAACATAAAGAGAGCATCATGAAGAATATGACTAGCACATTTAAGTCTAATCCACTTCCTATGCATAGGGATTTTGTGAGCAAACAACTTATGGGAACAATAATCAACTAGCACCAAACTTGATATTATTGCAGTATGTAGAAGCATATGATCCTCTCTCATAATAATTTTCAGTAGCATCATGAATGAATTAAACCGTATAACCAGCACATAAAGCATTCTTTTCATGATCTACTTGCATAGAAATTTTACAACTCTCCACATAAGCAAATTTATTGTCATCAATAGTAGTGGGAGCAAACTCAACAAAATAACTATCATGTGAAGCATAATCCAATTGAAAATTAAAATCATGATGACAAGTTTCATGGTTATCTTAATTCTTTATAGCATACGTGTCATCACAATAATCATCATAAATAGCAAAATTTGTTCTCATAATCAATTGGAACCTCTTCCAAAATAGTGGATTCATCACTAAATAAAGTCATGACCTCTCGAAATCCACTTTCGTCAATATAAACATCATAAATAGGAGGCATGCTTTCATCATAATAAATATTCTCATCAAAACGTGGGGGACTACACATATCATCTTCATCAAACATACCATCCCCAAGCTTGTGGATTTCCATATCATTAGCATCATGGGTATTCAAAGAATTCATACTAACAACATTGCAATCATGCTCATCATTCACATATTTTATGCCAAGCATTCTATGTAATTCTTCTTCTAGTACTTGAGCACAATTTTCCCTCCCATCATTTTCATGAAAGACATTAAAAAGATGAAGCATATGAGGCACCCTTAATTCCCTTTTGTGTAGTTTTCTTTTATAAACTAAAGTAGTGATAAAACAAGAAACTAAAAGATTCGATTGCAAGATCTAAAGATATACCTTCAAGCACTCACCTCCCCGGCAACGGCGCCAGAAAAGAGCTTGATGTCTACTATGCAACCTTAGCCTTGTAGACGTTGTTGGGCCTCCAAGTGCAGATGTTTGTAGGACAGTAGCAAATTTCCCTCAAGTGGATGACCTAAGGTTTATCAATCCGTGGGAGGTGTAGGATGAAGATGGTATCTATCAAACAACCCTGCAACCAAATAACAAAGAGTCTCTTGTGTCCCCAACACACCCAATACAATGGTAAATTGTATAGGTGCACTAGTTCGGCGAAGAGATGGTGATACAAGTTCAATATGGATGGTAGATATAGGTTTTTGTAATCTGAAAATATAAAAACAACAAGGTAAATAATGATAAAAGTGAGCGTAAACGGTATTGCAATGCTAGGAAACAAGGCCTAAGGGTTCATACTTTCACTAGTGCAAGTTCTCTCAACAATAATAACATAACTGGATCATATAACTATCCCTCAACATGCAACAAAGAGTCACTCCAAAGTCACTAATAGCGGAGAACAAACGAAGAGATTATTGTAGGGTACGAAACCACCTCAAAGTTATCCTTTCTGATCTATCTATTCAAGAGTCAGTAGTAAAATAACACAAAGCTATTCTTTTCGTTCGATCTATCATAGAGTTTGTACTAGAATAACACCTTAAGACACAAATCAACCAAAACCCTAATGTCACCTAGATATTCCAATGTCACCACAAGTATTCGTGGGTATGATTATACGATATGCATCACACAATCTTAGATTCATCTATTCAACCAACACAAAGTACTTCAAAGAGTGCCCCAAAGTTTCTACCGGAGAGTCAAGACGATAACGTGTGCCAACTCATATGCATAAGTTCATTGAACCCGCAAGTTGATCACCAAAACATACATCAAGTAGATCACGTGAATATCCCATTGTCACCACAGATAAGCACATGCAAGACATACATCAAGTGTTCTCAAATCCTTAAAGACTCAATCCTATAAGATAACTTCAAAGGGAAAACTCAATCCATTACAAGAGAGTAGAGGGGGAGAAACATCATAAGAACCAACTATAAGAGCAAAGCTCGCGATACATCAAGATCGTGCCAAATCAAGAACAAGAGAGAGAGAGAGAGAGAGAGAGAGAGAGAGAGAGAGAGATCAAACACATAGCTACTGGTACATACCCTCAGCCCCGAGGGTGAATTACTCCCTCCTCGTCATGGAGAGCGCCGGGATGATGAAGATGGCCACCGGTGAGGGATCCCCCCTCCGGCAGGGTGCCGGAACAGGGTCCCGATTGGTTTTTGGTGCCTACAGAGGCTTGCGGCAGCGGAACTCCCGATCTATTGTGCTCCCCGATGTTTTTAGGGTATATGGATATATATAGGTGAAAGAAGTCGGTCAGGGGAGCCACGAGGGGCCCATGAGGGTGGGGGCGCGCCCAGTGGGGTAGGGCGCGCCTCCCTGCCTCATGGCTTCCTTGAAGCTTCCCTGACGTCTACTCCAAGTCTCCTGGATTGCTTCCGTTCCAAAAATAACTCTCCCGAAGGTTTCATTCCGTTTGGACTCCGTTTGATATTCCTTTTCTTAGAAACACTGAAATAGGCAAGAAAACAACAATTTGGGTTGGGCCTCCGGTTAATAGGTTAGTCCCAAAAATAATATAAAAGTGTTTAGTAAAGCCCATAAACATTCAAAACAGATAATATAATAGCATGAATACTTCATAAATTATAGATACGTTGGAGACGTATCAGCCGCTTCATCCAACAATACCGCCGAATCAAAGTATGACATGCTGGTAAGCAGTATGACTATTATCGCCCACAACTCTGTGTGTTCTACTCATGCATATAACATCTACGCATAGACCTGGCTCGGATGCCACTGTTGGGGAACGCGGTAATTTCAAAAAAATTGCTACAATCACGCAAGATCTATCTAGGTGATCCATAGCAACGAGAGGGAAGAGTGTTGTCTACGTACCCTCGTAGACCGAAAGCGGAAGCGTTATGACAACGCGGTTGATGTAATCGTACATCTTCATGATCCGACCGATCCTAGCACCGAAGGTACGGCACCTCTGCAATCTGCACATGTTCAGCTCGGTGACGTCCCATGAACTCTAGATCTAGCTGAGGTCGAGGGAGAATTTCATCAGCACGATATGACCGAGGTGGAAATATGTGGAGGGGGGCACCGCACACGGCTAAACAATCAACTTGTGTGTCCTAGGGTGCCCCCTGCCCCGTATATAAACGAGCAAGGGGGAGGCCGGCTGTCCCCTATAGGCGCGCCCCAAGAGGGGAGTCCTACTAGGACTACTAGTCCTAGTAGGATTCCACCGAGAGGGGAAGAGGGGGAAGGAAGGAGAGGGGGAGGGGGAAGAAAGGGGGGCGTCGCCCCCCTCCCCCTTCCTTGTCCTATTCAGACTCAAGGGAAGGGGGCACGCAGCCTGCCCTGGCCGGCCCCTCTCGCTCTCCACTAGGGCCCATCGAGGCCCATTAGTTCCCCCGGGGGTTCCGATAACCCTCCGGCACTCCGGTTTTATCTGAAACTTCTCCGGAACAATTCTGGTGTCCGAATATAGTCGTCCAATATATCAATCTTTATGTCTCGACCATTTCGAGACTCCTCGTCGTGTCTGTGATCATATCCGGGACTCCGAAAAACCTTCGGTACATCATATCATATAAACTCATAATACCAATCGTCATCGAACGTTAAGCGTGCAGACACTACGGGTTCGAGAACTATGTAGACATGACCGAGACATGTCTCCGGTCAATAACCAACAGCGGAACCTGGATGCTCATATTGGTTCCTACATATTTTACGGAGATCTTTATCGGTCAAATCGCATAACAACATACGTTGTTCCCTTTGTCATCTGCATGTTACTTGCCCGAGATTCGATTGTCGGCATCTCAATACCTAGTTCAATCTCATTACTGGCAAGTCTCTTTACTCGTTCCGTAACACTTCATCCCGCAACTAACTCATTAGTCACAATGCTTGCAAGGCTTATAGTGATGAGTATTACCGAGAGGGCCTAGAGATACCTCTCCGAAACACGGAGTGACAAATCCTAATATCGATCTATGCCAACCCAATAAACACCTTTGGGGACACCTGTAGAGCACCTTTATAATCACCCTTTTACGTTTTGACGTTTGGTAGCACACAAAGTGTTCCTCCAGTATTCGGGAGTTGCATAATCTCATAGTCTGAGGAACTTGTATAAATTATGAAGAAAGCAGCAACAATGAAACTGACACAATCATAATGCTAAGCTAACGGATGGGTCATGTCTATCACATCATTCTCCTAATGATGTGATCTCGTTCATCAAATGACAACACATGTCTATGGTTAGGAAACATAACCATTTTTGATTAACGAGCTAGTCAAGTAGAGGCATACTAGGGACTATATGTTTTGTCTATGTATTCACACATGTACTAAGTTTCCGGTTAATACAACTCTAGAATGAATAATAAACATTTATCATGAATTAAGAAAATAAATAATAACTTTATTATTGCCTCGAGGGCATATTTGCTTCAGAGGGTCCGATTTAAATGGGTTTTGAATATTTGAGGGTTTGATACAGACAATTGCACATTTCCAATGTTCAAGTCATCAAGCCAATGGCCATAGTTTTGGGGTTGGAAATAGACTCACTTTTCTAGAAAATATTGGTTATTTGAAGAAACAATTTGTGTTCCAAAGTCGGTGAGGAAAATATTATTATTATACTTCAGAAAATTTTGTGATAATTATATTTCTAAATAGAGTAGTCCTTCTACTTTTTTATTGACTATTTAGGTAAAACTGCAACTTCTAATGAATCACCTAAACGTCAGTTGTAAATCAAGATTTAAACGAGTTGATTTTCTTTGCCACACCGTTCATCTTCTTCCTCCCACCTACTTCCTCCAACCACCCTACAACGTAGTTCGAACTGTCTGTCACCGCCTCCCGCAGTCGGCGGGCGCTGTCGTGCGCCGCTCCGTCTTGCCTGAGCCACCTTCTCTGCATGCTATCGCCGTTCCGGCCATCCCTATAAACCCCCCTTCTTCGACGTTGGCAAGCACCCCACCCACACATGTCAAACCTCCGCCTCCCCTTCGCGTGTGACGCCACGTCCTCACATGCTAGGGTTCGGGCATTGCGAATGCATGGAGGAATCGACTGATCCAAAATTTAGTTTCACGCAACTTAGGATTATCAAGTCCTTAAAAATAATAAATAAAGACTACAAAGCCGGGATAACATTAGATCATGTTCTCGAACCATCTGCAGTCTACTGTTGAAGCCTTTTTGTGGAGGTGGAGTGGGAAAAGGATTGCTGAAACACAAAATAAAAATCTTGAAAGGAATACGGTACGGATACAGTCACAGCCAGTCTCGGAATCTCGGGTACAGTCGGACGCGCACACGACGCGCGCCTATATATACCCCGGCGAGCGCACGAGACGCACAGAGCGCCAGGCCGGAAAGCGACGCACGCGCCACAGACCACACCGCCACCTGTACCCGCCGGTCGATTCGTCGAGCTGCCCCGCCGTCCCCCGCCCCTCCTCGGCTCGCCGCCTCTCCGCACCGGCGCCGATGACGACGGCGACGGCCGCGCCGCTCACCGGGATGGACAAGTACGAGGAGGTGCGGGACATCGGGTCGGGAAACTTCGGGGTGGCCCGGCTGATGCGCCACCGCGAGAACGACGGGCTCGTCGCCGTCAAGCTCATCGAGCGCGGCCACAGGGTCGGGCTCCTTCCGCTCCTTCAATCAATTTATTCATCGATTTGTGTTGCTCTCCATTCCGGGGGGTTTCGTTTTGCGCGTTCCAATTGGGTCTGAATTTCTGATGGCTGGCCGCAGATTGACGAGAATGTGTACCGGGAGATCGTCAACCACCGCTCGCTCCGGCACCCCAACATCATCCAGTTCATAGAGGTGCGTCTTCTCATCCGGAAACGGAACGACCAGCTGTAAAAAAATCGCTTATTCATTGCGTTTGTCCTCTTGGGTTTAATCGGCTGCTCCGTAGGGAAACATTTCCTCCTCCAGTGACGTGTAGTGAATGCGTTTTTACATGCTTTAGAGTTTGGACGGGCGCGTGGATATGTAACTGATTGGGAAATTTCAGAGTTTCAAACTTTTATGCACTTGTTTGGCATTTCAAAGTGAGAATCTTGGGTGCTTACATTGGAAAATTTTCGACAGGTGATCCTAACACCGACACACCTTGCAATCGTGATGGAGTACGCCGCGGGTGGCGAGCTCTTTGATCGAATCGTCGATCGTGGCCGGTTTAGCGAGGACGAGGTCACAAATTATAACCCTCGTCTTGATCTTCTTTCCCCCAGCAGAAGTACGAAATCCAGAGTCAATTTACTGTTTTGTGTTCATTTTTTCTTTTCTCTCCTTATTACTGCAGACCAGATATTTCTTCCAGCAGCTGATCTGCGGCGTAAGCTACTGCCATCACATGGTATGCAGAAGCAATAAATTACTCTCTTATATTAGCTGGACAAATCAAGCAAGTTACAGTTCACATCATTCCCCTGAGTAGAAAGTGCCAGCGTGATTTTTCAAATAAATGTGAGTGGGACCTGATAATATGCTAAATGTTGCAATCACTTTACTGCTTGCCAGCAAATATGCCATAGAGATTTGAAGCTGGAGAATGTTCTCCTGGACGGTAGCCCGGCTCCCCGGCTCAAGATATGCGATTTTGGGTACTCCAAGGTTGGTTGTCAATTCTCATAAGAGTGGAGTGGGTGGTCCACGCCTTGTAAATCCTGCTGTCATGTTTCTATAAGTTTACATAAGAATAACTATTTGCTGTTTACTGCTAAAAAATTGAGCAACTCTTCGCCATTTTGTGACAGTCGTCAGTACTACATTCAAGGCCCAAATCTGCGGTGGGGACGCCAGCATACATTGCACCGGAAGTTCTTCGTCGCCAGGAATATGATGGGAAGGTAACCTAAAAGAATCTCTTATTTATATATGACATGCGTTTTCTATGTTTCTGACCTTTGTAAGCACATCTGTTAAGAGCACGCCACTTAAGGTTCTTCCTTTCACGATGACATGCACATAGATACAATGATGTTGACATACTGCATTACTTAAAGAATGAGTTGCCACGCAAAGCAAATCTAAAGTGTTGTTTGGCTGAGCACCATGATTTAGGAGTAGAAGTTTTACCAAACTCTTTTAGGTGGCAAAGGTTGGAAGTTCCTACATAAAAGTTTGTACAACACTGCGATAGGATACGGTAAAGGATGTGCTTGCGTTTGCGGTTTCGAGTTTCTGGAGGAAGTTGAATCTGATCACCCACAGTTTTGTGTCCTGATTATGGAGAGGGAATTCGATTCAACATTAATATCATGTGAGGAAGGGACTTGGCTCATGGAAGACCGGTTTTGGGAAAGTAAAATTGGCAAGTAATCGCCACTACCCCCGATTCAGGAAAACTATTTTCACCATTTCATATAATTGTGAAAAAATCACCCTGTTTCGCCACTTTTATTCAGACTTTGGCACCCCTTTTGAGAGCAGAATTAGTTTGGCCAATTGGTATTACCTTTGCAAATAATGTGTATTCATCAACATTATTGATTTTCATTGATGAACATAGCTGCACATATAGTTATTTGATTGAACACCCTCTTAATAGCTGCTGCTGAGTAATCATACAATATCTGCAATATTTATTATCAAGAGAAACTAGGAATTATCTTGCTAAGTTCTTGTGAGTTCTGCAAAATTTAATGGATCGTTTGAATTTTTATCCAACACCGTCCATCGGTAGCCTGATTTTCGTACAGAAAAGAGGCTCAAGAAAAGCGGAGTTCATACTTCACTCGCTTTGTTCCTGAAGAAATTATGCTGTAACACGAAAAAACTATATTCTCCTCTTATTTAATATATGAGGCAAATCTTTTGCCTTCGTTTCATAAAAAAATGATACTATTCTTTCATTATTGTTCTGTAGATCCTATCTTTGTTGACCAAAATCAGTTTATTGCTGACTTCTCTTAGATTGTTTTGCTTTACACATTGCCAAATGAGAAAGAGGCCCCGCCATATTAATCTGATGTACTGTACAACGATCTATTGATTCATAGTTCCATAAACGGCTTTAGAATAAGAAGAGGGAAGTGGATGAAGGTCATTCAATCGATAAACATATTTACTAGTACAGGGTGTAACTGAATGCTGACAAGTGTATTTTTGGTAGTGCAGATGGCAGATGTATGGTCCTGTGGGGTGACTCTCTATGTCATGCTTGTGGGAGCCTACCCATTTGAAGACCCGGATGACCCCAAGAATATCAAGAAGATCATTCAGGTGATAGCCTAGTCCTATAGAAGTTCTTTCACCACCCAAAATTTACAATCACAAGTGCCGGTCGCTTATATATCTTTGTTTGCAGCGAATCGCAGCAGTCGACTATAACATCCCAGACAACATTCTCATATCTGCCGATTGCAGACAGCTCATTTCTCTCATCTTTGTGAGCAATCCAACGAAGGTACTGGTCTCGACTCTCTCCAGATTGCAGGATCGACGTGTCCATGAGTGAACCCACTTTGATGTGACATTTTTCTATCTTCTATATAGAGAATCACAATGAAGGAGATAAAGAACCACCCATGGTTCTTGAAGAACTTGCCGCGGGAGCTCACAGAGGAAGCTCAAGCAGACTACTACGAGAGGAGCAGCAGCGTGCCTTCTTTCTCGAAGCAAACAACCCAAGAGATCATGGACATTGTGCAAGACGCAAGGAAGAAGCCAAGATCAAGCACGTCAGGCTATGGCTACGCGGACGAGTTATCGGACGATGAGGAAAAGAATGTGAAGGTCCGTGTACCGGAACAGAATGACGAAGAGGACGAGTGTGACAAGAAGGTTAGGGAGGTTCTTGAGAGCGGGGAGCTGGATATGAGCGCGTTGCACATCTAAACGCTGCTTGTGATGTGGGACCGGGAGGGTGTAGATAATTGGCTATTTTGATTTGCCTGGTTTTGGTAGGACGTATGCTCTGCTGCTGCAGAGGTAACCTGTTTATGTTTTCCTGTAACGTAATGTAATGTGTAGTGTAATATTCGTTCAGATGGAGAATGTTTTGCACAGGGAATCAATTTGGTATGTGCTTTTTTTGGCTGGTAGAGGTTTACATCAAACTTTTGTGTGATCTGAGAGGGCTGCATGCTGAATCTGCCTACAGCGATCTGTGCGTGTTGTTGACTGAAATGGATATAACCGCTTTCAGCATATGCAAATTTCAGATAACTTCATATTTTGTTGCTAGGACTTGTATGGATGGGGCCGAATTTGCCAGGATTTTTCAGTTCTTTTGCCTGAAAGGGTAAAATGTGGTACTCCCTCTGTTCACAAATATAAGATATTTTGGATAATATGAACTACATATGAACTGAAATGAGGGAGCAAACACGCTAAAATACGTCTATAACATCCAAATCAGAAAGAATCTTATAATAGTGAACCGAGGGAGTAGTTAAAATATACTCCTATATCATAAAGTGTTTTATTGCCTTGAAAAGGCAAAATATTACATAAATTGGACTGAAACCACGACAAGGATTATGGAACGGAGGGATTACATGCACCCCTACATATATTATCTAAAACCAATACAATATTTAAGACATCATATAGAGTACTTAATTAAAGTAATTTGGTGGACCGACGAAAAGGTGATTTACTATTAAAGAATTTTGAGTTGAGCCTCATAGTTAAAGCGAGGTGTGTGAAGGATGACAATTTTACCCATGGGTACTCGATCCACATAGGTAGAGTATGAGCACGTATCTGTGCCCTGGGCATGCTCAAACCCTACTTGACTAGCCATGTTAGGGCATGGAGTCATGGTAGGGCATATAACTAAGTTATTATTTGTATAACTATGAAGTACTAGACAGTCATACCTTAGTCATTCTCCAAGCTCTACTCACACTACCCTTGCAATACCCCGCCACCATCCTCCTCTCAGCCATCGTTTCACCAACCATAGGAACTTGTTATGGTTCCTTCGCCACATATGTACCTAGCAATTACACCATTCCCTACAATGATGTGTTGATGTGCCCGATGAGTACCCATCGGGCATGGATACCTATTGGGGATGGGCATGAGCATGGTTTTGTGCCCGATGGCTAGGGCAGGAGTAGGATTGTATGCCCATGCAAGTCGCGGATATGGATATTGGATCATTGTACCCGCATCATACCATATCCATTGTCATGTGTCCTTTTGTAGTAAATTGTAGCTCCTCATTAAAAATAGACCTAGGCATACTCTTTTTTCTTCTCTTTAACTTTTCTTTTTTTTGAATATTTGCCTATTTTTTCTCCCTTAAGTCATCATTAGAGTAATTTTTTAAACTCCATGGGGCCACTGCTCTACGCCAGGATGCCATCCATTTTAATGAAGTGTTGTGGGGATTTTTTTTCCAAACATGATACTTTGCAATTCTTTCAGTGCTTTGTAGTATTTTGCGACATTGTATTCGACATGGCTCCTATCACAAGGTGGAAATGAAATGACATCTGTGGTTGGAGCAGAAACTCTATGGGTCTACCAAAGATTCCCAATCTTAACCTCTCTCTGAAACGGGACTCTCTCCGGTCCCATTACCAAATAATGTATAGTCTATGTTGTGACATTTCTTCCAACCATGGTTCCATTATGTTAGCGAGCAAAACTTAAACAATGAATTTGTGGCACTCAAATTTGATTACGTGAACCGGCTATGAGTGCGTGTTTGGGAGTCGAGCGTGACAACCTTGCAAGCCTTGCTCCCATGAGGCCACCTTCGTATGACTGTGAGGACTTAAGGAGACTTACGTTCACCTGGAGGAAGGAGGATTCATGCACTTCAAGTGACCTCGACTTGCGCATGGTTTGAAGGTCACCCCCGAATGTGACATTGCTCAACCTGGGATGTGAAAGGACAATGCAAGAGGAGATGAAGTGTGAGACCTAGTTTCACCGAGGAGGTGAAAAGGGACAAGGACATAGGAAGGGAGAAAGTGTCATGAAAAGATAAAAGGCCCCCCTTGGGTACAAGGGGTGCCTCCATTTATTCGAGAAGTTTAACATATTTACATCCCATGTGTTGGAAATATGAGCAATTTACCGAATAATTTTATTAACAGAAATACTAGATAAAGCATGACTAGTATAGCAGTGATGAAACAAGTCATGCGATTTGACAAAGAGAAGGTAAATAACATCTGCATATATAATCTAGAACCAATCATCTCTAGAGCAGACAGTAGATCAAGATGCATAAGAGAGAAGGTAAACATCGTCTGCATATATGAGTTTGAAGTAAACACATCTAGAATAGACACTAGATGAAGTTGCTTATACGACATAGAACCTAACATACGTGGGATGAAACTAGAGCCAAGTACTATAGTAGGACTTCTAATGTAAAGGAGAAGAATACGACGGCACAGCAGCAGCAGAAGCTATTTGGACTTGGGTCGGTGTCCTCGCCGCCATGTCGCCGAGGAGGTCGTGGACGTCGGGAAGAAGTCGTCGTCCGAAGTAGTCGGCGGCGACCGGATCGTCCGTGATGAAGCAGCCAGTAGTCGCGCAGAGCGCTCCCCAAAAACCTTATCACCCTTCTCCCGTACAGGACTCAAAGAGTGCGGTTTCGGAGGCCTACTGTCCCGACCTGCGGTGCACGCCGCAAACCGGGATGGAGAAGATCGTAGCAGCAGCGCAGTGCTCAAGAACCGGTGGCGAGAGGAAGAAGTAGTTCTGGTGCGTCTCTCTGAGAGGAGCGACCTCCCTTTTATAGGCGCAAGAGAAGGAGGCGAGAGGTTGCGTCGGGAGCTGAAGGGAATGCGGGAGACGAAACGAACAGACAGCAGCTGAAGAGGCGCGCCGTTCGGATTCAGTGTCCACTACAGAAAAAATGTTTCAGCTTCCGAGTGACCTTTCGCATACCCGTAGTGCGTGGCAAAAATTTAGACATCGGCTCGGCTCATTCCCGCAACCCGCGGCGCGGCGCGTCGTGACGAGGCGTGGCGTGGTGAGGCGGGCGGCGAAGGAGGAGCGCGCGTGGATGTCCCTCTTGTTCTCATGCTCATACAAGTGGGGAAGGAGCCTCCCTTATAAAGAGGTCCAACTCCCTCTAAACTAGCAATGTGGGACTAAACTTTAGTAGTATCCCTTGCCTTACACAAATGGGCTAAGTGGGCCTCTAGGATTTATTAGGAATTTCTGAAATAGTTATTGGGCTGCCCCAATATAGACTAAATTCCAGCAATCCCCACCAGATCCCGTGAGGCACACGAAATTTGCCTTTGGTTCCAAAACACTGCTTTTATATACGATGCATCGGTGGAGACTGTTAAGTTGAACTTCCACCTAGAACTCTATGCTACACTAGTAAGCAACTTGAACAGTGGATTGGGCCTTGAAGCGCAAGTTTTCTCTAATCTAGCTTCACATAAAGCCTTGACCGACACGTGGCTACCGTGGGTCTTCCCCGCGGGTGGAGCTTATGCGTCATACTCCGAGACCTTTCATGAGTTTACTAGAGAGAACCCTACTCTCATAGATTGCGACGTTTAACAATCAGACTCATATAGGTGTGTTCTTCAAAAGATGTTCGCAGATAACATCTCTCGCTTAAATAAGCCACTTAGAACACATTAAGATATACATCAACCTGCCATGCAGATTAGGAGAGTATTGCATCTTCATGGAGTGGTATTGGGAATAGTAGGGATACTCTCCTCTCAGTTGACCAACAGCTTGTCTTCCACATCTAATTCACGGATCTCCGATCACAAAGAATAGGTTACCACTGTGAACAACTCATATTGTGGGTCTCATACCCATCTCCCTCGATGCATTATCTATCACATTACGCGATAGACCCTTAGTAAAAGGATCTGCCAGATTTTTAGACGTTTGGATATAATCCAACGCAATAACTCCGGAGTTTTTCATTTTCCTGACAGACTTTAACCTTCTCGAACGTGTCTTGATGACTTCATGTTATCCTTTGAGCTGCTCACTTTTGTGATCACAGTTTGATTGTCGCAGTTCATAAGGACACCCGGTACAGGTTTCTCAACAACCGGCAAGTCATTCAAGAGCCGGTGAAGCCAATCTGCTTCAACCGTAGCTGTATCTAGTGTTGTGAGTTCTGCTTCCATTGTTGACCTCGTTAAGATGGTGCGCTTGCAAGACTTCAAGAAACAGCGCCACCTCCATGAGTGAACACATATCCGCTCGTGGCCTTTATCTCATCAAGATCTCGAGATCCGATTTGAGTCACTATACCCTTCAAGCACCTTTGGGTGCCCGTGTAGTGAATTCCATAATTCTGATGGTTTTCAAATAACGCAAAACTCTCTAGAGCTTTCCAATGCACATCTCCGGTTTTGAGACAAACCTGCTCAGCTTGCTAATAGCAAAAGAGATGTCGTGTCTTGTAGCATCGCTAAGTACATAAGCGAGCCAATAATCGAGAATACTTCAATTGATCTCTAGCAATTCTTCAATTTTTTCAAGCAACACGCTAGCATCATATGGTGTTGGAGAGGGCTTGCAATCACTATAGCCAAAGTGACTCAAGATCTTTTCCACATAGTGAGATTGAAGCAATGTAATCCTACCATCATCATCTCTCAACAACTTGATGTTGAGAATGACATCAGCCACTCCTAAATCCTTCATCTCAAAACAATGAGATAGGAAATCCTTGACCTCCTTAATAACATTCAGATTTGTTCCAAAATCAGTATGTCATCAACATACAAGCAAAGCATAACTCCCTCGCCCCACCATGGCGATAGTACACACATTTGTCGCCTTCGCTCACAACAAAGCTGCAGTTGTTAAAGTTCTTTCAACTTCTCATGCCATTGTTTGGGTGCTTGCTTGAGTCCATACAAAGACTTCAGCAACTTGCACACTTTCCCTTCCTGACCATCTATTACAAACCCATCTGGTTGTTCCATATAAATTTCCTCATCCAACTCTCCATTTAGGAAAGCGGTCTTAACATCCATTTGATGAACGAGAAGACCATGTGAGGCAGCTAGTGAAAGTAGAACTCGAATAGTGGTCAATCGAGCCACAGGTGAGTAAGTATCAAAGAAGTCTTCACCTTCCTTTTGGGTATAACCCTTAGCCACGAGCCGAGCCTTGTACTTTTCAATAGTACCATCGGGCCTAAGCTTCTTCTTGAATACCCATTTGCATCCTATAGGTTTGCACCCATAAGGACGATCGGTTATCTCCCAAGTTTCATTTGCCAAGATGGAATCCATCTCGCCATTTAACCGCTTCCTTCCAAGAGTCAAGATCTTCGATGCATAGGCCTCTGAAATAGACACAGGAGTGTCATCTATGAGATACACAAGAAAATCATCACCAAAGGACTTTGCAGTCCTCTGTCTCTTGCTCCTAGTAGGAACTTCATTGTTCTCCTCCACAGACTTTCAAAGTGTTCCATCGAAATGGCAGGTTCAAGAATTGTAATCGGTTCTGATTCGATGAACTAGGCATCTCCTGATTAGATGAGGTAGCCATATCCTTCATGGGAAAGATATCTTCAAAGAAAGTCACATCATTCGACTCCATGATCGTACCAACGTGCATGTCCGGTACCTCAGATTTTACAACCAAGAATCTATAGCCAATGCTATGAAAAGCATATCCCAGAAAACACAATCCACGTCTTTGGTCCAAGCTTCCGCTTCTTTGGAATTGGAACATTGACTTTCGCCAAACAACCCCATGTTCACAGATAAGAGAGTTTTAACCTTTTCTTCTCCCATTCCTCGAATGGAGTTATCTCTTTGTTCTTTGTGGGGACTCGATTTAGGACATGACATGTTGTCAATATCGCCTCCCCACCATGCCTTGAGAGACCCGATGTGTCTAACATGGCGTTAACCAAATCAGTTAGAGTACGGTTCTTTCTTTCGCCACCCCATTTGGTGAGGTGAGTAGGGAGGCGTCCTCTCATGGATTATACCATGTTCCGCACAAAAAGCATCAAATTCATTGGAAAAATACTCTCCACCACGGTCGGACCTAAGCCTCTTGATTTTCCGATCAAGTTGGTTTTCCATTTCAGCTTTATAGATCTTGAAAAAGTTCAAAGCCTCATCCTTAGATTTCGTAAGATACACAGCAGTATCTAGTGGAGTCGTCAATTAACGTCATGAAATATTTCTTTCCACCTTTTGTCAAAACACCATTCATTTCACATAGATCTGAATGTATAAGTTCTAGTGGTGCAAGATTTCTCGTCTCCGCAGTCACATGAGATTTACGAGGTTGCTTAGCTTGCACACACACTTGACACTTAGATCCCTTAACGGTGGTAAAACTAGGGATTAAGTTCAACTTCGCTAGTCGTGACATGCAACCAAAGTTAACATGACAAAGTCATGAATGCCACACATTTGATTCACTATTGTTGCAAATATGATTAACAACTTTATTGCAAACATCTGATAAGGATAAACTAAACAGGCCTCCTGACTCATAGCCTTTATCGACAAAGGTTCCATACTTGGATATTACAAATTTATTCGACTCAAAGACAAGCTTGTAGCCATCTCTACACAGAAGAGATCCGCTAACAAGATTTTTATTGACGGAGGGACATAATGCACGTTCTTCACCAAGACGATCTTCCCCAAGTAAACTTCAGATCGACCATGCCAATACCACGAACGAAGCACTTGAACCGTTGCCCATCAAGACGGTTGAAGTCCCTATGATCCGATAAGACGAAAACATGGAAATATCACCGCATACATGCACATTAGCACCCGTGTCAATTAACCAATCAGAGAATGACATCTTGAAAGAAGAATAGGAAATATACCATACCCAAAGATCCTTCATGTCAATGTCTCCGATGACAACATTAGCGGTCTTGCCGCTTTCCTGTGATGACGCTTGTCATAGCGATTGGGGCAACTAGGAGCCCAATGATCGGGATCTCCACACACATGACAAGCACCTTTCTTCTTGTCATTCTTCTTCTTGAAGTTCGTGTCTGCACAGCCTTGTTCTTCCCATCAAACTTTCCTTTACCATCAAACTTGCCCTTGTTCTTGAACTTGTGGGATGGAAGTTTTTCTTCTGCACAGATTGGCACTAGATCCTCCTCAATACCTCGAGCACGTGTCTCCTTTGCTCTCGCCTTTTCTTCCACATCAAGAGTGCCAATGAGATCCGGAACGGAAAACTCCTGTCTCTTATGCTTGAGAGTAGCAAAGTTCCTCCACGAAGGAGGAAGCTTAGTGATGATACCCCGCAACAAACTTGTCCGGTAGGATACAATTGAAGTGCTCAAGTTCTCTAGCAAATGATCAGATCTCGTGAGCTGCTCAACCACGGAGCGCTCTTCACCATCCTGTAATCATAGAATTGCTCCATGATGTACAGCTCAAGTGCGGCATCCGAGACCCCAAACTTGGCCTTGAGTCGCCCCACATATCTTTTCCATTGTCAATCGACGATAAGCATCAACTATGTTCTCCCAAGAACACTCAAGAGAGCAGCCTTAAACAAGGTATCCATTTTCGAAAAGCTTGTGCTGTTGGGCATCTTGCTCTCCTTCAGTTTGCCAAGAGTGGCGTCATAGCAACTCATGGTTTGAAACCATAAGACTGCTCTCACGCGCCATCTCTTATAGTGGATACCCTCAAACATAGGAGGTCTCATGGAAGCAGCAAAACCATTCGAGGTAAATTGCCTATAATAAGGTTTTTGGATTGTTGGAAATATGAGCAATTTACTGAATAATTTTATTAACAGAAATACTAGATAAAGCATGACTAGTATAGCAGTGATGAAACAAGTCATGCGATTTGACAAAGAGAAGGTAAATAACATCTGCATATATAATCTAAAACCGATCATCTCTAGAGCAGACAGTAGATCAAGATGCATAAGAGAGAAGGTAAACATCGTCTGCATATATGAGTTTGAAGTAAACACATCTAGAATAGACACTAGATGAAGTTGCTTATACGACATAGAACCTAACATACGTAGGACAGAAACTAGAGCCAAGTACTATAGTAGGACTTCTAACAGAAAGGAGAAGAACACGACGCATGCATGCAGCAGCAGCAAGCATTTGGACTTGGGGTCGGTGTCTCGCCGCCATGTCGCCGAGGAGGTCGTGGACGTCGGGAAGAAGTCGTCGTCCAGGAAGTAGTCGTCGGCGATCGGATCGTCCGTGATGAAGCAGCCGAGAGTCGCGCAGAGCGCCCCAAAAACCTTATCACCCTTCTCCGTATAGGACTCAAAGAGTGCGGTTTCGAGGCTCATCGTCCGACCTGCGGCACGCCGCAAACCGGGATGGAGAAGATCGTAGCAGAAAGCAGTGCTCAAGAACCGTGGCGAGAGGAAGAAGTAGTTCGATCGTCTCTCGAGAGGAGCGACCTCCCTTTATAGGCGCAAGAGAAGGAGGCGAGAGGTTGCGTCGGGAGTCAAGGGAATGCGGAGACTAAACGAAGCAGACAAAGCAGCCAAGAGGCGCGCCGCTCGGATTCAAGGTCCACTACGTAAAAAATGTTTCAGCTTCCGAGTGACCTTTCGCATACCCGTAGTGCGTGGCAAAAATTTAGACATCGGCTCGGCTCATTCCCGCAACCCACGGCGCGTCGTGACGAGGCGTGGCGTGGCGAGGCGGGCGGCGGAGGAGGAGCGCGTGTGGATGTCCCTCTTGTTCTCATGCTCATACAAGTGGGGAAGGAGCCTCCCTTATAAAGAGGTCCAACTCCCTCTAAACTAGCAATGTGGGACTAAACTTTAGTAGTATCCCTTGCCTTGCACAAATGGGCTAAGTGGGCCTTTAGGATTTATTAGGAATTTCTGAAATAGTTATTGGGCTGCCCCAATATAGACTAAATTCCAGCACCATGTTCATATACAGATTACGGTGATGCCCTTGGTCTTCTTCACATGACTAACGGATATTTGGGTAAACTTACAAGAATATGCCATATATGGGACCTACAAGAATATGTCATAGGATCTATTATATATTATTCCCTAGGGCATGAGGAATCCTAAGATGGTTTTAGAATATTTCTCTCATCGAAGGGGCGTATAACCGTTCCTCTCACTTGAATAGAGCTCGAGGGGAGGGGCCTCCAAGTGACCTGAGAAGAGATTTAAGGTTCGGGACGGATCTGAGGCACATTGTGAAGCTCGAATACCGTCAAGGCAATGGGAGCTTTTAGGTGGATTTGTCTTCGACTCGATTCGCTAGTCGAGCATTTCTCTCATCGTGGGAAATTCCAAGACAACTGCACCATGGATCTCATCTACTAGTCGAGACTCCCTTTGTCGCCTCTCCTAACACAGAATTAAGCCACGCTCCCACGAGGTGACCGAACCCATTCAAAATAAATCAACCTGTCAACCGTGTTTCGTTGTTGGATAGCCTTCCCATAAGATTGTACACACACCCTCACTGACTTTATTTCTGCAAGCACTAACGACGAGATACCATTTGCTCACATGTTGTCCACACTACAACAATTTCTACCCAGTCATAGGAATGGAACAAAGGTTGAGATGCAACTCGAATGGGAGAGCCTAGGGTCCGTTGGCTCGGTCCTATGCCTCTTCCATGACCAGCGAGAGCTTTAGCTGGAGTGTGAGGATGAGCGGAATCATTTTCCGATGAGCAAGGCTTGCAATATTGCGACTTAGAGATATGATGACGCCGTCAGTGCACGAGAACTTTAATTGGAGTGTGAGGATGAGTGAAATCTTTTGCTAGAGTTTCACCATGGCTGAGTAGGGCTTTCACATGGAGCGTGAGGGTGCTTCATCAAGCCCGAGCGGGTCCTTCACCCGAGGTGCGATGGTGCTTCACTGAGACTAAAGCAGGGCCTCCATTTGGAGCATGAGAGTGCTTTACCAATGTTGAGTACATCCTTGATGAAGTCGGGTTCTAACTAAGGACTTCAGCATAGGCTAGTTACGTGATGTTAAGTGTATAAGTGTTGACTAGCTATAAGTGACACATACCAAATTAACACTTTTGCATTGATGCGTGTGAATGAAAGCACATTTGCTCCCTGGGTGGTTTTGGTAATCAATGACAACATACTTTGTGGTTGGACTAATGCTTTTATCAAGTATATTTCAGGAAAGTCAATCACTCTGGCATGGAAAAAGGACTGGAAAGGTGGACCCCTAGGATGCTAAGGAAAGCATTGGCAAAAGCTCAAGACTCCATTTTTGGTTTAGTGATCCAAGATCACATTGAGTCCATAGGAAAGCCAATACTATAAAGGGATGAGGTTGTGATAATGATCCGGTTGCTCAAAGTGCTTAGTGATCTATCTCCGAACTATCGCAATCTTTCATTCCAACATATACTCATAAGTAATCTCGGTCCCACCGATTCCATAAACTCACCACACCGAGATGAACCACCTCACCATATAGCCAAACCCTAGAAATTTCGGATTTTCCGATTCCAAACTCGGTCTTACCGAAACTAGTGTTGCCAACCTTCAGAACCTTCAGACTCAAATCGGTGTCACCGAGATGATAAAGTCGGTCCCACCGAGAATGGCAAACCCTAGTCTTTGGAAGAATCGGACTAACCGAGATTGTATTTTCGGTCCCACGAAAATCCCAACGCTCACAAGATTTGAACTTTCGGTCTCACCGAGTTGTCAACTTCGGTCCGACCGAGATTGGTCAAATGTGTGTAACAGTTGGATTTTGTGTGGAGGCTATAAATACCCTCCACCTCCTCTTCATTCGTGGAGAGAGCCATCGAAAGAACTACCACTCCTACCTTACATTTCGAGAAGAAAACTACCTACCCTTGTGTTGAGATCAAGTTGCTCCACTCCCACCATATGAAACTTGATTTCTAGCCTTCCCAAGTTGCTTTCCACTCAATCCTTTCTTCCACCACACCAAATCAGTGAGGAGAGTTGAGTGTTGGGGAGATTATCATTTGAAGCACAAGAGCAAGGAGTTCATCATCACCAACACCATCTATTACCTTTTGGAGGGTGGTGCCTCCTAGATTGGTTAGGTGTCGCTTGGGAGCCTCCGTCAAGATGTGGAGTTGAACCAAGAAGTTTGTAAGGGCAAGGAGATCGCCTACTTCGTGAAGATCTACCCGAGTAAGGCTAGTCCTCCGTGGACGTAGGCCATGATGGCATAGACAAGGTTGCTTCTTCGTGGACCCTTCGTGGGTGGAGCCCTCCGTGGACTCTCGCAGCCGTTACCCTCCGTGGGTTGAAGTCTCCATCAACGTGGATTGACGATAGCACCACCTATCGGAACCACGAGAAAAATCTCCGTGTCTCCAAATTGCGTTTGCTCTTCTCCACCTCTCCTTTACTACTTGTGCAATTTACTTTCCGCTGCCCATACTCTAGAATTGCATGTGTAGTATGTTACTTGACTTGTATGCATGATGCTTGACTTGATCTCCATTGTGAACTTGCCAAAACTTGTCCTAATCAAAAGGCATAAACTTTTATCTTGTCGAGTAGTCTAATCACCCCCCCTCTAGACACTCTTACCTTCAACGATCCTACAATTGGTATCAGAGCCTTGGTCTCCATTGCTTTGGTTTGCACACCATTGGAGGAAGATGGACGTGTTCACGTTTGGGAGTGTTAGTCATAGAGTGCCTATTCTTGATGGAGTGTCCTATAACTCGTGGAGGATTGAAATGCTTGCTATCTTTAAGATGTACAACTTATGCAAATATGTTGAAACCCCATATGTACCTCCATTTGACCCCTTGCACCCTACTATGGATGAAGAGCTTGATTTGCTTCAGAACCTTAGAACTGTAAATCTCATCATTAGAGGTTTGCCCGATAACTTACTTGAGCTTGTCACAAACTTTGGGTGCGCCTATGCTATGTGGAAGTTCTTGGAAGAACTTTATCCGGACTACTCTTTGAGAGGTCTTGATGAAATTCTATACAAGACTATTGAGTTTGATATGATGCCTAATGATCCCAACTTTGATAAATGCTTCTTTGAGCTTCGTGATCTTATGAAAAGAAGGGTGATCCGGACTTATCAATGTTCTAATTAGAAATGCTCTTGTATTGCATTCCGATG
Source organism: Aegilops speltoides (assembly GCA_021437245.1). Lineage (NCBI taxonomy): Eukaryota > Viridiplantae > Streptophyta > Magnoliopsida > Poales > Poaceae > Aegilops > Aegilops speltoides. The sequence continues at coordinate 360,714,140 of CM038141.1, read as the reverse complement.
ATTATTGTCACATTGACAAAACTGATGCAAGTCATTGTCAAATTGACCTAGGTATTGATGATGAATTATCTATGGGTCAATATGATGATGAGCATGAGCATGATGACGATTACTCTGATTCGGACACCGAGCTAGACAAGATCATGAAGAGCCTCAATCTTATGGCAAATTTGAGAGACTACATATCCGTGGAAAAGAGTGGATTCTTGATAGTGGATGCACCGATCACATGACCGGAGATGAAGACATGTTTCGAGAGCTTGCAAAGAACGATGGTCCACGCAAGTATGTGACTTTTGGAGACAACTCCAAGGGTAAGGTACTTGGCCTTGGTAAGGTGGCCATATCTCATGATAGCTCCATTAAAAATGTCATGCTTGTTGAATCTCTTGGATACAATTTACTTTCCGTGTCTAGATTAGTGACTTTGGATTCAATGTGCTATTCATCAAGTAGATTGCCAAGTTTTTCGTCGTGACAATCATAACATGGTTTTTCTTGGTATCCGTAGAGGTGACCTATATATTGTTGATTTCACTAAGAAAGCTCAACCTAGAACTTGCTTCATTGCTAAATCCGCTAAAGGTTGGCTTTGGCATAGAAGGCTTGGACATGTTGGTATGCGTAATCTAGATAAGCTAATCAAAGGTGATCACATTCTTGGTGTTAAAGATGTTTTCTTTGACAAAGATAGACTCAGAGTGCCTGTCAAGCAGGAAAACAAGTAGGTGGAAGTCATCCGTGAAGAACATCATGACCACAAGGAGACCGCTTGAGCTTCTTCATATGGATCTCTTGGTCCCAATGCTTACAAAAGCCTTGGTGGTAACTCCTTTGGTCTAGTTATTGTTGATGATTATTCCAGATTTACGTGGGTATTTTTCCTTGATGACAAGTCACGAGTTCAGAGAATCTTCAAAACCTTTGCCGAAAGGCCCAAAATCAATTTGAGGTGAAGATCAAGAAAGTTCGAGCGACAATGGAACGGAGTTCAAGAACGCCCATGTGGACTCTTTTCTCGATGAGGAAGGATTCTACATGAGTTCTCGGCTACATATACTCCTCAACAAAATGGAGTTGTTGAGAGGAAGAACCGAACACTCATTGAGATGGCGAGAACGATGCTTGATGAATACAAGACACGAAACACTTCGGGTGAAGCCGTTGAGACGACTTGTCATGCTATCAACAGGCTCTATCTTCACAAGCTCCTCGGCAAGACTTCATACGAGCTCCTTACCGGTAACAAACCCCAAGTGGGATACTTTCGTGTCTTTGGTTCAAAATGCTATATCCTTGATAAGCATCGTCGGTCTAAATTTGCTCCTAAAACTCATGAAGGCTTTTTCCTCGGTTATGGATCAAATTCTCACACCTACCGTGTCTACAATAATTTCACCCGAAAGGTTGAAGAGACGGTAGATGTGAAGTTTGATGAATCTAATGGCTCGCAAGTAGAGCAAATGCCTATTGATGTACGAGACAAGGACCCATCGGAAGCCATTCAAGACTTATCCATTGGAAAGATCCGTCCCATGGAAGTGAAGGAGAGTACCTCATCTACATATGTGGAGCCCCCTACCTCACGGCGAGATGAACCTCAAGGCAACATGGAGGCGTCCACAAGTGGAACTCACCAAGATGAGGAAGTGCGGCAAGAAGATCCACCACAACCTCCTTCTCCACCACCTCAAGACAACACCAACAACAATGAAGAAGAAGAGGAAGATGAGAATGATGAGGAAGCTCAGCCGCGACCACAACAAAAGCTATCTCGAGTTCGAGCAAGAGTCAAGAAGAATCATCCCGTGGAACAAATGATGAATGACATCGACTCCGGGAGAATTACTCGCTCTAAAACTCGTTTAGCTAACTTTTGTGAGCATTACTCATTTATTTCTAGTCTTGAACCTATGAAGGTAGAAGAAGCGCTTGAAGACCCGGATTGGGTGAACGCTATGCACGAAGAGCTACACAACTTCGAGAGGAACAACGTTTGGACTTTGGTAGAGAAGCCCAATGATGACCAAAACGTCATTGGAACCAAATGGGTGTTTTGAACAAGCAAGATGAAGATGGACAAGTCATCCGCAACAAGGCTCGTCTCGTAGCACAAGGTTACACACAAGTCGAAGGTATGGACTATGGTGAGACCTATGCCCCCGTTGCTAGACTTGAGTCCATTCGCATTCTTCTTGCTTATGCCAACCACCATGATATTACTCTCTATCAAATGGACATTAAAAGTGCTTTTCTAAATGGTGAAATTGAGGAGGAAGTATTCGTGAAACAACCTCCGGATTTGTGAATCCTAAAAGCCTAATCATGTTTACAAATTGCACAAAGCTCTTTATGGTCTTAAACAAGCTCCTAGAGCTTGGTACAAATCTTGACTAGCTTTCTTCTTGAAAAGGATTTGAGATTGGAAAAATAGACTCAACGCTATTCACGAAAAGGGTTGATGGTGAACTATTTGTGTGCCAAATATATGTTGATGATATTATCTTTGGTTCAACTAACCCTCATTTTAGTGAGAAGTTTGGAAAGCTTATGTCGGAGAAGTATGAGATGTCCATGATGAGTGAACTCAAATTCTTCCTTGGGTTGCAAATCAAGCAATCTAAGGAGGGTACCTTTGTCTCACAAACAAAGTACACCAAGGATCTCTTCAAGAAGTTCAACATGCAAGAAAGCAAAGGTATGAAAACCCCCATGCCTACTAGTGGACATAATGACTTGACTAAAGATGGAGAACCTGTTGATCAAAAGGTTTATCGATCCATGATTGGTTCTCTACTATATCTCTGTGCTTCTCGTCCTAACATAATGTTGAGTGTATGCATGTGTGCTCGATATCAAGCAGCCCCTAAAGAATGTCATCTTAAAGCTGTTAAAAGAATTGTGAGATATTTGATACACACACCTAACTTTGGCATTTGGTATCCCAAGAGGGCCTCTTTCGATCTTGTTGGCTATTCCGACTCGGACTATGCCGGAGACAGGATTGATAGAAAGTCAACTTCGGGAACGTGTCAATTCCTCGGTCGATCCCTTGTATCTTGGTCATCCAAGAAACAAAATTCGTATCATTATCATCGCCAAGCAGAATATATTGCTGCTGGTTCGTGTTGTGCTCGATTGCTATGGATGACACAAACGCTTAAAGATTATGGGATACATGCGAGACATGTTCCTTTGCTTTGTGACAATGAGAGTGCGATTAAGATTGGACACAATCCCGTGCAACACTCTCGCACGAAACACATTGAAGTTCGTCACCATTTTATTCGTGATCACATTGCTAAGGGTGACATCGATCTTAAGCATGTTCGATCTTGACAAACAGCTTGCAGATATCTTTACAAAACCACTTGATGAGAAAGTGTTTTGTCGCTAAGGAGTGAGTTGAACATCATTGATGCTTCAAACTGGAGTGAAAACTCCATTGATGCATGCAAGGCTGAGCCTAATTGACTAATCCTTGATATTTCTCTTATGATGATGATCATATGTCTTGGACACATTTGCCCCTTGTATTGCATCTAACTCCTTGCGGTACTTGGATGGTCTACATTCTACAAGATTACCACACACTCGAATCATGAGTAATCTTGTCATTGACCAAGTATCTAGCTCTTTGGGATGTTGAGTTCAAGGAACAAAATTCCACATATCCTTTTTGACACCATATACATCTAGTACTTCACTCATGTCATCTTGGATATTCTTGAGTATTTCCTTGCTTGCCTAACCCATGTAGGAAGATGAACTATACAATTGGAAATGGTGCTCCAACTTCACATTCTATGAGCATCAACATCAAGTTCACCTACATGAGTACAAGCAACAACAAGCCCAAGGTATGTTTTTCACATCTTGAAGGAGCTTTGCTCAAAGTCATGAGTACAAGCAGCTTCAAAAGATGTGATTACATCAAATGCTTAATCGAAAAATGGCAACCCCATTTTGAGCTTAAACGATGAGTATGACCTATGATCAAATGTTCTCATTTGACTCCTAAGTCAATATACTCAAACATAGGTGACTTTGTCGCCGACCCCTATCGAGATGAAGTACATATGTTTTGGAGTTTTTTGTCTTTCTCTTATGCTCTTTCATTGAGACTTCTTGCTTATTTTAAAAAAAAGTGTCTAGCAATCTTTTTCATTTCTATTTCTTCTGTTCTTGTGAATACCCTTTTTGCTCTGATCAATTCATTGAAAATCCTTTACAAATTCATTGCAAATCTTTTGAAGCATTTCTTGCAAAGTGAGCTGAATTACTTCTATATTTCCTTGGAATTAAACTCGGCGTCACCGATTTAAATACTTCGGTCTGACCGAAAAGGATCTGCCCTAAGTCTCTGACCTTCGGACTCACCGATCCATATTAATTCGGTGTCACCGATTTACATTCACCAGGATAACATCTTCTGCAGCTCAACTAACTGATTTATTCTGCATACTTAGTTTGCTCAGTTGTGATTCTTAAGGATCCCACCTCTTTCCTTCCATCTTTCCGACCTTCCTAGTTTCTTGTCCTTTTCGCACTTGATGTCAAAGGGAGAAGATTTAGGGGAGCTTAGGGGAGATTGGAAGATAAGGGGAGAAGAGAAGATTTAAAGGGAGAAGAAGAACAATCTTACCTTAAGGGGGAGAGGATCACATCAAAGCTTTGCCGCATTTCACCTTGGATATTACATTTGGCATCATTCCTTTGATTTTGCTTCCCTTGCTCTCACAATTGGTATCTTCTGAAAAGCACAATTGGTATCTTATGAAAAGCAAAATCTCTCAGAGCTCATTGAAAATCTTTTAGTCTTGGGAGACATGTCTGTTTATTCAAGCTAGTGCTCATCATGAGACACTCTTTATACATGTCATCCCTGGCTTGGTACTCTTGATGTTCTTGCTATTGGTTGAAGAAATACTCTTGTGTTATCTAACCTTGTTTCCCCAAGCTTATTTCTTCAGGTACAATGCCAAGGAACTTCAAGGTAAGTATATGCATCTTGCAGAATGTGCATGATGGTGACTTGCTTGTGAATATTTGTTTGCAAGAAATCACCATGCACATATGAATCATCTCTCACTTATCCTCATCTGCTCTGATGCATATAGCCGAGCTGCATGTAGCACAGCTTGTTCTTCTCTCTTATGTGCTTGTGGTAGTCCAAAACCATAATCTATGAAAATCTTGCACACTTGTAGGGGGAGCATGTGTACTACATGTTTGTCAAAGCTTAAATGATAATTCTGTCTTTCCTTCAGTAAGCTTTGATATCTTCTTTTGTGTGTTGCCATCAATTACCAAAAAGGGGGAGATTGAAAGCACATTTGCTCCCTGGGTGGTTTTGGTAATCAATGACAACATACTTTGTGGTTGGACTAATGCTTTTATCAAGTATATTTCAGGAAAGTCAATCACTCTGGCATGGAAAAAGGACTGGAAAGGTGGACCCCTAGGATGCTAAGGAAAGCATTGGCAAAAGCTCAAGACTCCATTTTTGGTTTAGTGATCCAAGATCACATTGAGTCCATAGGAAAGCCAATACTATTAAAAGGGGATGAGGTTGTGATAATGATCTGGTTGCTCAAAGTGCTTAGTGATCTATCTCCCAAACTATCGGCAATCTTTCATTCCAACATATACTCATAAGTAATCTCGGTCCCACCGATTCCATAAACTCACCACACCGAGATGAACCACCTCACCATATAGCCAAACCCTAGAAATTTCGGATTTTCCGATTCCAAACTCGGTCTTACGAAACTAGTGTTGCCAACCTTCAACATACGTACTCAAATCGGTGTCACCGAGATGATAAAGTCGGTCCCACCGAGAATGGCAAACCCTAGTCTTTGGAAGAATCGGACTAACCGAGATTGTATTTTGGTCCCACCGAAAATCCCAACGCTCACAAGATTTGAACTTTCGGTCTCACCGAGTTGTCAACTTCGGTCCGACCGAGATTGGTCAAATGTGTGTAACGGTTGGATTTTGTGTGGAGGCTATAAATACCCTCCACCTCCTCTTCATTCGTGGAGAGAGCCATCAGAAAGAACTACCACTCCTACCTTACATTTCTGAGAAGAAAACTACCTACCCTTGTGTTGAGATCAAGTTGCTCCACTCCCACCATATGAAACTTGATTTCTAGCCTTCCCAAGTTTCTTTCCACTCAATCCTTTCTTCCACCACAGTCAAATCAATGAGGAGAGTTGAGTGTTGGGGAGATTATCATTTGAAGCACAAGAGCAAGGAGTTCATCATCACCAACACCATCTATTACCTTTTGGAGGGTGGTGCCTCCTAGATTGGTTAGGTGTCGCTTGGGAGCCTCCGTCAAGATGTGGAGTTGAACCAAGAAGTTTGTAAGGGCAAGGAGATCGCCTACTTTGTGAAGATCTACCCCGAGTAAGGCTAGTCCTCCGTGGACGTAGGCCATGATGGCATAGACAAGGTTGCTTCTTCGTGGACCCTTCGTGGGTGGAGCCCTCCGTGGACTCTCGCAGCCGTTACCCTCCGTGGGTTGAAGTCTCCATCAACGTGGATTGACGATAGCACCACCTATCGGAACCACGAGAAAAATCTCCGTGTCTCCAAATTGCGTTTGCTCTTCTCCACCTCTCCTTTACTACTTGTGCAATTTACTTTCCGCTGCCCATACTCTAGAATTGCATGTGTAGTATGTTACTTGACTTGTATGCATGATGCTTGACTTGATCTCCATTGTGAACTTGCCAAAAACTTGTCCTAATCAAAAGGCATAAACTTTTATCTTGTCGAGTAGTCTAATCACCCCCCCTCTAGACACTCTTACCTTCAACGATCCTACAGTGAACCCCTCCCACAACACATTCCTTTCTATTATTTCTTTCTCGAGCATCGAAACATTGATTATGGCAGCTCTCACTAGCATTCGTAAGATTCTAACATATGTCAGTATTGGCGCGGCTTGGCTCCTATTACCCAAATTGTTGCATTGTCAATGCACTTAGCTATCATTACATGACTTGCTCATGATTGACCATAAAATTGTTAAATCCCATGGTTGGCTCCTTGGAGGCGCTGCTTTAGAGCCCTTCTCTTGCATGTTTTGTCCGTTTATGTGGTCCTTGCATAATTGCATTGTTATCGTAGTCACATTGTGGTGAGAGGTGATGTGCTCATGAATTCGTGATCATACCTTGTCCACTTTGTCCCTGCCCGGACATCTTTTTTTTCTTATGAAATGTCATGTTCAAACATCGATAGCTTTTGTTTTTAGTTTACCGTGGCTTCACCATTTCATTTAGTTCTTCTGCTATTTGTTTGAACTCGTTTAGTAATCTCCACCCAGTACTCCCAGCACCCGTAAGTTACTGCATTACTTTCAGTTTACAGGGCATCCATGTATTTCTAGATCATCAATTTGATTAGTGAAATACATATCATATCGGAGGAAAATGCAGTGTTGATTTCGTATTCAATTATCTCGGCATGTAACTCATATTTCATTTGTCAAACAAATTATCCAACAATACACACGTGCATTATAAATCCAAACAAGGAGTATCCTTGTAGCCTAACTTGGTCGATTATTACTGGTCGTGTATGAACACTTCATCAACCATTTTATAAAATTCAAGATCGCCGCGAAGTTTTGACTAAAAAAAACCACATGCTTACTACTCCCTCCGTTCGGAATTACTTGTCACAAAAATAAATAAAAATAAATGTATTTATAACTAAAATATATCTAGATACATTCATTTCTTGAACGAGTAATTCTGAACAGAGGGAGTACTAGTCAAGAGCCCCTTGTTTTCTACGGCAACCAGTCAAAAACCATCATCAATAAGCAAAGAGATGAACCTTCTCCGAAGAAAACTTCAGAGTTTGCGAGGTGGACAAAAGATACTTCGCGGCGAAGGCAAAACAGGCCAAGAACACGCGGAGAGGCCGAAGCAGGGGGACACGTCGCGCACACAGCCTACACAGCCGCACGGTTGTTATTAAAGCCACCTCCGAATCCGCTCCACGGCGATGAAGACCGAATCCCCGGGTCATCTCCGTAACCCTCTGCTCGTCCTCCTCTTCCTCGCAGCAGCAGCGTCGGCAGCCCAGATCGCCATGGCGGCCGAGCCGGAGCAGGCGCCCGCGGCGCAGGAGGCGGCCGTGCACATCGTCTACGTGGACCGCCCCGAGGACGCCGACCCCGAGGAGTTCCACATCCGCACCCTCGCCCCCGTCCTCGGCAGGTACCGTGCCGGCGACTCGAACCGGATCCGCAGCCGTTTGGCTCGGGTTTGCGCCGTCCCTGGCGCCTGCCTGTGGGATCTAGGCCTTTGGGGGTCCGATTTAGCTTGGCCTGTTGGTTTTGGCCTTGATTCGTTCTCGTGAGACTTTTTCCGGCTGTGTGTCGATTTGCTGATCTCGGGGGAATTTTGGCAGCGAGGAGAAGGCCAGGGGCGCGGTCCTCTACCACTACAAGCACGCCGCCAGCGGGTTCTCCGCAAAGCTCACCACCGAGCAGGTCGAGGACCTCAAGAGTGAGTGCCCCCTTCCTTTTAGTTTATGGAGTTCCAGTTATACTTGCTTCCGCTGTACTGATTTGTTTCGGGCATAATGTGGAATTTAGTTTCATATGCATAACGTGGAATTTAGTTGCATGGAGTCGCTGGATGCCCATCACAGGCTCAAATTCCTACTGAAACTAAAACATGTGATCTTACAAAATTCTGGAATACTCCATGCAAAATCATCTCATCTACTGTACTTGTAGTGTAAAATCAAGTCCAACCTGCCTACCCTATTGGCATTTTTAGTCTAGACCTGTAAGTATTAAAGAAATGTGGGCGCAAAGATGCATTCATCTCAGGGTAAAATATTTCACTTGCTGAATGATAGATATGTGATAGGATAATTTCCAGTGAAATATGGATTTTCTTTCTTCAGTAAGATTTATGTTTTGAAACAAGGATTTATGTTGTTCTATGTTGGAATTACATGTGCAACCTACACTTCTCATTGTCATGTTGGTTTAGCTTCAAGTTCAAACATGATAACCGATGAAGTGCTAATGCATTTTACTGGCATACCAGTCCTTGGTTCTCGAGACTAGTGAATTTTAGTTGTACTCATATTCAGCATTGAACTAACACGATTTCTGTACACCACATGCCTATCTCATCTGACTAGAAGCTATTATGCTGGATATGCTAAAACCGCGTGTTAGATAAGCAATATTTGGTGCATGTTCCTCTTCTCACTTCTGTTTGTATGCTGATCTGATCGAACTTGTCTGTTTGTTCTTGGTTTGCAGAGCAACCAGGTGTCCTTCAGGTTGTGCCGAGCCAGACCGTCCAGCTCCATGGAAATGAGGGTGGACATGCCAAGACAACGCGCACCATGGGCCTTATGTGAAAGCCCCGAGTAGGCATGTGGGAATGGTCGCATCTCACGGCTGTAACCTAAGAATAAGAGATGTATCCACTTGACTTTGAAGGGATCCAGTTCCTGAAGTGTGTAAATGTAATGAACTAATGCATACAAGTTTGAATTAATATGATGGCAAACAAATGTGCTGGTCTAATCTTGCTTGGTTATACAAGTTTGAACTAATATGATGGCAAACAAATGTGCTGGTCTAATCTTGCTTGGATACAAGTTTGAATTAATGTGATGGTAAACTGATGTGCTGGTCTGATCTGGCTGGGTTTGCTCATCCAGTTTTGGCTGATGAGTTGTTTATATGGCTCTGTATAGGGAACATATCCAGTGCACCGAATGCACCCTGCTATTTTGGACCAGATGGATTGTTGTCACATTTGCAGGATTGACTTGGTCTTTTAATGTATTTAGTCCCAAACAAGTTGAGGTAGGCTAAAGGTGAAACCCATAAGATCTCGCGGCCAACTCATGGCTCTGGCACCTGGATAGTAAGCTTTCACGCGTCTCTGTCCATAGCTAGTTCTTTGGTGATACTCCAATCCTTCATGTCTTTCTTAGTTCTTCGGTGATACTCCAATCCTTCTCTCTTAACGGACTTTCCCATGTCAAGTTCGGTCTACCCGACCTCTCTTGATATTCTCCGCACGCTTTAGCCGTCCGCTATGCGCTTGAGCTTCTGGAGGCATGCGCTGAATATGCCCAAACCATCTCAGACGATAGACGATGTTGGACAAGTTTGTCTTCAATTGGTGCTACCCCAACTCTATCTCGTATATCATCATTCCGGACTCAATCCTTCCTCGTGTGGCCATACATCCATCTCAACATTCGTATCTCCGCCACACCTAACTGTTGAACATGTCGCCTTTTAGTCAGCCAACACTCAGCGCCATACAACATTGTGGGTCGAATCGTCGTCCTGTAGAACTTGTCTTTTAGTTTTTGTGACACTGTGTGTGTAAATTTTTTGGTCTAGAGACAAAAAGGGTCATATATTTTAAATTGAGTATCCGATTCCTAATCCGTTTTTACTAGACTTTATTTTGACGAAATCTTTGAAACAAGACCAATGTTGACTATATATTGTTTTTTGAATTTTCTTTTACTTGACTTGACCTTATAAATGTTGTGGTCAGGTTTCAAACAGGAAAATAAAACTAAATTTAAAAAATATATTCAATATTAGTTATGTCTCAAACATCTCATCAAAACGAATATGATGGTCAAACCAGATAGAATAGCACTATAGCAGGGTGCATCCCGTGCAGCTCTCCCTGTATGTGCTCAGCCTGGTGTTGTTTGAAGAGCTGGATTTTGGTAGAGATTGCCCTGGTTAGATTGTTCCAATTCCTGCAAAGTTGATGTATCCCACTCATCTCAGCATAGGCTGGCAGTTTGATGCAAGGACCAAAACAGAAAGACCACAAGAGTTCATACACGAAAGCCACAGAAGTGAAGCCAGCCACAACAAACTTGATGTCAGCCACCACGGAGCCTACTGACGATCATGGATAAAGGAGGGAAAGGCAAGCCGAGGCGAAGATGACCGAGTTAATATTCTCCTTAGGTGCCAGACAAACAACCCGACAGAGTGAACAAAAGCAATTTTAGGTCTATACTTTAAAATTTTCCTACAAGCACAAGGCTAACAACTCTTTCAAATGCATATGCGATGGTAACAACACGCTACAATCTTAGGCTACTCCCTCCGTCTAGGTGAGTAAGTCATCTTAGGTTGTGCACCGTGACCAAGAAGGAGGGGAAAACGAGAGTACTTAATGTTCATTTGCTAATTAATAGCATTGCATGCAATGAACTAACCAATGCATGTCGTGTTTGGTAGTCTCATGTCATTAAAAGCATGCACATCCCACATCTCTTATTGGTTGATATGTCAAGAAACAAGAAACGAGGTAGAATTTAATGCACCGCGCCTAAGTGTTTTGGGAATATTTGGTTTTCGTAAGATGACTTACACACCTAGACGGAGGGAGTACCAAAATTTACATTGATCCGCTTTGTCTCGACGGACGAGCCATTAGCCTTTAAATTTTAGGCTGGACCAATGTTTCAAAGGGTAACCTGGATCACATTACCCAACCTACATTTCTCACGGATTGTCTTTCCTTGGCTTCGGTTGCGGCAAACAGAAGGATTTCATAGGCTTCTACTCGTTCGTCTATCAAAGTAAACTTTGGTTGATTTCTTCCACTATTCTTCGGATCTTCAGTCACAGGTGTTTCACATTTCCAGGGAGATAAATGGAGTTGCTCATAATGTAGCTCATCAGGTTCTTAGATCAGATGTTGAACCTGACATATGTTGCTTTTGCTTCAGCTCACAGGAATATAAATATGATCTGCCCGTAGCTTCTCTTCTCTCTAGTTTTCAGTTTCAAGGGTTTGTAATCTGAATGAAAAGTTTGGCGCTTGTGTGTCTTCTGTTGTTGAAAAAAAAAGTAACCTCAATCCATTCCCACCGTGACTGGGTAGACGTAGAATCCCGTCGGAGCTTGAGCTTCGAGTAGCAGAGGTCAGGCTTGGCCGGGGATGTGCTCGGTGGTGCTCGTGCTCTCCTCGTGGGCGTGGTGGTGACCACGGTTAAGGCGTCGTGCGAGTGGGCTCGACGACGGACGTCGGTAGTCATAGGGTTGTGTCCCACCCCCCCCCCACCCCCGATTCACCGGGATCGACCGGGGGCAGCAGTGGACGCCTCATCGTGTGAGTGCATCGACCCAAATCCGTGGATCGATCTTGGGCTAGGAATGAAAGGAGACCCCTTTCTTTCCTCCTTCCAAGGTTGGTGCTCCGTGGTGTGGAAGGATGGTGGTGGTTTGGACGTGGATGCCGGAGCAGCGGCTTCGGATAACAAACCGCATGGTTGGCTCTCTGGTGGCCATCATGTCGGTGATGGTGGCTTTGGTCGTGTGGGCGGCAGGAGGGTAGTGTTGGGTGGCTCGGGCGCTCTCCCTGGCTTTGGCAGTGGCGTCACCCCGATCCGGACCTGGGGAGTTGAACTCGTTGCCCTGTCCTGAAGACCTCGTGTGGCACGGGGGAGCTGTCGAGCGAAAGCTTTGCGCTTAGTCGCCGACGACAGCGACGTTTGTGGGTGCCGCTATCTTCCTGAAGACGTCGTCGTGGTGCTCCTCTTCGTGTCAGGGTTCCAGGTGAAAACCATTATCTCTTTTGGACTCGGCAGCGGCGACGTTTTGCGCCGTTTTTTCTCCTGGGGGCGGTGTGGTGGAGCTTAAGTATTTAGGACTTCGTGTGGCATTGTACTCGGTTTTTCCAATGCTTTTTTTCAGTAACGTAGTAGTTTTGCGTGACCCGGTTATCTTGGGACCGGCATTGTATGAGGATTACCTCACCATCTTGTATCGTCGACCGTGTATCTGATTCTGATTGCTTTATGTACTACAAAGTATATAAAAAACGGGGCGAAAGCCTGTTCGGAGGTATCCATCCCTAATTTCCAGATCAGGCACGAGGAAAGCACGAAATGAGCACACAACGGCACAAAGTCCAAAGTCTCGCATCAGATGCGCTCCCGCCCGTCGCACCCCGCGCACCGCTCGTCCTCTCCGTCAGTCCAAACCGACGAAACAGCTCACGTCTCTCCACGAACGGCATCAGTCCCCCGTAACGTCTCGAGAGAAAAACACATACCACGCCACTAGAGGAAAAGAAAATCCAGCATCACTGGCACGCGTACGTGCCCCCTCCCCGCCATCGACATCGAACGCGCCAGCAGAATCCCGGCCCGATGGCGACCGCGGCCGCGGGCGAGGACTCGGCCGCCGAGCTGCTGCTCCGCGCGGCGGCGCTGGTGCCGCTCGAGCGCTACGCGCTCGCCGCCCTCCTCCTCGCCTCCGCCTTCCTCTACCGCTTCCTCGAGCTCCACGTCCTCGGCGACCTGCTCCGCGGCCTCCGCGGCGGCCGCGTCGCCCTCACCTTCCACCCGGACTCGCAGGTCTACCACCGCGTCGCCGCCAAGTGCCGCTCCCTCCACGGCAGGTGGGACTAGAGTACTTTCGGGCCTGTGGATCGTCAATTCGTCTCTGCTCGAAGAAATTTGATCTGATGCCCTCCAAAATATTGCGAAATTTGCCCGCGTAGGTACCTGGCGACGCCGTGGCTGGCGAGCCCTCATCTGCAGACGCTGTTCCTGGGCATCTGGGGAAGACCACCTTCGGTCACGTATAGAAGGTAGGCCAAGTAAATCCATGTTGTGTATGCCGCATTAACAGTTGATTTCGCTACTTGTCCAGTCAAGGTGTACTACTTGTTCATGGTGTCCCTCCACTTATGTTCGTAGATTGTGACTGTACATTGGGTGGGTGATTCTGATGCAACTATAATGTTGTACGATTTTGGTTATCCAGTAATGCTGTTTATATTACTGCAGCCTACAATTTTCCAGAAGAAAAATAGAGATGATCGAAATAATAATTAATTAAGAATTCTACACAATGTTTAGGCGTTCACTTGTTTCAGTTTGAGCAATTTTACAACATACTTTCGAACGCTACCTTCCATAGGCCAGAGATACCCATGTGTGTTTGAACCTCAGAATATGAAGTTAGAGCTAGGCTCACAATTCTAGTTAGTACATTGATTGAACTCGTTGTATTGTAGGCAGCTGTACACAGTTCGTGATGGTGGAACCATTGCTTTGGATTGGCTACTAGCCTCTGACTGGGAAGGTTCTGAGAATTTTAGATAGTTTGAGATTGCTCAGCAAGCAAGGGGATGCCTGACCATTTGTGCTATGTTGCAGCTGCAGATGGTAGTTCTTGTGATGGAACTATTTCTAGTGATGATTCAACACCCATTGTTGTTGTGGTGCCTGGATTAACTAGTGATTCTACTGCCGCTGTAAGTTCTGATAGTTGCTTTACCAAACTGATTGGTTTAAATAATAACTGAAGTTGATATTATGACCCAGACCCACACATGGTGTTGGGCTACCTTTATTAGTTGATTTTAACAAGATATTTTGATGTCTAGTATGTGAAACACTTGGTCTTTTCTATGGCGAACAACGGATGGAATGTTGTTGTAGGCAATCACAGGGGTCTGGGTGGCATCTCCATAACAGTAAGTTCTCTCATGCAATATGATACATCAATTATGCACTTGTTACACCTTGAATATTCGACCTGACACCTAAAAGGACTTCATTGACATCAGAGGTCGGATATGTTCAGCTTGCAATTTTTACACAACTCTTGGTTTTTTTCTCTGGCAGTCCGATTGCTTTTACAATGGCGGATGGACAGAAGATATTCGTGAAGTTGTTAATTACCTTCATCAAAAGTACCCGGAGGCTCCACTATTCACTGTTGGGACAAGCTTAGGCGCCAATATTCTGGTAGACCTTGTTATATATTCTTTTACATCAATTAATATTCTAAAACCTAGTTTAATTCTATACTTGTTTGAATTGCACATTCAGGTCAAGTATCTGGGAGAAGAGGGTGAAAGTACTCCTGTAGCTGGTGCTGCATCTATTTGTTCACCCTGGGATCTTCTGGTTAGTGAGCCACAGTTAGCCTATTGTGCAGATCTTTTACACATTTGTCGGTTATTGTTCTTCTTATGCAGGAATACTTTTATCTGTATCTCTACACTGCATGGTGTTCAGATAACATCGGCTCTCTATTTCTTTTTGTTCGCACACTAAAGGCTAAACAACAATGATACTTGCGTAGTGCTTTGGCTTACTAATACTACCCTTAGACTTCAGTTTTCTTTTTGTCATTATAATTTGGTATACCACATTTACAGGTGACTAGCAGATTTATTTCTCGCAAGCTAGTGCAGCGTTGTTACGATAAAGCTCTTGCAATTGGTCTCAAAGGATATGCAAAACTGTATGTATTTCCTCTTGAGACATTTAAAGATTCCCATACTTTGGTGGTAATCGAGATTATTGATTACAGAAGAAATCATTTCATATTTATATTATTTCCATGATGATTTACCTATATGGATCTCTACCAGGACAATGTTCTTTGCAACAGCTAATTAGATTGTTCTTCGATATACAATTTGGAACTTTTAAAATGGGACAAACAGTGCTTTATTTGAGTTACGAGCCAACAAACATTAATGGTGATGGATAACCGTTGGTCGCAGTAGCAAACAGTCCAAGATATAGGCTTTATCAGTTACACAGGTTTTGTGATCCTAGTTGAAACTTAGTTTCTTCGTTTGCAAATCATTGGACACATTATCGTGAAAACGGCCATGGGATCCGCTAGCCTCTGCACAGATCATCAGTCCGGTCCAGACTGTTATGAACATCTTTTGGCTTTTTCTTTATTTTTTTGCAGACATCAACCAGTCTTGGCACGACTTGCAAACTGGGAAGCTATTACGTCGGTATGCAATGTGCTAACCTGCTGGTCAATTTTTTCATAGTTACATGGTCAATAGCAGTTATCATAGTAATATGCTGGTCACAGAAAAGGGCCGTGATTATCCTTTCCTTTTCCCTCCTTATCAGTCACGCTCTACCCGGGAATTTGACCATCATGCAACTTGTGTTGTTGCAAAATACGAGGTATTATTTCTAATGCTAGCAATAATATTACTTTGTCTAAAATTATAAGTTGCATCAAGTTTTATTGTTCCTCTCATTACTACTTGATTAAATACGTAATGATTGTTTTCTATATAATGAGGGTTAGAGTTGAATGATGCAAAATCACATTTGTTTTGTTCAAGAAGAACAAACTTGTGGATCCTTCCTTAAAATTTGAACTAGGAGGGAATGCAAACCTGAATTATAGTTTCTCATAAACTAGTGTGTCAAATTATTTTTTGGGAGATAAGTAACCAAATATTCGTAAAAGAAATTGGGTAGTCGTTAACTAGTTGGAAGTACCTAATTTTGAACCGGACAAAATTTTCGAACTTCCTTGCACTGTCCCACAAGAACCATGCTAGAATTCTAGCCATTTCCACCAAGCATCACCTACTGTTCACATTGAACTTCTCAACTATAACCTTGAAAACTTTAAAAATTAAAATAAATCTGAAGTGGCAGTAATATCACAATACATAATCACAGATCAACTGAGATTGACCCAGGGAACTCCTACTTTGCAACTTAAATAGCAAACCATCGGTTAGTTATAGTGAGCAATCAAATGACAAAATACAGGAGGCGTAAAATGGTGTTTATCTGGTTATCCCATGTTTGAGCAGTTGAGACTTGAGATTCTTTCTTGATCACATTCACAGCAGACTTTGATTCTATTGACGGTGGATTGGTTATGACAATTGTGGCCTCACCAGTTGAATGGACTGAATCTGCATTTGACAAGCACAGCTTGAAATGCATGCTGCTGGTAGTTGTAGGAATAGTTGGGGTCTAGGTTTCACGCTTTAGATGGACCCTTGGACTTTGCAGTTTTTTCATTGGGAAAGAAGAATAAAATGGATACTATTAGCTGTGGCATTTATTGCATTTAACAATGGATATGTGACGGCCATTATTAGGAATATCAGGCAGTCCCGCCTTACTCGAATGTGTACTGTAGCTTATTTACAATCTAGATTCAAATTAATTTAAACATGAACCAAATAGGTGAGTTTGTATGGATAAAATACTTGAGCCAACCAACTTATTGGTGCAAATTGGGAATAATGCTGTGAATCTTTTGAAGTCAAGTTTTGTTCATGGGAATTGATGTTTGTTCCTCCTGCGGTTGTGATAGCTTAACTCTCGGATAAGTAATAAAACTGATGCACTGACTAATCATTTTTCCAGACAGTGGACACATTCTACCGCAAGTGCAGCTGTGCAAACTATATTGGTAACGTGTCTGTTCCGTTGCTTTGTATCAGTGCTTTAGATGACCCCCTTTGCACAAGGGAGGCCATTCCCTGGGATGAATGCAGGCAAGTAACTAGTCTTACACAAGCTCGCCATCTTGAACATTTCTAGTTCTGTGTATTGATGAAGTCCACATTTTATGATTAAGGGCAAATAAGAATGTTGTTTTGGCAACTACACCTAATGGTGGCCATCTTGGTTTTTTTCAAGGCCTAACTGCTGGAAGACTATGGTAAGTTTCATTCATAAAACCTCCTTGGAGTGCAGCAATTTAGCTCGTGGGCTCCATGGAGCCTGATATTTTGGAAAATGCAAAATGATAGTGTTAAGTTTGAAAAATATCCAAATAGTGGATACATATGGATGTGTTCTACATAACTGTAAAGTTTTACTTTAAAATCCGTTAATTTGTAGGCTACACACAAAAAAACATCCGTGGCTCCAAAAAAAAGAAAAAAGTAACTCTTAACTGTGATCCACATATTTGTCCTTTTTGCGTACACCAGAGCTGAAAAGATATATCGATGAAAATCTGTACGTACATACTACTAGACATCCATATGTACAAATTATTTCCAGATTTTTTGAGGAGTTTGTAACTGTTTATTTTTCTTCTAGAAAGAGATCAGCGTTGGCCGTCTCCATTTCCGCTTTTGCACCTCGTTGTTTTCTCTTTCACCTAAGAAATTTGTTTAAGGACCCCCTCCCACACACACACACACACAAGGGAATGAGGAATGGTGTTTAAGATGTCTACACATTTAATTTACCAAAATTGTCAGGCAATGCATAAGTATACTCTACAAAATTGTTCCCCCTCCGCCCCCAAAAAAGTGCATGACAAAGGACAGGGGCAGGGACGAAGTTGCATCGTTTTAACTGCTCCTTTCAATTTCCTTTCCTTTCACACCTTCCATTTTTTAACTTTTGATGCTGCCTTGAGATTCTATGTTGTGGTATCTGATAATGTCTTTCTTTGTGCTTTATAGGTGGGTGAAACCTGTCTCTGAGTTTTTCTCTGCTCTACATGATAGTCCTTGCATGCATCGACAGAAGGTGGTGATTACTAAATTTAATAGATCACAAAACATCTTTGATAACATGATATAAAACTCAATAATATTTGCATGCAGACTCAAGAGCATGGATTGCAATCTCCGCTGGAATCATCCATCGATAAGGGACCATATGTTAATCTCATGGAAGATGGAATGGTAGCTGCAGTGACAAACGAGGATACCAACATTCATGAATCCTTGGATAAGCATAAGCAGATTGTCAGTGAAATTGAAGGCAGTGATGGGAGGGTTAATGTACAACATAATGGGACCACCAGTGTGTTACAGGATGAGAGTCACAGTGCGGTGAAAAACACAAGCGGCATAGAGGATAATGTACCGTCTGCCCAAGGCCCTGTAGGGTCACAAGAGCAGAGAGAAGGGCTCTCCACAGATAAAATCCGAGATGCCATCGCCCCCGTTAAGAAATCCATTAACCAGCTCGTTCGATCCCAGGGGAGGTCGGTCTGGTGGCTGGCTTACATTGCTGTGGTAACATCTTGGCCCTTGCTCGGTGCCCTAGGTTTTTTCTTGTATAGGAAGAAGTTCAGGAATTCTTCGCCAGCCAAGCGGTTGTTAAGAGGCTAAAGAAATTGTGATGTTTCTGCCTACACAGATTTGTTTCGCTTGTAATATGTAAAATTCTGGCAATAACCACTGATGCACATATTTGTCCATCAGTGCTGAAAGGAAGTAATAAAAGGTCAAGTTGACATGCTACTTCTCCAAGCTTCTGTTTTAGGAATCAAATATAAGATGTTCTGGCAGTTTAAACATTTAGGAACATAAGTAGTAGTATAGACCGCCCTGCATTTTGCTTGTTCTGGTTTTTTTTTTCTATTCCGAGCTTCTTATATTATATTATATCTACTCATCTCACTGCAGAAAATAACCTTTGCACAAAGAAGGGGGGGAAATGTATCGATGTGTGGTTTCACAGATGTATCATACCGAATATCAAACAAACTTACATCGTCAGGTTAGCTACAAATAAAACAGGATGGCGCCGGATACAACATCTATCTAGTTTTCTGCATACCTAACCATTACCGAAGTTGATGACCCCAGAGAACAATAGAAATACACTACTGAGAAAGAGCAGCTGAAGATTACATGCTATGCTGACAGCAGATGAAGCATTTACAGTACTTGGTAACTGCGCACCCCTCTGAGATCCAAGCACCGACTAAGATCAACAATTCAACACTCTAGTTCCCTTCTTCCAAAATAGGATATTAAATCATTCCTCTTTGTCACGGGCAAGACGAGCCTGATGCCTTAGTTCTGCTCTCTTCCATTTCACCATTAACTGACATAGTGTAATAAGAGAGCTAACCTGGAACCGTCAGAAAGATTTGGATTGTAAACAAAGCTGAATCGCAAATTGATCGACGAAAAAGGTTTACTTCGGAACATATAAGGTCTTTTACTAACCACGGTGACGATAGATATGAAGACAAGGGGGCCAGACCAAACAACGGAGATGAAAACTCCAGCACGGTCAAAGTAATTCCGGCTGGCGAAGATCTTCCAGTGCTCTGCTAGGTAGATGTTTATCTTTTCAGCTAGATACACTCCTGAATCTGCAAACAGGAAATCGTCGAACCAATCAAAACGTCAGCAGACAAGGTCAGGTGTCTGCCCTAGAGATCTTATTGCAACCCAGTGTATGGGCTATCATTTAGTCCCTTTCAAAATACTACTCCCTCCGTCCTATAATATAAGATGTCATTACAACCAATGTACTCATATATTGGTTGTAGTAACATCTTATATTATGGAACGGAGGGAGTAGAAAATTACTTATGTTGCAAATTATGGCTTAAAGCTGTACAAAAAGATTAAAGCAAATTTGAGGAGCACACATTAACAGCTACCTAGTTTCACAGATTTTTCCTAAATAATTAGAACTGACGTTTTATAGCATGCTCCCTCTGCATCATATTATAAGCTGTTCTAGCCTTGCACTTCTCTTTCACACATTGTATTGTGTACTGTAACAAACTAAATTGTCATTATATGGTCTATTGTAACAAACTAACTTTCCCACATTGTTCCCGTTGAACAGCCTTCAATTCATTGCGGTATCCTGAATGATTAGTCTCTGTGCCAAGGCATCAAATCTTAGATAAGGAAATGTGGCAATTTTGCCACACCTCAATTCTTCCGGCAAGTATGAGATCTATGGTAGCATAAAACTGGCATTCAGTTATGATCCAAAGGTAGTGAGATACACCTAGAGCAGTCATATTGCTAACTGCGATTAGCCAATTAGTTGATCATATCCTAATTGAAAACCTCCACATACTCATTTTTATCTTCAGGTTTCAGTCCATACAAATAATTGAGCTAAACAAAACCGATTGCACAAATAACTGGACTATGTTACTTCCCTAGTGATGTACTCCCTCCGGTCCTTTTTACTCTGCACATTGGATTTGCCGAAAGTCAAACTTAGCTAAGTTTGACCAAATTTAAATTAGAAATTATTAGCATCTATAATATCTAATAAATATAATATGAAAATATATTCCGAGATGAATCTAATGATGTTGGTGTTGTTATGTAAATGTCAATAATTTTTTATATAAACTTTGTCAAAGTTGGATGAGATTGACTTCAGACAAACCTAATATGCGTAAAAAGGACCGGAGGGAGTACTATAGATAATTACTAAAAATCTAAAACCAAACATCCAACTTGCTGTGGTTAGAAGTTGGAACTCATAAAATCATAGCCCCACTCCCGGCAAGATTTACTAGTCTGTGCCTGTCCGGTCCCAGAGATGAGAACTCACAAGCAAGAAACAAGAAGAAGAACTGCAGGTTGGCATTCCTCCTCAGCCCGACGGCCGTCAGCAGCAGGCCCGCGTGGAATGCCATCAAGCACATCAGCCATGGCTCCTGGACACGCGGCGACCGCGAATCGTTAGTTAGTTCCAAAGGAAAAATACAGGGGGGACAGACAGGGAGGGGGGATTTTTCGCGGGGTACCGTCCAGTCGACGGCGCGGACGAAGGCGAGCAGGCTGTCGGCGGCGGGGCCGATCCCGCTGCGGAGCTCGGAGGAGAGCGCTCGGACGAGGCCCGACACCTGGTCCAGGTGCGCCGTCACGGCCGCCTGCACCTCCTCCATTGGATCGCGCGCGGCGGCGGAGCGCTGGCTGCCGCAGAGGGAGGCGAGTCGCGTCTTCCTTTTGCCGTTTTCCCCGTTGCGCGGTGTACAGCTTTGGTGCTTTCCCAAGTATGCCCTCGTCAGATCTACTGTACTGGTAAGATGTTAAAAAAAAAAACTCCCTCAACCATTCCATAATATAGTGTGCACACGCTTTTCGAGATTTAATTTTAACTATAAATTTAACCAACATGGACAACTGCAGGAGTATGACTGATACATTTGAATTCGTATGCGAAAGAAGTTTTTACTTACCTACCAAGCCTTTTATCCCGAACAAGTTGGGGTGGGCTAGATATGAAACACTTTCATGAGGACTTCCAGGAGGTCACCCATCCTAGTACTGCTCTCGTCCAAATGGATTTCATACCCAAATGACTGGCTAGTTTTTACGTTGGCTCGTCAAACCTATCACAACCCTTAGATATGAAACCCTTTCATGAGGACTTTTCAGGAGGTCACTCATCCTAGTACTACTCTCGCTCAAATGAGTTTCATACCTATGGACTGACTAGTTTTTACGTTGGCTCGCCAAGTCTATCACAACCCTCCTCCTTTACTCGGACTTGGAACCGGCTATGCCTAGAAGACATAGGCGGAGTTATTCAGAAGAAGTTTTCAAAGGCATAATTTTCCAGTAAAATGATTTATGTATTATTGGTCTAATTTATGATCAAAGTTGGATCCCGAAAAGCGTGCATGCAGTACATTATGAAATGGAGGGTGTAAGGTACGGCCGTGTGCAAAAAAAAACTTGTGTTTTAGGGCAGTTTGGTCAAAAACATAGCTCCCGTGCAGGATTTGTAAGAGCATCTACACTTGCCCCCCCCCAACAGGCCCCCAAGGCCCTTTTTTACCGCCAACGCTAAAAAAGGGCCCGGTCGAACCCCCAGAAGCCCACTTTGCGTCGGTCAGGGCCGAATTAGGCGCCGGCGGACCCAGGGCGAACCCGGCGCGCTAGGGGCGCCCGGGGCACCGGGAGAAAATATTTTTGGCGCGAAAGTCTGGTGGACCCACTGAGTCAGCAAGCACATTGAGGTCGGCCGCACGCTGGGAGTCGTTCTCGAGCACATTGAGGTCGGCAACACGCCGCGTCTGGAGTACCCGGCGCCCCCCTCCTTCTCCCACCGACGCGCCAGTTCCTGGATGCCGAGGCGCATGGAGACGGCGTCCTCCTCCTCGGGCTCCCGCTCCTCCGGGTCGCCGGCGCTCCTCCCCGTCAAGCCGGAGCCCCAGGAGACAACGCTTGGGCGGCGCACGCGCGGTGGCGCCCTCGTCATCAACGAGGGCAGCGTTCCTTCTCCGTCGGCCTCCTCCTCCCGCCTTGTCAAGCCGAAGACCGAGCCGGGGCTCCTCGCCGTGAAGAAGGAGCACCTTGACATGGCCGCCGACAAGGAGACCGGCCTAAAATGGGCGCGGGGCGACTACGTCCGGCAGGAGATGGAGCGCCAGTGCCACGCCCTTGAGGAGATCATCGCCCGGCGCCGCGACCGCGAGGAGGGCGGCATCGTCATCCTCGACGACAGCGACGAGGAGGTACCCGGGTCGTCCAACCCCCCCACGCATCGGCGACGCGGGTCAGGGGTGCAACAAGGACGGCGGCGGCGTGCAGGACGGCGACGACGACGACGACCACACCAACTTTTACAGGCTCCTCGGCATGTAGAAGGCGGCACGGCGGGCGATGGCGACAGCGGCGTAGTAGTAGTTTTTTAGTTTGTTTTTTTAATTTGTACAAATATAAATGAACCACCTAAATTTCCTTCAAATTTGTGTCGTGTTTGGCCGAATTTTGAGCGAACTTGGTTTTAAAAAACGGCGTCTAGGACGACCTTGGGGCAGCGGTTGGGAAACTGACCGCCCCCATGCCGATTTTTTTCACGTCACACCCCCAAGCGGCGTTATTCCAAGTCCCTAGGGGCCAAACAAGTGGAGATGCTCTAAGAAAGAAACTGCCGAAGAGGCTGAAGCAGACGGACACCTAGAATGCTGCAGCGATTGCGAACAGAGTGCACGCCTCAAGAGCACCACGCCTGACACTCCGCCGGCAGACAGACAACGAGAGCAGATCATAGCATAGCATTAATCACCATCTTATTTAGAGCATCTCCAGCTGCGCCCCCAACACGGCGCCCCAAGGCGTTTTTTTGCGTCGGCGCCGAAAAAACGGCCCAGTCGCGCCCCCACGAGCCTGTTTTTCGCCGGTTTGGGCCGAAGTTAGTGCAGGCAGACCCAGGCCGAACCCGACGCGTTGGGGGGTGCCCGGGGGCGCAGGGGCGAGTGGTTTTGGCGCGAACGGGGGGCGTGCCTGCCTAGTGAGCGAGACGCCGCTTCGTCGCCCTCATCGCCTCGGTTCGCGTGGGAATCAATGCGAAGGTGCCGCGCCGGTCAGCCTCTAATGATGCCTCACGGGCGGCGCAATGAAGGCACCGCCGACGCGTGTCCTGCCAGCTCCCGCCACGCGGCGCCCGGCATGCCGCCTCCCGGCCACCCCGCTTGGGCTATAAAAGGCACCCAGTCCCTGCCGTTGAACGCCACACTCTCCCCCTCTCGCAAAAGCCCCCCTTCCTGCCGACAAGCGAAGCAAAGATGGCCGAGAGGTTCCCAGGCGATGGCGCGGCGGCGAACGGCTTCGGCCGCCGACACCTCCAGGAGCCGGAGGCGCGCCTCCTCTACTAGGTCGAATACCTGGCGCCCCCTGACATGCGCGTGCCGGGGGCGTGGAGGCTTAGCGCCGGCGGCGTCGGTGCCGCCGGTGCCGAAGAAGCGGCACGGCGGCGGAGATCGCCGCATCCGCTCCTCCTGGCAGAGAGCGGCGTAACCACCGAGGTATCGCCCGACGGTGAAAGCGTCAGGACGATGTACTTCAGCCGCCGGAGGAGCAGATTGCCTCCGTCAACGGTGTCATTCCCCGCGCCCGCCTCAGCGCCGAAGGACGGCGCGAGTGGTGGAGCGTCCCAGGCCGCACCCTCAAGGCCGTCCTCAACCACATCGAGACCGGCAACGTGATGCGCCTCGAGTACCCGACGTGACCGTCCTTCTCTCGCCGCCGCGGCAGTTCCTGGACGCCGCAGTGAATGGAGCCGACGTCCTCGTCGTCGGGCTCCAGCTCGCTCTCCTCCGGCTCAGACTCCGCCCGTCAAGCGAGCGGAGGAGACGCGCGCGGCGCGCCGCCGCGTGGCGCGCCTCGTCATCAACGAGGTGCCCGCTCCTCCTCTCCGCCTTCACCTTGTCCGCCGAAGCCGAGCCGGGCCTACTCCCGTGAAGCCGAGCACGCCGACATGGTGGCTCCGACGACGAGTCCGCCACGAAATGGGCGAAGAGGACTACGTCCGCGGCGAGTGCGCCACGGCGCCCGAGCGTCGAGAACTCGAGCGGCAATGCGGCGCGAGGAAGCGGCGCCATCGTCCTCAACAGCGACAAGGAGGAAGAGGCGGGCCGTCCGGCTCCCGGCAGCGTCGGCGACTTCAGGCGGGGTTGCAGCGGGGACGGTGGCTCCGGCCGGGCGCGCGACGATGACGACGACTACACCCGCTTCTACAGGCTTCTCAGCACATAGATTGCAGGCGGTGGACACTGGGTAGTGGCTAGCGGCATAGTTTAGCCTTAGTTTGGCATAGTTTGCATGTTTTTACTTTTTTGTACAAATTTCAATAAAATTTCGCCAAGTTTGAACCAGATTTACGTAGTTTTCGCCGAACTCAGGGCGACCTTGCGGGCGATGACTGGGGACCGAGCCACCCCCAGGCGCCAAACTAGCGCCGAGATGCTCTTACACACGGAGTAACACAGTATAGCATCATCAAACTATTTATTTTCTGCTGTATTATTTCTAGGCATAGCATAAGAAACTGAAACAGATAAAACATATGCTGCCACGGTTATTCAGCCAGTTGGGGTAAAGTGAACATCAACAGGCTGACAGCAAGCAAGCCGTCTTAAACATGAAACCATGTAAACCAAGTGTAGTTTCTGACCACAGATCTATCAACATATTACACAGCAAATCAGGGAAGTGTGTCCTTGAGTTTTTTCTTACAAATGAGCTGCTGTGTACCCGAATCAGATAGACTGAACCACCAACATGCGACGAAAACACTTGCACCAGGCATCTTGTCAGCATCTCTTTTTTTCTTACTTTCGCTTGATTCTCATAACAGCGAATCTGACGGCCCAAAATTGGAACATAAAAGAGTCTAGCCGATGCTGAACTATAGGCTAATCAGCAAGTGAACAGCGAAAGCCAATAACTATGACAGATTCTTGATGTTATTAAGAGCGCAGCATTTTAACTTTGGGCGCCCCCTTCTTCATCTGCCGATTCCGCTCTTTCTCCTCTTTCTTCCGGAGTACCTCGGCGCTCAGTTTGGCCTCTGCCTCTTCCATGAGTTTTTTCTTTTCAGCCTTTTTCCTCAGCAGGGTTTCCTGCCTGACACCCTGAAGCTCCCTGAAAGCCTCCTGGGCGGCCTTTGTCCTAGCAGCATCAGTTTTCGAGCGTGCCTGCAGTTCGGCATGGATAGCAAGATTTAGAAAGCATAAATGGAAATCCTGTGAACCAAAGAAGAATAAACAAAATCTGTGCTTACATGTGAGCTCAGCTTGTAGCGTCCAACCAAATCAATGTAGAACGGCACAAGAGCAACTAATTTTGTCATATCAGCCATGTTGTTTGCATCTGGCAGCACAAACTTGAATGAGAGGACTTTCTTGTAAGAGCCTGCCAGTTGATCTGAAAAATGAAGTGAAATGAACCACTTCCCCATTTTCTCGAATGCTTTCTCACCAAGCACCTGAGGAAAAAATAATTGTGAGAACATCAAATAGATGTAGGGCACTGTGTAACTTGCTCAATCATCATAAAGTCACAGTAAATTCAATAACCTCGTAGTAGATTCCATTTGATATTTTTCAGATTTTATGGCAGATCATTTAGGCAGGCTTATGCTCATGGCTAGGTGCTTACAACCAAGATCAGGGACCAAAAACTAGCTTGCTTTTTATTGTACCTGCTGTTTGAGATCAAATCTACTTTCTCAATAGAGCTGATCATTCCAAGGCCAGCTTATACACACAGAAATCCCACACTAAGCTAAGCAAACTACAAAAACATCTGTTTCTCAAGCAGAATGGCTACACAATGCACATAATTTTGCTCGTGTATTAAAACTGAGGAGTTACTTCAGTCACAAAAGTTATGGTGTCTGGGGTACAGTTTAGGCTTTAAGGCTCCAGATATCCCTTCCATATCCAAATGAGGCTTCATCATGCAGCACAACATCTGCATATGTGCAAAAGCTGCTCGAAAAACCATTCCCAAGACAAATATGGCATGTCCAAAATAAATAAAACCTTACATAAAAGACATTGCCATGATAGGTCGATACTTGCTAACTTAAAAACAGGTAGTTTTTGTCGCTACTTGATAATATAGCACCAATATAATTTCTTACAAGATGCTACCCACGTGGAATATTAGTTATAAACATGGGGAATTGTTTGATGCTAATTCCCTCTGGAAGTTAAAGCTCGATTCAGTAATTTATAAGTTATCTCACCCATAATCCGAATCCAATATTTGTGATTAATGACATCATAATTCAAGAGTGTGTGTTGGGTTCTCAAATCAACCTTTCTCCTTTTGGGCTGTTCTTAAACAATTCAGAAGTTATACTAGCTCAATCCTAATTGAGATTACCTATGATGCTTTCATAAAGAAAGTCTAAATCAGCAGGACATCTGTTTCTGTTTAAGCTATGTTACCACCAGTTGCCCAATTCAGCCGTATCTATAAGATGCAAATTCTGAATGGATGTAAGCAATTAAACTCTCACCTGATCTAGCACAGCCTCAGTGATCATATCCCCAGCAACCTCCTTTGACTCTGCCACCACTGCAAGCTCATCTGCGACCCACTTCTTCCCAGCGGGTGCAGAAGCGAGAACAGAGGCAAACTTCTGCAGATCCCTCTCCTCCTTCTGCATCGCCTTGGCCGCCTTCTTCCTAGCCACAGCCACCATCACGTGGTCCATGGCATCCTCGTTCATCACCACCTCGAACGTGATGGTGTCCTTCCTGGGGAAGATCAGCTCCAGCAGCTTGGACAGCAGGTCGTGCCGCGCACGCATCTCCATGGTGGCGAGCACCCCCTGGCAGAAGCGCCTGCCGCTGGCGTAGAACTTGAACACATCCTGTCCTTCCTTGAGCAGGAGTGGCGTGTCCTTCCCGTCGCCGGTGCCAAGGAGGCTGAAGTTCTTGTCGAAGATGGAGTCTCTGGTGGCGAACTTGGTGGCCCAGGCCAGCGCGATCGCCTCGTTCTGCCGCTTCCCGGTGAAGTAGTTGAGCACGAAGCAGATCAGGAAGCTGACGCACGCGATCTCGACGGCGAACGCGCGGATGAGCTCAGCGGGGCCCCTCGGCGCGGCCGGCGCCGCCTCGGCCGCTTCCTCGGCGGAGGGATCTGACGGGGCGGACTCGGCCTGCGCGGAGGAGTCGCCGGAGGCTGCCGCTTCTGGAACGGGGATGCCCTCGAACTCGTCCTCGTCCCAGAAGTCGAGCGAGGGAGTGGGATTCGGGGGCGTGACCGTGGGGTTGGGGGTGAGGTTAGGGTTTGCGGCAGTGGTGGTGGTGGTCACGGGAGGGGAAGGGGCGGAGACGGAGACGGTGATGGGCGGAGGGGGCGGGAGGTCGAGGTCGAGCCCCTCGTCGTCATCGTCGGAGGACGCGGCGTCGGCGGCGGCGGCGGCGGGGAGCTCGTCGGAGTCGAACCCCTCGAACTGGGCGGCGAGGGAGAGGGAGAGGTGGAGGGCGAGCAGGAGCAGGATTATGGTGGCGCGCGGCAGCCGGATCCAGCTCGGCGCCGCCATGGATGGGGAGGCGGAGGGAGAGATCCCTCTCCTCTCCTCTGCTGGTAGGTGTGACGGAGAAGATGATGGGGAGACCCCGGATGTGTTGCTGGCGCTGCTGCCGGCGTGTGAAAGATCGGGAGATAAAGGTCAGAGATCCGTGGAGCCGTGGGAGTTGCTGATCGTTGGATCTTGGATGCTTGGATCTGATCTGATAAACTGTGAACTCGACTAGACAATTATGCCCTCGGGACCTCACGCTATGTCCCTAAAGTATTTTGATCTTTTTTTTTTGAAACTCTAAAGTATTTTGATCTTAAAGCTTTGAAAATTGACATCTAGATTTTGAAAGGGCAATTACCGAGTCATTCAAGGCCGCAACGCCATTTCAATGTCTCATTTGGCACATTGATGTTGACACGGTGACACACCGGACATGGGTAGCTTGGCAACAAAAATGCTGCCAAATTTAGTTGATTTGTATTTTTGTAATAACCCCTTAGTTATATATGTCGCCTCAAATGAAGCCTCGGAATCATTTGTCTTCGTTTCTTAGTTCTCCTACTCTTTATGTTCTTTCTCCTCGAGGAATCAAGATCGTGAGCAAGCTTGCTTTTTAGTTTACAGTTTTAAGATTAGGAGGACGTCACATACGACGAGTGGCACATGCGAGGAAGGACTGCATCCTTGTCATAGCTCCAGCTTTAAAGCAAGGCATTTTTCGGGCAACACACGTTGTGGCGTCATCATCAGATGTGTTGCTATAGAACACGACATGCTCGTTGGTGGGGAGCTTCCTTGTGTCTACTCAAAGTGTAAAGCGTCATTATGGTGAGGCTAGGCTATCGAGCTCGCAGACAAATTCAGGTGGATTCAAGCGTGGGGGAGCAAGAGTTGGAGGGGGGGTAAAACGACTAGTAGAGAGGTCGATGTAGTTGTGGTCAGAGCCCTGGAGTACAAGTAGGCCACTATGACGAGAATCGGGAATGCACCAAAGCGCGCAAGGAGGCGTGCATCATCTCCAAGGACAAGGGTCGAATAGCACGCAATGGAGGTTGGAAACGCACCACACGACATTGGCCACCTCGAATTAAAATATGCCCACATCTTACTCCAACCTCCAGATACCGCGTCTTTGTCTCCACAACCAAGCCAAAGAAGGAGCCACCTCTCATCGTTGTTGTCAGTGGGAAACGACACCTATGGGATCACGAGGATCCCTTCTGCGGTTGCGGGGCGCGGGATTGTGAGAAGAGCAGGATTAGCAATCAGCACAAGGACTGTTTACCCAGGTTCAGGCCGCGTGGATGCGTAAAACCCTAGTCCTGCTTTGGTGGATGTATTGAGTGTTCTTGAGCTCTTGAACTAGCTACGGTGGCTGCGTGGTTCAAAAGAGCCGAATCCCCCTCCAATATGCCATGGGCCTCCTTTTATAGTCGAAAGGGGTTGCCACAGTGGCACACAGGAGGTGGAAAGGCCTACAGTGCTATGAGCTTATCGCTCGTATTACAGGACAAGACGCATTTCCTGCGTGGCTTAGGTGTCCCTTGCTTTATCGGGGGCGGAGCGAGGCCCGGCCCGTCGTCATTGCTCCTCCTCGCTCGACACGCACTCGCCGGCGATGCATGCGGCGCCATGTAGGCAGGCAAGCAGCTGAGGTGGCGCTGTGGTGGAGCCTCCACGAAGATCTGCATGCCGCCACGCAGGCGTGTGCTAAGTTGGCCTGGAAGCTGCATGTTGCCACGCAGGTGCCTACCCAGCTAGTTGGGCTAGCAGCTGCATGTGAACGGCGGTGGAGAATTGGTTGGCACGAGCCTGGTAGTGGCCCCGTTGACGCACTTGGCAAGGGTCTTGCCGGGTGGCCCGGCAAGGGTCTTGCCGTGGCACGCTGTCATCCTCGGCAAGGATCTTGCCAGGGGTCTTGTGGGTTTCCTCGGCAAGGATCTTGTCGAGGATCGTTGCCTTCCAATTCTCATCTGATCTTGAATATTCTTTGTCTTCACAAAGATCTGCATGCCACCATGGAGGCGCCTCCCGAGCCCTGTCCCAACGTGGTTGATGGTGTTGGAGACCGTGGGTTCGAGGGTGGCTCACTCACTGGTGTGGGCGAGCTTGCCCGGCAAGGGGCTTGCCGGGTCTCTTGAGGCTGCCCGACAAGGGTCTTCTTGGGAAACCCGCTTTGTCCATCTGCTCTCTGTGGTCTCGGTCTTTGGCGTTATGTTGATCATCTTGCGGCCGACTCCTTCCTTTTGCCTGCTAAGTGTGGCTTGACTGTGGCTCGTCGCCGTGCACAAGTAAAGGGTACAAAGGAGTGCCCCTACTTTAGTACACCGACAGAGCCCGAACTGGGCCACACATAGGCGCAACGCGTTGTTGGGCCAAGCCCAAAACGGTGCGCGAGCAGGCGGGGCGGTTTTTACTGCAGTAACTTTCCGTCTGTTGCGCTTCCCCATGACCCGCGTTGGACGCGCGATGTAGGGGTCGCACGCGCGTGCGTGACCGAAGCACGCTGGCGTCATCTTGCGGTGGATAGTAAAGAGGATGCTTGTGTGTCCCCTTGAGACCGCAGGGCCACTGCTCATTTACTGCCCTTACTTGGGAACCGTCGCTCCACGCGTCCCATTGTGCCCGTCTCTTGCACCACGTTTGTTGCATGCATGACGCAGAGCGAATGACAGGCGCACGGGATACGGGAAGTCGCGCGCACGTGGGTCGATTCCCACACGCCTTCAATTGGGAGGGAAGGGCGGTCGACGGCCTCACCCGCTGTCACCTTTAGTGAGCCGGATTGGTCGAGAGGGGCGGCCGAGCCCCGCCCCATCTCTTTCTAAAGAGGGAAGCGGGAGGAACGGCGCCTCTCAGTCCCTCATCATTCGCCTCTCCCCATCCCTGCTCCTTCCTTCCTTCTGCCATGGCGAGGGGGCGTGGCGGCGCTTCATCGGTGGCGGCGAGGGTCTCGTCTAGACAACGCATCGCTCCTCCCCAAGAGCTCGTGGCGGCAGAGCCAGCCGTTAGAGGAAGGGGGAGGGGGCATGGTCGAGGCCGTCGCGGTGCCCGGGGAAGAGGACGACGGGGTGGCGCATCGGCCTCACCTCCGCCAGCGGCCCCTCCCCCGGTGGAGGGCCACGTTGGGGACAACCCTTACGAGTTCTTCATCAGGCTGCGCCAGCCGCCGCGCCGTCGTCTTCGCCTCCCGACTCCATTTGCGCCTGAGATGGAGCTGGACCCGCCGCAGGCGCTGCGGCTACATACGAGGGGCCGCGAGAATAGCGGCACATGAGCCAACGTCGAGTTCCTCGCCCCTCACGTCATGTATCTTCGCCGAGGGTGGAAGACTTTTGCCCGCATCCACAGCCTGACGGAGGGGCTCACTCTCCATTTCAAATTAATGGAGAGCGGCCTCCTCTCCGTCAAGGTCTTTGGGCACTTCGGTATTCGCGTAAGGTGCGCGTGGAGAGCTCCTCTGACGATAAAGATTCCTCCTCGAGCAAGAGTGGCAAGGAGGACAGCGGCAGTGACGACGAGGGTAGCGGGCGGTAGGATGACGGGTCCAACTAAGCGTCGGGTGCCGCTTCGGCGACACTGGCGACCCCATCATCCGTGTCACCGGCTCCTTGAACTTCTCGGGGTCTCCTCCTTGGGCGGCTGTCATAGGGAGGCCAGAGGAGGCGAAGAAGGCGGGTGGCGAGCCGTCAAGTCAGAGTACGATGGCACCGACGCCTTCATAGCGTATTGATGGACTGTTGCCTCATCTTCCAGCTCTTCCTCCGGCGCCACCACCGCCAACCCTCTCCTAGGCGACCGGCGGCACGTTCTCTTGGCGCCTTCTGCTTCCCGTACCTCGCCTAGGCGCCCCTTTTGCCCTTTTTTTGCTTCCTTGACCCGCCTTCTGAGGAGAGGGACAAGAAAGGGATTACGGGCATCTTATCTCTTTTTAGTCTGTAAGCCTTCGGGCCTTCGTTAAATTTAGAACTTGTAATCCTCTTGCTCATGTTTTTCATTCTGTATGAACTGTACCTGTACGGGATGTTTTTAATGAAAAAGGGATGTTTGCTGGGTTTTTCGTTCATGGGTGAACCCTGCGACAAGGAGCGAATCCTCGTTATTATTTAAGATAAACATTTTTTGCCCGGCAACAGGCCTTGTCATCCCCCCCCCACTTTGCTTGACCTTTCTCACGCCCTTGGCTGAGGCAGGGATGAAGTGGGCTCAGGCTCCTCGTTCCATTTCCTTGCTACCGCGACTACAACCAAATCCGAACCTAGGAGATAATCCTTGGGTACAGAAAAAGGGGAGCACGGTAGCCTAGAAATAAAACGAGGTTTCACATATCCCAGTTCCATATCGAAATGCATGATAGAGGATAAAAGAATTATCTGGATCTGCAGCCCCCAGCAACCTTGGCTTGCCGCGGTTGGATCCTTGTACTTGCAGCCCCCGGCAACTTTAGTTTGCCGGGGTCGGGACGCCGGTCCGTTCCCTTTCTTCCAAATAGCTTAGCAGAAGTGCTCATGTGCCCTGCGAACCAAAGAGGACAGAAAAGAATAGAGACGCTCACTCGACCTCTAAGCTAGGGGTTAGCCGCCGCTAAGCACTATCAACCCTAACCGAGGGAGAGACTCGACCTAGCATGCATGCTATAACTTAGGGCGCCAGGGCTTCATTTATTTATGCTCAGGGTCTGCGCCTAGCTTTGTACAAAGGGTTACATACCTTGCCGGCAAGGCTTGTACAAAAGGTGGCTTGTCGGGAGGCCCGGCAGACGCGCCTTAGGGGTAAAACTTGCGAATATGCTCGATGTTCCAGGAGTTGCTCACTGGAATGGCATCTTCGGTTCTCCAGGCGGACTGCGTCGGGCTTGGTGACTCGTGTTACCCGATAAGGGCCTTCCCACTTCGGCGTCAAATTGTTGGAATTCTTGGCCGACTGAACGTGCCGAAGAACAAGGTCGCCTTCCTCAAAGCTCCGGGCATGAACCTTGCGGCTATGGTAGCAGCACAAGGCTTGTTGGTAGCGTGCTCCTCTCACAGCCGCCCGTAGACGATCTTCCTCAAGGAGCGTTGCAACGTCTTGCCACAATCACTCTTGCTCAAGCTCATCATAAGCGAGCACTCGAGGTGACCCGTATATGAGTTCCGTGGGGAGAACTGCTTCTGCCCCGTAGACCAGGGCAAAGGGTGTCTGGCCGGTGGCTCGATTTGGCTTCGTTCTGATCGACCAAAGAACCGCCGGCAACTCGTCAATCTAGTGCCTTCCACTCTTGCGCAGCCTATCAAAAGTCTTCATTTTTAAGCCTCGCAGAAGTTCAACATTTGCTCTCTCTGCTTGGCCGTTGCTCTGTGGGTGTGCCACGAAAGCAAAACAGGCCTTGCTGCCGAGATCCTCATTGTACTGCATGAAGGCGTGGCTTGTGAACTGTGTGCCATTGTCGGTGATGACCCTGTTGGGTACCCCAAAACGGCAAACTAGCCCCTTGAAGAACTTGATGGCTAACTGTGCTGTCACCTTCCTCACCGCTTCCACTTCTGGCCACTTTGTGAACTTGTCGATTGCAATGCACAAGTACTCAAAGCCCCCGACGGCACGAGGGAAAGGGCCCAATATGTCGAGCCCCCAGACCGAGAAGGGACAGGAGAGAGGGATGGTTTGAAGGGCTTGAGCTGGTTGATGAAGCTTCTTTGAATGGAACCGGCATGCTTCACACTTGGTTACTAGTGCCGTCGCATCCTGGAGGGCAGTGGGCCAGAAGAAACCTTGCCGGAAAGCCTTGCCAGCAAGGGCCCTCGACCCTATGTGGGAGCCACATATGCCTCCGTGTATCTCTGCCAACAGCTCTAGTCCTTCCTCCTGGGAGATGCACTTCAATTTCACCCCATTTGGTCTTTTTCTGTACAAGACGTTGTCAACGAATTGGTAGAGAGCAGACCGGTGGGCTACTCTCTCTGCCTCTTCCTGCTTCTCAGGAAGCTCTCCTTTTTGGAGGAATCGGACGGTGTGCTGGGCCCATGCCGGAGCCCGTGGCTCGGTGACAAAGACAAAAGGCATTTCTTCTGCCACAGGAGCGGCTGTCTCTACGGCCATGACCTGAGGCCCTGCCGGAGTCGGTTGCCCCGCGGCAGGATCGGCATCCACGGCAACATCTTCGCCAGCGGCTCCGGGGAGCTCGGTGGGGAAGTACTTGCCGGGGCCTAGCTTCCTCCGCTTGTTCTGCCCAGTTGATGGTTCGACGGATGGTTGAGTTAACCGAAGCACAAAAGTACCTGGTTCCACAGGGATCTTGAGGGCATCGCGCTTTGACAGGTAGTCGGCGATGTCGTTTTCCGCCCGAGGGACGTGCTCTGCTCGTATACCGTCAAAGCGCTCCTCCAGTTTCCTCACTTCATCCACACAAGCTTCAATCAACAGGCTTTGATAATCCTTATTGATCTGCCTGACGACGAGCTGCAAGTCGCCCCTGATGATGAGCTTTTTGACTCCGAGGTCCACCACGATCCTGAGACCGGCAAGCAAGCCCTCGTACTCGGCGGTGTTGGTGTCTTAGAGGTCGCCGCGCCGCCGTCTGGCGGCACGAGGACGCCCCTGGAGGGCCCCGCGCCGCCTGCGGGGGGCCCGACTCCGTCTCTGGGGCTCGCGATGCGTGGCTCGTTGCCTAGCGTATGAACGACGCCACTCACCAGGCTGTTGGAAATATGCCCTAGAGGCAATAATAAAAGTATTATTATATTTCCTTGTTCATGATAATTGTCTTTTATTCATGCTATAACTGTATTATCCGGAAATTGTAATACACGTGTGAATACATAGACCACAATATGTCCCTAGTGAGCCTCTAGTTGACTAGCTCGTTGTGATCAACAGATAGTCATGGTTTCCTGGCTATGGACATTGGATGTCGTTGATAACGGGATCACATCATTAGGAGAATGATGTGATGGACAAGACCCAATCCTAAGCATAGCACAAAGATCGTGTAGTTCGTTTGCTAGAGCTTTTCCAATGTCAAGTATCTCTTCCTTAGACCATGAGATCGTGTAACTCCGGATACCGTAGGAGTGCTTTGGGTGTATCAAGCGTCACAACGAATCGGGTGACTATAAAGGTGCACTACAGGTATCTCCGAAAGTGTCTCATTGGGTTGACTGGATCGAGATCGGGATTTGTCACTCCGTGTAAACGGAGAGGTATCTGGGCCCACTCGGTAGGACATCATCATAATGTGCACAATGTGACCAAGGGGTTGATCACGGATGATGTGTTGCGGAACGAGTAAAGAGACTTGCCAAGAACGAGATTGAACAAGGTATCGGTATACCGACGATCGAATCTCGGGCAAGTAAAATACCGCTAGACAAA
This sequence comes from Aegilops speltoides, assembly GCA_021437245.1. Taxonomy (NCBI): domain Eukaryota; kingdom Viridiplantae; phylum Streptophyta; class Magnoliopsida; order Poales; family Poaceae; genus Aegilops; species Aegilops speltoides. The sequence goes on along the minus strand of CM038141.1, from coordinate 360,678,437 downwards.
GGGAATTGTATACGGATCGTGAGTCCTTGACATCGTGGTTCATCCGATGAGATCATCGTGGAACATGTGGGAGCCAACATGGGTATCCAGATCCGCTGTTGGTTATTGATCGGAGAACGTCTCGGTCATGTCTACATGTCTCCGAACCCGTAGGGTCTACACACTTAAGGTTCGATGACACTAGGGTTATAAAGGAAGCTTGTATGTGGTTACCGATGTTGTTGAGTCTGGATGAGATCCCGGACGTCACGAGGAGTTCCGGAATGGTCCGGAGGTAAAGATTTATATATGGGAAGTCTGTTTTGGTCATGGAAAAGTTTGGGTTTTATCAGAACGCGTCTGGGACCACCGGAGGGTCTCTGGGTCCACCAAGTGGGGCCACTAACCCGGAGGGCTCGTGGGCCAAGTGTGGGAGGAACCAGCCCTGGTGGGCTAGTGCGCCCCACAAGGGGCCCAAGGCGCCTAAGGAGAGGAGAGGGGGCAAACCCTAAGGGCAGATGGGCCTTAGGGCCCATACCTGGTGCGCCTCCCTCTCCCCCTCCTCTTGGCCGCCTCCCCTTTCCCATCTAGGGCTGCCGCCCCCCTAGGGGTGGGAACCCTAGAGGGGGCGCACCCTCCTCCCTCTCCCCTATATATAGTGAGGCATGGGGCTGCCCATGACACATGAGAACTTCTCCTCTTGGTGCAGCCCTGCCTCTCCTCCTCCTCCTCTCCCTTGGTGCTTGGCGAAGCCCTGCGGGATTGCCATGCTCCTCCATCACCACCACGCCGTTGTGCTGCTGCTGGATGGAGTCTTCCTCAACCTCTCCCTCTCTCCTTGCTGGATCAAGGCGTGGGAGACGTCACCGGGCTGTACGTGTGTTGAACGCGGAGGTGCCGTCCGTTCGCACTAGGATCTCCGGTGATTTGGATCACGACGAGTCGACTCCTTCAACCCCGTTCTCTTGAGCGCTTCGCTTAGCGATCTACAAGGGTATGTAGATGCACTCTCCTTCCCTCGTTGCTGGTTTCTCCATAGATAGATCTTGGTGACACGAGGAAAATTTTGAATTTTCGCCACGTTCCCCAACAAATGGCATCATGAGCTAGGTCTATTGCGTAGATTCTTTGCACGAGTAGAACACAAAGTAGTTGTGGGCGTTGATTTTGTTCAATATGCTTACCGTTACTAGTCCAATCTTGTTTGACGGTATTGTGGGATGAAGCGGCCGGACCGACCTTACACGTACTTCACGTGAGGCGAGTTCCACCGATTGACATGCACTTCATGCATAAGGTGGCTAGCGGTGCCGCTCTCCCACTTTAGTCGGAACGGATTCGATGAAAAGGGTCCTTATGAAGGGTAAATAGCAATTGGCATATCACGTTGTGGTTTTGCGAGGTAAGAAACGTTCTTGCTAGAAACCCATAGCAGCCACGTAAAACATGCAACAACAATTAGAGGACGTCTAACTTGTTTTTGCAGGGTATGCTATGTGATGTGATATGGCCAAGAAGAATGTGATGAATGATATGTGATGTATGAGATTGATCATGTTCTTGTAATAGGAATCACGACTTGCATGTCGATGAGTATGACAACCGCAGAGCCATAGGAGTTGTCTTAATTTATTGTATGACCTGCGTGTCATTGAACAACGCCATGTAATTACTTTACTTTATTGCTAACGGTAGCCATAGTAGTAGAAGTAATAGTTGGCGAGACAACTTCATGAAGACACGATGATGGAGATCATGATGATGGAGATCATGGTGTCATGCGGTGACGATGATGATCATGGAGCCCCGAAGATGGAGATCAAAAGGAGCAAAATGATATTGGCCATATCATGTCACTATTTGATTGCATGTGATGTTTATCATGTTTATGCATCTTGTTTACTTAGGACGACGGTAGTAAATAAGATGATCCTTACAAAATTTCAAGAAGTGTTCTCCCCGATTGTGCACCGTTGCTACAGTTGTCGCTTCTAAGCACCACGTGATGATCGGGTGTGATGGATTCTTACATTCACATACAACGGTGTAAGACAGGTTTACAATGAAAACACTTAGGGTTAACTTGACGAGCCTAGCATGTACGGACATGGCCTCGGAACACGGAGACCGAAAGGTCGAGCATGAGTCGTATAGTAGATACGATCAACATGAAGATGTTCACCGATGATGACTAGTCCGTCTCACGTGATGATCGGACACGGCCTAGTTGACTTGGATCATGTAATCACTTAGATGACCAGAGGGATGTCTATCTGAGTGGGAGTTCATAAGATGAACTTAATTATCCTGAACATAGTCAAAAGATCTTTGCAAATTATGTCGTAAGCTTGCGCTTTAGTTCCACCGTTTAGATATGTTCCTAGAGAAAATATAGTTGAAAGTTGTGATGGCGATTATGCGGACAAGAGAAAGCTCATGTCCTTAATGCACCGCTCGGTGTCTTTGAACCCCAAACGTCGTTTGTGGATGTTGCGAACATCGGACATACACGTTTTGATAACTACGTGATAGTTCAGATAAACGGTTTAGAATTAAGGCACCAAAGATGTTTTTCGAAACGTCGCGGAACATATGAGATGTTTCGAGGGCTGAAATTGAGATTTCGGCTCGTGCCCACGTCAAGAGGAATGAGACCTCCGACGATCTTCTTAGCCCGCAAACTAAGGGAGAAAAGCTCAATCGTTGAGCTTGTGCTCGATTGTCTCGAGTGCAACAATCACTTGAATCGAGTGGGAGTCGATCTTCCGGATGAGATAGTGATGTTTCTCCAAAGTCATTGCCACCAAGCTGCTAGAGCTTCGTGATGAACTATAACATATCGAGGATAGATATGATGATCCTTGAGGTATTCACGATGTTTGACACGCGAAAGTAGAAATCAAGAAGAAGCATCAATTGTTGATGGTTGGTGAAACCAATAGTTTCAAGATGGGCAAGGGCAAGAAGGGATACTTCATGAAACAGCAAATCATTTGCCGCTCAAGTGAAGAAACCCAAGGTTGAACCCAAACCCGAGACTAAGTGCTACGTGATAAGGGAATAGTCACTAGAGCGGAATTACCCTAGATACTTGGTAGATGAGAAGGTGGCAAGGTCGATAGAAGTATATTGGATATACATTATATCAATGTGTACTTTACTAGTACTCCTAGTAGCACCGTGGTATTAGATACCGTTCGGTTGCTAAGTGCTAGTAACTCGAAATAAAAGCTACGGAATAAATGGAGACTAGCTAAAGGTGAGTGATGATATGTGTTGGAAGTGTTTCCAAGGTTGATGTGATCAAGCATCGCACGCTCCCTCTACCATCGAGATTTGGTGTTTGCATTGAGCATAGACATGATTGGATTATGTCTATCGCAATCTGATTATTCATTTAAGGAGAATAATGGTTACTCTATTTATTTGAATAATACCTTCAACGGTCTTGCACCTAAAGGAATGGTTTCTTGAATCTCGATCGTAGTGATACACATTTTCATGCCAAAAGATATAAGATAGTAATGATATTACCACTTACTTGTGGCCTTCGCCATGTAAGTCATATTGGTGTAAAACGCATGAAGAAGCTCCATGTTGATGGATCTTTGGACTCACTCGTTTTGAAAAGTTTGAGACATGCGAACCATGGCTATTGGTGTATACGCATGAAGAAACTCCATGCAGATGGATCGTTTGGACTCACTTGATTTTGAATCACTTGAGATATGCAAATCATACCACATGGGCAAGATGAGTGAAAAGCCTCGTTTTCAAGAAGATGGAATAAGATAGCAACTTGTTGGAAGTAACACATTTTGATGTGTGCAGTCCAATGAGTCTTTGAGGCATCTGATGAATATCGTTATGTTCTTACTTCACGATGATTCGAGTAGATGTAGAGTATATTTACTTGATGAAACACAAGTCTGAATTATTGGATGGTTCAAGTAATTTCAGAGTGAAGTTGAAGATCATCGTGACAAGAGGATGAAATGTCTATGATATGATCATAGAGATGAGTATCCGAGTTACGAGCTTTGGCACACAATTAAGACATTGTGGAAATTGTTTCACAATTAATACCGCATGGAACACCATAGTTTGATGGTGTGTCCGAACATCATAGTTGCACCCTATTGGATATGGTGCGTACCATGATGTCTCTTATCGAATTACCACTATCGTTTATGGGTTAGGCATTAGAGACAACCACATTCACTTTAAATAGGGCACCACGTAATTCCGTTGAGATGACACCGTATGAACTATGGTTTAGAGAAACCTAAGTGTCATTTCTTAAATGTTTGGGGCTGCGACGCTTATGTGAAAAAGGTTCAGTTGATAAGCTCGAACCCAAAGCGGATAAAATGCATCTTCATAGGACACCCAAAACAGTTGGGTATACCTCCTTATTCGATCCGAAAGCAATATGGATTGTTTCTTGAATCGGGTCCTTTCTCGAGGAAAAGTATGTCTCGAAAGTTGAGTGGGAGGATGGTGGAGACTTGATATGGTTATTGAACCGTCACTACAACAAGTGTGTAGCGAGGCACAGGAAGTTGTTCTGTGACACGTACACCAATTGAAGTAGAAGCTTATGATAGTGATCATGAAACTTGGATCAAGTCACTACCGTACCTCGAGGGTGACAAGGATGCGTCTTTCGCTTAAAAGTGGTGCAAGAATCCTGTCTTGAAGGTCATGTTCTTTGGACAACAATGAACCTACAAGCTATGGAGAAGCAATGGTGGGCCCAAATTCGACAAATGGCTAGAAGCCATGAAATCCGAGATAGGATCCATGTATCGTAACAAAGCATGGACTTTGGTGGACTTGCCCGATGATCGCAAGCCATTGAGATAAATGGATCTTTAAGAAGAAGACCGACGTGGACGGTAATGTCACCGGCTGTGAAGCTCGACTTGTGGTAAAGAGTTTTTCACAAGTTCAAGGAATTGACTACGATGAGATTTTCTCATCCGTAGCGATGCTTAAGTCCGTCGGAATCATGTTAGCATTAGCTGCATTTATGAAATCTGGCAGATGGATGTCAAAACGAGTTTCCTTACCAGTCTTCGTAAGGAAAGGTTGTATGTGATACAATCCGAAAGTTCTTGTCGATCCTAAGGATGCTAAAAGGTATGCTAGCTCCAGCAATCCTTCTAAGGACTGGAGTAAGCATCTCGGAGTTGGAATATGTACTTTGATAAGATGATCAAAGATTTTGGGTTTATACAAATTTATGAGAAACTTGTATTTCCAAAGAAGTGAGTGGGAGCACTATAGAATTTCGGTGAGTATATGTTATTGACATATTGTTGATCGAAATGATGTAGAATTCTGGAAAGCATATAGGGTTATTTGAAAAGTGTTTTCAATGGAAAACCTGGATTAAGCTACTTGAACATTGAGCATCAAGATCTATGAGGATAGATCAAAACGCTCAATAGTACTTTCAAATGAGCACATACCTTAACATGATCTAGAAGGTGTTCAAGATGGATCAGTCAAAGAAGGAGTTCTTGCCTGAGTTGTAAGGTATGAAGTCAAGACTTAAAGCTCGACCATGGCAGAAAAGAGAGAAAGGACGAAGGTCGCCCCTATGTTTCGGACATAGGCTCTATAGTATGCTATCTTGTGTACCTTAGGAAGTGTGCCTTGCCATGAGTCGGTATAAGGGTACAAGAATGATCCAGGAATGGATCATTGGACAACGGTCAAAATTGCCCTTGGAGTAAATAAGGACATGTTTCTCAATTATGGAGGTGATAAAGAGTTCGGCGTAAAGGGTTACGTCGATGCAAGCTTTAACACCTATCCGAGTGACTCTAAGTAGCAAACCAGATACATATAGTGGAGCAACCATTTGGAATAGCTCCAAGTGGAGCATGGAAACAACATTTACAATATGACCTAGAAATTTGCAAAGCACACACGGATCTGAAAGGTTCAGACCCGTTGACTAAAACCTCTCTCACAAGCAAAACATGATCAAACCCCAAAACTCATTTGATGATGTTGGTCACATGGCGATGTGACCTGTCAATGTTAATCACATGGCGATGTGAACTAGATTATTGACTCTAGTGCAAGTGGGAGACTGTTGGAAATATGCCCTAGAGGCAATATTAAAAGTATTATTATATTTCCTTGTTCATGATAATTGTCTTTTATTCATGCTATAACTGTGTTATCCGGAAATCGTAATACACGTGTGAATACATAGACCACAATATGTCCCTAGTGAGCCTCTAGTTGACTAGCTCGTTGTGATCAACAGATAGTCATGGTTTCTGACTATGGACATTGGATGTCGTTGATAACGGATCGCATCATTAGGAGAATGATGTGATGGACAAGACCCAATCCTAAGCATAGCACAAAGATCGTGTAGTTCGTTTGCTAGAGCTTTTCCAATGTCAAGTATCTCTTCCTTAGACCATGAGATCGTGTAACTCACGGATATCGTAGGAGTGCTTTGGGTGTATCAAACGTCACAACGAATCGGGTGACTATAAAGGTGCACTACTGGTATCTCCGAAAGTGTCTCATTGGGTTGACACGGATCGAGATGGATTTGTCACTCCGTAAACGGAGAGGTATCTCTGGGCCCACTCGGTAGGACATCATCATAATGTGCACAATGTGACCAAGGGGTTGATCACGGATGATGTGTTGCGGAACGAGTAAAGAGACTTGCGTAACGAGATTGAACAAGGTATCGATACCGACGATCGAATCTCGGGCAAGTAAAATACCGCTAGACAAAGGGAATTGTATACGGGATCGACTGAGCCCTTGACATCGTGGTTCATCCGATGAGATCATCATGGAACATGTGGGAGCCAACATGGGTATCCAGATCCCGCTGTTGTTTATTGATCGGAGAACGTCTCGGTCATGTCTACATGTCTCCCGAACCCGTAGGGTCTACACACTTAAGGTTCGATGACGCTAGGGTTATAAAGGAAGCTTGTATGTGGTTACCGAATGTTGTTCGGAGTCTCGGATGAGATCCCGGACGTCACGAGGAGTTCCGGAATGGTTCGGAGGTAAAGATTTATATATGGGAAGTCCTGTTTTGGTCACCGGAAAAGTTTCGGTTTTATCGGTAACGTACCGGGACCACCGGGAGGGTCTCGGGGGTCCACCAAGTGGGGCCACTAACCCCGGAGGGCTCCGTGGGCCAAGTGTGGGAGGGAACCAGCCCCAGGTGGGCTGGTGCGCCCCCCACAAGGGGCCCAAGGCGCCTAAGGAGAGGAGAGGGGGCAAACCCTAAGGGCAGATGGGCCTTAGGGCCCATACCTGGTGCGCCTCCCTCTCCCCCTCCTCTTGGCCGCCTCCCCTTTCCCATCTAGGGCTGCCGCCCCCTAGGGGTGGGAACCCTAGAGGGGGCGCACCCTCCTCCCTCTCCCCTATATATAGTGAGGCCTGGGGCTGCCCATGACACATGAGAACTTCTCCTCTTGGTGCAGCCCTGCCTCTCCTCCTCCTCCTCTCCCTTGGTGCTTGGCGAAGCCCTGCGGGATTGCCACGCTCCTCCATCACCACCACGCCGTTGTGCTGCTGCTGGATGGAGTCTTCCTCAACCTCTCCCTCTCTCCTTGCTGGATCAAGGCGTGGGAGACGTCACCGGGCTGTACGTGTGTTGAACGCGGAGGTGCCGTCCGTTCGGCACTAGGATCTCCGGTGATTTGGATCACGACGAGTACGACTCCTTCAACCCCGTTCTCTTGAACGCTTCCGCTTAGCGATCTACAAGGGTATGTAGATGCACTCTCCTTCCCCTCGTTGCTGGTTTCTCCATAGATAGATCTTGGTGACACGTAGGAAATTTTTGAATTTCTGCTACGTTCCCCAACACAGGCCTGGACTGCTAGGGTGAAGTGGATGTTCACGGGCCGCGCCACGAGTTCTCTCCGCGACTGGTCCGCACTGGTACTGGCAGTCCGGTCCCGAACGAACCGATCATCGTGGTCATCTTGTTCTTAGGAGCCATGGTGATAAAGAACTGCTAGGCCAACTACTAGACCAGATTCTCACAATAGCGCCCCCCTACCTGGCGCGCCAAAGATGTCAGTGGGAAACGACACCTATGGGATCACGAGGATCTCTTCTGCGGTTGCGGGCCGCGGGATTGTGAGAAGAGCAGGATTAGCAATCAGCACAAGGATCGTTTACCCAAGCTCGGGCCGTTTGGATGCGTAAAACCCTACTCCTGCTTTGGTGGATGTATTGAGTGTTCTTGAGCTCTTGAACTAGCTACGGTGGCTGCATGGTTCAAAAGAGCCGAATCCCCCTCCAGTACACCATGGGCCTCCTTTTATAGTCTAAAGGGGCTGCCACAGTGGCACACAGGAGGTGGAAAGGCCTACAGTGAAGGAAATATTCCCTAGAGGCAATAATAAAGTTATTATTTATTTCCTTATATCATGATAAATGTTTGTTATTCATGCTAGAATTGTATTAACCGGAAACATAATACATGTGTGAATACATAGACAAACATAGTGTCACTAGTATGCCTCTACTTGACTAGCTCGTTTATGAAAGATGGTTATGTTTCCTAGCCATGGACAAAAGAGTTGTCATTTGATTAACGGGGTCACATCATTGGGAGAATGATATGATTGACATGACCCATTCCGTTAGCCTAGCACTTGATCATTTAGTATGTTGCCATTGCTTTCTTCATGACTTATACATGTTCCTATAACTATGAGATTATGCAACTCCCGTTTACCGGAGGAACACTTTGGGTGCTACCAAACGTCACAACATAACTGGGTGATTATAAAGGAGTACTACAGGTGTCTCCAAAGGTACATGTTGGGTTGGCGTATTTCGAGATTAGGTTTTGTCACTCTGATTGTCGGAGAGGTATCTCTGGGCCCTCTCGGTAATGCACATCACTATAAGCCTTACAAGCAATGTGACTAATGAGTTAGTTGCGGGATGATGCATTACATAACGAGTAAAGAGACTTGCTGGTAACGAGATTGAACTAGGTATTGGGATACCGACGATCGAATCTCGGGCAAGTAACATACCAATGACAAAGGGAACAACGTATGTTGTTATGCGGTTTGACCGATAAAGATCTTCCGTAGAATATGTAGGAGCCAATATGGGCATCCAGGTCCCGCTATTGGTTATTGACCAAGAATAGTTCTAGGTCATGTCTACATAGTTCTCGAACCCGTAGGGTCCGCACGCTTAAGGTTTCGATGATAGTTATATTATGAGTTTATGAGTTTTGATGTACCGAAGGAGTTTGAGTCCGGATGAGATCGGGGACATGACGAGGAGTCTCGAAATGGTCGAGACGTAAAGATCGACATATTGGACGTCTATATTCGGAGTTCGGAAAGGTTCCGAGTGATTCGGGTATTTTCGGGGATACCGGGGAGTTACGGGAATACGAGGAAGAAGCAATGGGCCTCATGGGCCAAGTGGTGGAAGAGAGAGAGGGGAGGCGGCCCCCTAGCCCAAACCGAATTGGACTAGGGGGCCGGCTCCCCTTTCCTCCTTTTCCTCTCTCTCCTTCCTTCTCCTTCTCCTTCCCTTCCTTCCCCTCTCCTACTTGGACTAGGAAAGAGGGGGGTGAAGGAAATATGCCCTAGAGGCAATAATAAAGTTATTATTTATTTCCTTATTTCATGATAAATGTTTATCATTCATGCTAGAATTGTATTAACCGGAAACATGATACATGTGTGAATGCATAGACAAAACAACATGTCACTAGTATGCCTCTACTAGACTAGCGTGTTAATCAAAGATGGTTATGTTTCCTGACCATGAACAAGGAGTTGTTATTTGATTAACAAGGTCACATCATTAGTAGAATGATCTGATTGACATGACCCATTCCCTTAGCTTAGCACACGATCGTTTAGTATGTTGCTACTGCTTTTATCCATGACATATACATGTTCCTGTAACTATGAGATTATGCAACTCCGTTTACGGAGGAACACTTTGGTGCTACCAAACGTCACAACGAATCGGGTGATTATAAAGGAGTACTACAGGTGTCTCCAAAGGCAGATGTTGGGTTGGCGTATTTCGAGATTAGGTTTTGTCACTCCGATTGTCGGAGAGGTATCTCTGGGCCCTCTCGGTAATGCACATCACTGAAGCCTTGCAAGCACTACAACTAATGAGTTAGTTGTGAGATGATGTATTACGAAGCGAGTAAAGAGACTTGCGTGCGAGATTGAACTAGGTATTGGATACCGACGATCGAATCTCGGGCAAGTAACATACCGATGACAAAGGGAACAACGTATGTTGTCATGCGGTCTGACCGATAAAGATCTTCGTAGAATATGTAGGAACCAATATGGGCATCCAGGTCCCGCTATTGGTTATTGACCATGAATAGTTCTAGGTCATGTCTACATTGTTCTCGAACCGTAGGGTCCGCACGCTTAAGGTTTCGATGACAGTTATTATGAGTTTATGTATTTTGATGTACCGAAGAAGTTCGGAGTCCCGGATGTGATCACGGACATGACGAGGAGTCTCGGAATGGTCGAGACATAAAGATTGATATATTGGAAGCCTATGTTTGGAGTTCGAATGGTTCCCAAGTAAAACGGAATTTACGGAGTACCGGAGGTTACCGGAACCCCGGGAGGTAAATGGGCCTCGGTGGGCCTCGAGGGAGAAGAGGAGGGCGGCCAGAGGTGGTGCGCGCTTCTCTCCCCAGTCCGAATAGGACAAGGAGGGGGGGCGCCCTTCCTCTCTTCCCTCCCCAATCCTATTCCAACTAGGAAGAGGGGGAGTCCTACTCCCGGTGAGGAGTAGGACTCCTCGCGCCGCCTCCTCTAGGCCGGCCGGCCTCCCCCTCCCTCCTTTATATACGAGGCAGGGGGGCACCTTGGAACACACAAGTTTGATCTTTAGATCGTTCCTTAGCCGTGTCGGTGCCCCTCCACCATATTCCACCTCGGTAATACCGTCATGAAGCTTAGGCGAAGCCTGCTGCCGTGAAACATCAAGATCGCCACCACGCCGTCGTCTCGACGAAACTCTCCCTCGACACTCGGCTGGATCGAGTACGAGGGACGCCATCGAGCTGTACGTGTGTCAAGAACTCGGGGCGCCGGAGTAACGGCGCCGGATCGGTCGGATCGCGAGGAGAACGTCGACTACTTCCTCTACGCCAGATCGCTTCGCCGGGTCTACAAGGGTATGTGGACAACACTCTCCCTCTCGTTGCTATACATCACCATGATCTTGCGTGTGCGAGGAAATTTTTGAAATTACTACGTTCCCCAACAAATGGCATCCGAGCCTAGGTTTTTTCTATGGTTTGATGTTTTGCACGAGTAGAACACAAGTGAGTTGTGGGCGATACAAGTCATACTACCTACCAAGCATGTCATACTTTGGTTCAGCGGTATTGTGAGATGAAGCGGCCTGGACCGACATTACGCCAGACGCTTACGCGAGACTGGTTTCACCGCCACGAGCACTCGTTGCTTAAAGGTGACTGGTGGGTGCTGTCTCTCTCACTTTAGTTGAACTGAGTGTGGCTACGCCGGTCCTTGAGAAGGTTAAAACGAGTCTATTTGATGAAGTATCGTTGTGGTTTTGATGCGAGGTGAGACTGGTTTTTGCTTAAGCCCGTAGCAGCCACGTAAAATTTGCAACAACAAAGTAGAGGACGCCTAACTTGTTTTTGCAGGCATGTTGTGATGTGATATGGTCAAGACGTGATGCTATATTTTATTGTATGAGATGATCATGTTTTGTAACCGGTTATCGGCAATCGGCAGGAGCCATATGGTTGTCGCTTATTGTATGCAATGCATCGCTCGTAATGCTTTACTTTATCACTAAGCGGTAGAGATAGTCGAGAAGCATAAGTTTGGCGAGACGACAACGATGCTATGATGGAGATCAAGGTGTCGCGCCGGTGGCGATGGTGATCATGGTGGTCTTTGCAAGATGGAGATCATGAAGCACAAGATGATGATGACCATATCATATCACTTATATTGATTTGCATGTGATGTTTATCCTTTATGCATCTTATCTTGCTTTGATTGACGGTAGCATTATAAGATGATCTCTCACTAAATTATCAAGAAGTGTTCTCCCCGAGTATGCACCGTTGCCAAAGTTCGTCGTGCCCAGACACCACGTGATGATCGGTGTGATAAGCTCTCACGTCCATCTACAACAGGTGCAAGCCAGTTTTGCACACGCAGAATACTCGGGTTATACTTGACGAGCCTAGCATATGCAGATATGGCCTCGGAACACGGAGACCGAAAGGTCGAGCGTGAATCATATAGTAGATATGATCAACATAAGATGTTCACCATTGAAAACTACTCCATTTCACGTGATGATCGGTTATGGTTTAGTTGATTTGGATCACGTGATCACTTAGATAACTAGAGATGTCTTTCTAAGTGGGAGTTCTTAAGTAATATGATTAATTGAACTTAAATTTATCATGAACTTAGTACCGATAGTATCTTGCTTGTTTATGTTTGATTGTAGATAGATGGCTCGTCGTTGTTCCGTTGAATTTTAATGCGTTCCTTGAGAAAGCAAAGTTGAAAGATGATGGTAGCAATTACACGGATCGGGTCCGTAATTTGAGGATCATCCTCATTGCTGCCTGTAAGAGCTACGCCCTGGATGCACCGCTAGGTGCGAACTTCTTCTTGGAGCAACGCCAGATGTTGTGAACGTCTGGCGAGCAAAGCTGATGACTACTCTATAGTTCAAGATGTGCCATGCTTTACGGCTTAGAACGGGACTTCAACGACGTTTTGAGCGTCATGGAGCATATGAGATGTTCCAGAGTTGAAGTTGATATTCCAAATGAATGCCCGGATTGAGAGATATGAAGTCTCCAATAAGTTCTATAGCTGCAAGATGGAGGAGAATAGTTACATTAGTGAGCATATACTCAAGATGTCCGGGTACTACAATCACTTGACACAATTGGGAGTTAATCTTCCGGATGATTGTGTCATTGATGAATTCTCCAATCACGCCACCAAGCTACAAAGGCTTCGTGATGAACTATAATATGCAAGGGTTAGTAAAGACTATACCGAGCTCTTCGCAATGCTAAAGGCTGCATGGAGGTAGAAATCAAGAAGGAGCATCAAGTGTTGATGGTCAATAAGACCACTAGTTTCAAGAAGAAAGGCAAAGGGAAGAAGAAGGAATTCAAGAAGAACAGCAAGCAAGTTGTCTGCTCAGAGAAGAAACCCAAGTCTGGCCCTAAACTGAAATCGAGTGCTTCTACCGCAAGCGATAGTCCTTTGAAGCGGAACTGCCCCAAGTATTTGGCGGATAAGAAGGATGGCAAGGTGAACAAAGGTATATGTGATATACATGTTATTGATGTGTACCTTACTAGAGCTCGCATAGCACTGGTATTTGATATTGGTTCATTGCTAATATTTGCAACTCAAACAGGACTACGGATTGCTTAACACGGCAAAGGACGAGGTGACGATGCGCGTGGGAAATGGTTCCAAAGTCGATGTGATCGCGGTCGGCACGCTACCTCTACATCTACCTTCGGATTAGTTTTAGACCTAAATAATTGTTATTTGGTGCTGCGTTGAGCATGAACATTATATCTGGATCTTGTTTGATGCGAGACGGTTATTCATTTAAATCGAGAGAATAATGGTTGTTCTATTTACATGAGTAATATCTTTTATGGTCATGCACCCTTGAGGAGTGGTCTATTTCTAATGAATCTCGATAGTAGTGATACACATATTCATAATGTTGAAACCAAAAGATGCAGAGTTGATAATGATAGTGCAACTTATTTGTGTAATTGCCGTTTAGGTCATATCGGTGTAAAGCGCATGAAGAAACTCCATCTCGATGGACTTTTGGAGTCACTTGATTATGAATCACTTGGCACTGCGAACCGTGCCTCATGGGCAAGATGACTAGAACACCGTTCTCGGAACTATGGAGAGAGCAACAGATTTGTTGGAAATCATACATCTGAGATGTATGTGGTCCGATGAATGTTGAGGCTCGTGGCGGATATCGTTATTTTCTCACCTTCACAGATGACTTAAGCAGATATGGGTATATCTACTTAATGAAACATAAGTCTGAAACGTTTGAAAAGTTCAAAGAATTTCAGAGTGAAGTTGAAAATCATCGTAACAAGAAAATTAAGTTTCTACGATCCGATCGTGGAGGTGAATATTTGAGTTACGAGTTTGGTCTACATTTGAAACAATGCGGAATAGTTTCAAGCAACTCACGCCACCCGGAACACCACAACGTAATGGTGTGTCCGAACGTCAGAATCGTACTTTACTAGATATGGTGCGATCTATGATGTCTCTTCTGATTTACCGCTATCATTTTGGGGTTATGCTCTAGAGACGGCCGCATTCACCTTGAATAGAACACCGTCGAAACCGCTGAGACGACACCTTATGAACTATGGTTTAGCAAGAAACCAAAGTTGTCGTTTCTTAAAGTTTGGGGATGCGATGCTTATGTGAAAAAGCTTCAACCCGATAAGCTCGAACCCAAATCGAGAAATGTGTCTTCATAGGATACCCAAAGGAGACAGTTGGGTACACCTTCTATCACAGATCCGAAGGCAAGACATTCGTTGTTAAGAATGGATCCTTTCTAGAGAAGGAGTTTCTCTCGAAAGAAGTGAGTGGGAGGAAAGTAGAACTTGATGAGGTAATAGTACCTTCTCCCTTACTTGAAAGTAGTTAAATCGCAGTAAAACGGTTTTCGAGACACCTACACCAAGTAGTGAGGAAGTTGATGATGTTGATCATGAAACTTGAGATCAAGTTATCGCAGAACCTCGTAGATCAACCAGAGTAAGATCCGCACTGAGTGGTACGGTAATCCTATTCGAAATCATGCTACTAGATCATGATGAACCTACGAACTATGAAGAAGCGATGGTGAGCCCAGATTCGCAAAATGGCTTGAGGCCATGAAATCGAGATGGGATCCATGTATGAAAACAAAGTATGGACTTTGGTTGACTTGCCCGAGGGTAGGCAAGCAATAGAAAACAAGTGGATCTTCAAGAAGAAGACCGACGACGACGGTAATGTTATCGTTTATAAAGCTCGACTTGTCGCAAAAGGTTTTCGACAAGTTCAAGGGATTGACTACGATGAGACCTTCTCACCCGTAGCGATGCTTAAGTCCGTCCGAATCATGTTAGCAATTGCCGCATTTTATGATTATGAAATTTGGCAAATGGATGTAAAGACCGCATTCTGAATGGATTTACGGAAGAAGAGTTGTATATGATACAACCGAAGGTTTTATCGATCCAAAGGAGCTAACAAAGTGTGCAAGCTCCAGCGATCCATCTATGGACTGGTGCAAGCATCTCGAGTTGGAATAAACGCTTTGATAGTGTGATCAAAGCATTTGGGTTTGTCTGAGACTTTTGGAGAAGCTCAGATTTACAAGAAAGTGAGTGGGAGCTCAGAGCATTTCGATATTATATGTAGATGACATATTGCTGATCGGAAATGATATAGAATTCTGGATAGCATAAAGGGATACTTGAATAAGAGTTTTTCAATGAAAGACCTCGGTGAAGCTGCTTACATATTGGGCATTAAGATCTATAGAGATAGATCAAGACGCCTAATTGGACTTTCACAAAGCACATACCTTGACAAAATTTTGAAGAAGTTCAAAATGGATCAAGCAAAGAAAGGGTTCTTGCCTGTGTTACAAGGTGTGAAGTTGAGTAAGACTCAATGCCCGACCACCGCAGAAGATAGAGAGAAAATGAAAGATGTTCCTATGCTTCAGCCATAGGCTCTATCATGTATGCAATCTTGTGTACCGACTGATGTGTGCCTTGCTATAAGCCTAGCAGGAGGTACCAAAGTAATCCAGAGTGGATCATCGACAGCGGTCAAGAACATCTGAAATACGAAAAGGACTAAGGATATGTTTCTCGATATGGAGGTGACAAAGAGCTCATCGTAAACAGTTACGTTGATGCAAGCTTTGACACCGATCCGGACGATTCTAAATCGCAGACCGGATACGATTTACACTAAACGGAGGAGCTGTCGGTTAGTGCAGTTCTAAACAAAGCGTCGAAGGCGGGATCTACATGTGAAGCGGAATACATAGCAGCTTCGAAGCAGCTAATGAAGGAGTGCGGATGAAGGAGTTCATATCCGATCTAGGTGTCATACCGACAATCTTTGGAGCAATTGCCTTAGCGAAGGAATCCAGATTTCACAAGAGGACCAAGCACATCAAGAGACGCTTCAATTCCATCCGGACTTAGTCCGTGGGAGACATAGAGATTTGCAAGATACACACGGATCTGAATGTTGCGCACCGTTGACTAAGCCTCTTCCACGAGCAAAACATGATCAGCACCAAGACTCCATGGGTGTTAGAATCATTACTATGTAATCTAGATTATTGACTCTAGTGCAAGTGGGAGATCAAGGAAATATGCCCTAGAGGCAATAATAAAGTTATTATTTATTTCCTTATTTCATGATAAATGTTTATCATTCATGCTAGAATTGTATTAACCGGAAACATGATACATGTGTGAATGCATAGACAAAACAACATGTCACTAGTATGCCTCTACTAGACTAGCTTGTTAATCAAAGATGGTTATGTTTCCTGACCATGAACAAGGAGTTGTTATTTGATTAACAAGGTCACATCATTAGTAGAATGATTTGATTGACATGACCCATTCCCTTAGCTTAGCACACGATCGTTTAGTATGTTGCTACTGCTTTTATCCATGACATATACATGTTCCTGTAACTATGAGATTATGCAACTCCGTTTACGGAGGAACACTTTGGTGCTACCAAACGTCACAACGAATCGGGTGATTATAAAGGAGTACTACAGGTGTCTCCAAAGGCGAGATGTTGGGTTGGCGATTTGAGATTAGGTTTTGTCACTCCGATTGTCGGAGAGGTATCTCTGGGCCCTCTCGGTAATGCACATCATGAAGCCTTGCAAGCACTACAACTAATGAGTTAGTTGTGAGATGATGTATTCTGAGCGAGTAAAGAGACTTGCGTAACGAGATTGAACTAGGTATTGGATACCGACGATCGAATCTCGGGCAAGTAACATACCGATGACAAAGGAACAACGTATGTTGTCATGCGGTCCGACCGATAAAGATCTTCGTAGAATATGTAGGAACCAATATGGGCATCCAGGTCCCGCTATTGGTTATTGACCATGAATAGTTCTAGGTCATGTCTACATTGTTCTCGAACCGTAGGGTCCGCACGCTTAAGGTTTCGATGGCGGTTATTATGAGTTTATGTATTTTGATGTACCAAGAAGTTCGAGTCCGGATGTGATCACGACATGACGAGGAGTCTCGGAATGGTCGAGACATAAAGATTGATATATTGGAAGCCTATGTTTGGAGTTCGAATGGTTCCGCTAAAACGGAATTCTCGAGTACCGGAGGTTACCGGAACCCCGGAGGTAAATGGGCCTCGGTGGGCCTCGAGGGAGAAGAGGAGGGCCGGCCAGGAGGTGGCCGCCCTCCCCCCCAGTCCGAATAGGAGAAGGAGGGGGGGGCGCCGCCTCTCCTCTTCCCTCCCCAATCCTATTCCAACTAGGAAGAGGGGAGTCCTACTCCCGGTAGGAGTAGGACTCCTCCCAGCGCCTCCTCTAGGGCCGGCGGCCTCCCCTCCCTCCTTTATATACGGGCAGGGGGGCACCTTGGAACACACAAGTTTGATCTTTAGATCGTTCCTTAGCCGTGCAGCGGTGCCCCTCCACCATATTCCACCTCGGTAATCTGTGTCGCAAGCTTAGCGAAGCCCTGCGCGGTGAAACATCAAGATCGCCACCACGCCGTCGGTCGACGAAACTCTCCTCGACACTCGGCTGGATCGAGTACGAGGGACGCCATCGAGCTGTACGTGTGTCAAGAACTCGGGGCGCCGGAGTAACGGCGCCGGATCGGTCGGATCGCGAGGAGAACGCGACGACTACTTCCTCTACGTTGTGATCGCTTCCGCCGGGTCTACAAGGGTATGTGGACAACACTCTCCTCTCTTGTTGTACATCACCATGATCTTGCGTAAGCGAGGAAAATTTTTGAAATTACTACGTTCCCCAACACGGGAATCCTACTTGGAGTAGGATTCTCCCCTTAGTAGCGCCTCCTCCCTTTGGCCCCCTCCCCTTGCTCCTTTATATATGGGGTAGGGGCACCCCATGACACACAAGTTGATCTACGGATCGTTCCTTAGCGTGCAAGCGGTGCCCCCTCCACCATATTCCACCTCGGTCATATCATCGCGGAGTTTAGGCAAAGCCCCGCGCGGTGGAACATCATCATCGCCACCACGCCGTCGTCTTGTGGAACTCATCCCCGACGCTTTCTTTGGATCGGAGCCCGAGGATCGCCATCGAGCTGAATGTGTGCTGAACTCGGAGGTGCCGTGACGTTCGGACTTGGATCGGGTCGGATCGTGAAGACGTACGACTACATCAACCGTGTTGTCATAACGCTTCCGCTTACGGTCTACGAGGGTACGTGGACAATACTCTCCCCTCTCGTTGCTATGCCATCACCATGATCTTGCGTAGGAAATGTTTTGAAATTACTACGTTCCCCAACAGTGGTATCAGAGCCTGGTTTTATGCGTAGATGTCATATGCACGAGTAGAACACAAGTGAGTTGTGGGCGATACAAGTCATACTGCTTACCAGCATGTCATACTTTGGTTCGGCGGTATTGTGAGATGAAGCAGCCCGGACCGACATTATGCGTACGCTTACGCAAGACTGGTTTCATCGTTATGAGCACTCGTGCTTAAAGGTGGCTGGCGGGTGTCTGTCTCTCTCACTTTAGCTGAATCGAGTGTGGCTACGCCCGATCCTTGCGAAGGTTAAAACAACACCAACTTGACAAACTATCGTTGTGGTTTTGATGCGTAGGTAAGAACGGTTCTTGCTAAGCCCGTAGCAGCCACGTAAAATTTGCAACAACAAAGTAGAGGACATCTAACTTGTTTTTGCATGGCATGTTGTGATGTGATACGGTCAAGACGTGATGCTATATTTTATTGTATGAGATGATCATGTTTTGTAACCGAAGCTATCGGCAACTGGCAGGAGCCATATGGTTGTCGCTTTATTGTATGAAATGCAAACGCCCTGTAATTGCTTTACTTTATCACTAAGCGGTAGCGATAGTCGTAGAAGCAATAGATGGCGTAACGACAATGATGCTACGATGGAGATCAAGCTGTCACGCCGGTGACGATGGTGATTACGATGATGCTTTGGAGATGGAGATCACAAGCACAAGAAGATGATGGCCATATCATATCACTTATATTGATTGCATGTGATGTTTATCCTTTATGCATCTTATCTTGCTTTGATTCACGGTAGCATTTTAAGATGATCTCTCACTTAATAATCAAGAAGTGTTCTCCCTGAGTATGCACCATTGCGAAAGTTCTTCGTGCTGAGACACCACGTGATGATCGGGTGTGATAGGCTCTACGTTCAAATACAACGGGTGCAAAACAGTTGCACACGCGAAATACTCAGATCATACTTGACGAGCCTAGCATATACAGATATGGCCTCGGAACACGGAGACCGAAAGGTCGAACGTGAATCATATAGTAGATATGATCAACATAGTGATGTTCACCATTGAAACTACTCCATCTCACGTGATGATCGGACATGGTTTAGTTGATTTGGATCACGTGATCACTTAGATGACTAGAGAGATGTCTGTCTAAGTGGGTGTTCTTAAGTAATATGATTAATTGAACTTAAATTTATCATGAACTTAGTCCTGGTAGTATTTTGCAAATTATGTTGTAGATCAATAGCTCGCGTTGTTGCTTTCATATGTTTATTTTGATATGTTCCTAGAGAAAACTGTGTTGAAAGATGTTAGTAGCAATGATGCGGATTGGATCCGTGATCTGAGGTTTATCCTCATTGCCGCGTAGAAGAATTATGTCCTTGATGCACCGCTAGGTGACAAACCTATTGCAGGAGCAGATGCGGACGTTATGAACGTTTGGCTAAGCTCAATATGATGACTACTTGATAGTTTAGTGCACCATGCTTAACGGCTTAGAATCGGGACTTCAAAGACATTTTCAACGTCATGGACCATATGAGATGTTCTAGGAATTGAAGTTAATATTTCAAGCAAATACCCGAGTTGAGATATATGAAGTCTCGAACAAGTTCTATAGCTAAAAGATGGAGGAGAATCGCTCAACTAGTGAGCATGTGCTCAGATTGTCTGGGTACTTCAATCGCTTGAATCAAGTGGGAGTTAATCTTCCAGATAAGATAGTGATTGACAGAATTCTCTGGTCACCATCACTAAATTACTAGAACTTCGTGATGAACTATAGTATGCAAGGGATGAAGAAATCAATTCCCGAGCTCTTTGTGATGTTGAAATGGACGAAGGTAGAAATCAAGAAAGAGCATCAAGTGTTGATGATTGACAAGACCACTAGTTTCAAGAAAAGGGCAAAGGGAAAGAAAGGGAAACTTCAAGTAGAATGGCAAACAAGTTGTCACTTCCATGAAGAAGACCAAAGCTTGACCAAAGCCTGAAACTAAGTGCTTACACTGCAAAGGAAATGGTCACTGGAAGCGGAAATGCCCTGAATATTTGGTGGATAAGAAGGATAGCAAAGTGAATAAGGGTATATTTGATATACAGGTTATTGATGTGTGCCTTACTAGTGTTTATAGTAGCCCCTGAGTATTTGATACTTGTTCGGTTGCTAAGATTAGTAACTCGAAACAGGAGTTACAGAATGAACAAAGACTAGTTGAAGGGGAAGTGACGATGAGTGTTGGAAGTAGTTCCAAGATTGATATGATCATCATCGCACACTCCCTATACTTTCGGGATTAGTGTTAAACCTAAATAAATGTTATTTGGTGTTTGCGTTGAGCATGAATATGATTTGATCATGTTTATTGCAATACGATTATTCGTTTAAAGTTAGAGAATAATTGTTGTTCTGTTTAAATGAATAAAACCTTCAATGGTCATACACCCAATGAAAATAGTTTGTTGGATCTCGATCATAGTGATACACATATTCATAATATTGATGCCAAAAGATGCTAAGTTAATAATGATAGTGCAACTGATTTGTGGCAATCGCCGTTTGGTCATATCGATTGTAAAGCGCATGAAGAAACTCCATAAAGATGGATTTTCGGAATCACTTGGTTATGAATCATTTGATGCTTGCGAACCGTGCCTTTTGGGCAAGATGATTAAAACTCCGTTCTTTGGAACAATGGAACAAGCTACTGACTTATTGGAAATAATACATTCCGATGTATGCGATCCAATGAGTGTTGATGCTCGTGGCAAGTATCGTTATTTTCTGACCTTCACAAGATGATTTGAGCAGATATGAGTATATCTACTTGATGAAACATAAGTCTGAAATAGTTGAAAGGTTCAAAGAATTTCAGAGTGAAGTGGAGAAATCATCGTAACAAGAAAATAAAGTTTCTGCGATATGATCGCGGAGACGAATATTTGAGTTACGAGTTTGGTCTTCAATTAAAACAATGTGTAATAGTTTCACAGCTCACGCCACCTGGAACACCACAACGTTATGGTGTGTCCAAACGTCGTAACCGCACTTTATTGGATATGGTGCGATCTATGATGTCTCTTCTTGATTTACCAATATTGTTTTGGGGTTATGCATTAGAGACAGCTGCATTCACATTAAAAGGGCACCATCTAAATCCATTGAGACGACAACATATGAACTGTGGTTTAGCAAGAAACCCAAGTTGTCGTTTCTTAAAGTTTGGGGCTGCGATGCTTATGTGAAAAAGTTTCATCCTGATAAGCTCGAACCCAAATCGGAGAAGTGCATCTTCATAGAATACCCAAAGGAAATTGTTGGGTAGACCTTCTATCACAGATCTGAAGTCAAGATATTCGTTGCTAAAATGGATCCTTTCTAGAGAAGGAGTTTCTCTCGAAAGAAGTGAGTGGGAGGAAAGTAGAGCTTGATAAGGTAATTTGTACCTTCTCCCGAATTGGAAAGTAGTTCATCACGAAATCAGTTCGATGATTCCTACACCAATTAGTGAGGAAGCTAATGATGATGATCATGAAACTTCAGATCAAGTTACTACAAAACCTCGTAGGTCTTCCAAAGTACAGTCCGCACCAGAGTAGTACGGTAATACTATTGTGGAAGTCATGTTACTAGACCATGATGAACCTACGAACTATGAGGAAGCGATGATGAGCCCAGATTCATGAAATGGCTTGAGGCCATAAAATCGAGATATGATCCATGTATGAGAACAAAGTATGGACTTTGATTGACTTGCTCGATGATCAGCAAGCCATGTTAAATAAATGGATCTTCAAGAGGAAGACGGACACTAATAGTAGTGTTACTATCCACTAAGCTCGACTTGTTGCAAAAGGTTTTCAACAAGTTCAAGGGGTTGAATACGATGAGATTTTCTCACTCGTATCGATGCTTAAGTCTGTCCGAATCATGTTAGCAATTGCCACATTTTATGAAATCTGGCAAATGGATGTCAAAACTGCATTCCTTAATGAATTTATTAAAGAAGAGTTGTATATGATGCAACCAGAAGGTTTTGTCAATCCTAAAGATGTTAACAAAGTATGCAAGCTCCAGCGATCCATCTATGGACTGGTGCAAGCATCTCGGAGTTGGAATATACGCTTTGATGAATTGATCAAAGCATATGATTTTATACAGACTTTTGGAGAAGCCTGTATTTACAAAAAGGTGAGTGGGAGCACTACAGCATTTCTGATAAGTATATGTAAATGACATATTGTTGATCGAAAATAATGTAGAATTATTCTGCAAAGCATAAAGGAGTGTTTTGAAAGGAGTTTTTCAAAGCAAGACCTCGGTGAAGCTGCTTACACATTGAGCATCAAGATCTATATAGATAGATCAAGACGCTTGATAAGATTTTTTTTCAAATGAGTACATACCTTGATAAATTTTTGAAATAGTTCAAAATGGAACAGTCAAAGAAGGAGTTCTTGCCTGTGATGCAAAGGTGTGAAGTTGAGTAAGACTCAAGACCCAACCATGGCGTAAAATAGAAAGAGAATGAAAAGTCATTCCCTATGCCTCATCATAGGTTCTATAAAGTATGCTATCTTTGTGAACAGACCTATTGTATACCTTGCTCTGAGTTTGACAAAGGAATACAATTTTGATCTAAGAGTAGATCACTGGACAGCGGTCAAGAATATCCTTAGTGAGGACTAAGGACATGTTTCTCGATTATGGAGGTGATAAAAGAGCCCGTCGTAAAAAGTTACAACGATGCAAGCTTTTACACCAATCCAGATGACTCTAAGTCTCAATCTGGATACATATTGAAAGTGGGAGCAATTAGCTAGAGTAGCTCCGTGTAGAGCATTGTGGACATAGAATATTTGCAAAATACATACGGCTCTGAATATGACAGACCCGTTGACTAAGCTTCTCTCACGAGCAAAACATGATCACACCTTAGTATTCTTTGGGTGTTAATCACATAGCGATGTGAACTAGATTATTGACTCTAGTAAACCCTTTGGGTGTTGGTCACATGACGATGTGAACTATGGGTGTTAATCATATCTGAGATATGAATATTGGTGTTAAATCACATGGCGATGTGAACTAGATTATTGACTCTAGTGCAAGTGGGAGATCAAGGAAATATGCCCTAGAGGCAATAATAAAGTTATTATTTATTTCCTTATATCATGATAAATGTTTATTATTCATGCTAGAATTGTATTAACCGGAAACATAATACATGTGTGAATACATAGACAAACATAGTGTCACTAGTATGCCTCTACTTGACTAGCTCGTTTATGAAAGATGGTTATGTTTCCTAGCCATGGACAAAAGAGTTGTCATTTGATTAACGGGATCACATCATTGGGAGAATGATATGATTGACATGACCCATTCCGTTAGCCTAGCACTTGATCATTTAGTATGTTGCCATTGCTTTCTTCATGACTTATACATGTTCCTATAACTATGAGATTATGCAACTCCCGTTTACCGGAGGAACACTTTGGGTGCTACCAAACGTCACAACATAATCGGGTGATTATAAAGGAGTACTACAGGTGTCTCCAAAGGTACATGTTGGGTTGGCGTATTTGAGATTAGGTTTTGTCACTCGATTGTCGGAGAGGTATCTGGGCCCTCTCGGTAATGCACATCACTATAAGCCTTGCAAGCAATGTGACTAATGAGTTAATTGCGGGATGATGCATTACATAACGAGTAAAGAGACTTGCCGGTAACGAGATTGAACTAGGTATTGGGATACCGACGATCGAATCTCGGGCAAGTAACATACCAATGACAAAGGGAACAACGTATGTTGTTATGCGGTTTGACGGATAAAGATCTTCGTAGAATATGTAGGATCCAATATGGGCATCCAGGTCCCGCTATTGGTTATTGACCAAGAATAGTTCTAGGTCATGTCTACATAGTTCTCGAACCCGTAGGGTCCGCACGCTTAAGGTTTCGATGACAGTTATATTATGAGTTTATGACTTTTGATGTACCGAAGGAGTTCAGAGTCCCGGATGAGATCGGGGACATGACAAGGAGTCTCGAAATGGTTGAGACGTAAAGATTGATATATTGGACGACTATATTCGGAGTTCGGAAAGGTTCCGAGTGATTCGGGTATTTTCGGGGGTACCGGGGAGTTACGGGAATACGAGGAAGAAGCAATGGGCCTCATGGGCCAAGTGGTGGAAGAGAGGAGGCAGGGCGCGCCCCTAGCCCAAACCGATTGGACTAGGGGCCGCCCCCTTCCTCCTTTTCCTCCCTCTCCTTCCTTCTCCTTCTCCTTCCTTCCTTCACCTCTCCTACTTGGACTAGGAAGAGGGGGAATCCTACTTGGAGTAGGATTCTCCCCTTGGTAGCCTCCTCCCTTGGCCGCCCCTCCCCTTGCTCCTTTATATACACAGGGGGGGGCACCCCATGACACACAAGTTGATCTACGGATCGCTCCTTAGCCGTGTGCGGTGCCCCTCCACCATATTCCACCTCGGTCATATCGTCACGGAGTTTAGGCAAAGCCTGCGCCGTAGAACATCATCATCGTCCTGCGCCGTCGTCTTGTGGAACTCATCCCCGACGCTTTCTGGATCGGAGCCGGGGATCGTCATTGAGCTGAACGTGTCTGAACTTCGGAGGTGCCGACGTTCGGTACTTGGATCGGTCGGATCATGAAGACGTCGACTACATCAACCGCGTTGTCATAACGCTTCGCCACGGGTCACGAGGGTACATGGACAATACTCTCCCCTCTCGTTGCTATGCCATCACCATGATCTTGCGTGTGCGTAGGAAAATTTTGAAATTACTACGTTCCCCAACATACAGTGCTATGAGCTTATCGCTCGTATTACAGGACAAGATGCATTTAATGCATGGCTTAGGTGTCCCCTTGCTTTATCGGGAACGGGAACGAGGCCTGTCCCATCCTTCGCCGCTCCCCCTCGCAGCGACACGCGCCCTGGCCGGTGATGCATGCGGCGTCATGTAGGCAGGCAAGCAGCTGAGGTGGCGCGGTGGTGGAGCCTCCACGAAGATCTGCATGCCACCACGCAGGTGTGTGCTAAGTTGGCCTGGAAGTTGCATGTTGCCACGCAGGTGCCTGCCCAGCTGGTTGGGCTGGCAGCTGCATGTGAACGGCGGTGGAGACTTGGTTGGCACGGGCCTGGCAGTGGCCCCGCTAACGCCCCCGGCGAGGGTCTTGCCGGATGGCCCGGCAAGGGTCATGTCGTGGCGCGCCGTTGTTCCCAGCAAGGATCTTGCCGGGGGTCTTGTGGGTTTCCTCGGCAAGGATCTTGTCGAGGATCGTTGCCTTCCAATTCTCATCTGTACTTGAATATTCTTTGTCTTCACAAAGATCTGCATGCCACCATGGAGGCGCCTCTCGAGCCATGTCCCAACGTGGTTGATGGTGTTGGAGACCATGGGTTCGAGGGTGGCTCACTCTGCTGGTGTGGGCGAGCTACCCTTGCAAGGGGCTTGCCGAGGAAACCTGCTTTTGTCCATCTGCTCTCTGTGGTCTCGGTCTTTGGTGTTGCGCTGATCATCTTGAGGCTTTGACTCCTTCCTTTTGCCCTGCTAAGTTTGGCTTCGGCTTGTGGCTCTGACTGCCCGTGCACAAGTAAAGGGGTACAAAGGAGTGCCCCTACTTTAGTACACCGACAGCTGCACACACCATCCTCTTCGTCCTGACCAACAGTCAAATGGCAATGGCAATATTTAGACATAAATGAGCTGGCTCACCATTTACACTTTCGTGCCATGAATGGCAATTATCAAAGTTCCAGGACCTACACGAGTCGCTCGAAATAGTTTTGGAACCTATGGTGCATTTCACTCTCGTGTTAATCACATTATCACCTGTGCAGTTAACGTCATGATTATTTTCACTAGGTGAGGTGTGACCATAGAGAATTCTCGAGGAATATGTCTCAATGTTTTGACATGTTGAGATTATACAACTCTCCTCTTCTTCCCGTATGTCTTGTTCTTGTCTTCTCTCTCTCTCTCTCTCTCTCTCTCTCTCTCTCTCTCTCTCTCCTAACACATATCACAGTTCTCTTCGCTAAGTTTTGTAAGAGGAGGAGTGGGGCTTGAACACCTTCACATTTGTACAACCTACATGCTTACCACTGGATTTTAGTTTGACAACTCTTGTTTTTCAGTAGACGAGAGAATAGATCCGGATCATCCTCTAATATTTCTTATGCCCCTTTCCCTCTAGGCCACGAGGATGGTGACAAGGCGGAGAAAGTAAAGGGGCTTGGGAGTGGTTATAATGCCATTTCCCCCTTATAAAGTACATGATGATGAAGGAAATATGCCCTAGAGGCAATAATAAAGTTATTAATTATTTCCTTATTTCATGATAAATGTTTATTATTCATGCTAGAATTGTATTAACTGGAAACTTAGTGCATGTGTGAATACATAGACAAAACATATAGTCTCTAGTATGCCTCTACTTGACTAGCTCGTTAATCAAAGATGGTTATGTTTCCTAACCATAGATATGTGTTGTCATTTGATGAATGGGATCACATCATTAGGAGAATGATGTGATGGACATGACCCATCCGTTAGCTTAGCATTATGATTGTGTCAGTTTCATTGCTACTGCTTTCTTCATGACTTATACAAGTTTCTTAGACTATGAGATTATGCAACTCCCGAATTCCGGAGGAACACTTTGTGTTCTACCAAATGTCACAATGTAAAAGGGTGATTATAAAGGTGCTCTACAGGTGTCTCTGAAGATGTTTATTGGGTTGGCATAGATCAATATTAGGATTTGTCACTATGTGTTTCGAAGAGTTATCTCTGGGCCCTCTTGGTAATACTCATCACTATAAGCCTTGCAAGCATTGTGACTAATGAGTTAGTTGCGAGATGAAGTATTACAGAACGAGTAAAGAGACTTGCCGGTAACGAGATTGAACTAGGTATGATGATACCGACGATCGCATCTCGGGCAAGTAACATACCGATGACAAAGGGAACAACGTATGTTGTTATGCGGTTTGATCGATAAAGATCTTCGTAGAATATGTAGGAACCAATATGAGCATCCAGGTTCCTCTATTGGTTATTGACCGGAGACGTGTCTCGGTCATGTCTACATAGTTCTCGAACCCGTAGGGTCCGCACGCTTAACGTTCGATGATGATTGGTATTATGAGTTTATGTGATATGATGTACCAAAGATTGTTCGGAGTCCCAGATATGATCACGAACATGACTAGGAGTCTCGAAATGGTCGAGACATAAAGATTGATATATTGGATGACTATATTCGGACACCGAAAGTGTTCTGGATAAGTTTCGGATAAAACCGGAGTACCGGAGGGTTACCGGAACCCCCCGGGGGATTAATGGGCCTTAGTGGGCCTTAGTGGAGAAGAGAGAGGGCCAGCCAGAGGTGGTGCCCCCCCTTGCCCAGTCCGAATTGGACAAGGGAAGGGCCCCCCCTCGTTCGTTCTCTCCTCTCCTCTTTCCCTTCTTCTCCTTCTTGGACTAGGAAAGGTGGGAGACCTACTCCTACTGAGAGTACGAGTCCTCCCCCTTGGTGCGCCCCTTGTTGGCCGCCGGACTCCTCCTCCCCTCCTTTATATATGGGGGAGGGGTCACCCCATAGATACACAAGTTGATCTTTTAGCCGTGTGCGGTGCCCCCGTCCACAGTTACACACCTCGGTCATATCGTCATAGTGCTTAGGCAAGGCCCTGCGCCGGTAACTTCATCATCACCGTCACCATGCCGTGTGCTAGCGAAACTCTCCCTCGACCTCAGCTGGATCTAGAGTTCGTGGGACGTGACCAAGCTGAACGTGTGCAGATCGCGGAGGTGTTGTACCATCGGTGCTAGGATCAGTCGGATCGTGAAGACGTACGACTACATCAACCGCGTTGTCATAACGCTTCGGCTTACAGTCTACGAGGGTACGTAGACAACACTCTCCCCTCTCATTGCTATGCATCACCTAGATGGATCTTGCGCGTGCGTAGGATTTTTTTTGAAATTACCGCGTTCCCCAACAGTGGCATCCGAGTTAGGTCTATGCGTAGATGTTATATGCACGAGTAGAACACGAACAATTGTGGGCGATAATAGTCATACTGTTTACCAGCATGTCATACTTTGATTCGGTGGTATTGTTGGATGAAGCGGCTCAGATCGACATTACGCGTACACTTACGCGAGACTGGTTCTACCGACGTGCTTTGCACATAGGTGGCTGGTGAGTGTCTGTTTCTCCAACTTTAGTTGAATCGAGTGTGGCTACGCCCGATCCTTGTTGAAGGTTAAAACAACACACTTGACGAAAAATCGTTGTGGTTTTGATATGTAGGTAAGAACGATTCTTGCTAGAAGCCCGTAGCAGCCACGTAAAACTTGCAACAACAAAGTAGAGGACATCTAACTTGTTTTTGCAGGGCTTGCTGTGATGTGATATAAATTGTTGTATGAGATGATCATGTTTTGTAACAAAGTTATCGGCAACTGGCAGGAGCCATATGGTTTTTGCTTTATTGTATGCAATGCAATTGACAAGTAATTGTTTTACTTTATCACTAAGCGGTAGCAATAGTCTTAGTAACAATAGGTGGTGAGACGACAACGATGCGACAATGGAGATCAAGGTGTCGCGCCGGTGATGTTGGAGACCATGACGATGCTTCGGTGATGGAGATCATGAGCACAAGATGATGATGGCCATATCATGTCACATATTTTTATGCACGTGATGTTTATCCTTTATGCATCTTATTTATCTTAGTACGGCGGTAGCATTATAAGATGATCCCTTACTCAATTTGAAGGTATAAGTGTTTTCCCTAAGTATGCACCGTTGCTACAGTTCATCATGCCGAGACACCACGTGGGTGTGATAAGCTCTACATTCACATACAACGGGTGCAAGCCAGTTTTGCACACGCAGAATACTCGGGTTAAACTTGACGAGCCTAGCATATGTAGATATGGCCTCGGAACACTGAGACCAAAGGTCGAGCGTGAATCATATAGTAGATGTGATCAACATAGTGATGTTCACCATTGGAAACTACTCCATCTCACGTGATGATCGGACATGGTTTAGTTGATTTGGATCACGTGATCCCTTAGATGATTAGAGGGATTTCTATCTAAGTGGGAGTTCTAAAGTAATATGATTAGTTGAACTTTAATTTATCATGAACTTAGTCCTGATAGTATTTTGCAAATAATGTTGTAGATCAATAGCTCACGTTGTTGCTTCCCTATGTTATTATATGTTCCTATAGAAAACTAAGTTGAAAGATGTTAGTAGCAATGATGCAGACTGGGTCCGTGATCTGAGGTTTATCCTCATTGCTGCACAAAAGAATTATGTCCTTGATGCACCGCTAGGTGACAGACCTATTTCAGGAGCAGATGCAGACGTTATGAATGTTTGGCTAGCTCAATATGATGACTAATTGATAGTTTAGTGCACCATGCTTTACGGCTTAGAATCGGGACTTCAAAGATGTTTTGAACGTCATGGAGCTATGAGATGTTCCAAGAGTTGAAGTTAATATTTCGAGAAAATACCCGAGTTGAGAGATATGAAGTCTCCAACAAGTTCTATAGCTGCAAGATGGAGGAGAATTTTTCAGCTAGTGAGCATGTGCTCAGAATGTCTGGGCACTACAATCACTTGAATCAAGTGGTTTTAATCTATAAGATAGTGATTGACAGAGTTCTCTAGTCACCATCAACAAGTTATTGGAACTTCCTAATGAACTATAGTATGCAAGGGATGACGAGAACGATTCCCGAGCTCTTCGTGATGCTGAAATTGACGAAGGTAGAAATCAAGAAAGAGCATCAAGTGTTGATGGTTAAACAAGACCACTAGTTTCAAGAAAAGGGCAAAGGGAAAGAAAGGGAACTTCAAGTAGAATGGCAAGCAAGTTGTCACTTCCGTGAAGAAGCCCAAAGCTGGACTAAAGCCTGAAACTTAGTGCTTCTACTGCAAAGGAAATGGTCACAGGAAGCGGAAATGCCCTGAATATTTGGTGGAAGAAGGATGGCAAAGTGAACAAGGGTATATTTGATATACATGTTATTAATGTGTACCTCACTAGTGTTTATAGTAGCCCCTGGGTATTTGATTCTTGTTCGGTTGCTAAGATTAGTAACTCGAAACAGGAGTTACAGAATAAACAGAGACTAGTTGAGGGTGAAGTGACGATGTGTGTTGGAAGTGGTTCCAAGATTGATATGATCATCATCGCACACTCAATATACTTTCAAGATTAGTGTTGAACCTAAATAAATGTTATTTGGTGTCTGTGTTGAGCATAAATATGATTAGATCATGTTTATTGTGATATGATTATTCATCTAAGACAGAGAATAAATTGTTATTCTGTTTACATGAATAAAACCTTCTATGGTCATACACCCAATGTTGATGGTTTATTGAATCTTGATTGTAGTGTTGGGGAGCGCGGTAATTTAAAAAAAAATCCTACGATCACGCAAGATCTATCTAGGAGATGCATATCAATGAGAGGGGAGAGTGTGTCCATGTACCCTCGTAGACCGAAAGCAGAAGCGTTAGTTAACGCGGTTGATGTAGTCGAACGTCTTCGCGATCCAACCGATCCAAGCACCGAATGTACGGCACCTCCGCGTTCAGCACACGTTCAGCTTGGTGAAGTCCCTCGTACTTTTGATCCAGCTGAGGTCGAGCGGGAGTTTCGTCAGCACGACGGCATGGTGACGGTGATGATGAAGTTACTGGCGAAGGGCTTCGCCTAGGCACTACGATGATATGACCGAGGTGTGTAACTGTGGAGGGGGCACCGCACACGGCTAAAACAATTGTCAACTTGTGTGTCTAAGGGGTGGCCCCCTCCCCCGTATATAAAGGAGTAGAGGAGGGGGAGGGCCGACCCTCTATGTCGCGCCCAAGGGGGGAGTCCTACTCTTAGTGGGAGTAGGATTCCCCCTTCCCAAGTTGGAGTAGGTGAGGAAGGAAGGGGGAGAGAGAGGGAAGGAAAGGGGAGGCCGCCCCCCCACCCAATTCGGATTGGGCTTGGGGGCGCGCCCTCCACCTGGCCGCCTCCTCCTCTTTCCCACTAAGGCCCAATAAGGCCCATACACTCCCCGGGTGGTTCCGGTAACCCCCCGGTACTCTGGTAAATGCCCGAACTCACCCAGAACTATTATGATGTCCAAACATAGTCGTCCAATATATCAATCTTTATGCCTCGACCATTTTGAAACTCCTCGTAATGTCCGTGATCACATCCGGGACTCCAAACTACCTTCGGTACATCAAAACACATAAACTCATAATACCAATCATCATCGAACGTTAAGCGTGCGGACCCTATGTAGACATGACCGAGACACGTCAATGGTCAATAACCAATAGCGGAACCTGGATGCTCATATTGGTTCCTACATATTCTAGGAAGATCTTTATCGGTCAAACCGCATAACAACATACATTGTTCCCTTTGTCATCGGTATGTTACTTGCCCGAGATTCGATCGTCGGTATCTCAATACCTAGTTCAATCTTGTTACTGGAAAGTCTCTTTACTCGTTTTGTAATACTTCATCCCGCAACGAACTCATTAGTCACAATGCTTGCAAGGCTTATAGTGGTGAGTATTACCGAGAGGGCCCAGAGATACCTCTCTGAAACACGAAGTGACAAATCCTAATCTCGATCTATGCCAACCCAACAAACACCTTCGGAGACACCTGTAGAGCACCTTTATAATCACCCTTTTACGTTGTGACGTTTGGTAGCACACAAAGTGTTCCTCTGGTATTTGGGAGTTGCATAATCTCATAGTCTGAGGAACTTGTATGAGTCATGAAGAAAGTAGTAGCAATGAAACTAACACGATCATAATGCTAAGCTAACAGATGGGTCATGTCCATCACATCATTCTCCTAATGATGTGATCCCATTCATCAAATGACAACACATGTCTATGGTTAGGAAACATAACCATCTTTGATTAACGAGCTAGTCAATTAGAGGCATACTAGGGACTATATGTTTTGTCTATGTATTCACACATGTACTAAGTTTCCGGTTAATACAATTCTAGCATGAATAATAAAAAATTATCATGAATTAAGGAAATAAATAATAACTTTATTATTGCCTTTAGGGCATATTTCCTTCAGTCTCCCACTTGCACTAGAGTCAATAATCTAGATTACATAGTAATTATTCTAACACCCATGGAGCTTTGGTGCTGATCATGTTTTGCTCGTGGAAGAGTCTTAGTCAACGGGTCTGCAACATTCAGATCCGTGTGTATCTTGCAAATATCTATGTCCCCTTCCAACACTTGATGGCGGATGGAACTGAAGCGTCTCTTGATATGCTTGGTTCTCTTGTGAAATCTGGATTCCTTTGCCAAGGCAATTGCACCAGTATTGTCACAAAAGATTTTCATTGGACCCGATGCACTAGGTATGACACCTAGACCGGATATGAACTACTTCATCCAAACTCCTTCATTTGCTGCTTCTGAAGCAGCAATGTACTCCGCTTCACACGTAGATCCCGCCACGGCGCTCTGCTTGGAACTGCACCAACTGGCAACTCCTCCATTCAATAAAAATACGTATCCGGTTTGTGACTTAGAGTCATCTGAATCAGTGTCAAAGCTTGCATCGATGTAACCGTTTATGATGATCTATTTTTCACCTCCATAAACGGGAAATATATCCTTAGTCCTTTTCAGGTATTTCAAGATGTTCTTGACCGTTGTCCAGTGCTCCACTTTGGGATTACTTTGGTACCTCCCTACTATGCTTATAGCAAGACATACATCAGGTCTGGTACACAACATTGCTTACATGATAGAACCTATGGCTGAAGCATAGGGAATGACTTTCATTTTCTCTCTATCTTCTGCGGTGGTCGGGCTTTGACTCTGACTCAACTTCACACCTTGTAACATAGGCAAGAACCCTTTCTTTGACTGATCCATTTTGAACTTCTTCAAAACTTTATCAAGGTATGTGCTTTGTGAAATTCCAATTAAGCTCTTGATCTATCTCTATAGATCTTGATGCCAAATATGTAAGCAGCTTCTGTGAGATCTTTCATAGAGAAACTCTTATTCAGGTATCCCTTTATGCTATCCAAAAATTCTATATTATTTCCGATCAACAATATGTAATCTACATATAAGATCAGAAATGCTACAGAGCTCCCACTCACTTTCTTGTAAATCAGGCTTCTCCAAATGTCTGTATAAAACCATATGCTTTGATCACGCTATCAAAAAGGTTATTCCAACTCCGCGAGGCTTGCACCAGTCCATAAATGGATTTCCGGAGCTTGCACATTTTTCTAGCACCCTTTGGATCGACAAAACCTTCAGGTTGCATCATATACAACTCTTCTTCTAGAAATTCATTCAGGAATGCAGTTTTGACATCCAGTTGCCAAATTTCATAATCATAAAATGCAGCAATTGCTAACATGATTCGGACAGACTTAAGCATTGCTACGGGTGAGAAAATCTCATCATAGTCAACTCCTTGAACTTGTCGAAAACCTTTCGCAACAAGTCGAGCTTTGTGTGAGAACATTACCGTGCGGTCGGTCTTCTTCTTAAAGATCCATTTATTTTCTATGGCTTGCCGATCATTGGGCAAGTCCACCAAAGTCCACACTTTGTTCTCATACATGGATCCCATTTTAGATTTCATGGCCTCAAGCCATTTCGCGGAATCTGGGCTCATCATCGCTTCCTCATAGTTCGTAGGTTCATCATGGTCTAGTAACATGACCTCTAGAATAGGATTACCGTACCACTCTGGTGTGGATCTTACTCGGGAAGACCTACGAGATTCAGTAGCAACTTGATCTGAAGCTTCATGATTATCATCATTAGCTTCCTCACTAATTGGTGTAGGAATCACTAGAACTGATTTCTATTATGAACTACTTTCCAATAAGGGAGAAGGTACAATTACCTCATCAAGTTCTACTTTCCTCCCACTCACTTCTTTCGAGAGAAACTCCTTCTCTAGAAAGGATCCATTCTTAGCAACAAAGATTTTGCCTTCGGATCTGTGATAGAAGGTGTACCCAACACTTTCCTTTGGGTATCCCGTGAAGATGCACTTCTCCGATTTGGGTTCGAGCTTATCAGGTTGAAACTTTTTCACATAAGCATCGCAGCCCCAAACTTTAAGAAACGACAACTTTGGTTTCTTGCCAAACCACAGTTCATAAGGCGTCGTCTCGACGGATTTTGATGGTGCCCTATTTAAAGTGAATGCAGCCTCTCTAGAGCATAACCCCAAAACAATAGCGGTAAATCAGTAAGAGACATCATAGATCGCACAATATCCAATAAAGTATTGTTACGACGTTCAGACACACCATTTCGCTGTGGTGTTCCAGGTGGCTTTAATTGTGAAACTATTCCATGTTGTTTCAAATGAAGACCAAACTCGTAACTCAAATATTCTCCTCCACGATCAGATCGTAGAAACTTTATTTTCTTGTTACGATGATTTTCCACTTCACTCTAAAATTCTTTGAACTTTTCAAATGTTTCAGACTTATGCTTCATTAAGTAGATATAACCATATCTGCTCAAATCATCTATGAAGGTAAGAAAATAACGATACCCACCACGAGCATCAATACTCATTGGACCGCATACATCAGTATGTATTATTTCCAACAAGTCAGTAGCTCGTTCCATTGTTCCAGAGAAGGGAGTTTTAGTCATCTTGCCCATAAGGCACGGTTCACAAGCACCAAGTGATTCATAATCAAGTGATTCCAAAAGTCCATCAGCATGGAGTTTCTTCATGCGCTTTACATTGATATGACCCAAACGGCAGTGCTACAAATAAGTTGCACTATCATTATTTAATTTCAATCTTTTGGCTTCAACACTATGAATATGTGTATCACTACTATCAAGATTCAACAAAAATAGACCACTCAGCAGGGGTGCATGACCATAGAAGATATTACTCATATAAATAGAACCACCATTATTCTCTGATTTAAATGAATAACCGTCTCGCATCAAACAAGATCCACATATAATGTTCATGCTCAACGCTGGCACCAAATAACAATTATTCTGGTTTAAAACTAATCCCGATGGTAGATGTAGAGGTAGCGTGCCGACTGCGATCACATCGACTTTGGAACCATTTCCCACGTGCATCGTCACCACGTCCTTAGCCAATCTTTGCTTAATCCGTAGCCCCTGTTTCGAGTTGCAAATATGAGCAATGTAACCAATATCAAATACCCAGCGCCATCTGCGAGCATTAGTTAAGTACACATCAATAACATGTATATCAAATATACCTTTCACTTTGCCATCCTTTTTATCCGCCAAATACTTGGGGCAGTTCCGCTTCGAGTGACCAATCCCTTTGCAGTAGAAGCACTCAGTTTCAGGCATCCAGACTTGGGTTTCTTGTCTTGAGCAGCAACCTTTTTGCCATTCTTCTTGAAGTTCCCTTTCTTCCCTTTGCCTTTTTTCTAGAAACTAGTGGTCTTATTGACCATCAACACTTGATGCTCCTTTTTTGATTTCTACCTCCGCGGCCTTTAGCATCGCGAAGAGCTCGGGAATAGTCTTGTTCATTCCTTGCATATTATAGTTCATCACGAAGCCTTTATAGCTTGGTGGCAGTGATTGAAGAACTCTGTCAATGACATAATCAATCGGAAGATCAACTCGGTGAGTCAAGTGATTATGATACCGGACATTTTGAGTATGTGTTCACCGACGAACTATTCTCCTCCATTTTGCAAGTTGTAGAACTTGTTGGAGACTTCATATCTCTCAACTCGGGCATTTGCTTGAAATATTAACTTCAACTCTTGGAACATCTCATATGCTCCATGACGTTCAAAACATCTTTGAAGTCATGATTCTAAGCCGTAAAGCATGGCACACTAAACTATCAAGTAGTCATCAACTTTGCTCTGCCAGACGTTCTTAACGCCATCGAGAGTATCTGCGCAGCAACTCGGCACCCAACAGTGCTTCCAGGACGTAATTCTTCTGTGCAGCAATGAGGATAGTCCTCAAGTTATGGACCCAATCCGTGTAGTTGCTGCCATCATCTTTCAACTTAGCTTTCTCTAGGAACACGGGCCATTGATCTACAACAACATAGACATGCAAAATACTATCAGGTACTAAGTTCATGATAAATTTCAAAAAAGCCACTGTTGGGGAACACGGTAATTTCAAAAAAAATCCTACGATCATGCAAGATCTATCTAGGAGATGCATAGCAATGAGAGGGGAGAGTGTGTCCACGTACCCTCGTAGACCGAAAGCGGAAGCGTTTAGTTAACGTGGTTGATGTAGTCGAATGTCTTCACGATCGAACCGATCCGAGCACCGAACGTATGACACCTCCGTGTTCAGCACACGTTCAGCTCGGTGGCGTTCCTCATACTCTTGATCCAGTTGAGGCCGAGGGAGAGTTTCATCAGCACGACGGCGTGGTGATGGTGATGATGAAGTTACCGGCGCAGGGCTTCGCCTAAGCACTACGACGATATGACTGAGGTGTGTAACTGTGGAGGGGCACCACACACGGCTAAAACAATTGTCAACTTGTGTCTCAAAGGGGAGGAGGGGGAGGGCCGACCCTCTATGGCGCGCCCAAGGGGGGAGTCCTACTCCCAGTGGGAGTAGGATTCCCCCTTCCCAAGTTGGAGTAGGAGAGGAAGGAAAGGGGAGAGAGAGGGAAGGAAAGGGGGGGGGGCGGCGGCCCCCCACCCAATTCGTATTGGGCTTGGGGGGCACCCTCTCCACCTGGCCGCCTCCTCCTCTCTCCCACTAAGTCCCAATAAGGCCCATACACTCCCCGGGGGGTTCCCGTAACCCCCCCGATACTCCGGTAAATGCCCGAACTCACCCAGAACCATTCTGATGTCCAAACATAGTCATCCAATATATCAATCTTTATGCCTCGACCATTTTGAGACTCCTCATAATGTCCGTGATCACATCCGGGACTCCGAACTACCTTCGGTACATCAAAACACAAACTCATAATACCAATCGTCATCGAACGTTAAGCGTGCGGACCTAATGGGTTCGAGAAGTATGTAGACATGACTGAGACATGTCTCCGATCAATAACCAATAGCGGAACCTGGATGCTCATATTGGTTCCTACGTATTCTACGAAGATCTTATTAGTCAAACCGCATAACAACATACGTTGTTCCCTTTGCCATCGGTATGTTACTTGCCCGAGATTCGATTGTCGGTATCTCAATACCTAGTTCAATCTCGTTACTGGCAAGTCTCTTTACTCGTTCCATAATACTTCATCCCGCAACTAACTCATTAGTCACAATGCTTGCAAGGCTTATAGTGACAAATATTACCGAGAGGGCCCAGAGATACCTCTTCGAAACATGGAGTGACA
Organism: Aegilops speltoides; assembly: GCA_021437245.1. Taxonomy (NCBI): domain Eukaryota; kingdom Viridiplantae; phylum Streptophyta; class Magnoliopsida; order Poales; family Poaceae; genus Aegilops; species Aegilops speltoides. Next base: position 360,640,383 of record CM038141.1, on the reverse strand, counting down.
AATCCTAATCTCGATTTATGCCAACCCAACAAACACCTTCGGAGACACTTGTACAACACCTTTATAATCACCCATTTACGTTGTGACGTTTGGTAGCACACAAAGTGTTCCTCTGGTATTCGGGAGTTGCATAATCTCATAGTCTAAGGAACTTGTATAAGTCATGAAGAAATCAGTAGCAATGAAACTAACATGATCATAATGCTAAGCTAACGGATGGGTCATGTCCATCACATAATTTTCCTAATGATGTGATCCCGGTCATCAAATGACAACACATGTCTATGGTTAGGAAACATAACCATCTTTGATTAACGAGTTAGTCAAGTAGAGGCATACTAGGGACTATATGTTTTGTCTATGTATTCACATATGTACTAAGTTTCCGGTTAATACAATGAATAATAAACATTTATCATGAATTAAGGAAATAAATAATAACTTTATTATTGCCTCTACGGCATATTTCCTTCACGCAGTGATACACATATTCATAATATTGATGCCAAAAGATGCAAAGTTTATAATGATAGTGCAACATATTTGTGGCACTACCGTTTGGGTCATATCAGTGTAAAGCGCATGAAGAAACTCTATAAATATGGACTTTTGGAATCACTTGATTATGAATCATTTGATGCTTGTGAACTGTGCCTTATGGGCAAGATGACTAAAACTCCGTTCTCCGGAACAATGGAACGAGCTAGTGACTTATTGGAAATAATACATACCGATGTATGCGGTCTAATGAGTGTTGATGCTCGTGGCGGATAACGTTATTTCCTAACATTCACAGAAAATTTGAGCAGATATGGGTATATCTACTTAATGAAACACAAGTCTGAAACATTTGAAAAGTTCAAGGAATTTTAGAGTGAAGTGGAGAATCATCGTAACAAGAAAATAAAGTTTCTATGATCTGATCATAGAGGAGAATATTTGAATTACGAGTTTGGCCTTCATTTAAAACAATGTGGAATAGCTTCTCAGCTCACGCCACATGGAACACCACAGCGTAATGGTGTGTCCGAACGTCGTAACCACACTTTATTGGATATGGTGTGACCTATGCAGTCTCTTACTAGGTTACCACTATCGTTTTGGGGTTATGCATTAGAGACAGCTACATTCACTTTAACTAGGGCACCATCAAAACCTGTTGAGAAGATGCCTTATGAAATGTGGTTTGGCAAGAAACCAAACTTGTCGTTTCTTAAAGTTTGGGGTGATACGTCTCCAACGTATCTACTTTTTAAAACACTTTTGCCCTTGTTTTGGACTCTAATTTGCATGATTTGTATGAAACTAATCCGGACTGACGCTTTTTTCAGCAGAACTGCCATGGTGTCGTTTATTGTGCACAAAACTAAAGTTCTCAGAATGACCTGAAAAATCCACGGAGATAACTTTTGGAAAATATAAAAATACTGGCGAAAGAATCAAGGCCAGGGGGCCCACACCCTGTCCACGAGGGTGGGGGCGCGTCCCCCTGTCTCGTGGGCCCCCTGATGCTCCACCGACCTCAACTCCAACTCTATATATTCCGTTTCGCGAAAAAAAATCAGAGAGAAAGTTTTATCGCATTTTACGATACGGAGCCGCCGCCAAGCCCTAATCTCTCTCGGGAGGGATGATCTGGAGTCCGTTCAGGGCTCCGAAGCGGGGGATTCATCGCTGTCATCATCGTCAACCATCCTCCATCACCAATTTCATGATGCTCACCACCGTGCATGAGTAATTCCATCGTAGGCTTGCTGGACGGTGATTGGTTGGATGAGATTTACCATGTAATCAAGTTAGTTTTGTTAGGGTTTGATCCCTAGTATCCACTATGTTCTGAGATTGATGTTGCTATGACTTTGCTATGCTTAATGCTTGTCACAAGGGCTGGAGTGCCATGATTTCAGATCTGAACCTATTATGTTTTCATGAATATATGTGATTTCTTGATCCTATCTTGCAAGTCTATAGTCACCTTATTATGTGTTATGATCCGATGATACGTCTCCAACGTATCTATAATTTTTGATTGCTCCATGCTACTTTATCTACTGTTTTGAACTATATTAGGCTTTATTTTCCACTTTTATGTTATTTGTGGGACTAACCTATTAACCGGAGGCCCAGCCCAGAATTGTTGTTTTTTTTGCCTATTTCAGTGTTTCGAAGAAACGGAATATCAAATGGAGTCCAAATGGAATGAAACCTTCGGAAACGTGATTTTCTCACCGAACGTGATCCAGGAGACTTGGACCCTGCTCCAAGGAACAAAAGAGGCGGTCACGAGGGTGGGCCCCCCCTAGGGTGCGCCCCCTGCCTCGTGGACCCCCCGTTGCTCCACCGACGTACTTCTTTCTACTATATATACCTACGTACCCCCAAACGATCAGGACAGGAGCCAAAAACCTAATTCCACCGCCGCAACTTCCTGTATCCACGAGATCCCATCTTGGGGCCTGTTTGAGCTCACGAGGGGGCATCAACCACGAAGGGCTTCTACATCAACACCATAGCCCCTCCGATGAAGTGTGAGTAGTTTACTTCAGACATTCGGGTCCATAGCTAGTAGCTAGATGGCTTCTTCTCTCTTTTTGGATCTCAATACAATGTTCTCCCTCTCTCTCGTGGAGATCTATTCGATGTAATCTTCTTTTTGCGGTGTGTTTGTTGAGACCGATGAATTGTGGGTTTATGATCCAGCTCATCTATGAATAATATTTGAATCTTCTCTGAACTTTTATGTATGATTGGTTATCTTTGCAAGTCTCTTCGAATTATGTGTTTGGTTTGGCCAACTAGATTGGTAGTTCTTGCAATGGGAGAAGTGCTTAGCTTTGGGTTCAATCTTGCAGTGTCCTTTCCCAGTGACAAAAGGGGCAGCAAGGCACGTATTCTATTGTTGCCATCGAGGATAACAAGATGGGGTTTTTATCATATTACGTGGATTTATCCCTCTACATCATGTCATCTTGCTTAAGGCGTTACTCTGTTTTTAACTTAATACTCTAGATGCATGCTGGATAGCGGTCGATGAGTGGAGTAATAGTAGTAGATGCAGAATCATTTTGGTCTACTTGTCTTGGACGTGATGCCTATATACATGATCATACCTAGAAATACTCATAACTATGCTCAATTCTGTCAATTGCTCAGCATTAATTTGTTCACCCACCGTAGAATATCTATGCTCTTGAGAGAAGCCACTAGTGAAACCTGTGGCCCCCGGGTCTATTCTCATCATATCAATCTCCATTATTTTAATACTTGCTTTGTTTTTACTTTGCCTTTTACTTTTTTCTTTGCATCTCTATACCAAAAATACCAAAAATATTATTTATCATCTATATCAGATCTCACTCTCGTAAGTGACCGTGAAGGGATTGACAACCCCTAATCGCGTTGGTTGCGAGGAGCTATCATTTTGTGTAGGTACGAGGGACTTGTGCGTGGCCTCCTACTGGATTGATACCTTGGTTCTCAAAACTGAGGGAAATACTTACGCTACTTTGCTGCATCATCCTCTCCTCTTCGGGGAATCCAACGCAGTGCTCAAGAGGTAGCATCCGACAACCCCGAAGTGACAATAATCGGGATACTTCTCGGTGATGACCGTAGTTTGAGGAGTTCATGTATTCACTATGTGTTAATGCTTCGGTCCATTACTCTATTAAAATGAGGCCTTAATATCCCTTAGTTTCCACTAGGACCCCGCTGCCATGGGAGGGTAGGACAAAAGATGTCATGCAATTTCTTTTCCATAAGCACGTACGACTATATTCGGAATACATGCCTACATTACTTTGATGAACTGTAGCTAGTTCTGTGTCACCCTATGTTATAACTATTACATGAGGAATCAGATCCGACATAATTATCCATCATTGATCCAATGCCTACGAGCTTTTCACATATTGTGCTTTGCTTATTTACTTTTCCGTTGCTACTGTTACAACTATTACAAAACTGCTATCTTTACTTTTTGCCACTGTTACCATTACTATCATATTACTTTCCTACTAAATACTTTGCTGCAGATACTAAGTTATCCAGGTGTGGTTGAATTGACAACTCAACTGCTAATACTTGAGAATATTCTTTGGCTCCCCTTGTGTCAAATCAATAAATTTGGGTTGAATACTCTACCCTGGAAAGCTGTTGCGATCCCCTATACTTGTGGGTTATCAAGACTAATTTCTGTCGCCATTGCCGGGGAGCACAGCTCTATTCTTTGAGTCACTTGGGATTTATATCTGCTGGTCACTATGAGGAACTTGAAAGACGCAAGAACTAAGCTTTTTCCCTCAACTACGAGGGGAGGTAAGGAACTGACATCTAGCTCTGCACTAGATTCTCCTTCTGTTTTGAGTAAGCTTGCGACACCTAAACCCGCCATCGCTATGAATTCGATATGTCGCATGTTATTGATGATGCCACTTCTGCTATGCATGATACTTATGATGAAACTACTTCTATGCTTGATACTACTGTGCCATTAGGTGAATTTCTTGATGAACAACTTGCTAGGGTTAGAGAGAACAAAATTGTTGAAGATGACTTTATTGATGATAGTGATGATGAAGGTTCTCCCCCTCATTATGAATTGCCTGTTGTTCCTGAGGGTTATGTTATGGATGAAGAAGCTGCTAGAGCTATTTTTGCTTGCAATGATAGATATGATTTTAAGAAGTTATTAGCTAAATGGAAGCAGCAATGTCTTAATGCTAGAATGAAACATGACCCTGCTTTTGCTGCTTCACCTATCTGTGTTGCTGATTAGGATTATGAATTCTCTCTTGATCCTGAGATTATTACTTTGGTTGAATCTGATCCTTTTTATGGCTATGAATCTGAAACTGTTGTGGCACATCTTACCAAGTTAAATGATATAGCCACCCTGTTTACTAATGATGAGAAGTCTAGCTATTATTATATCCTTAGGATATTTCCATTCTCATTAAAGGGTGATGCTAAAACCTGGTTTAATTCTCTTGATCCTGGTTGTGTGCGTAGTCCCCAGGATATGATTTGTTACTTCTCTGCTAAATATTTCCCTGCTCATAAGAAACAAGCTGCCTTGAGGGAAATATATAATTTTGTGCAAATCAAAGAAGAGAGTCTCCCACAAGCTTGGGGGAGGCTTCTCCGATTACTTAATGCTTTACCTGATCATCCTCTTAAGAAAAATGAAGTACTTGATATCTTTTATAATGGACTAACCGATGCTTCCAAGGACTACTTGGATAGTTGTGCTGGTTGTGTTTTCAGGGAAAGAACTACCGACCAAGCTGAGATCTATTGAATAATATGTTGACTAATGAAAATAATTGGACTCTTCCTGAGCCAATTCCTGAGCCAATTGAGCCAACTCCTGAGCCTATTCTCAAACCAACTCCGAAGAGGAGGGGTGTTCTATTTCTCAGTCCCGAAGATATGCAAGAGGCAAAAAAATCAATGAAATAAAGAGGTATTAAAGCTGAAGATGTTAAGAATTTACCTCCTATTGAAGAAATACATGGTCTTAATTTACCGCCTGTCGAAGAAACACATTGTCTTGATAACCCGACACATGTAGTAAAGGTAAATTCTCTCTATAGATATGATAAAGTTGAAATTCCGTCTACTAAATTTCATAGCCCATGCTTCGATGGATTTGATGACTTTATGGCTAGACAAGAAAGTTTTAGTGCTTATGTTGGTAAAGAATTAAAGAATAATGCTTTCGAGATAGGACGCTTGAGCGATTATATGGCTAGAGTTAAAGGTGAACTTAAACTCATTAGCAAATATGCTTCTATGGTTAACACTCAAGCAGAGCAAGTGCTTAAAGATCAAAGTGATTTGCTCAATGAATTAAATAATAAACATGATTTTGCTGTTAGAGTGGCTACTAGAACTGGTAGAATGACTCAAGAACCTTAGTATCCTGAAGGCCACCCTAAGAGAATCGAGCAAGATTCTCAGAGAAATAATTTAGAGGCACCTAGTTCTTATAAAAAGAAGATAGGACTTTGCATGCTTCTAGTGAACCTGTTGTAGACACACCTGAGAATCCCAATGATATTTCTATTTCTGATGCTGAAACACAATCAGGTGATGAACATGAACCTAGTGATAACATTAATGATAATGTTCATGTTGATGCTCAACCTAGCAAAAATAATGATGTAGAGATTAAACCTGTTGTTGATCTTGATAACCCACAATCAAAGAATCAACATTATGATAAGACAGATTTTGTTGCTAGGAAGCATGGTAAAGAAAGAGAACCATGGGTTCAGAAACCCATGCCCTTTCCTCCTAAACCATCCAAGACAAAGGATGATGAGGATTTTGAGCGCTTTGCTGAAATGATTAGACCTATGTTCTCACGTATGCGCTTAACTGATATGCTTAAATTAAATCCTTATGCCAAATACATGAAGGATATCATTACAAATAAAAGAAAGATACCGGAAGCCGAAATTTCCACCATGCTTGCTAATTATACTTTTAAGGGTGGAATACCAAAGAAACTTGGGGATCCAGCGGTACCAACTATACCATGCTCCATTAAAAGAAACTATGTTAAAACTGCTTTATGTGATCTTGGAGTCGGTGTTAGTGTTATGCCTCTCTCTTTATATTGTAAACTTGAATTGAATAAGTTGACACCTACTAAAATATCTTTGCAAATGGCTGATAAATCAACTGCTATACCTGTCGGTATTTGTGAGGATGTGCCTGTTGTGGTTGCAAATGTCACTATCTTAACAGACTTTGTTATTCTTGATATCCCCAAGGACGATAATATGTCGATTGTTCTTGGTAGACCCTTTTTGAATACTGCAGGGGCTGTTATTGATTGCAACAAAGGCAATGTCACTTTTCATGTTAATGGTAATGAGCATATAGTATACTTTCCGAGGAAACAACCTCAAGTTCATAGCATCAATTCTATTGGAAAAGTTCCAACTATTATTATTGGAGGTTTTGAATTTCCTCTTCATACTGTCAAGAAAAAGTATGATATTCTTATTGTTGGGGATGTTCATATCCCCGTTGAGGTAACCTAGTGTTATTCGAAATTTCTCCGGTTCCGTGTTATTCGGAATGAGTTTATTAACAAGACTTGATCAACCTTGTTAGTGGATTCATTTTGATGATCATGAGATGGATGAAACTAGAAGGCACAACCTTCTATACCCTCTTTTTACTTTCTGTTATTTAGAATAAATAAAGCAAAAATAGTATTATCTGTCTGTTTTCTGAATTATCCGTGCAATAAAAAATATCCCGAAAATAAAAGCGCTCCAAATGCCCTGCAAATTTAGTATGATTTTTATGGAATATTTGAGGATTTTAGGCACTGAAACATTGCAGGGGGGCAAGCACCTGGCCACGAGGGTGGAGGGCCCACCCACACCCCCTGGGTGCGCCCCCTGTCTCGTGGGCCCACGGTGGCCCCCTCCACTTATTCCTGCACCCACACACTCCATCTTTCTCCCAAAAAAATCCCCATCCAGCTCAAGCACGAGTTCTAGCTCATTTTGCTGTGATTTTCAATCTCCTTGCTCAAAGCTCCATTCACAAAACTGCTTTGGGAGATTTTTGCTTGGTATGTGACTCCTCCATTGGTCCAATTAGTTTTTGTTCTAGTACTTTATTCATTGCAAATTTTTGCTGCCTAGGTGACCCTGTTCTTGAGCTTGCATGTCAAATTTATGAGGTCCCAAGTAATTCTAATGCATGATATAGGTTCTAGGCACTTGTGGGAGTAGTTGCTATCAATCTTGTTTAGATTGATTCACTTTTATTTTGAAGTTACTAAAAATTTCAGAAATTTTTCGGAGGAGAGAAATATGTCCAGGAGAATGTACCAAGGTGGTTCCTCAACAAAGAGAGGACCTAGGCGTGCTATGCGTGAGCAAGACGATGAACCACCAAGGGACGCAGAAGTGCGGGCTTGTGAATGGCCATCAGAAGAGTTTATGTTTAATGCAGGCATCAAGTATGAATTTGACGCGTATGTGCGTAATGCCGATCTTGAGGACTTCATACAAGATAAGTGTCCTCAATGCTACCAATTGACTAATTCATTCGTGAGAAGGTTTAAATAACCATCTTCGCGTAATTCTCAGAATGTCCTGTTTGATATTTATGATCAATCTTATACCATGGACTTAGAAGATTTCACAACTGCTTGCAAACTCCTGATATGTCTCCAACGTATCTATAATTTTTGATTGCTCCATGCTACTTTATCTACTGTTTTGGACTATATTGGGCTTTATTTCCCACTTTTATATTATTTTTGGGACTAACCTATTAACCGGACGCCCAACCCAGAATTGATGTTTTTTTTCCTATTTCAGTATTTCGAAGAAACGGAATATCAAACGGAGTCCAAATGGAATGAAACCTTCGGGAATGTGATTTTCTCACCGAACGTGATCCAGGAGACTTGGACCCTACTCCAAGAAGTGCCAGAGGCGGTCACGAGGTGGGGCGCGCCTGGCGCGCCCCCTACCTCGTGGGCCCCCTGTTGCTCCACCGATGTACTCCTTCCTCCTATATATACCTACGTATCCCCAAACGATCAAAACAGGAGCCAAAAACCTAATTCCACCACCGCAACCTTCTATATCCACGAGATCCCATCTTGGGGCCTGTTCCGGAGCTCCGCCGGGGGGGGGGGGCATCCACCATGGAGGGCTTCTACATCAACACCATAGCCCGTCCGATGAAGTGTGAGTAGTTTACTTTAGACCTTCGGGTCCATAGCTAGTAGCTAGATGGCTTCTTCTCTCTTTTTGGATCTCAATACAATGTTCTCCCCCTCTCTCGTGGAGATCTATTCGATGTAATCTTCTTTTTGCGGTGTTTTTGTTGAGATCGATGAATTGTGGGTTTATGATCCAGTATTATCTATGGAAAATATTTGAATCTTCTCTGAATTCTTTTATGTATGATTGAGTTATCTTTGCAAGTCTCTTCGAATTATCCTTTTTGGTTCGGCCAACTAGATTGGTAGTCCTTGCAATGGGAGAAGTGCTTAGATTTGGGTTCAATCTTGTGGTGTCCTTTCCAAAGGATGCTAGAGGCAGCAAGGCACGTATTGTATTGTTGCCATCGAGGATAACAAGATGGGTTTTTTATCATATTGCATGAATTTATCCCTCTACATCATGTCATCTTGCTTAAGGCATTACTCTGTTTTTAACTTAATACTCTAGATGCATGCTGGATAGCGGTCGATGAGTGGAGTAATAGTAGTGGATGCAGAATCGTTTCGATCTACTTGTCTTGGACGTGATGCCTATATACATGATCATTGCCTAGATATGCTCATAACTATGCTCAATTCTGTCAATTGCTCAACAGTAATTTGTTCACCCACCGTAGAATATCTATGCTCTTGAGAGAAGCCACTAGTGAAACCTATGGCCCCCGAGTCTATTCTCATCATATCAATCTCTATCGCTTTATTTACTTGCTTTGCTTTTACTTTGCTTTTTTACTTTTCACTTTGCATCTATCTATCAAAAATACCAAAAATATTATTTATCATCTCTATCAGATCTCACCCTCGTAAGTGACCTGAAGGGATTGACAACCCCTAATCGCGTTGGTTGCGAGTAGCTATCGTTTTGTGTAGGTACGAGGGACTTGTGCGTGGTCTCCTACTGGATTGATACCTTGGTTCTCAAAACCAGAGGGAAATACTTACGCTACTTTGCTGCATCATCCTCTCCTCTTCGGGAAAATCCAACGCAATGCTCAAGAGGTAGCAAGAAGAATTTCTAGCGCCGTTGCCGGGGAGGCTCACGCAAGCAAGTCAACTATACCAAGTACCCATCACAATCCCTATCTCTCGCATTACATTATTTGCCATTTGCCTCTCATTTTCCTCTCCCCCCCTTCACCCTTGCCGTTCTATTCGCCCTCTCTTTCCCAATCTCCTCCTCTCTTTCCCGTTTGCCTTTTTCCCGTTGCCTTTCTGTTTGCTCGTGTGCTAGTTTGCTTGCTTGTCGTCATGACTAGTCTCATATCTTCTCCGTTATCTCCCGAGAATGAAGTTCTAAATTTTAAGCAAAGGGAGGGAGAAAATCTAAAAGATGTTTGGTATAGAATTTGCAATGCTCAAAATAGATCTACCAGGAAGCAATCTACTTCAGTTCTTCTTCGCAATTTTTACGTTGGTGCTAATCCTTGGTATAGATATATCCCGTATACCATTACCGGAGGGAATTTCTTGGGTAGCCAAACTTTTGATTCTTATAATGCTTTAAGAGATATATTTGGCTCACCACCCCTTTTGATTAATGGAACTATGTTAACTTTGGAGCATGTTATGCAAAGGCTTGAAACTATTGAAAATAAAGTCGCTACCATTGAATCAATTGAAAATCTTGATAAAAATATCCACAATCCAATTACCCAATATGGATCTAAGGTAGGAATGACTTTGAAAAATATTAAAGAAAAAGAACCTATAGTTAATGAGAAAATAAATCTAGATTCCACAAGAATCGATAAACTTGAGGGTATCATTACCAACTTGGGAACCGCTTTTTCTCCGTTCAAAACACTCCAAGTTCTTCTACTAAAAATACTAAGCTTATTTATGTTCCAAAGAATAAGGGTGAATCGTCTAGTAAGGAAACTGCGGATCTTAAATCTATAAGTGTTCATCCCAATCTTTTTACCATCATTAAGGAACCATTTGCTATAGATGATTTTTTCGCTCTTTTGCCTGAAAATTTGACAATTACTAGGAAGAAAGAAAATTCTAAAGGAGGTAGATGCCTCGTTGAAGAATTTCCTACCAAAGATGGCAATACCTAGATCTATCCTTGCTTTTTATGCCTAGTTAGGGCCGTTAAACGATAGCGCTTGTTGGGAGGCAACCCAAATTTTTTTTTAGCTTCTGTTTAGGAATAAATAATCCATCTACCTTATGTTTGGATGTGGTTTTATGTTTTAATTAGTGTTTGTGCCAAGTAGAACCTATAGGATAACCTACGATGATAGTTGATTTGATTCTGCTGAAAAACAGAAACTTTGCACGCACGAATATAATTTTGTTAAATCACAGGAACGTGATTTTGCGTTGTTTCTTTTTGCTGCTGTTCAATAAACAAATTTTCCAGGACTTCCTATTTTGGTAGAATTTTTAGAGTTATAGAAGTTTCCCTTAGTTACAGATTGCTACAGACTGTTCTGTTTTTGACAGATTCTGTTTTACGGATGTTGTTTGCTTATTTTGATGAATCTATGGCTAGTAAAATAGTTTATAATCCATAGATAAGTTGGAATACAGTATGTTTAACACCAATATAAATAAAGAATGAGTTCATTACAGTACCTTAAGTAGTTCTTTGTTTTCTTTCTCTAACGGAGCTCACGAGATTTCTGTTGAGTTTTGTGTTGTGAAGTTTTCAAGTTTTGGGCGAATTCTTTTGATGGATTATGAAACAAGGAGTGGTAAGAGCCTAAGCTTGGGGATGCCCATGGCACCCCCAAGATAATCCAAGGACACCAAAAATTCAAAGCTTGGGGATGCCCCGGAAGGCATCCCCTTTTTCGTCCACTTCCATCGGTATTTTACTTGGAGCTATATTTTTATTCACCACATGATATGTGTTTTGCTTGGAGCATCTTGTATTATTTGCGTCTTTGCTTGTTAGTTTACCACAATCATCCTTGCTGTACACACCTTTTGAGAGAGCCATACATGAATTGGAATTTGTTAGAATACTCTACGGTCTTCACTTATATCTTTTGAGCTTGATAGTTTTGCTCATAGTGCTTCACTTATATCTTTTGAGCATGATAAATTTTGCTCGAGAGTATCTTTTAGAGCACGGTGGTGGATTTGTTTTAAAGAAACTATTGATCTCTCATGTTTCACTTAGATTATTTTGAGAGTCGTTAATAGCATGGTAATTCACTTAATGTTAATATACTTGGTGTTCAAGATATGTGAAACTTTCTTTTGAGTG